>CM027083.1:11851964-12463215 GCA_015343265.1 Pao palembangensis | reverse complement strand
GGAGTTAGTTACTATAGGAGTTAGTTACTGATGGAGTTAGTTACTAGAGGAGTTAGTTATTGGGGGAGTTAGTTACTGGGGAAGTTACTAGAGGAGTTAGATACTGGGGCAGTTAGTTACTGGGGGAGTTAGTTACTTGAGTAGTTAGTTACTTTGGGAGGTAGTTACTACAGGAGTTAGTTACTTGATGAGTTAGTTACTAGAGGACTTAGTTACTGGAGGAGTTAGTTATTAGGGAAGTTACTAGAGGAGTTAGTTACTGGGGCAGTTAGTTACTGGGGGAGTTAGTTACTTGATGAGTTAGTTACTATAGGAGTTAGTTACTGGGGGAGTTAGTTACTGGGGAAGTTATTAGAGGAGTTAGTTACTGGGGCAGTTAGTTACTAGGGGAGTTAGTTACTTGAGGAGTTAGTTACTAGAGGAGTTAGTTACTGGGGAAGTTACTAGAGGAGTTAGTTACTGGGGCAGTTAGTTACTGGGGGAGTTAGGTACTTGGGTAGTTAGTTACTTTGGGAGTTAGTTACTGGGGCAGTTAGTTACTGGGGGAGTTAGTTACTAGAGGAGATAGTTACTGGGGGAGTTAGTTACTATAGGAGTTAGTTAATAGAGGAGTTAGTTACTAGAGGAGTTAGTTACTGGGGGAGTTAGTTACTTGGGTAGTTAGTTACTTTGGGAGTTAGTTACTGGGGCAGTTAGTTACTGGGGGAGTTAGTTACTAGAGGAGATAGTTACTGGGGGAGTTAGTTACTGGGGGAGTTAGTTACTGGGGGAGTTAGTTACTACAGTAGTTAGTTACTTGATGAGTTAGTTAATAGAGGAGTTAGTTACTGGGGCAGTTAGTTACTGGGGGAGTTGCTAGAGGAGTTAGTTACTGGAGCAGTTAATTACTGGGGGAGTTAGTTACTATAGGAGTTAGTTACTTGAGGAGTTAGTTACTAGAGGAGTTAGTTACTGGGGAAGTTACTAGAGGAGTTAGTTACTGGGGCAGTTAGTTACTGGGGGAGTTAGGTACTTGGGTAGTTAGTTACTTTGGGAGGTAGTTACTAGAGGAGTTAGTTACTTGATGAGTTAGTTACTACAGGTGTTAGTTACTTGATGAGTTAGTTACTAGAGGAATTAGTTACTGGGGGAGTTAGTTACTGGTGATGTTATTAGTGGAGTTAGTAACTACGGCAGTTAGTTACTGGGAGAGTTAGTTACTTGGGTAGTTAGTTATTTTGGGAGTTAGTTACTAGAGGAGTTAGTTACTGGGGGAGTTAATTACTGGGGAAGTTATTAGAGGAGTTAGTTACTGGGGCAGTTAGTTACTGGGGGAGTTAGTTACTTGGGTAGTTAGTTACTGGGGGAGTTAGTTACTGGGGCAGTTAGTTACTGGGGGAGTTAGTTACTTGATGAGTTAGTTACTAGAGGAGTTAGTTACTGGGGGTGTTATTAGTGGAGTTAGTAACTACTGCGATAAAGCAGCTAGGATACAGCAGCTAGGATACAGGAGCTAGGGTTAGCAGGCTAGGATACAGCAGCTAGGATACAGCAGCTAGGTTACAGCAGGCTAGGATACAGCAGCTAGGATACAGTAACTAGGATGCAGCAGCTAAGATACAGCAGGCTAAGGTTAGCAGTTAGGATACAGCTAGCTAGGGTTAGCAGGCTAGGATACAGCAGCTAGGCTAGCTAGGGTTAATACGCTAGGATACAGCAGCTAGGATACAGCTAGCTAGGATACAGTAGCTGGGATACAGCAGGCTAGGGTTAGCAGTTAGGATACAGCTAGCTAGGGTTAGCAGGCTAGGATACAGCAGCTAGGCTAGCTAGGGTTAATTGGCTAGGATATAGCAGGTAGGATACAGCAGCTAGGATACAGCAGCGAGGATATAGCAGCTAGGATACAGCAGCTACAATACAGTAGCTAGGAAACAGCAGCTAGGATACAGTAGTTACGATACAGCAGGCTAGGATGCAGCTAGCTAGGATTAGCAGGCTAGGATACAGCAGCTAGGATACAGCAGGCTAGTATACAGTAGGCTAGGATACAGCTAGCTAAGTTTAGGAGACTAGGATACAGTAGCTAGGATACAGCAGGCTAGGATACAGCTAGCTAGGGTTAGCAGGCTAGGATACAGTTAGCTAGGATACAGTAGCTATGATACAGCAGGCTAGGATACAGCTAGCTAGGGTTAGCAGGCTAGGATACAGCAGCTAGGATACAGTAGCTACGATACAGCAGGCTAGGATACAGCTAGCTAGGGTTAGCAGGCTAGGATACAGCAGCTAGGATACAGCAGGCTAGGATACAGCTAGCTAGGGTTAACAGGCTAGGATACAGCAGCTAGTATACAGCAGGCTAGGATACAGCAGCAAGGATATAATAGGCTAGGATACAGCAGCTAGGATATAGTAGGCTAGGATACAGCAGCTAGGATACAGCAGCTAGGATATAGTAGGCAAGGATACAGCAGCTATGATATAGTAGGCTAGGATACAGTAGCTAGGATACAGCAGCTAGGATATAATAGGCTAGGATACAGTATACTAGGATACAGCAGGCCACGTCATCGGTAACGTATTGCGTCATTTCCTGTTTGTGCTCCGTCCCACTCGTTTCCTTCTGGTGTTTGCTGGATTTATTGTTTGTGGTTTTATTGTTAGCTTTTTGTTTATCCTGTTTAGTAGTACACAAGCACCTTGGTGAACGTTTAGGGTTCTATACTTCGCTCTGTTTATTTCGTTCGGCGCAGCTGCGCTCACTGTTAGCATGGCTAACTTCACTTCTCCCACCGTTTCTCCTCCGGTGTTCTGCAAAGTGTGTGAAATGTTTAGTTACTCCTCGGCCTCCTTTACTGAGAGACAAGCGTGTGGAACGTGTAGCTTATTTATAGCTCTAGAGGCGAGGCTTAGCGAGCTTGAGGCGAGGCTCCGCACACCAGATAGCATCGTAGCCCCTGTAGCTAGCCAGCACCAGTTAGCCTGTGCGGACTGGCCCAGTGCAGCTACTGTTAGCTGTTCCCCGAGCAGCCGGGTTCAGGGTGGTTGGGTGGCGGTTCGAAGGAAGCGTAGTCTGAAACAAAGGCCCGTGGTTCACCACCAACCGCTTCATGTCGCAAACCGCTTTTCCCCACTCAGTGACACACCCACTGAGAACCCGACCCTGGTTATTGGCGACTCTATTCTTCGCTACGTGAAGCCGACACCAGAGACCATAGTTAAATGTATCCCGGGGGCCAGAGCGGGCGACATAGAGGGAAACTTAAAGCAGCTGGTGAAAGATAATTTTGCTGTATTTGCGCTTATCATTCACGTCGGCGTTAACGACGCCCGGCTGCGCCAGTCTGAGTTTACTAAAGTTAATATGGAGTCGGTGTGTAACTTCGCCAAAACGATGTCGGACTCCGTAGCGTTCTCTGGTCCCCTCCCGTATCTGGCCAGTGATGACATGTTTAGCCGCATGTCATCGCTCCGTCGCTGGTTGTCGCGGTGGTGTGCAGAAAACAACGTGGCCTTTATAGATAATTGGGAGACTTTTTGGGGAAAACCTGGCCTTATTAGCAGAGACCGCATCCATCCCACCCGGGGTGGTGCAGCTCTTATTTCTAACAACATAGCAAAGTTCATTGGACAACCAACCTTCTGACAACCCAGGGTGGAGGCCAGGAGGCAGAGTCGCTGTCTTACACGCTTCTCTGCTGCTTCTGTAAGACTGCTGCCCTCCAATAAAAATAAAACTAAAAACGCTCACAGTAACTTAAGTTTAATAATACAACAGTAGTAGTGTCAGTACCTCGTCCTCCCACAGTTCATCTAGTAAACAAGTCAAGAGGTGTTAATAATAATAATAACAAACAACAAAATAATAATAATAATAACCTTATAAAAATACACAGCAGTAAACACTCAGAAACAAAACAGTTAGATGTGGTCTGTTGAACATACGATCTCTACGGTCTAAATCTCTCCTAGTTAATGATTTAATAACATCATCTGTCTGATATTGTCTTTCTCACAGAGACTTGGTTGCAGGATGAAGAATGTTAGTTTAAATGAAGCAACTCCATCAGGTCATATTAACTATCATGTTCCTCCAAGTGCAGGCAGAGGAGGTGGAGTGGCAGCAACCTACCGCTCCAGCTGTCAAGTCAACCCCCAACCTAAAGCTACCTGTAGCTCTTTGAGAGTCTCACTCTCAGCCTGTCTCACCACAGCTGGAAGTCAGAAAAGCCAGTTTTATTAGTTGTGGTGTATCGGCCACCTGCGGCTGCTTACACACACTTCCTGGCTGAGTTTTCAGACTTCCTGTCTAGTTTAGTGGTCAGTACAGATAAAGTCATTATAGTGGTGACTTTAACATCCATATGGATGATGATACTGACAGTCTTAAGACGGCGTTTAACTCACTGATAGATTCAGTAGGCTTCTCTCGGTAAACGAAGCGACACACTGTCATGATCACACTCTGGACCTGGTTCTCACCTGTGGTCTAGAACCTGAGAACCTGCTAGTTGTCCCCAGAACCCCTCCTCTCAGACCACTCACATAGCCTTTGACTTGACTCTAGCAGCCCAGCAGCACATGACAGGAAGGTTCACTACAGCAGGTGTCTCTCTGAAGGTACCAGAGACACATTTGGAGCTGAAATTGCAGCGCTGCTCCCTCTAGCGCCTCCTACTGGTGCAGCAGATCATTGTGATCTAAATGTTCCTCCTGCAGATGTTGACTGCTTTGTCAGTGACACTGCAGCCACCGGTTGTCCCACTGAAGAAGAGGTTCACACACCATAGAAGACTGGTGGTACAACACACACATCCGAACCCTTCAGCAGGCGTCAAGACGGATGGAGAGGAAGTGGTGTTCAGCCAGATCAGCTGATTCCCAAAGCGCTTGGAAAGACAGCTTACTAGCATATAAGAAGGCCCTCCGTGAAGCCAGAACAGCTGACTACACTTCATTAATGGATGGAAACAAGAACAAGCCGTTTCCTGTTGAACACCACAGCAGGTTGACAGTCACAGCTCGGTTGAGCCTTCTGCTCCTGCAGCTCTTAGCAGTGAGACTGGATGAGTTTGTTCACCAATAAAACCACTAAGAGATTATCTGGCTCCAGTCTTCCTTGCCGTTCTCTCTCTCCTTTTCTCTCCTCCTCTCTCTCTCTCTCCCTCTCTCTCCTCCTCTCTCTCTCTCCTCTCCTTCTGCGAGGGTGAACTGGAGAAAGAGTGAGGCCCTCACTGTCGGTCAGTGGTGTGGCGATCCCCCGGTCCTGCCCCAGAATCTGTGCTGGAAAAGGGACGGTTTTAAATACCTGGGAGTCTTCCTAGGGGATGAAGGCACAGAAAAGCGAAATTGGGAGGACATCCCGGCCAGAATAGAGGGAAAACTAAAGAAATGGAGATGGTTGCTCCCCCAGATGTCCGACAGAGGGCGCATCCTGGTGGTGAATAACCTCGTGGCCTCACTGTTGTGGCATCGGCTGGCGTGCCTGGAGCCGCCACCAGGGCTGTTGGACCAGGTCCAGGCAAAACTGGTGGATTTCTTCTGGGACAACAGACACTGGGTTTCGCAGGGGGTTTTATCTTTGCCGAGAGGGGAGGGGGGGCAGGGCCTCGTCCACCTGGCCAGGGCTGCCACCTTCAGGTTACAATTTGTCCAGAGGTTTATGACGGGTCCGGCGGATCTGGTGTGGAGAGAACTGGCCAGCTGTGTGTTCAGGCGTGCGGGTGGCCTGGGCCTGGATGCTGCTCTGTTTCTACTTGATTCTAAATTTGTAAATTTAAATGGGGTGCCTCCTTTTTATCAGGGTGTTCTCAGGTCGTGGGCCCTGTTTAAGGGCAGTTCACGGAAAAGCTCTAACTCTCTGTTCTGGCTTTTGAATGAACCCGTCGTTTACGGCGCCAGACTGGACATTTCCTGCGAGGCCATGCCGGGTTTGGAAGCGGCGCTGCTCCGCTCCAGGACTTTCCAACTGAAGCAGGTGGTCGACGCAGCTGGGCTGGCGCTGACGGATGCCGGGGCGCTGGGGTCGCTGCTGGGGGTCCGGTCCACCAGGATGCTGCAGAGGACTCTGGCGCTGTGGAGGCGGAGGCTGACTGCTGGAGAGAGGATTCTCCTGGCTGCGTACGGCAGAGGGACTGAGCCCAACCCGGAGGACCCTTTTCCGGATCTACGCCTGACTCCTCAGCTCGGCTATGCCTCCGGCCCGCTGCTGGAGACGGCCCGAGAACTGGACCTCCGCACGGGCGACAAAAGGACCATGTACTTTAGCTACGTGAGAGTGCTCTGCAGGAGAAGACTGAGCAACAGGCCCCCGTCTGTGTGGAGCAGCAGGCTGGGTGGAGCCGAGGCGACGCCATGCTGGAGGGTCCTCTACAAACCCCCGATCCAGAAGAGGACTGCTGACCTCCAATGGAGGATTTTACATGGTGCCGTCGCTTGTAACTCTGTGGTGTGTGTTTTTAATCCGGCTGTGTCGAACGCCTGCCCGTTCTGTGGTCGCCCTGAAACGGTTTTCCTCACTCTTTTAGCAGATGTTTTCAACTTATTTAATGTCGCCTTTAATGAGAAGGTGTTCATTTATGGTGCGGGGTACAGGAAAGCAGGTCAGAAGAAATGGCAGCTCCTCAACTTTGTTTCTGGCACAGCAAAGCTGGCCATCTATGTGTCGCGGAGAAACAGGGTTGAGGGGCGTGCAGGTCAGGACGCAGCCTCAGTGTGGCGCTGCAATGTCAGATGCAGGCTGAGGCTCGAGTTTAGTTTTTATAGACTGTCAAATGACCTGCAAGCTTTTATTGATACCTGGTGTTGTCATGATGTTTTGTGCTCTGTTGCCGACGACAGTTTGCAATTTTCTAATATTTTGAATGACTAACTTATGTATTCATTGTGAACTGTAAATAAAGTGTTTGGTAAAACTCAAACTCTCTCTCCTCTCTCTCTCTCTATTATGTCTGACATGTTTGTATTTCTATGATTGTATTTTGTTTGTCTTTCTTTGGTTCTATGATTGTATCTGTTCTCCCTCTCTCCTCTCTTTATTCTCTGTCCTGTCTCCCTCTTTTATTCCTCCCTTACCCAGCCAACTTTCAGCAGGATGGTTCCTCCTTGTCAGCCTGGTCCTGCTCCAGGTTTCTTCCTGTTAAAGGGGGTTTTTCCTGACACTGTGCTCACCTGGGGGTTCCGGCTCTGGGTTTCTGCCTCTGTAAAGCACCGAGAGACAGTTTTATGGTAAAAGGTGCTACAGAAATGAAATTGAATTGAATATCCTAGCCTGCTCTATCCTAGCTGCTAACCCTAGCTAGCTGTATCCTAGCCTGCTAACCCTAGCTAGCTGTATCCTAGCCATCTGTATCCTACCTGCTGTGTCATAGCCTACTGTATCCTAGCCTGCTAACACTAGCCTACTGTATCCTAGCCTACTGTATCCTAGCCTGCTAACCCTAGCTAGCTGTATCCTAGCCTGCTGTATCCTGCCTGCTGTATCCTAGCTGCTGTATCCTAGCTAGCTGTATCCTAGCTAGTTGTATCCTAGCTGCTGTATCCTAGCTAGCTGTATCCTAGCCTGCTGTATCCTAGCTGTTGTTTCCTACCCTGCTAACCATAGCCTGCTAACCCTAGGCTACTGTATCCTAGCCTGCTGTATCCTAGCCTGCTGTATCCTAGCCTACTGTATACTAGCTGCTGTATCCTAGCCTGCTAACCCTAGCCTACTGTATCCTAGCCTACTGTATCGTACCTGCTGTATCCTAGCCTGCTAATCCTAGCCTACTGTATCCTAGCTGCTATATCCTAGCTGCTGTATCCTAGCCTGCTAACCCTAGCCTACTGTATCCTAGCCTACTGTATCATACCTGCTGTATCCTAGCCTGCTAATCCTAGCCTACTGTATCCTAGCTGCTGTATCCTAGCCTGCTAACCCTAGCCTACTGTATCCTAGTCTACTGTATCCTAGCCTAATGTATCATAGCCTACTGTATCCTAGCCTAATGTATCGTACCTGATGTATCCTAGCTTTTTATTCCTAGCGTACTGTATCCTACGCTACTGTATCCTTGCTACTGTATCGTAGCTTCTATATCCTAGCTGCTGTATCCTAGCCTGCTAACCCTAGCCTACTGTATCCTAGCCTACTGTATCCTACCCTACTGTATCCTAGCCTGCTAACCCTAGCCTAGTATATCCTAGCCTACTGTATCCTAGCCTGCTAAGCCTAGCTAGCTATATCATACCTGCTGTATCCTAGCCTACTGTATCCTAGCCTGCTAACCCTAGAGAGCTGTATCCTAGCCTGCTGTAACTAGCCTGCTAACCCTAGCCTACTGTATCCTAGTAGCTGTATCCTAGCCTGCTAACCCAAGCCTACTATATCCTAGCTGCAGTGTCCTAGCTGCAGTGTCCTAGCTGCTTTATCCTAGCCTGCTAGGATGCTAGGATAGGGTGCCATAGCTGCTAACCCTAGCATACTGTATCCTAGTCTACTGTATCCTACCTGCTGTATCCTAGCCTACTGTATCCTAGTCTGCTAACCCTAGCCTACTGTATCCTAGCCTGCTGTATCCTAGCTGCTGTATCCTAGCCTACTGTATCTTAGCCTACTGTATCCTAGCCTGCTAACCCTAGCCTACTGTATCCTAGCCTACTAATCCTAGCCTACTGTATCCAAGCTGCTGTATCCTAGCCGACAGGATACAAAAGGAAAAGGAAATATATTGACTGGAGAAGTGTCAGATTTTGTGGGGATATCTCATAAGTGGTAGGTTAGTATAGGTACATGTACATAAGCGCAGTTCACAGGCTAACTGACCATTTTAGCTCGGTGACAGGCTGGTGTGTGTGTGTGTGCGTGTGTGTGTTATGATTGGAGGAGGAAATGGAAAAAAAATTAGGAACACGTACAAGAGAGAAAGGAGAGAAAAAAAGATGTATAGCATGTAATAAACAGAGGTGCAGGCAGGTTCATGGCTGTGGAGGCATCGACTCCATCAGAATAAAGCACTTAGGGAGCCCAAACCTCCGCCTTTTAAAGTTAAAGAGCAAGGTACGTTTTATCAGTCCGTGTTCTGGATATAAAAACATAAGTAGAAACAAAAAAACAAGCTGTTTTGTCGTTTTGAGCAAAAAATAAATCACTTCTGATCGATGGCAATGTTAACGCGCAGCGGCGACCCCTGCTGGTCATTTTAAGTGCCTACTGTCAGTGCCTCCTCGGTTCTTCTCTTGTCGCGGATCAATATCTCCCTCACTCAGCAGACAGCCCACTTCCGTGTAGACCCTGTTCTCTGTACAGGACTTGATTTAATTTAGAATAGATGCACATGGGGGACAGGCATTACAATGAAAATCAGTTCCTCCACGCGTGCCCAAACAGTGACGTCACGTGACGTCATCTCATCTTCCGGGTTTACCGATAGCAAGTGCGCTGTATGGTTCTCCGGCGAAAACGTTCTCCAGGTTCTCCGGATAAACGGCGATAAATTTCGAAAGGTGAAGTTAAGATTAATATTATTTACGACTAGGCAACAGGTTGTCTTACTAATGTTATATGTGTTTGGATTTTACTATTAGGAAAATGTATAGATTAGTTGGGAATGGAAGTTAAGCAATGCTAATAATGCTAGCGAACTCCCTGTGTGTAGCTAGCCTCACTTTGTTATGCATTTTCCTTCTTATATCAATGCATAATCACTCACCATACGTCTAACTCTTGGTCAGAGCACAGCTAATCTCATGAAAGTTAAAATTCAAACTAGTAGGCCCACTGGGTTTTATTATGTGTGTTGTTGTGGATGTGCAGTTTCTAAGTGGGTAATAACCAGCCGGGCACATCTGTTGTTATGTTAACAGGGTTAACTACTCTGAAACAGTCAATAGTGGTTTTTATCAGCTGAATAGGCTGATCAATACGTAAATTCTTCGGCTATGTCCTTAGATTGATTTGAGAATGCTGGCAGTGCTATTTATAGGCTAATATCTAGCTGTGTATATACCACATGTAGACTTCTTTTTGTATTTCCTTTTTATACCAACATAGACTCACTTTAATATCAAAGTTATCATTACCATGGAGATAAATCATTGTTGCTCTTTCTCTTTCTCACAACAGTATGTCACAAGCCTGGTGCAGTGTTTCTTGCTGCCCCGACAGCAAAAGGAAATCCCCCCATTAGAGCTTCCATGAATTCCCAGTGGATAAAAGTACACGTGCCAACTGGGTGAGGACACTCAGGAGAGACGAGGGTCCAAGTCCTGGGGTCTTGTTTTTATTGTGGTCCTAAATATACAATAATGATTAGTTTGTACGATTCTATCCCCAATCTCTGACAAAGTTAACAAACTAAGCCTCTGGTACACACAGGCAGCAGCAGCAGCATCTAGCTTTGGTTTCTAGCAGACATTCCAGTAATTTAAGAAGTTTCCAAATGCTAAAATATATGACGGATATCTTTATCAAGAAAAAAGTAACAGTATTAAGGTGAACTTTACCTTTTGAACTGAAACAACCTTGGCTGAATTTTCGAAAGTGTGTGTAGAATCTGTGGCAGAAATCTCACCGATACCCTGCAATCGCTGACCCAGAAGTAAACCGCAAGCTGAGTGACATCAGCGTGAATTCCTCTTATTTCTCCCCAAAAAGTTGTTGCTCTTCTTACTTTGATTAATTTCTTTTCACCTGGTATGAGTGGATTTGATTTAAAGATAATTTATCATTCTTTAATGTTTTGCAATGTTTGCTGGCAACATATCTTAATAAATTGGAATTAATATATGTTGATTTTCATTTTGGCAGCATTACTGTAGAAGGTTGGACAGTGAAGGTGTAAATATTAGGATCTCCATAAGATCAGCAGCAGCTGGATAACGTCCTTTGGTGGTGGCATGGATGGAGCAACGGGGACAAAGAGAGGAGACCAGAGCAGACCAACTCTGTAGTGTTCAGTCACGCTCCAGGTGATGAGGGGAAAAGGGAGCTAACCAATGCTGGGTTCCATGGTGTCACTGACTGCTGGAGCAGCCTTGGCATCAGGGCTACAGCCTGGTTCGCCTCTCACGAGATGCTTCTGTAAGACTTGGACTGAAGTACTGCTAAAATACTCAAAATAGAAAGATAAATACGCCACAACAGCTCTGTGGCGCGGTGCAAGAGAGCGGTAGCTTTGGGTCTTGAGGTTGTGGCTGGATTTGAATCCAGCTCTCTACCTTTTGCACTCGCAACCATTGTAGGTGCTACATACAACAGGAAGA
Organism: Pao palembangensis; assembly: GCA_015343265.1. NCBI lineage: Eukaryota > Metazoa > Chordata > Actinopteri > Tetraodontiformes > Tetraodontidae > Pao > Pao palembangensis. The sequence continues at coordinate 12,451,992 of CM027083.1, read as the reverse complement.
AACGAACACTTCCGAGGATCCAGCTGGATAGCTCGGTGGCTAAGGAGGCAGACTGTAACGTGGGCGAGCAGGGGTTCAAGTCCAGCTCCGGGTTGGCCTATTCACTTGGCTGATGTGATGTAGCGGCAGCCAGGGCGCCGGAAAGGCGGAGGGGGTGATTGTAATCAACACCCCAGTAGTTAGATCTTTAGGGTGTGTGTGTGTGTGTGTGAGAGCCTAGTGGCGAGGACAAGAATCAGGGATTGCATCTCCCAAATGATGCAGCCGTAAATCCCGGGGGGGGGAGGAGAGAGAGTAAGATGGGAGGGGTGGAAGAGTATCCAGCTGCCTTTTATTTTTTTCGAAGAAAAAAAAATAAAGGCCAAACCAAGACTTGAACCCTGAGCTCCTGAACCAGGGCCGACAATCTTAACCACTGAGCTATTCAGCTGGATGTACAGAGCTGCTCGTTTCTTCCTGTTGTAGGTAGCTGGATGCAACAGCTGTTAGTGCAAAAGTCAAAGGCCTGGAGTCGAACCCACGACCTTAAGGCCCAAAGGTACCGCTCTCTTACACTGCGCCACAGAGTGTAAGATGTTATCATTACGCGATCACAGCGTAATGATAACATGTTCCTCCTGACTCGGCTGCTGGTAACTCCCCGTTGTCGTGTTGTATGGCCTCTGCGCCACAGAGGTGTTGTGTCTAAACACCTTTCCTGCCGTATGCAGCTTCCTATTTTCAGTACTATAGCGTAAAAAAAAAAATGGACAGAGCAAAACTGGACTCCATAACCAGACCAGACAGCACTGAGGACTCAGACACATTCAGAGGAACTGCATCAGGCAGCTGTTCACACACACTCTGTGTAGGCTAATTAGCCTCCCATCAAAGGTCTTTAAGGTGGAGGAGCTAGCGTGTGCTAGCTCATGCTAATGTGTTTACAAGGCCTTCTAGAGTGGTGCCCCCAGTGACCACCTGCATAAGAAAATGCATTCGATTATTAAAACTCAATTCAATTTATTTATTTTATATAACACCTTTTACAAGCAAAATTGTGTCAAGTGTTTAATTAGTGCTTTACCTGCTGTTATAGTTAAGTATCTCTATATAGAAGAACAGCATGTTGACAGTAAACACTGGATTTGTCAGCAGCCAGATTTCTGAATTGTGTTGCTCACACACCAAACACGACCCTGGTGCCACGGGAGCAACCACGTCACTGGTCCCGGCCTCAGCATTCCTCCAAATCTGGAACATCAGCAAAATCCAGTCATCTGTATCTGTCCCATTATCAGCATTTTCTAAAATTCATTTTCGAGTGATTTTGCTAACAGTCAAACAAGCAGATAGATAAACATAAACCGTAACCTCCTTGGTGGAGGTAAATATATGAACCCAGCAGAAATTATTCACCAAAGAATCTGATGCAGCGGTTAATTGTTATATCTATAAAAACACGTCATTACGGTCTTACCTTTACTTGTAAATGAAGTCGATTCGCTAATTGTAACCAGGGACTTAAACATACGTGTGTGGTCAAAATGCCTGACTCTGAAACTTTAGGACAATTGTTCAATTAACAAACATAAGTTTGCTGTTGGCTAGGTGTGACTTCTTCTTCTGCAGCTACGGAGTAGCGCAACAGCCTGTGGGCTCACTAGCGCCCTCTGCCATGATGGAGGAGCACTGTTTGCCTCACCCGGTGATTTTTCTTACAATTAATACGTTACAGAAATACATTTCACAAATTATATAATCAGATACACAATCGGTATGTTTGAAAGCACGATATACAGGCCTACTGTCTGTCTCTGCCTACTACTGTCCTGTGTGATAGGATACAGTAGCCGGGATACAGCTAGCTAGGGTTAGCAGCAAGGATATAGCAGCTAGGATACAGCTAGCTAGGGTTAGCAGGCTAGGATACAGCAGGTAAGATACAGTAGGATAGGATACAGCAACTAGGATACAGTAGGCTAGTGTTAGCAGGCTAGGATACAGTAGGCTAGGATACAGTAGGCTAGTGTTAGCAGGCTAGGATACAGTAGGCTAGGATACAATAGGCTAGGATACAGCTATACAGCTAGCTAGGATTAGCTGACTAGGATACAGCAGGTAGGATACAGTAAGCTAGTGTTATGAGCCTAGGATACAGTAGGCTATGACACAGCAGGTAGGATACAGCAGGTAGGATACAGTAGGCTAGGGTTAGCAGGCTAGGATACAGCAGCTAGGATACAGCTAGCTAACGTTAGCAGGCTAGAATACAACATCTAGGATACAGCAGGCTAAGATATAGCAGCTAGGATATAGCTAGCTAGGGTTAGCTAGCAGGTAGTATACAACAGGAAGGATACAGTAGGCTAGTGTTAGCAGGCTAGGATACAGTAGGCTAGGATATATCAGCTAGGATACAGCTAAACAGCTAGCTAGGGTTAGCAGACTAGGATACAGCAGCTAGGATACAGTAGACTAGCATACATCAGGTAGGATACAGCAGGCTAGGATACAGCTAGCTAGGATACAGTAGGCTAGAATACAATAGGCTAGGATACAGCAGCTAGGATATATTAGCTAGGATACAGCAGCTAGGATACAGCTAGCTAAGGTTAGCAGGCTAGAATACAGAAGGTAGGATACAGTAGGCTAGTGTTAGCAGGCTAGGATACAGTAGGCTAGGATACAATAGGCTAGGATACAGCAACTAGGATACAGCTATACAGCTAGCTAGGGTGAGCCGACTAGGATACAGTAGGTAGGATACATTAGGCTAGTGTTAGCAGGCTAATGTACAGTAGGCTAGGATACAGTAGGCTAGTGTTAGCAGGCTAGGATACAGTAGGCTAGGATACAGCAGGTAGGATACAGTAGGCTAGGATACAGCAGGCTAGGATACAGTAGGCTATGACACAGCAGCTAGGATACAGCTGGCTAGGGTACAGCTAGCTAGAGTTAGCTAGTAGGTAGGATACAGTAGGTAGGATACAGTAGGCTAGTGTTAGCAGGCTAGGATACAGTAGGCTAGGATACAGCAGCTAGGATACAGCTAGCTAAGGTTAGCAGGCTAGAATTCAGCAGGTAGGATACAGGAGGCTAGTGTTAGCAGGCTAGGATACAGCAGGCTAGGATATAGCAGCTAGGATATAGCAGCTAGGACATAGCTAGCTAGGGTTAGCAGGCTAGAATACAGCAGGTAGGATACAGTAGGCTAGTGTTAGCAGGCTAGGATACAGTAGGATAGGACACAGTAGGCTATGACACAGCAGCTAGTATACAGCTAGCTAAGGTTAGCAGGCTAGAATACAGCAGGTAGGATATATCAGCTAGGAAACAGCAGCTAGGATACAGCTAAACAGCTAGCTAGGGTTAGCTGACTAGGATACAGCAGCTAGGATACAGCAGGTAGGATACAGTAGGCTAGGATACAGCTAGCTAGGGTTAGCAGCTAGGATACAGCAGACAAGGATACAGCAGGTAGGATAAAGCAGCTAGGATACAGCTATACAGCTAGCTAGGGTTAGCAGACTAGGATACAGCAGCTAGGATACTGTATCTAGCCTGCTAGTGTTAGCAGGCTAGGATACAGTAGGCTAGGATACAGTAGGCTATGACACAGCAGGTAGGATACAGTAGGTTAGTGTTAGCAGGCTAGGATACAGTAGGCTAGGATGCAGTAGGTTATGATTAGCAGGCTAGTATATAGCAGGTACGATACAGCTAGCAAGGGTTAGCAGCTAGGATACAGCAGGCTAGGATACAGCAGCTAGGATACAGCTAGCTAAGGTTAGCAGGCTAGAATAAAGCAGGTAGGATACATTAGGCTAGTGTTAGCAGGATAGGATATAGTAGGCTATGACACAGCAGCTAGAGTTAGCTAGCAGGTAGGATACAGTAGGTAGGATACAGTAGGCCAGTGCTAGCAGGCTAGGATACAGTAGGCTATGACACAGCAGGTAGGATACAGCTAGCTAAAGATAGCAGGCTAGGATACAGCAGGTATGATACAGCTAGCTAGGATACAGTAGGATAGGATACAGTAGGCTAGGATACAGTAGGCTAGTGTTAGCATGCTAGGATACAGTAGGCTAGGATACAGCAGGTAGGATACAGTAGGCTAGTGTTCGCAGGCTAGGATACAGTTGGTAGGATACAGAAGGCTAGTGTTAGCAGGCTGTATCCTAGCCTACTGTATCCTAGCCTGCTAACCCTAGCCTACTGTATCCTACCTGCAGTATCCTAGCCTGCTAACCCTACCCTACTGTATCCTACCTGCTGTATCATAGCCTGCTAATCTTAGCTAGCTGTATTCTAGCTGCTGTATCCTAGCCTACTGTATCCTACCCTACTGTATCCTAAACTACTGTATCCTAGCCTGCTAACCCTAGCCTATATTATCTTACTTGCTGTATCCTACCTGCTGTATCTTAGCCTGCTAACCCTAGCCTACTGTATCCTACCTGCAGTATCCTAGCCTGCTAACCCTAGCCTAGTGTATCCTAGCCTACTGTATCCTACCTGCTGTATCCTAGCCTGCTAACCCTACCCTGCTGTATCCTAGCCTGCTAATCCTATCCTACTGTATCCTAGCTAGCTGTATCATACCTGCTGTATTCTAGCCTACTGTATCCTAGCCTGCTGTATCCTTGCCTGCTAACCCTAGATAGCTGTATCCTAGCCTGCTGTATCCTAGCCTGCTAATCCTAGCCTACTGTATCCTAGCTAGCTGTATCATACCTGCTGTATCCTAGCCTACTATATCCTAGCCTACTGTATCCTAGCTAACTGTATCCTAGCTGCTGTATCCTAACCTGCTAAGCCTAGCTAGCTGTATCCTAGCCTACTGTATCCTACCTGCTGTATCCTAACCTGCTAACCCTAGCCTGCTAATCCTATCCTACTGTATCCTAGCTAGCTGTATCATACATGCTGTATCCTAGCCTGCTAATCCTAGCCTACGATATCCTAGCCTACTGTATCCTAGCCTACTGTGTCCTACCTCCTGTATCCTAGCCAGCTAAGCCTAGCTAGCTTTATCCTAGCCTGCTAACACTAGCCTACTGTATCATAGCCTACTGTATACTACCTGCTGTATCCTAGCCTGCTAACCCTAGCCTACTATATCATAGCCTGCTGTATCTTAGCCTGCTAACCCTAGATAGCTGTATCCTAGCCTGCTGTATCTTAGCCTGCTAACCCTAGCCTACTGTATCCTAGTGCACTATTTCCTAGCCTACTGTATCCTACCTGATGTAACCTAGCCTGCTAACCCTAGCCTACTGTATCCTAGCCTACTGCATCCTAGCTGCTGTATGCTAGCCTGCTAATCCTAGCCTACTGTATCCTACCCTACTGTATCCTACCCTACTGTATCCTATCCTGCTGTATCCTAGCTTGCTAACCCTAGCCTACTATATCCTAGCCTACTGTATCCTAGCTTGCTGTATCCTAGCTGCTGTATCCTAGCCTACTGTGTCCTACCTCCTGTATCCTAGCCTACTGAGTCCTACCTTCTGTATCCTAGCCTGCTACCCCTAGCCTACTGTATCCTAGCCTACTGTATCCTACCTGCTGTCTGCTAATCTTAGCTAGCTGTATCCTTGCCTACTGTATCCTAGCCTACTGTATCCTAGCCTGCTAACACTAGCCTACTGTATCCTACCTGCTGTATGCTAGCCTGCTAACACTAGCTATCTGTATCCTAGACTTTCCTCCCCCGCTCCCTCCCTCCCTCCCTCCAGTTTTGGAGGCCTCAGCTAATGGAAGCAACCTTTGTTGAGACTGATTTGAAAGCTTGTTTCTCAGAGGTGCGACTAAACTCGCAGGTTTGACTGACTGGTGTTGGGTCCCAGCGGTCGTAGGTGGCAGTCGTCACATTCTGAACCAGCCTCTTTCCGGGTGGTGGCTCCTCCACACCCAAAGCTCGTCTGCCACCTACATATGTCTCCCATCTGGATGACTGCATCTGTCAGAGCGAAAGGCTGTTTCCTGCCTGTAGACGCACTAAACTACTGAAGGGAGCATAATAACTGCTTATTAAGGAATATGTTCATGCGTCATGTTGTCGGCTGTCTGTAAATTGAAAGGCTCTTACAGCCTGATATCTTATTCACCATGCAGACTTTTTTCTGAGCTAAGCACAAGAGTGAGATTGAACTTCCCATAAGTGCCTACCATGGCTGACAGCATCCATTATGTTGAGGATATATGAGGCCATGGTGCTGATACACACCTCCGACCACAGCAGGTCTGCCCTGAGGATTAAACACACACATCCTGCAGGATACACAAACCTGATGTGAACCTGAAAGATGCTCCACCTCAAGCTGCCAGGCAGGCACGTTGAAGCAGCTGACTGAGCGTCCTTCCTTCATAGTTGAACACTGAGCTGCTGACCTCTGACCTGCCCTGTTTCAGGGCTGCACACATCCCTGTGTGAATAATGATGGAACACAAGGAGGAATGTTGATGTTAACATCCAGTTTCATTAGGAAAACCAGCCATCCCTTCCCAGCTTCCACATCCAGCTCCTATACAAGCTCCAGTGGCTCCAGGGCCAGGCGCCCTGGGTCTGCCTTTGATGTCCTCCCTGTTATCATCTATCCATGAATGACAGGAGAGCATCAGGAGATGCGAAAAAGCGAAAACGTGGGCAAATAATGGGCAAAGGGCATTGCCCCCTTTAGGAGATAAACACAAACTTATCGTTGTATATAGAATTTATCAAATATACAGTCTTATTTTCCCTTCTAAACTTACTAAAAATCACAGAAAATGTCACTTCTACAGTTAAAAATTTGCAGCATATAGTGCATCAAATTATTACTCTGTATCAGCAACTGCTGCAACGGTGTTCATAGTAAAACTGGCGCCATCTGCTGGACAGAACCAGACAGTGGGACGTGCTCTCAGTCGGAAAGCTTTGGGTCCAGCTTGATATCATTGATGAAGAGGGCTGAGCAGTCACAGGCCGTAGCCGGGGTCGCCCTCTGGTGGACAAACAGGGCGGTACAGGCCCGGGCGCAGTCACGTGATCACAAACGGCCATACAAGTAATAATCTGCAGCTGCTTGTAACAGCAAAATGAGATACTTTAACAGCAACTATCTACCAACGTATGTTTAAAAAAAAGAAATTACTTAATTATTTAGCCTTTTAAACATTTTCTGGCTCAATTCTATTCTCAGAAATAAATCATCTGTTAAAACTATGGTGAAATCAATGTATAATTTTTTTTAATTGAGAACAAGCATGAACACATAAACATATTTACACTTAGATGTGATATGTGAAATAATGGAATATATACATGTTTAAATCTGGGTGACGGCAGAAGGGAGGGTGGATTTATCCAGGTCGTCAAAATAAGGATGCTTCATGGCTTCACGGGCGGAGATCCTTTTCGGAGGGTTGTAGGTCAACATTTTCTATCAACAAGAAAAAAGAACGTTAGCCAGCCACGTTTTGATTACAATTATTTCCAGCAAGCGCAGAGCAGGAATTGAGGTGGCCAAGAGATGAGGGTGGACAGACACAACCAACTGGTCCTGCAGACGTCTACTTCCTGGATAGTCCATCCAGTCAGGATACTTTAGTCTGAACACTCACCGCCAGAAGGTCCAGGCCATTCTTGTCCAGGTTCTTCACAGACAGGTTTCCACTCTTCCACTTAGGAAAGGTGCTTTTGTAGTCAGGCAAGCTCTCAACATCAGGCCACACGTCGTTGTTTGGTGTTCCAAGAGTCCTAAAGACACAGGAAACAGCCGTTTTCAGATATAAACGGATTCACAACATCCAACTCCTTTAAAAGTGGTGAGCCTCCTAGCAAAGCATAAGGTTATGGAGGACAAACACAGATGAGATAATGGGAGAGACTCGACTTCAGGATGAGCCAACATCAGGAGAATTCTGTCCCCTCACCGACGCTCCAAAGTGATCACATGATCAGAAACTGTCCACTGTGTCCAGGCGTTTACCTGAAAATCCTGAAAAGCTGATCGATCTCCGAGTCTCCATGAAACAGAGGCTTTTTGGTTGCCAGTTCAGCAAAGATGGTCCCTGTGCTCCACACGTCAATCGGGGTGGAATACCGAGGGGAACCCAGGAGAACCTCCGGAGCGCGGTACCACAGCGTCACAACCTGGACAACACAAGCGCGTTGGTGGGATGAGGATTGGTCCGCTTACTACAGTCATGGTCATGAATGCTTACAGATGCAAATGAATGACTTTCCTCTGACAGAAAGCGACGAATAAACAGAAAACCTGCATCTTATTAGCAGCGTTTGAATTCTGAGATATTTACAAGACGGTGGTGAGCGTCAGGGATGCTTCTCACCTCGTGGGTGTAGACTCTGACAGGGACGCCGAAGGCCCGAGCCAGGCCAAAGTCCGCCAGTTTGATGACTCCTTTGTTGTCAATCAGCAGGTTTTGTGGTTTCAGGTCTCGGTGGAGGACTCGGCGACAGTGGCAGAACAAAATGCCCTCCAGGATCTGATAAAGGTAACTCTGCAAGGCCAAAGAAACTCAACTATTCAATCACACATCTGTAAGAAATCCATTCATAAATGCAGAGACTCACCTTCACCAGCATAGGGTCCATGTACTGGCCTGATGGGATGGAGTCCAGGTACTTCTTCAGGTCCATGGACAGGAACTCAAAGATGAGGTAGAGGCGGGAGTCGTGCATCAGAACTTCCAGGAGCCTAGGATACACACGATCCTCATAAGAACAAACGCCGCGACGCGAGCCTCAAACCTGTCCTTTCAAACCATCCAGTCTGGGGTGGTTGATCATGGTCTCAGCGTGGGAGCCGCTGCCCACCTCCACGCCAAGCTGTCACGCAGGCGCGCCTCGAGCATCTGACAGTTCATTTTTAGACGACAAAGTTTCAAATACACCACAGTCTCAGAGAGAAATAACTTTAACCTTGCTGACAAACTTAAATGCTGTTATTTTTTTTCAAGAATGTACATTTAAGGATGGAGGTTAAGCATGCAGGGAAGTAACTCAGAAACTCTGCACCAGCATTTCCGAAGAGCCTGTTTAGTTCCGGTTATTGACATGAAATCCTGCATGTTTGTCTCAGAACCACGTCTATAATTCAACCAACGGCGCCGACACAACCATTCACAATGGTGCGAGTGTAGAAAAGGCTGGCGTTATTTTGGGCCCAAGTAATAGGAAAGACTGTACCGGACAACATTGGGATGCTTTAGCTCCTGCAGCAGGGAGACCTCCCTGATGGCCGTGCTCGGAACCCCCTCTTCCTCACTCTCCAGGCGGATCTTCTTCATTGCCACCACCTGCCCAGTGGCCTTGTGTCTGCCCTTGTAAACCACCCCATAGGTACCTACAACACATACACAAGTCATCTCATCCACCAGCACTTGCAAATTAACGTGTTATGAACTATTTCTACGGTCCATCAAAGCCTAAGTCAGCATCTGAAACAAGACTGACCTTCGCCAATTTTCTCGATCTTCAGGTAGTCATCCATCATTTCCTGTGGGGAAGAATGCAAGTCAGCATTTACGATTTTCATAGCTAATTTCACTATCCTGACAAAAATTGTCCTTTAAAAAAATTAAATGAAACGTTTAGCAATTAATGTGGCCTGAAGGGCGTCATGAAACGAACAGTTAATGTGACTGTTCGATAGCAACGCTTGGAAACGCACATACTTCATTTCACGTTCGTCCGACTACTTATTAAAGGTACAATAACAACAATAATATCAATAATAATGCCCAATCTAAGGTTGCAGGAGTTTCACACCCTGTTTGCACCGAACAGCAAACACGTTTGGCGAAAGTTCCCGATTTGACAGTAAATGATCAGCCTGTAACCGAGAAGAAAGAAAAGCGACTAAAGAAAGCACTGCGCTGACTAGCTGGTTTTATTAAATCTAACGTGATAAAGCACATGTCTCGTTTGCAAAGACGTCGAATTGTTACCTGAATATGGTTCGCCTCGTATCCTGATTATCCAGAGAAGCAACAACCGATAAATGTTACGGGCACTTTTGAATAGACCGCAGCGGAGCAACAGTTTGAAATAGACCAATCAGCGCCATTAAAACGGTTTCAAACCAACCAATCACAGAGGCAGATCTTGCACCAAGCGGGAGATGACGAACCGGAAACCGTTCCAAAATGTCCCTCCCCTTTCCCCCTCTCCCCATTGATATTTCATGTGTTGTTTGTTTTTTAATCGAACTTTATTTAACTTTAAAAAATTACAATTGTTGCAAAAAAGTGAAAGAGCAAATAAAATAAATACATAATAACAAAAACAAAAATAAATAATAACAAAACAACAACAATAACACTAATAAGAAATAAAAGCACACAATATAGTATGCCGGGGACACAAGATAAGACCAATCCAACATGAAAACATCGAAAAGTGACCAGAGTCCTAAATTCTTTTTAGCCGAGGTGGTTGATTTGAGACACAGTTCCAGATTTTTCATAAACACACACACACACACACACACACACACACACACACACACACACACACACACAAAAGAGGTTTCATCCTGGCAGACTTAATTTGTTTAGTTTTTCTGTTTTGTGATAAATAGTAGATAACTAATGAAGAGTGAAATAGAAAAACAACAGCCTCTAACAAACTGACGACAATAATAAATCAGTAAAAGATCAATCCTAAATTTCAAGGACAACCCAAGACTGACCCATTAGTCCAGAGTTAAAGAAGCATCAGTCAGGGAGAGATCTGAGCAGCGAAGAAATAAGGTTCCTAAATGTGTCTTCCATCTCCTCATTCATCACGTATGAAGATTGATGCTAAACATTCAGATCCTTAGGCTTAGAGGTTATAATTTGAAATAGAGTTTTGTCATATAGATGTGAGTTAATTAACATTACATACTACAAAAATAGTCTTGTTTAATATCAAACCGATCCATCACCACAGGACAGATGACAGGTACAGTCACCAGAGGGCGCTATTTCCAACTTTCTGCAGTATTCAGCGTCACGAGCTTGTCTCTCCGGAAGTAAAATCAAGGCAAATTCCGCCATATGAAACAAAAACGTCACCTTCCGTACATTAGTTCCCCCAATACCTCTTACGTTTAAAGACGCGATATTTAACGATTTAAACGAAAAATCTATCAGAAAAACAATGCAAAAAAATTACCTGGTAACTGTTGATACTTGTTTTTAGCTCGTGTCACTAAGATGGAGAAAAGAGGCAATGATCAACAGCCTGAACAGGCAGTAAGGAGGGTATTTATCAGTCCTCCATCTCTTCTGGTGAATTTCTAAACTATGCAGAAGACTTTTATAAACTAACCTAACCCAAACACGTCCAGGTTACCAATGGCTATTATGAAGAAATAGAAAAGCCCCTGTACTAAGAAATAAAGGTTAACTGAAGTTAAAAAACAAAGATTAAAAAGCTTCAGAAAAAGCATATTAAAATAAAATCACCAGATAAAGGGGTGTAGCTTGTGTCAGAATTTAAAATGAGATTTGTATCCAAAATATAAAATGAAATAAAGATATAAGTCATGAAGAAATTAAATATAATTTAGATCACCTTTTGTACTAATTAAATGAATAAATAAATAAGAGCCTTTTAGCTCCACTTAGAAATAACTTTGACTTGTGTAAACATGAAGAGCCTGATCAGCTTCTACTGCAGGAACCTGGAGCCCCAGGAACTGTTTATCGGTGGGACCGTTTCCCTGAAAAACCCACTTGTCCAAGTTCCCCTTTAGTGTTAACACATAAAAAAATACTGATTCTGCTTCCATTCGAGTGTTCCAGTTCATGTACAAAACTCTATGATCAGCAAATACATTTGAAGCGTTCTTTTGAAAGAAGGTTCTTGCATAAAAACAACAAAAAGACAGTTGGATGGACAAGAAAAGATGTGAGCAGACAATGCTTTTATTGAATTTCAACATGTACAAATGAATTACTAACACAAAGATTGTGATTTTATAATATATTTATATGCACTGCACTGTTTTTCCTCATGTATTGTTAAGTATCTGTTACAGGAATATTTGTAGATCTATGTAATTAAACTGTTTGTGATAGCAGAAACTAAAACATCAGAATGAGATCCCTCATTTTTAAACATCCCAGACACACAAAAAAATAACAAAGCTTAGAAATATAGCAAGATTTAAGTGGTGTATGAACAACATCTAAATGAACCATAATTCACTACCTTTTATTAATGACAACCTTTAAACCCATTCCTTCATTTCACACAGACCAGGAGGGAAATACTTGTGTAAGAGTGTGTGTGTGTGTGTGTGTGTGTGTGTGTGTATATAATTATCATGAGATCCACAAAAAACTTTCATTTTAAAAATATATTAAACAAACATGTAATTCTGTTAAATGTGGAGCAAACATATCTTTACAGTGAAGCAGTTCCTCTGGTTTTCAGTACCATTATTTATATTTCACACTATACGAAGTAGTGATATATAAGTTTAGTTGAGTATGACACCAGCTAAATGATGTATAGAAGTGCCGGAGAAAAATATAACAAATAAATAAATCCTTTCTGACAGCGTTTATCTTCTAAATGACCCTAGCAAATATATCTTTAGTCCTATTTCTACCAAGAACGTCCACATCCAGTTCAAACATACACACACACACACTAAAAGGCAAGACTGTTCTTGAAGGCAACACATGAAAGACTCTGTAAAGACACAAATTAAAGGCTTACAAACATCAACCAAACATTAATGTCAACAAAGAGGCGCCCGGAACACACTCCGAGAGAGACTGTCCCACTGAGGAGGAGGACTTTACTGGAAATAAATATGGGTCATAATTAGCATCATGGTCAGCAGGCTATTGCACTTGGAGCCACAAATCATGTCCAGAAAAGCCAACTTAGCACATTCTCACTCTACAAAGCAAAACGTAGCTTCATTCAAATAGCAACAGGATTTGCAAACGACAGGAATTGACCAGAAGAAGCCGGCTGAGCAGCGCTGTGGTCAAAAATAAAAAAACTGCAGTTTTCCATTTTATCACGTCTACGTGGTTGAGATAATGTCTTTGGTAGCTTTATGCCGGATATTTGGGTCTGTGTGGTAAATAAGGTTGATTAACATTTCATCAAACCCAAAACCAGTGTGGTTATTACCAGTCAGAGCCTACAGTTATAAACCTGTCATAGCCCACTTTTTTCAGCACTGTTGATCATGTGACTTCTATTGAAAAAGTGTGACTTTGCTGAGCTCAGATCGTTTACACTGTAGTACTGCGTTTATTCTCTCTGTCACCAGCTAATTACCGGGTTTCCCTAGTTGTTACTCTTATTCGTTATGGTCAAAAACTACAAATTTGCTCAAAAACTACAATTTACAAAAAAAACAAATGAGAGGACGACACAACTTCAAATGGTTCCAACATCAGGGTCACAACCACGCAGTCTTTGCAGAAAGCTTTTGTTCTGTTTGTATTGCGGCGGTGGTGGCGTGCAGATTGGTGGTAAAAGTGGGCGTGGAGTGGGGCTGGTGTGGACAGTGGCTGAGCCAGAGTCTCCTGTGTCCACTGACCTCGTAAAACCATTTCTCTTCCTCCTGTCCTTTCTTGCTGCTCTGTTGCAGCCTCTACTGCTCCTTTCCACTTCCTTATTTTGTGGCCACGCCCACGTCTGTTCTCATTGGCTGGAGCTCTAACTACGTCACTGCGAGCAGACTGGATATCTAGAAGGCTTGGCAGCCAGTTTTACGTCTGAGACTCCGCGTGAGGCTCATTAGTCGAGGCTTTGATGGACTTAAGCTCAGTCGCCAAGCGGATCAGTGCCGCACCCCAATTTTGGGTGAGGGCGAGTCGCAAGTCTAAGACGCTGAAAATCGTGCCGTGTGTACTTGGCTTAACCCTAACCACAACCCTAACCATAACCCCGACCTGCCAGCCCCCCGCCCCCCCGTTGATGTCCCTGATCTGACGTGTTCTTGAAGCCCAGCCGTGTGTCAACCAGCAACGCTTCCTCTCAAACTCTGTTCTTCCCTTCCTGTTTGCGTTGTAAAGGCATCAGCTGTCCTCCCATCCTGCCTCCTAAGGTGCTGCATGAAGTTTTTTGTTCTCTTTCTACTTTTTGCTGCTCTATACCGAATGACTGAACACAAAATAAATCCCCAGATGAGCCAGAAGACATGAGACGCAAACAGCCGGTAATGAATAGCTATCAACTTTGATGTCTTTGATGTCTTTAAACAAGAGCGTTTACTCTGAAAGCACATTTACTACAAAAACCTATTTACAGAAGCTCAACCAATAAAGTCAAAAATCAGCCATCAAACATGAGAGAACTTCAGAGGTGACAATGACGGATTGTCTCCTGTCGATCTTCTACATACGTGTGTGTGGTGACCCAGGAAGATGTCAGCGTAGCAACCGTAACCCTACAGGTGGGAGGAGGTGGAGAAGCACAGCTTCAGGGTGTACGGGTTGGATCCATCTGGAGAGAGATTCCACACGTCAGAGCAGACTCAGATCTGTGCAACAATTATAAAAACCAGATTCAGAGGAAACGAATGAGGAGCAGAAACAGAAGGAACATGAGGAAACGAAGGTCAAAGAGTCGCGACAACAGCGGATCAAACACGCTTCAGGTGGGCCTTTCCAACGTCATCGGTGGTTACTGCAGGAAAATCAAATGTTCTCACTTCAAAAGCTAAACCACATGTTCTGACAGCAGAAGTGAAACTACAGGCGAAGCAGATTTTCTTCTAAAATGGAACAAGTGGAACTTTAAAAAAGAACAACCCAAACTGCAGCTGCTCTTCAGCTTTTCTGTCTTTTTCCTGAACTGAATTTATTTGGAAAACTGCCGACTTTCCCTCCTGAAAGGTGTGAACCGTGTGGGCAGACCAGGGGGGAGTGTTTCCATCAACCTACTGGGGATCCGGATCTGGTAATGGTTGAGCACAGTGAGGACCTCCACCGCCTCAGTCTTACTGTCAAACTCCAACAGGCCAGAGATGGTTTTAGAGGAGGCTGAGAGGAAGAAGGAAGACCAAAGAGGACAGAAGACAGGATCACTGCAACATGAGCAAACATCTGCAGGAGGACGAGCGACGCCGAGCTTCACTCACGTTTGGCATCAAACATCTTGAACTTGACAAAGCCAGGCACGTCATGCTCCGTACACAGCTGCCGAAACACACAACACAGCACCGCCAGGTCAGCAGGCAGGCCAACAGCAGAGGGTTCACACATTCCCTGAGCCCATAAGCCTGACCCCAAAACCCTGACCCATAACCCTGACCCATAACCGTAACCCCAAAACCCTGAGCCCATAACCCTGAGCCCAAAACCCTGAGCCCATAACCCTGACCCATAACCCTGACCCATAACCGTAACCCCAAAACCCTGAGCCCATAACCCTGAGCCCAAAACCCTGACCCATAACCGTAACCCCAAAACCCTAACCCTGGTCTGGGTTTAGACCCAAACCCTGGTCTGTGGTCAGACTCTAACCCTGGTCTGTGGTCAGACTCCAATCCTGGTCTGTAGTCAGACACTAACCCTGGTCTGTGGTCAGACTCCAATCCTGGTCTGTAGTCAGACACTAACCCTAACCCTGACTGTCCTGAAGCGCCGTCACCAGCCAGTAAAGTGAGTGGTGAGTGAGAGGTAGCCACCCTGAGTAGCTGCTCCTGTGATATGCACGGAGGAACGTTGTAGTAGTGCAGCACTGCAGACGGAGGCTGGATTATGTTCTTAGAGGCCTGCCCAGCGCTGCTAAAGCGGTTGTTCCTGGTCATGGCGAAGTCCTTGTAGCTGCTGCTGCCGTCCTCCAGCTCGAACACCTGACTGGGGATGACGGCATGCTGCTTGGAGACGCTGGAACCAAGAAGAAAAGCAAAGAAGAAGCAGTCGGTCTCACTGTCACCCAACATTACGTCAGTGGTGCCACTTCCTGTGAACATGGATGAGGTCAGCTCAGTCAGCCATTCTGATTCCCGGTCTCGGACCCTGTGGGACCCTCGGGGACTGCTGACCCCTCAGGCCCTGAGCAGCAGCCTGGTGTTCCCAGGCTGCGTATTAGAATCTTTTTCTACTTCACAGAGGAACACAAGTGGACGGTATCAAGCTGACCTGAAGGACATGACCCAAGAACTTATGGTTTCCTTTGGGAGCGTTTTGTGTGTGTATTTGTGTGTGTGTGTGTGTGTGTGAGTGTATGTCCTACCAAACATTGAGTCTCTTGCCGAAGACCTTGATGCTGTTGAGGTGTGTGATAGCCCTGTCCACAGCATACTCATCCCCCATCTCAACCAGCGCCGTACCTGGAACGCTCTTCATAAACTTCACCTGCCAACACCGGAAAGTTCCTCTAGTGCTTTACCACACATCTCTGACCACTCTCATTACAGAAACACACACACAATTACCTTCTCAATGTTTCCATAGAGGCAGAAGAGGTTAAAGATGCGGGTGCAGTTCATCTTGGATGGATGGAGGCCACTCACCATGGCAACGGAGCTGGGGATGTGGCCCGAGTAAGAATAGGAGGAGGACTGAGGCAGAGGGTAGGACACCATGTCAGGGATGTCCAGGGAGCTGAGCTTGTACCTGCTGTTACTGGGGAGAGGCAGCAGGGGGCAGGGAGGACCTGAGGCAGCGCACAGGTCAGAGGTCAGGAAAACGGGAAGAAAAGGCAAAAGACAATCCAAACCATATCACCCAAAGCCAAAGATCAAACAGCATCAACAGGAAATTATAGAGAAGTGGTCACATGATCACCCTGGCTCTGGGGGGGGTCAGGGTCAGAGTCAGTCTGGGGTCAAAGGTCATTTTCACACGTCAACGCTGGTCTCACCGTATCCATTTTCACTGTAGGATGATGGGTGTTCCCCTAGAATGGCTTGTCTTTGCCTTCCTTTACCGCGGTCTGAACACACACACACACACACACACACCCAGGAAGGGAGAGATGTTAGATGAGACAACTCTTATCTGCAGTGGTTTGAGTGTATTTATGCTGTTTTCTACGTTAACAGTTGTCACACCAGGATGGATTTTAACAGTAGGAAAAACATCTCAGGCAGAAGCGTCTCCGTGGCGACGCTCTGATCCCTGCACACTATAAGTTCACTGTAGGTTGATATAACTGACCGTTACCTGATTCTCTGCTCAGGACACTATAAAAAGTGATAGTAAAACAAACAAACAAAAAAAAAAACAGAAAAACCAAAGAAAACAAAGAAAACCCACTTTTCTGTCACAGATCACTTCTTACAAACAGATTTTCCTGAACCTCAGAGTGGCTTTGCTGATCATCGGAAATCAGTGATTGATGAAAATCAAAGGCAACATTCTTCCATCAGATCAAAAAGACATTTGCAAACAGCGTTTATGACATTCTGAACAACTGAAGAAGCTGTTTCACGCGTAAAGAAGCAGCCAGAAAGACGGAATCCTGCTTCCAGCGCTTTCTTGGCGTACCAACAGGCTTCCGGACACTTCCGGCCCAGCCTTGGGAAGGTTTTTTTTTTGTAACTTCATCCTCTGGCACGTGTGCAGCTTCTTCAGCTCTTCTGACAGCACTTCTGTCACATTCCACAAATTTGGGAGGTCTAAAAGCTCAGCGTCAGATCACCTACAGTCAGATTAGCAACGCGGACGTCTTCCTTTCATGTTTGCAGTAGAAATCATTTTAACACAGTCAAATTTGCATTACAGCCCCAACATCGGAAAGAGGAAGCTAACGCGTGAATATGAAGACCTCAGCTCTGATGTGACAAATGAACCGTCAGACTGTGACAATCTGCGGTTCTATAAACCACTTCAGAAAAAAACAGCACATTCATGGTGAGAATGAAGGTGGGAGGAGTCAGGAGGTAGGAGACAGTACCTGTGACGCATCAACCTTTGCCTTTGTTCTCCTTCAGCACGTAAGAACATCAACCTGCATTACATCATCACCATAACCGTCAAACATCATCATCACACAAACACAGTCAAAGCCAGGCTCATCCACAGGGGGCGGGGAGCCGTAGAGCACAGCGGTGCCTCTGCAGCAGGTACGGGCCCACGCTGAGGCCGCAGGAGGCACACTGAGCCCAGGTCAGCTGATGGCCCTCAGGGGACTAAGCAGACATGAATGTTGTCTACAGGCGCCTGTAGGTGTTCAGGGTGCCTCCAGTCAGAGCAGTACAGGCTGCAAGAACACCGGCAGAGGTTGGAAGCGGTTCAGCTGGTCAGTCATTCCAGATCTCTGGTCTTTCTTAGGAGGAACTAAACTAACGTTTGCAAGTGCAGGAGAGACGCCTGCAGCTTCTGAGCACCCATGAAGCCGAATCTCTGAGGATCTGCTGCTGCTTCACAGCTGAACAGGATCCAAGCAGCTGCTCAGGAACCAGTCAGCTCTCATGTGGCTTCTAAAGGACTGGACCAAAGCAGATACACACTCTGGTAGAGAGGAGACGACTGTACACAGCAGCCATGATTCATTACTACTAAGAAAAGAAACCCATCCCCCCACAACAAAGTCCATTTGTGTGTGTGTGTCTGTGTGTGTGAGTGAGTGTATGTGAAATAAATATTCTGACTCTTAGGACACCCACATCACCATGGTTTTATGAACTACAGACAGAAAAATACATCACGATTGGATCTATCTATCTATCTATCTATCTATCTATCTATCTATCTATCTATCTATCTATCTATCTATCTATCTATCTCTGCTTTTGGTGCCACCCAAGGACAGAACGAATGATCTGTCTCTTTATCTTTAATCTTTTAACAGGGACAAGAGACACGGCTACTTCTGTGAAAAGCAACAAAGTGCAACAGTCACACAGAACACGTTGGTGTGCCTGCTTCTGTTGGGGCCCGGCTTGCCGGCCCTTTAAGACATTGCCGGAGTTGCCCTGCAGAGGGCGCGGGTCCCCAGGAGCCAGCGGGGACCACGCACCTGTGGCTGATCAACTTATCAGCAGCAGATAAGGGGAGGCTGCCAGCTGGTCCCGTTTGCTGGATCATTGCTTGATTTTCCTCAGGGATCATTGTTCTTTTGCCTGTCTGCTTCATTTCCGCATGGACCTTGCCTGTTTGCCTGCCTGTCAGACTATTTGACGGTTTGTCTTTTTGCCTTTTTTTGGCCTCATTTGGCTCTGCTTTGACTCTGTTTGTGCCTGTCAGTGTGCCGTTTGCCACTGTGGGTTTTTGTGTTCCTGTTTTGGCCGCAGAGTTTATTTTCCCGGACCTCTGGTGAGCACCCAATAAAGGGTTTTTTGGTTCCTGAACCTGCCTTGCGTCTGCATTTGGGTCCTCAACGCCCCTAACCCGCAACAGTTTCACTGCCTCTGGCTGCCTGTTGCTCCTCTCTAGGCTGTATTCTCCTGCTGTGCTGCGCATCCGAACGCCTCCCCACCACAGAGCTCACTAACTGCCTCCAGCTGGTGGTGGGTGGCTTCGGTCTGAAGAGGAGCGGGGATGGATCTCAGCAGGAGCAGCTTCTGTCTGTAGTCCACAGCCACCAGCGTGATGGAGACCAGGACGCCATGGTTGCTGTGACCATGCAGAGACTGTGTGTGTGTTAAGGGACGTCTGCTTATGAGTCCTGACAACACTGAGGAAGATGGAAAATCACATCTGCTGACTCATCTGCACTACTGTGTGTGTGTGTGTGTGTGTGTGTGTGTGTGTGTGTGTTTGTGTGTGTGCTGGACATGTGTGTGAATGTCTTTCAGCAACAACCACAGGTGATTGAGCTCAGATTCAGTTTCAAGCAGGTAGACGTGCAGCTTAAAGCTCCACAGAAGACGAAGGTGTGAGTGGACTCCTGCAGACAGAGGTGGGCTGAGGGCTCCTGGGCATGTTGAAGAAGCAGCTGCATGGCGGTCAGAGGTGCAGCTCTCTCTTCCTCTGTGCTGTAGAGGGTGATGATGGAAGAAAGCTGCTGTGCATGGTCAGCCTGAGGTCCACATTGTCTCTGTCCCTCAGTGTGTCCCAGATGCAGGGCTGCAGAGGCCGTGACGGCTTGTATGCGCATGATGAGATTGAAGATGGCGGCAGGGGTGCGAGAGTCTTGGTGTGATAGATGTCTACGGTCCAGCCTACAGCAGGCTAGCGTCCTCTGTGTACACGCTGTCTATCTGGATTACTGATTACTCTTTTTAATTGTAATCCCATTACTTCACTCGGCCCACAGTATTCATATCAGATGGTCTCTGAGACGCTGAGTCCGTTGTTGGCGCCAGCTAGCTGCACGCTGCTACGCTGTTTTAGCCGCAGCTGCAGAAAGGTCAGGCTCTCTACACGTGGTTCATTTCACTCTCCACCAGCCAATCAAAGCTGCTGGCTACACTTTCAGGTAAATACTCATTCAGTAGCATATCAGAACCCAATCAGAGCAAACTGGGACAGTCTGTTGCTATGGTAACACTATCAACGAACCACTGTTAATCAGTTATGACACCACTAGTTGCCGGAAGAAGTAATGTTATTACAGTTGTAATTGAAAAACCGACCACATTTCATTTGACTTTCAGGTGGTGGAGCGTTCACTAGAGTAGCGAGACAGGAAAGACGCACACAAACACACACAGAACGTCCTACCTCGTCTGACCAGGTATGGTTTAGTATAGTCCCAGCTCTCGTTGTCATTCTTTATCACATTCAGACGTGTGGGCTGTTAAAACACGCAGACATGGTTGATCAGACTACCTCCACCCGATTCTAGGGATTAGTCTTCTGTGTAATTCTGTCATTAATGTCCCCTGTTTTTATGTTTAATTAGCTTCCACAGGGCTGACAGATAAGAATCAAGCACAACTGAATCTGACATATTTTCACGTATATATATTAATAAACAAAGGTGCGCGTAACAAGTCCAATCCAGTCCTCCAGGGCCTGATTCAAGCTGGGTTTTGTGTCCAACCAGACAGGGACTAGATCAGTGTTTCTCAACCTTTTTCAGACCAAGGACCACTCAACCCATAAATAAACACTCACGGACCACCTGACTCTAAATAGCCCCCAAAACAATATGCTAAGTAACGATGAAGTGCTGATATGACAGATGTATCAGGAAATATAAAGTGAATTCTTTAAATCTTGAGAGTTCAAGAAAACACTCATTTTACACTGAATTTTAAATATTGAAATTTAAAATTTTAAAATGTGATTTCTTACGTGTCACCTGGAGGACCACTTAGAGTCGCCCGCAGACCTCCAGTAGCCTACAGACCACTATTTGAGAAACACTGGACTAGATGGTGGCTGATGGCTACCTGTAGGATAGAAAACCTGGCCTGAATCTGCCTGGAGGACTGGACCGGACTGGTTGTACGGACCCCTCTTAATAACTACAGCATGAAGGAGAGCGTACGCGCGTACGTGTGTGCGTACGTGAGCTGTGACACGTCTCCACTCACCCGTGCATATTCGATCTTAAGAGTACAGCAGCCAGCATATATGTCAGCTCCATTCAGGGCAGCTTTGGCCTTCTGAGCACAATGAACAGACTCAAACCTGCAGAGATCAGGGTCAAGGAAGAACACGCAGCAAACACGCAGCAGACGCACATCCGTCACACACGGTTTCAGGATACTCCACCATTGCCTGGATTCCATTTCGTTTGAAGATCACGATCCGCAGGACGTTTCCAATGGGGTTGCACACGGTGTAGAGAACGTCCTGCAGCAAACGCATGGAATCAGTCAGTCACGCCGTTCAAGCTGCACAGCTGGCAGCCAAATACAAGCGAACAAGCGTGACATGACAACAGCGCAGTGGTCCCACAGCGACACTCAGAGTGCTGCTGATCACTGGTTGAATGTGCAGACACACACGACCTTGGGCCGTAAAGGTCCTGAGCAGCGTGCTGCTGTGGTTACCGTGGTGATGGGGTAGAGCGGGTTCTGGATGGAGAGGAGGAGGACCTTGTTTCCGCTGTTGGGGTTGTCGGCGTTGGTGGGCCTGGTGATTCTCTTGGACGTGGAGTAATTAAAGTAGGCTTGTTGGCCTGTGGAACAGATGGAGGCGTGTCAATGACCACTCTGGTGCCTGTGCAGAAGAACCGAACCCACGGTCATACCTGCGATGTAAACCGGCTCCTTGGCGCCACAGGACACGCAGCGATCAGCGCTCTGCAGCTCGGAGAACTCAACCAGAGCCTGGCGCTTGAAGGGCATCATCATCACATAACTGCAAGACACATCAGCTCTGGCTCAGGCAAAGAGCATCACTGGTCCGATCTGCGCCGTTCGTGCTCTCACCATATAGTTCCAAACTTCTCCAGAGCATCGATGAGGTCTGCTTCCACCACAGCCTCGCAGAGACCTCTGACGTGTACCACGGGGCTGGGAGAGATCCGGTGGGAGTCTCCATCGCTGTCCTGCAACACATACGGTAAAGCGGTGTTACTGAGTGCAGCCCCAGTCACAGCAGCTGGTCTGACTGCTCACAGCTGAATTCAGGTGACGTTCAGCAGAACAGCCGGGAGCAACCGGATCCGTCTGTCTGAGAGGTCGCAGTCAGGTTTCAGAGTTACGCAGTAAAGTTAGTGATTTTCCTCTTGCTCCAGACGGTGCACTGGTTTCTATACTGGTTCTGCTGGACCTCAGTGCTGCCTTGGAGACAGTTGATCCTGTTACAGAGACTGGGGCGGGTCACTGGGATGAAACTGGTCCAGGTCAGATTCATCAGACTGATTTGGAGTTCCACAGGGTTCTGTACTGGGACCAGCCCTGTTCAGTCAAACTTCAGACCAGTCTCAAACCTCAGTCTTCTTCACTCAGACCAAACTGAGGGCGTTGGTTTTGGTCCTGGACTCCTCATGAACACATCAGCTGACCGTAGCTGATTCCAAAGATCTGACCAGGTGACTCAGAACAATGCTGTAGAGGCTAATGACTAATGATGCTGTGCTAACCTGGGGTCGGTTAGTTCACCGCTGAGAAAACGTGTTGAGGTTTTGTTGAGATATTATATTTACACACAGCTTCAATTATCGCAGAGTTTAGTTGTCATGGTGATGAAAAGCCGTGAGCGGTTTTCTAGTGTTGTCGGTTATCTTCAACAACCACTGACGCTACAGCTCGAAGGCAGCGTTGCTGTTTCATCTCAGCCTTCCAGTTCAAACATCGTGTGAGGACGTCTAAAGGTGCCCGATCACCGTCGTGCAACAGCACAACATCAGCAGTGTCGCATGCATGCTAGTCCTGCACTGTGCTCTGGAAACTGATGCCAGACAGGAAATGAGTTTGCTCTGAACTACAGAGACAGGAAATGAGACTAAAGTGGAGTGGATGTGAAGTCTGAAGACATCAACCGTCCGTCGACCACAACGCTGCGCCTGCAGGTCCTGACAGGTGCTACGATCCATGCAGCAGACATTCAGCAGACGCTGCAGCAGTTCACAGCAAGCACGGCTTTATTTCCAGTCAAAAACAGATTTTTAGAACCAGGAACCTTTGAGCATACAGACAATGCTGTCAAAATACAATGAGGGAAGAATTCAGATTTTCACCAGAGAGATGTTCTTTAGGTCTTTCTATTTAGACGACTGTGTTGATGGTTGAGAGCGCGAGCGAGGTTAGCAGGCCTTAGCTCAGTGACACTGCCAAGTTCGAGTTAGCGGAAGCTCGTGTTGTAAGTAAAGCTGCAATCTTTGACATCAGAGACGGCCTCACCCAGGCAGATAGCTTCTTTCAGACTTGAAGAGAACAATAAACAGGATGTTTCCTGCGGTTACCAAGGGGGGCCACCGGAGGTGCCAAAACCTGCACAACATACTAGGGTTAAATGGGAGGGGAAGCAACAACTTCTACTTTTAGTCTATTTAGAATAATTGAAACAGTTTTTACTAAATTAAAGACAATACCTATTCTGCAGATAAAGACAAGGGCCCCCTGGAGGTTGGAGGCGGAATCCTTGGTGCTGTGAGGTGACAGCGCTAACAGCTACACCACAGATGGATGAGATCTCTCTTTGTTCTTAAATCTAATCCTACTTAGAACCTTTATAACTGTGTCATTTAACCTTATCGTAACTTTATCAGACTTGTAATTATATTACGCGCTGCTTGCCGAACCAGGAGAACCTCACTCTTTCGTGACCCCTGTTCAGCAGCGGATCTACCCACCGAGGCCATGGAAGGGTGCTGGTTGTGAGGGTGACTTTCCTGGATTGTGTCTAGTTTTGTTTTGTTTTTTAACCACGTGGCTGGTTTAATTAATCCTGGGGAAAGATTTGGAAAGGTTCTGCAGGTGGACACACAGGAGGCCTCGCTGGCAGACATCCTGGAAGGGCTGCTCCATCCCTGGGAACACGCTGGGAACACAGCAACTGGCCCAGGTCAGCCCAAAGCTCCACTAAAAGAACCCGTAGCTGTAGGTCAGACCCAGCAGGTAAAGGTTCACCTGTATCATGGAGAGAAAAGAGCCGAATCCTCAGAGTTCCTTCTGAGGGCTGAAGCTGAGCAAGTGAAACCCCCCCAGAGGCACCCGAACCAGCCCCGCAGGAGGCAGCTGCAGTACCTGCACGAAACAGGAACGCACGCACGCACGCACGCGTCTGTTGTCGCTGGTAATCTGACAGCAGCACCGGATGGAAACGCGGCGGTTCCGCAGCCCTTACCTTCCGCCCTCCTCGGTACTGGCCCGAGGTCCAGCGGGCCCGGTGGTCCACGGCTGATTGTCCCTCTCCAGGAAGCGATCCGGAGTCCGAGTCCTCCCCCTCCTCCAGCTCATCTTCTCCCTCCTCCCTTTCTTCCGTCTGCCGGGCCGCTGTTTTCAGCCTCTTGGGTGGTCTCCGGTACTCCTCCTCGTCTTCACCGTCACTGTGCGGAGGTGCTGCGGCCGCCGACATGCTTCAGCCTGTGGGGACGGAGGTCTGCGCTGCGGATTCGGTCACACTGGAGCGCCCATGTCCCTCCGTCCGTCTGTCCGTCGGCTCATGCGACAACACAGATTTTCTGTGTGGAGGTGTGACATGTCCCGCCCCTGGCGCTCGCTGATTGGCTAGTGTGCTTCTGTGCCTGGGAGAGGCGGCCTGTGATTGGTTGAGCGGACGCTCAACAGACGCTTGGCTGAGAAGAGAGAAGGGAGCTGGAAGGATGATGAGGATGATGATGATGATGATGATGATGATGATGATGATGATCAGTCAGAGTGTGAAAGTGGGATGATTTTCCTGCTTCAGAGGCATGATGATGGTTGCTTTAGTCCACCTGCACACTTCTGAGAGGATGTTAAGGCAGAAAAGATAGATAGATAGATAGATAGATAGATAGATAGATAGATATTACATTAAATACATCATGTATGTTTTGTACCCATATATGCTGTGAAATGTAGAGAAGAATGCAGTCTGCATACATGTTTAACTGTGTATACAAACCTGTATATATTGTCCATACTCATCCCTCTTCCTGTACACATATCTTTATTTACTCGCTTCTTCAATTCCCATCTGTATATCAGTATAGCCCAACTGTATATTGGAATAACCCATTGTATAGTGTTGATAATACATTTGTAAATTCTGTATAGTGATGCTAACTTAACCCACTTACTTGTTTATAACTGCACTTGCTGTTTTTTTGCACCTCTGATTAGATGCTAAATTATTCATATTTTGTTACTCTGTATTCATACGTGTAATGACAATAAAATTGAGTGTAATCTAATCTAGAAGGGAAATATGCATACTTTATAAAACAATGTAGAAATATAACTAAATATAAGAACAAGAGAAGGAAAAGACTGTACAGTTATGTAATGTGTTTATACATATTTATAGATACACACACGTGTGTGTGTGTAATTGACTAAACCAAAAGTCTGAAACAGATGCTTTTTAATTTATTTATTCATTTCTTATGACAAAAAAATCCACAAAAACAGATGAGAAAAGAGGATGATTGTCTCACATCTGAAAAACAACTGGTGACTAACTGGTAACCAGCAGTGACCGACCGGAGCGAATTGGTTTCTCCCCATGGGCTCTTCATGCTGTGGTGAAGCTGAACCGGGTCACATGATGGTAGCGCTCTCCAGCACGCAGCAGACAGTTGGGGAAGGAGGCCTGAACACACAAACAGCAGCGTTCCAGTCTGGGCAGACCTTCATGCTAACGAGGATACATCCATCCTTCCCGATCAGCAGACCTGGTTGACGGCGTCAGGCCAGTTCTGGGTCTCCAGGCAGAAGGAGCTGTGCTTCCCGTAGGCAGAGCCTCCCTTTCCCAGCACGGAGCCGTCCAGGTAGTTGGCTGTGTAGAACTGGAGTCCCGGCTGGCTGGTCCACACCTCCAACACACGCCCACTGGCTGGATGATACACTCTACACACACGCACACACGCACAGTGGATGAGAGATCATCTCCTCCACAACTGTGGTGCCTCGCAACCTGCCAGTGCCTCCGAGGGTCCATCCGGGCCCAAACCGCAGCAGGATCCTCTGGCAAGCATGTGCACGTCTGTTCTCTCCACACCAGAGAACCTCAGCTGCCTTGACCACAGGTGAACTGAGGTCCTGCTGGAGGTCAGAGGGCCAAAGGTCACTGAACTGGAAAATGGATGTGCAGCAACTATGAAACAGTGAGTCATCCATCCAGCCATCCATCCATCCGAGCAGACAATAAGAGTCTCTTCTAGATCGATTCTACCTGTTAAATGTTGTGAAACATTTGATGTGAATATCTAACTATATTAAAATTAATACGATATCAGTAAAAGTATATCACGTAAACATAAGGTGAAGTGAAATAGCTTCCAAGCTCTTTTCTTGGCCTCATTGTAGATTTCGCAGCTGTTTTTCCGTTGTTCGTGCTCTTGAATGTGAACTCAGAGGGTTGTTTTGGTTGGATAAAACTTGCAGACAAACTTACCTGGTAGAGAATCCAGACCTTTTGTCTGAGCTTCCTGACTGCTAGCACAGCTCTGAGCTTTAGTGCGCTTAGATTCTAACGTGCTGAAACCAGGGTGACCTTGGTTTCACCAGCAGCTCTACCAGTCCGGTCCAGCACCGGGACCAGGGCTGCTGGGACGGACCTGCTGGGCGGGGGTCAGTCAAGCACCAACCTGGCAGCTTGTCTTTCCTTCCAGACGTCTTCAGACAAAGACAGACAGAAGTTGTGATCAAATCCTGGGCCGGGAACTTCCTTCAGTCGGGGACCAAGCAGGACGGGCTTCCTGAGGTCAAACACGGTCCCGTCTACCGCTCGCACCTCCCCTGCCAACAGATGGGCGGAGCCAACATCAGCACACACTCCTCAACGACCACAGCGCTCAACAAACATCTGCCTGACCTTCACCTGGACTAACAGAAGCCTGAGTTCAATAGTCTAAGTTCAGCTTCAGAGACGCTTCTCTGAGCTGAGAGCTGCCATGATGCTAACGTTTCACCTGTAGGAATAGACGTTTCATCCACGGGCAGGTACCACGGAGCACTGATGGACACCTGATGGTCATAGACGTCTGCAGCTCCCTACAAAAAAGAAATGGAGCAAATATCCATCCAGCTGTATTCGTATGGAACGCTGCTCAGCTAGCTAATAGCTAGCTTCTTCAATGAGGACCAGAGGTGGACAGTGGACACCATGTCTCCACACAGTCATGTGACAGCTAGTCACGTGCACTTTCAAGCCCTGTGCACCTGGTAAAGTTAGAGTTTGCTTGAACCAGGAGGAAGCAGCTCGGAGGGGCAGCGTTAGCGTTAGCGCTCTGGCCTCGCAGCAGGATGCGCTGGAATTTGTTGCTGTGGTCTGCCTGCTTCTTCAGGCTGTCCTGCTGCAGAGGCCACAGACGTGCATGTGGGGGATACTGGCCCGTTAGCGGTAATCTTACCTGGCCTGCTAGGTTAAAGTAGGAGTGGTTGGTCAGGTTGATAGGGGTGGTTTTGTCAGCCTGAGCTCTGTATTCAGCCGTTAGCGTTTCCCCCTGGACACACAAGACAACAAGACAAACCCTCAACCTCAAACCAAATCTATCTGGACATTAAAATATCGTTTCCTGCCGTTGTTTTACTTGCCTTTAAAGTGTAGGTGAGTGAAACCTGGACCTCTCCAGGATAACCTTGGTCACCATCAGGACTGGTGAGGCTCAGCTGGACACCAGCGTCCACAGGTTCAGCATGCCAGAGGGCCTGAACACAGCAACACACTGCTGTTTCCAATTATTGTGGAAAAACAGGAAAAAGACAGAAAAACTGCTATAAGAAGAGTGATTTACAATCCCCCAGGCCTGGAGGAAGGCTTAGGAGTAATTGCTGATTAATGGTTTTAATTCAAATAAACACTGAAATTACGGTTTAAAAAAAAAAGAGCAGAAAACGAAACAATGATATATTTTTTTTACTATTAGGTAAAAAACTGCTTAACATTAACCAGATGGAAGAACACTTTGGTATCTTAATTCATTGTAACTCAAAGCAGACAGGTGGCAACCAAAAAGAATAAAATGCTCATGAATTAAAGCTTAAGTTTAAATCAATATGCAGCGAAACATTCAGACAACAGTTTGTTTGGCTCCATAACTGCTGATACTGGCATTAAATCCAGATTGTGTCAACTATGTGGGCTGCCGACACATATTCTAGGATGGGCTGTTCCTGATGAAGTCAGATTTATTGAACGTTTATCACTTATTAAATTTACTCGTTTTTACACACAAAGCTAAACTATTACAGCAGCGCCCTCTTGTGGCAAAGGTCACACACACGCACACACGCACACGCACACGCACGCACGCACACACACACACACACACACACACACACAACCTCCGGCGATGATTTTCTTCGCCCTTCAGGGCTCAGATTTGACCAAGCTGATTGGACAAATTCCTGTTGCTATGTGCAGATCTTGACAGTGATTGGCTGGCTGCTGCACTGACTGGGCGATTTTTTTTCAGTTCGCCCTGAATCAAACACGTTTTTTTTAAAATAAGTGCCCTTTCCCCATTAGACCAAGAAAGTTCCCTCTTGCTGGGTCCAAAAATTGCTTTTTGTTTTTTACTTTTTACAGTGTGGCGTACATGGCCCATGTTGAAGCCTCAGAGTCAAAGCCAGAGTCATGCTAACTGTTTAGCATGACTGTTTAGCATGTATTTAGCAGCCAGGTCGCTGGTTCAGCTTTGCAGCTGCCTAACTGAATCTCACGCTGCTGTAATAAAGCGGCCAGCCCTTATTTTTTACTGAACATCTGGCCCCCAAAATGCCTGTTCACACCTCTAGATGATAATAAGAACATTACTGCAATATTTGCTTATTATTCTCTCCAGAATTGTGTGTGTTGTTCTTATGTAGATCCTCTGAAACTGCTCACTTCTGTACTTATTGACCTTCCCCAGCTGAACATAAATGAAGGTTGATCTCTTTGCCAGTTCCCCTGAACATCAGCCAAAGCTTCATCCTGGGGTGGGTGGAAACTTTAAAAGGTCCACTTCCTGTGTGAGACACTCACAGAGTGGAACAACAGGAAGTAGCAGTTGAGGAAGCACGAGCACTGACCTTGTTGAAGCCCCGCAGGCCCCCGTGCAGGGCATTAGGCCCGTTGTTAATGTCCAATTTGTACTCGACTCCATCCACGACAAAGCGTCCTTTTGCTATCCGATTAGCCACGCGGCCCACGGTAGCTCCTAAATAACGCCGATCTGAGAGGTAACCTGGCAAAACACAACACACCGGTTTACCACTCGCCCGCACAGTCGGCTGGAAATGATCTGCAGGAGCACAGGCAGCACTTGATCAAACATCTATTAACTATTTATAGAGCAGTCGTTACAGTCACGTCCCAAGTCGACCCAAGCGGACCCAAGCAGACCCAAGTGGACCCAAGCAGACCTAAGCATAACCAAGTAGACCCAACCCAAGCAGAACCAAGTGGACCCAAGAAGACCCGAGTAGCCGCAAGTGGACCCAGACACCAGGGTGAGAACAGGCCTAGCTGTTGTTAAAGATTAGGAGTGTCTAAGAAGCTGAAATTCATTCTAATGTGTTATGTAAAACACAGAAAGAAGTTCTAAATGTAAGACAGTGAGGAGACTGATGAAACAAGGCTTGTTGTCTCCGGATGTAATTTGCAGCACTTCAGCCTGGCAGTACATTGTAACCCTTTTCAGTGAGGGGGGCTGGCAAACGTAGACCTGGTCCAGGACAAGCCAGACCTTCAACCAGGAGACACCCTAAACATCTGGTCTGTCCGTGAGTCGTGGTGGCAGGATACCTATGTCAACACCTATGGATGCTGCAGGCTTCTCCAAACCACTGACTGCTCTTACCTTCCAGGTTATCAAAGCCCAGGACAACATCTGCGCTCTGACCGTCTCTCCCTCGGCTCAACACCGACTTGATTGTGGCACCAAGAGTCAGAACCTCCACCTTCAGCTGGGACGACTGGAGACGCCACAGATGAACACAGCCCTGAGCAGGTAGCTGCCCCCACGGCTCACAGCTCACCTCCGTCATCTTTGAAGACAGCCAGAGGCAGAGGTAGACTGGCAGGACGTGTCAGACAAAGAGAGAGAGAGAGAGAGAGAGACAGGCAGACAGAGGGAGAGAGAGAGTGAGACAGGCAAGCAGAGAGAGAGGCAAACAGACAGACAGACAGAGACTGATTTAGGTCCATGCAGCCATTCCTGCAGGCCAGTCATGCTAACATTAGCTTCACTGATAGCGTGTATTTTGTTTCTGAAGAGAGTTGCCATGTGAGGCTGGAACTGAACTCTGAAGTCTTCAGACCGTCTAGAACAACGGAGCTCCGCAGGTCTGTACAGAGACGTAACTTTTGAGCAGCACCGAGCTACCTGCAGCTACGTCACAGCTGTTTGCGGAAAACCTTCACAGAATCTGAGTAGACGCTTACTGTAAAGCGTGCTTTCTCACCTCAGCTTGGTTCTGCCTTTAGTCGTGCCAACTTTTTTGCACCTTTCTTTCAACCAAAGCCAACTTTTGCTCCAACTTGCTCCGTGACCCTCGGACAGGAGTTGAAGACAGACAGCCAATCACAGCTGCCGGCGCAGGAACGCCCACGTCCATGATTAGCTTGGCCAATTATGGGCGTCCCTGTCACGGAACGATTAACAATTATCAATAAAACGAACATAGTCCCTTAATTTTATTCCCAAGACCGGACATTCCCTGTCCGTGACTGTTGCCCCACAAACGTGGCGCTGCTGGGCTTCTGAGGAGGATTTCAGCCCGGAAAAGAGAAACGATTTTCTGTTCAGGCATGAAAAAGACCGACAGACACAATACAGTACGAATAATAGAAGAAGAAAATACACAATCAATATTAATATTCGGCTGCTGCTTCTTCTTCTTCT
Source organism: Pao palembangensis (assembly GCA_015343265.1). Lineage (NCBI taxonomy): Eukaryota > Metazoa > Chordata > Actinopteri > Tetraodontiformes > Tetraodontidae > Pao > Pao palembangensis. Next base: position 12,420,719 of record CM027083.1, on the reverse strand, counting down.
TCTTCTTCTTCTTCTTCTTCTTCTTCTTCTTCATCCTCTCGCCTTTTCAACCAGCGCAATCCTGCCTCCTACCGGTAGGATCCCGGTAAGACACCACCTTAGCGGTGACTGATCACATTCTGCTGTTAAAAAGTAAAAACGAACCTGAAAGAGAAATTAAAGTCCTAGAAAATAAGTGTGTGTCAGATTTTCTTTACAGACGATCCAAATCTATTTTTTTTTTTAAATCAGAATGAATTTATTGCCTGAAATCTGGGAATTTGACTTAGTGATGCGGTGAATATATTAAACAAGTAACTTATAATAATATAATAGCAAGAAGTGTGCATGATATAAAATAAAAATTAACACAAAAAGTGTGATGTGACGGGTCTTCTTGATTGTTGATTTCCCTGGACACTTCCTCCAGCTTTTCCGTGACGATTCCAAGGTATTCCCAGCCGAGTGACACAGTCACTCCAGCGTGTCCTGGGTCTTCCCTGGGGTCACCTCCCGGTGGGACATGTCTGCAACACCTCCTGAGGGAAGCGTCCAAGGGGCATCTGATACAGAGTTATTCATTTTTACAGAAAATACAACGATGCAAAGTAAATATATATTCATTTTATTGTTCGTTTGAACCTGTTTCACCTGTTTTTCAACAGCTGTTAAACTTTTTCTGGACCTGCTAAAATAAAAGGAGGAAAAAGGGAAAAACGAAAGGACAAGAGTAGACGTTCAGTCATTTACAAGCTGGGAAAAGTGAAACCTGCTTAAAACAACTTGGTCATGTGGAACATTAAGCTTAAACAAAATCAATTCTTGTTTTCAGACAAACGTTAGAGTTCATCCTAAAAGCTGCCAGGTTGGAGACAGCATCAGAAGAAAGGCTTTTATCTGCTAATATTCTACCAGACTTAGAACAACCAGCATGCAGCTTCATTCTCATTCAGTGACTAAGAAGCTGCACACTGTTGAAGAAAGACAAATATGTACAAATGTGTGCTCGCAGCTCATTTTCTGGACGAATCCTCCAGCGAGTCGGTACAGTTTCAGGTGTTTTTCCCAAGAAGACTCAGGATGGAGGCGGCCTGAGAGGAGATGTTGGAGTTGCTGTGGTCCAGCAGCTTCATCAGTCTGTCCTGGATGTGGTTGGAGTCCAGCTCAGCCTTCATCACTCCTAAAGAACCGGTGGAAAGGCTACAGGTTACAGCGTTTCAGCAGAAGGTCATGTGACCTGGGAGTAGCGATGGTGCTGTAGCCTGTTAGCATCCGGGATTGCTCAGGCTTTCCTTTGACTTGATATGTTTCTCTTTATTTTGAGATGGAGCTGTTTGTTAGCATGAAATAAAGATTATTCCTTCGTAGAGCCGATACTTACTGGAGTTAGCTAAACCTCCAACCAGTCCCAGAACACCAGACTTCACCTCTGTCAGCACCTCCGGATCCTCCAGCATGCTGCTCAACAGAGGCAGCAGCTTGGACTCCTTACACACGTCCGTCATGCACTCTGCAGACACACATACACACACACGCACACATGTGTCTATGTGAAAACAATCTGCATGAATAATAAACATAATAAGAATTTCCTTTACCAATGTCAGCGGCACATGCTATCGTCAGGGCAACCAAGGCTTCGTTTTGCATGATGACGTGTTCACTCGTTGCCATGGAGATCAGATGTTGAACGCCCCCTACATGAACCACAGCCCTCACAACTTCCTGTCGGAGAGACGGACACGCTCAGTCACTACGTACGGTTTGACCGTCGGTGCTGTGAAGCTGGGCGGAGACGCAGGTGACTGACGGGGCTCCGGCTGTGTCTGATGAGGGCGGCCAGCAGCCGACAGGCCTCTCCTCGCACCCCCGCATGGTCCCTGGCCCCGCACCAGTCCACCACCCGGGTCAGCAGGACCGGATCCCTGCCCAGGACCAGGGTTGCTTCCTCTGATAGATAGATAGATAGATAGATAGATAGATAGATAGATAGATAGATAGATAGATAGATAGATAGATAGATAGATAGATAGATAGATAGATAGATGAACAGACAGACACATAGTTAGTTTATATAAAATGTGTTTAACAGACCCCTGCGACCCAAAGTGTGGATAAAGCAGGTACAGAAAATGGATGGATGGATGGATGGATGGTGTTTAACCAACTCGTCTTGTAAAACCTGTCTGACAACAGAAAGATGCTGCCTGGCTGCTGACTGATGGACGGGACAGATGTAGCTGGAAACAAATCAAATCTAATCTGTTGTCCAAGGTTTGATCTCTGCGAGCAGCCGGACCTGGTTCGGTTCTTGAAGACGTTTCTCCTCATCTCCAGAAGCTCCTTCAGTTGTGAACTAGCTGGAACCAGAGCTTGGAAACGTAGCCCCTGTAGACCGTTAGCATGCTAATGACCCGGGTGGTCACCTGGGAGTGGTTAGCTGGTTTCACTTTGAGAGCTTCCCCTTCGTCTGCAGGGTCACATGATGACGAGTCTCCAGGTCTCATGAAACGGTGAACGTTTGGATCCAAACAAGTCCAGCTGTGATTTTCAGGTTCGGGTCTTTCCTGCGTAGTAGTAGATTTGTGGGGTTTTTTTTATATATATTTTAAGCACAAAGATGCTTTCTACCCCCACAAACACACGGACCGACTGACATCAGTCAGACTAGAACAGAACAAAACATCAGATGGAAAGATCAACCACATCTACACAAAAGAACATGGACTTCACGTCTGTAGAAGACCCAGCAGTGTTTTGAGTGAGCCCAGATGTTGACTTTGGAGAGCAGGAGCTGACGTCAGATCTACAGGAGTTCATTGTAGAGGAGGAAGAGCTATTTGACCACAAGCTTGCAACTTCCTGTCTGACCTTATAAGGGGCGGAGCCACGGCTCCAGACCCTCCCACTGTTAAACTCTGCCTTCCCACATGCTGGTGTGAGCGGCTGGGACACAAACACCAAGGTCCTGTTCCCTCACCTTGTCCATCCACCATCATGCGTAACGTTCCGAGAAGCTTGAACTGGACCGGCGGCATGTCGGAGCGCAGCAGCGTCTTGATCCTGTCGGTCACGTCGTCCTCCAGCATTCGCACTTTGTTGGTGGCTGAAACACAGAAATGACGTGAGGACCAATCCAGACGTCTCCCTGTGCCGCTGAAACCAGCAGCCGCCATTTTCTTCTGGTTTATGCTAATCACATGACTGGAACCAATCCTTCTGTGTTGTGTGGTTGTGCTCCTGCCGCTCCGGTGGTCTCGTCCGTACCTGGAATGGCCAGATTTCTGAGAGCGCTCAAGCCAGCGTGCTGGACGGACACGTCTCCTTCATCCACGTGCTGTTCCAACATGGCGAGGATGTGAGGAACCACGCCCAGGTCCAACATCTTTACACAGTTGCTGTCTGACACAGATGCTTTCAGTGTTAGCAGGATCAGAAAGGTCAGAAAGATGCTGCTAAAGACAAACAAACGTCGTCCAGAGAAGAAGAACCTCCATTTGGACTGGTCGCTGCTCACAAGCTCGACTCGAAGGGTTTAGTTTTAATAGAAGAATATCCCAGTGTAACATCTAATAACCTCAAATCACCATTAATAAACCAAACCCTGTTTTGGTTTTGGCTGTCGGTCCTAGATTACACCTTTTTTTCTGGCTTCTTTTCCCCGGCAACAACAGCTGAACACAAGCTGGGGCTGACCAACCACGCCTGAGTCGCCTGGGTGACCTGGAACACCCGTGGACCCAGGTTCCATCACTGATGGTGTGTTCAGGAGCATCTGACGGATGCATTCCATTAATGATCGATTAGAAAAGCCTTATTATTCTTAAGTCAGTCCATCTTTGCGTCTTCGCTCCTGTAGTGGGCTGTAACGCCTCCTTTCTGAAGACCTGCTGACGACAGATGGAAATCAAGCTGACGGCTCAGATCTTACCATTCCTAGCAAAGTTGGCGATTGCCAGCGCTCCAGAGAGCTGCAGCTGCGTGTTGGAAGACTGAAGCCAGGATATAACATCCCGATAGACCGGACCAGAACCCTCAGCAAAGCACTTCTGCATGGACTCATCTGGAAGAGACAGCAGGACGCTGGTCATGTGACATCAGAGAGAGAGAGAGAGAGCCGAGCAGAAGAGCCTCAGTCCTCTGGACGTTCTTCTGCAGGCCTGCAGGAGCTCCACTCACCTCCTAACAGCAGGGACACTATGAGGTTGGAGGCTATTTTGATGCTGCAGAGGTCGTGGGGATGGGAGCCTCCCTGCAGGTCATGGATCATCTCAGATAAAACCTCTGGAAGCCCACATTCTGCAAACTGCAGCTTCAGGATATCTGAAACAATGTCACAAGCGTCAGGCCCCGTTTTTCTTTTCCAAGTCGACCGCTGGAAGTAAATGGGTGAGCCCCACTCCTCCTGCTCTACAGACACCTCCTCAGGTCCCCCTCTGCATCTCTCTGAGCAGACCCCTGGTCCCAAACCCCTGGTCCCAAACCCCTGGTCCCAAACCCTTGCTCCCAAACCCCTGGTCACAAACCTCTGGTCCCAAACCCCTGGTCCCAAACCCTTGCTCCCAAACCTCTGGTCCCAAACCCCTGGTCCCAAACCCTTGCTCCCAAACCCCTGGTCCCAAACCCTTGCTCCCAAACCTCTGGTCCCAGTCTTACCACTTTCACTCAGCGAACCCAGGATTTCCAGGATGACATGTCGGCGTTCAGCATCTGCTGCTCGTTTCAGCTGCAACATCAGCACGTCTGCTATGGCCTCCTCCGTCAGCGCCTCCCTCGTGGAATCTGCCAAGGAAAATGAGCGGAACCGTGAGCACCCCGTCTGGGTTTGTGAGAGTTCCACACAGGTTCCTCTTTCAAGGGCTGGAGCACTGCTGAGGTGCCCTTGAGCAACCAGAAAACTTAATAAAATACCTTCTACTTCTTCCAAAAAAAAAAAGAGTAAAATTCTTGAACCTGGGGGAAGATTTTAACAGACTATGTAAGTCAGTTACTACAAAGGGGCAGTAAAGGGTTACCCAGATCCACCAGGTTGCAGAGGGCTAGCAAGCAGACGTTGATCAGAGGGTCCTTCTCTGGATAATCCCTGATGATGGACACCAGCCTTGGGATCACTCCGCTCTGGACCAGCTGCTCCTGTTGGTGTGCTGGGAAACACAACAGCAACATCCATCCATCCACCCACCCAACAAGCACCCATCCACCCAACAAGCATCCATCCATCCATCCATCCATCCATCCATCCATCCATCCCACAAGCATCTGAGTAGCCACCAAGGCTTTCTTTACCTTCCAGTCACAAACCATGAGAACAATTAAAAATAACCCCGTTATTATCTCCTCAGCTGTCATCATGCAAAGCTATGATGCCATGAGTGTGTCCTCCAGAGACAAGCCTGTAACTGGCTGACTGGTTCTTACTGTTGTCAAAGCAGATTCTCCCGATTGCTCTGCCTGTATTCAGCAGCATCTCTGGATTGGTACTGTTCAGATGGGGAAGCAGGGCCTTGACCAGGCCTGCATCAATGCACAGCTCTCTGACTGCAGCTGCCACACACACACACACACACACACACACACACACACACACACACACACACACACAATATCCTTTCATGTTTCAGTCACATTTAGAGAAAGAGATGTGTGTCTTTCCTACTGCTGTTTTTTAAATCTCGTCTTGCTTTGCATCCACTCTGTCCCTCTGTCCTACCTTCTCTGGCCATCTCTGCCACCACCAGAGCAACCTGACAGTGCAGCTGGCTGTGGGAGCGTAAGACCTGGGCCAGGCTGGGTAGAATCCCACTTTTACCGATCTCCACGGCAGCGTTAGTCCCTGTGGAACCAGGACCCAAACGATGTCAGAGGCTTCGCGGGCAAAGATGGTAGGGACATGTTCCGCTTGGGTTTGTTTCAAGCCACAGTCAAGTGTTCACGTGCACTCCAGTCTTCACGTGCACACCAGCACTTACTCTTCTCCAGCAGAGAGGTCAGGACTGTATCCAGATGTGGCTTGAGTTCCTCCTCAGTCAGCTCAGTGCTGACAGTGATGGCGTTCAGGGACTCGCTCAAAGCATCTGCACACACCCACACACACACACACACACCAGTAACACTTCTGACACCTCGCCATCATCACATGGTCTGATCTTAAGTGTCATGTGATCACAATGAAGTCTGGCTGCATAAAACAGGCTTGGATTGGGTCGTCGATGTAAACACACACACAAACACACACACACACACACACGCGCACAGGCTCTGGAGAAGGGCTCAGCAGATGGTAATCATGGTAATCACCGGTTAATCCCTTGGAACTCAGATGAAAATAGCCTGGAAGCAGCAGCAGCAGGTAGATGCGACGGTTCTGCTCTGCAGTGCTGCGTTTCTAACGTGCACATCACGAGCTTACAGCTTCAAACTCAGAGGCTCTCCAGCCTAAATCAGGCTGTTTGCTGGTGCTGCTGAAGCTGTCGTGTTTGTCAAAATACTGATGTTCTCATTCAAATACAAAACTTAGAGACATATAACCTTTAAAGATAAAGTTCATATTGTAGAAAACTAAATCACATCAACGCCACTGACATTATTCATGTGGACAGTAACCATGGTGCTTATGACAACAGACATGTTTTATCTTTGACTTTTTAACAAAATAAAAATACATAATTAATCCAAATGTTTATTAACCCAACTGGGTTTGGACCAGTCAACCTAAGCTGCTAGCTAGAACTAACAGGTGAGCTTCGTTGATGTGAAGCAGTTTGAGATACAATTTATAAAATGATCTGTAGCCTCCGTCAGTTCCACCGAGAAGATAGATAGATAGATCTATCTATCTATCTATCTATCTATCTATCTATCTATCTATCTATCTATCTATCTATCTATCTATCTATCTATCTGTCTGTCTGTCTGTCTGTCTGTCTATCTATCTATCCACACACATGCAGTATGGTTCCCTTCAAATCAATCGTTTACATCATGAATTATGTGATCATTCACACACATTCACATGAAAATACACACACACGCACACACACACACCCATACACACACACACACACACATACACACACGCACACGGATGTGTGAAATGAAGCTACTCACCGATCTCTGTCATGGCTGCAGCTCTGCAGACTCTATGGCGGCTTCATCTGCCTCACTACGCCAGCCTCCTCACTGTTTGTGGGGATGTGTGTGTGTGTGTGTGTGTGTGTGTGCGTGCGTGTGCATTTGTGCTTGTGTGTGTGTGTGCATGTGTGTGTACCTGTGTGTCTGCTTTAGTGCATGTATGTGTGTGTGTGTGCATGTGTGTGTGCATGTGTGCTTGTGTGTGTGTGTGTGCCTCTGTGTCTGCTTTAGTGCCTGTATGCGTGTATGTGTGTGTGTGTGTGTGTGTGTGTGTTGTAACCTACTGTACTTATTCTTCTTTTAAAATGAGCAAATATGTTCACTGACTAAACTCAGCATCATTAATAACCAGTAACCTCATTCTGGTAACCTGGAAAGAGTGTATTGATTTGCTGGTGAAGGCAAAGAAAACAAAGAAAACAAATAACTCAGGGCTGATGTGATCAAGCAGAGATTATCGGTGGTTGCTGCTTTAATAGCTGACTTCATAGCAATAATGTTGTCGTGCTAAACTCAAGATGTCATTAGTCTGTGTGTGTGTGTGTGTGTGTGTGTGTGTGTGTGTGTGTGTGGTTTGAATGTGAACATGTAACCAGTAATTAAACTGGATATATTTAGCATAGTCGGCTGTACACTTGTCTGTGTATTTAGTACTTTCTGCACATCAGACAAGCACACACACAAGCACAAATGCACACGCGCACACGCACACACACATCCCCACAAACAGTGAGGAGGCTGGCGTAGTGAGGCAGATGAAGCCGCCATAGAGTCTGCAGAGCTGCAGCCATGACAGAGATCGGTGAGTAGCTTCATTTCACACATCCGTGTGTGTGTGTGTGTGTTAATTCTACTCTTGCGAGCACTTTTGTGCTCAGGATATCGTGACTACAACTGTCAATGAAATATGGAGAAAAGGGGCGTTCCTGTTGGAAAAAACGCCAATCATCTACGCATATCCAGGCGGTGGGCCCGCCCAAATCAACAGGGAACGCCCCGTTTCGAATAAGAGCCAATCACAGCCTCGCGTCTTCCTTGGTTTTGATGACGTAGTGAGGAAGGAGGAGTATCGTTGAAAATGGCGGCGCAGGGAAGTGGAGTCGTGTTCCAGGAGAAGGTCAGCAGGCTGCTGAGCAGAGCTAACGGGAAACCGGTGCTTAAACCTAACAAGCGACTCGCTTTAGGAGAGTCGGTGGCGAACCGCAGGCCCAAGAAAGGGGGTAAGAACTTTGAGTCGTCGTGAAGCTAAACACACGTAACATCTCGGAGCCATGTCACATCTCGCGTGTTCGCCTGTGGAACCAGAACCAGGGTTCGGTGCTGAACGTGGACCGTAGATTCTTTCAAGCTTCATACGGCCCAGCGGTTCGGTAGAGATGCGATCGTTCAGCTGCAGTAAAGAAGGCAGTCTGCAGCCAGTGCTGCTTTCAAAGGTGGAACATTCGGAGCCGGAAGTAGAAACATTTTGGCGAGGTGAAGATGCGAAGTGCAGCAGAAAGAGCAGATGTGTCAAAGTATGTCGCCTGTCAGTGAATCCAAGCCAAATGTGACCCTTAATTAGGGTTTGGGTTGCTTTAGTCTACATGTAAGTCATTGCGAGAATTCCAGAAAACATTACCAAATGTCAACAGTGTGGCATCTAAATTTAAGACGAAATGTTACTGTATAATATCTGCTATGGAGTTGTATTATGTTCTTATCTTTCCATTTGTTTATACAGTATATTGTTTTAAAAGTTGGGATTTGTCTGTGACTCCCCGGTGGTCTGCTAAACTGGTATCCCAATAAAGCGTAGTTTGTGCATTTTCCGATGTTACATTCTGTTCTGCATGGTTTTAGTTTTGCTTTTTATTCTAACAGCTGACAATAAGGCAGGATGGCCCTTTGAGGCTGGCACGCGCCGCCTGGACCAAGCAGTGCTTTGGGATCTGGGCGTTGCTGCGTTTTTAACTGAGCTCTGTCTCCTCCTGTCTGAACTCAGCAACCCAGGAGCTGATGCTGCTTCTGTTTGTCGTGTGTCCGCAGAGGCCACGTGCATCACGGAGATGTCGGTTCTGATGGCCTGCTGGAAGCAGAACAACTTTGTGGACAGCCTTTGCTTCACAGAGATGAAATCCTTCTACACGTGTGTTGACAAGGCTCAGGTATGCCGTCCGTCTGACCGCGCTGCCTGTTTGGTCGTGGTCGTGGTCGTGGCTGCTTTCTTCTTTAGCCTGATATCTGGATTCTGAGCAGACTGATGATGTTGTGTCATTATTTTATTTCGCTGGACAAAAAATTTGCAGAAAAATGTTTTGTTAAATGTGTTTATTGGGAGATTGTATTTGGAGGTAAAGGTGGGCGATCAAACAGATTCATTCTGTTCAGGTTAGCATAAAGAAGCAGAAAATCTTAATTAGCAAAGCAGGTTAAGTACTACACACCTCTGCCTGCTAACTGAGACTTCAGCTTTGGTTCAACCAACAAAGAGAAGCTGAACTTCTTCCAGCCAGTAAATGGAATCATCTGAGGAGATCTTTATGGAACACTGGACCGTGTTTGTCAGCTCCTCAGCTCTGTGGTTTGCAGAGCGTTTCAACCTTTTTTTTTAAACTCCATTGGTGACGTTAGTAAACTACTAACTTCTGTTTCTGACAGGCTGCTATGAAGAATCAAAGTGAGGCGGCCAGCCTGCAGGGTGGACGTCTGCCACCAAAACAAGTTACAACTTTGCTCAAACGATTCCCCAACCTGAGCTCTGAGGTCTGAGCAGCCCGGGTGAAGTTCTGACCGCTGAATTCAGGACTGAGCGCTCCTGAAGCGCTGGGACTGCTCTGGCTCTTCCGGTCATACCAGACGTTATTTATTGTCAGGGTTTGTGTGAAATGGCTGTCTTTGTCCTGCGTTGACTCTAATATGGATAATTAAGCCTGGTTTAGTGCCTGTGGTCCCCCCAGAGTTCAGGAAGCCAACCAAAGCTCTGGACACACCTGAAGGCTGTAATATCTGCCAAAGGTGCTCCAACTACCTACTCAGTCAAGGGTCTGAACACTTTATGAAAAGCAGATTTTTTTTAATAAATATGCCAACATGTCCAAGATTCTGTCCTGACTGTTTCATTCTGGTGGACTGAGTGTCGATTGATGGCAGAATAAGGCTGGAACGCTAATAAAAGGGTGAAATGACCCAAACTTCTGTAGTTCGACAGATTATTCAGACTCTACCTGGTGAAAAGCACAATTTGATCTTGAATCCTGAATCAGTTAAACAACGTCTGACAAACTCACGGTCGTGTTATCAGAAACGCAGAAGTCCTAAACACTTTGATTCAGCCTGCTCTTATTTGTTGGCCTGCTGTCATTTTGAACAGAAAAGTATGAGGGGAAACTTCTCGGCCCAGGAGGAGCCTCGAACGGTTGGAGCCTCGAACAGGCGGAGCCTCGAACGGTCGGCGCATCAAACAGGTGGAGCCTTCAACAGTTGGAGCCTCGAACGGTCGGAGCCTCGAACAGGTGGAGCCTTCAACAGTTGGACCATCGAACAGATGGAGCCTCAAATGGACGGCACCTCGAAGGGTTGGAGCCTTGAATAGGCAGAGCCTCGGAGGGTCGGAGCCTTGAACAGGCAGAGCATCGAACAGGTGGAGCCTCAAACAGCTGGAGCATCGAACAGTCGGAGCCTCGAACGATCGGAGCCTTGAACGGTCGGAGCCTTGAACAGCTGGAGCATCGAACAGGTGGAGCCTTCAACAGTTGGACCATCGAACAGACAGAGCCTCGAACAGGTGGAGCCTCGAATGGTCGGAGCCTCGAATGGTCGGAGCCTCGAACAGGCAGGCCATCGAACAGACGGAGCCTTGAACGGTCGGAGCCTTGAACAGGCAGAACATCGAACAGGTGGGGCCTCAAACAGCTGGAGCATCGAACAGTCGGAGCCTTGAACGGTCGGAGCATCGAACAGGTGGAGCCTTCAAGAGTTGGACCATCGAACAGATGGAGCCTCGAACAGGTGAAGCCTTCAACAGTTGGAGCCTCGAACGGTCGGAGCCTCAAACAGGTGGAGCCTTCAACAGTTGGAGCCTCGAACGGTCGGAGCCTCTGTGTTCCACCGCAGCTGTTGATGATAAAAACACGGAAAGCTCCTTTGTTCCAGCCCCCATCAGCCGATGGCAGAGCTGATGCCTACTGGCCAAACTTCCAGGTCTAAGACAACAGTAATTACAGTGCTGAGTGTAATAATAATCAGTTATTAACACAGGTCAGTTAGACTGTAAAATACAGATCTTGCCTTCTGTTTGGAGGGCCTTTGTAGAAGTTTCAAAACCTTTTGGTTTTATATTCTGGCAGCAGAAGGCTTTGTTGATGCTGCCTTTGGGATTAGAAAGACTCTAGGTAAAACCCTGTTGGCCAGGCTGAGGTTAGTACCACACAGGTAATCGAGATTATGAGGTGAGGCTGTGAAACAGGGAAAAGATGCCATGTTTCCAGAAATTACTGATGGTATTCTTCCTCCCCAAGGTTCAGAGTTGGAGAAGGTGGAGTCTTGATTCTTCTGCATTGGTTCAGAAGCTCCTACTGGTTTTTAAAGAAACAGCTTCTCCTCTTGTGGATCCCTCTACAGGTATGGTTGACTTATCTGTTGACCTCTGACCCCACTGACCCGCTCAGCTCTAGCTTTGATTGCTCAGTGTAATGAATGTATTAGTGTTTATAACACGTCTGCTCTCTCCTCTATCTCTTCTTCTGCTCCTCATTTCCCATCTGTCCATCATCAGGAGCCCCCCCCCACCACATGAGCTTGGACCTGTTCTAGGTTTCTTCCTGTTAAAGGGCAGTTTTTCCTGGACTAAATTTCTTACAGTGGTAAGCAGTTTCCAGGCCAACCCGATCTGTGAGCTCCTCACCTTCACCTGACCTGCAGACACCATCATACAGCTGCTCTGGTGCCTTCAAGCATCATGGTTTGCTCACAAAGGTTAACTGAGTCAGTCCAGGGTGGGACAGGATAGCCTTATGTATGAAAGTCAGCACTGAAACAAAAACATTCTCTTAGAGAGTTTTTGCAGAAAAAAAGAACGCTACATGTTCCTCCTCAGCCCAGATAGAGACCAAACCTTCTGCTCCAGTGTTCAGGCTGCTCTGCAGGTTAGACATGGATCTTCAAGCTCCTGCGCTTTACTGGTGAACATCCAGGGACTCCAGATGGAGAGGGGGACAGACAAGCACCTGAGAGCCCACCGTCAGCGTCACCTGCTGAGGAGGCAGCATCCTCCTGTGTGTGCAGGCTGCTGCTGACCACTGGTCTGTCAGGAGAGGAGGAAGAAGAAGAAGATAAAAAGAGCCAGCTCAGTGTGAGGCTGCCCCCTGGAGTCCATAATAAACCATTAGCTACCCAGGTGAGTCACAAGCACACAAATTCTTCCTTTCTATGAAGACCTGTTTGCTAAACTAGACTGATTGAGTCAGTGGTTCTGACCAAACACCCATCATTACAGCAACTCGTCACCATGACAACAACAAACTGTCACTGTAACAACCTGTCACTGTAACAACCCGTCACCATGACAACAACAAACCCTCACTAACAACCCATCACTGTAACAACCCGTCACCATGACAACAACAAACCGTCACTGTAACAACCCAGCACTGTAGCAACCCGTCACTATGACAACAGCAAACCGTCACTTTAACAACCTGTCACTGTAACAACCCGTCACTATGACAATAACACGTCACTAACAACCTGTCAATGTAACAGCTCGTCACCATGACAACAACAAACTGCCACTGTAACAACCTGTCAATGTAACGACCTGTCACTATAACAACGAACTGTTATTATAACAACACGTCACTGTAACCTGTCACTGAGACAACAACCCATTGCTGTAACAACCTGTCACCATGACAACCCATCAGGTCACAATAACAACCTGTCACTGTAACCCATCACTATGACAAGAACACATCACTATAACACGCCACTGTAACAACACGTCACTATGACAACAGTCAGATTCAGGTTGACTGATTTCTGAGCTTGTGTCTTCTCAGCTCACTCATCTATTCTGTAAAACTAGAAGTATGTAATATAAATACCTTTGCAGAAATATGAATGTATATGAATATATATATATATATATAACTATTCTGTGCAATAGCCCCTCACCACTGCACCTTTACATGAGTGAGGCTCTGTCTGAATACAATTTCTTCTTATGTTACTATTGTCTATAAAGTTTTTCCTTTTATATTTGTCTTTTTTTATAAGATTCTTGTTCTTAAGTTGATGTTTTTGTAACAGTGTAATTTCCCCACTCTGATAATGGACTCCGTGGAGAATGGATTCATGCACTTCTTCTGACATGTTAAATTAACAGATCAGTCAATATGAACATAAAAAAGGCAGACTGTGGACGAGTCACCAGCTCATGGCAGGGCTACAAACAAACCATTCAGGCTTAGTTTAGTTAACCTAGTTAACTCACCCTAAAACACGTGTTTGGACTGTGGGAGGAAGCTGGAGAACCCACACAGGTGGGTTCATGCAAAACCCATGCAAAAAACATGCAAACTCCACACATTCATTTATACATAATCCATGACATGTTTCCAGGAAATTTTGTTTCATGGAAATTTGATGAGTATTAATTGCAACTAATAAAGAGCCACATTCCAGCTTCTCAGAGAATTAAAATATTGTGAAAAAGCTCAATATTGGTGTCACACTTTAGTAGGCTGAGTCTGGTTCGGGTGGCTCCACCATCACGGTGAAACCTGCTGACCTGACCCTGAACACTCAGAGTCAGCACACGAGGTCACCGCTGGAAAAGCTGCTGTTCCAAGCACAGGAAGCAGGAAGAATAGAAGAAAAAAATTAGGAAAACTGCAGCAGAAAAGACAGGAGAGCTGCAGACTGAACAGGAAGCAAAGCCCATTCAAGGAAACATGGGAGACTGCCCAGAAGATGTGGGACAGCAGACACAACAACACAGAAGCGCTGACAGCTCTCAGAGCGACCTGGGCTTCCAGCACACCTCAGGCTGACGGCCTCCATGCTGCGCCGCATCACTGCAGTAATGCAGCATGCACCGCAACAGCCCTCTCGCTGCACATGTTCAGACGTTTCAGCAGTTCAACATTTCTGTCTTCTTTAATCATTGGTCTTAAGTCACATTCCAGTTTTCTAAAAACCGAATTTTGAGTTTTCATGGCAACAAAATAGACACACGAGCTCAGAAACCAGAGCTCAAAATTGAAATAACTACATTGTCAGAGCTGATGGTGATCTCTGATTTTCACTGATGTGAAGATAATTTGATCTCGCCGCGTGCAGCACAGCAGACGCTGAAGCCGGAAGCTGTGATCAGCTGATGGAGGGGGTGCGCTAGCAGAGGTGAGACACCTTCAACCGGCAAACTGACCGTGAAAACGGACAAATATCGGGGATCCCGCTGTCATTAGAGGGATCGACGACGGTATCTGTAGGTCAAGGCTCTGACAGCCTGAGAAGAGGACAAGTGTGGCCTGAGGATACTTTGTGGAGCGGGCAGCTGTCTTTAAGCAGCTGTTAGCATTAGCAGAGCTCAGATACAAAGAACGGAAAAGACTCGGCTGGATGCGGAGGTTTATAATCGTGCACACGTTTGATAGAGACTGACAGAATGTCCAGAATATTGCAGGTAGAACCCAGAAAGACAGGCGTAACACGCACGGCACTAGTTCATAGAAAGAACTAGCTAAAACGCCGAAGCCCGTTAAAGTTAGCAGGACCAGGTTAGCTGTCGGTAGCTCCGGTAAGCTAACCGCTAACCCGAAGTGACCGAACCTGTTGTTGACTTCAGATACATTTTAGCACAATATTAGTTGCCTTTGGTTGATGACAGCTCTTGTTTCTCACTATGCAGCTATTAAGAAAGTTACATATTAGGCTAACGCGGATTGTCAGATCGTTTTGCAGGGAAAGAAAACACTGAAGACTGTGCGCGTGCGTGTTGTGAACACACCGAGCTATCATCAAGATTCCACACTGTTAAAGCATCATAATCTGGGCAGATCCACGCATCGGGAACGTCCTGGGGCCAAGATGCGGGTTCTCCGGGAGGATTGAGAGCGACTGATGACGTCAGAGCCGATGTGGTGGGCTGATTACTGGCTGGTCAGGCTGTTTTTCGGCGCGTTGGAAGCAACCTTGTCGTCCGTTACAAACCGACTGGAATGACACACAAACACATGTAGTGGCTGCAGTGTTGCTGTGTGTTGTGGAGCAGCTGCTGGTGTGTGTGTGTGGTGTGTGTGTGCGGCCCAGCGGTAAGCCTCTCAGCTGTGTGCCTCCCCTCCCCCAGCACAACTCCTCACTTTTGCCGACTCTCGGGCACTTTTGTGTGTTTTGGCCGTCGGAAAAGGCTGAAAATCCGAGCGAGACGGTGGATGTGATGGAACTTATGTTCGCCGAGTGGGAGGACGGGGAGAGGTTCTCCTTCGAAGACTCGGACCGGTTCGAGGAAGACTCCCTGTGCTCCTTCATCTCCGAGGCCGAGAGTCTGTGTCAGAACTGGCGAGGCTGGAGGAAGCAGTCGGCCGGACCGAACTCCCCGACCGTCCGGGTCAAAGGTAGGACGTCCCGGTTGGGACCATCATCCACTGCTGAGCAGCGCTTCTGGCTCCAGCAGACTTTCTAAAGCTGCTCTTGATACTTCCATAGCTAAATTCTCCGCATTGGAAGCCTGAAAGCAGAGCTCTGGCTGCCTGTTGAGCTGTTGAAGAGGTCAGGAAGTTGTGGAAAACATGTACTCTCATCCAATCCTGGATGCTGAAATCCCACCCAGACATCTAATTATGTTGCTCAGCAGTAATTCCTTAGACTGAAGATCTTTCATTTTCTCTTTTTTGAGTGTAAACATTCTAACAAAAATGCTGCTTTTCCAGCCGTTCAGTCCTCGCTCTGTCCTCTCATCTGGACAAACTGCACTTGTTTTGACGCTTGTTTGCAGGTTTGAAACCCTGTTTTAGTGCAGAGTACCTGGACTGGTTGGACTAGTATTCTGATCTGTGTGGCTTTTACACGCTGACCTGCTTCTGGCTGCTCTGGGACCTCTGGCTGACTGGAAGGGTTGCAGCTGCAGCAGGGTTAGCTCTGGTGGACTGATGGTGCACCACAACCAACACTGGCCATCAGGCCAGGACTGGTTGACTCCCTCCACTAACCTTCCTGCCTGGTTAACCTCCCTTCTGGCTGTTGCGTCTCCTTGGTTACAGCTGCGTGCTCCTGCGGCTCGAAACTGACCCGGCTTCGTTTCTGTCTTTCAGATGGTCACGTGATCCCACTGGTGGAGCTGTCAGCCAAGCAGGTAGCCTTCCACATCCCATTTGAGGTGGTGGAAAAGGTCTACCCGCCTGTCCCAGAGCAGCTGCAGCTCCGCATCGCCTACTGGAGCTTCCCTGAGAACGAGGAGGACATCAGGTGAGCAGCTCAGATCGCAACTGTGTGGGCTGCTGAGGTGTCCACGCATGAAGCTGAGGCTTCCAGGTGTCTTCAGCAGTACAAGTGCGTTCTTTCGCCATTTTTGGAAGCTAGAACAAGGCTGGCGTGGCTTTAATGGAGCTGTTCCATAGGGTCCAGGGATTGTTTTTGTTGTAGTTTGAAACCCAACAAAAAGCATGGAAGCACAGTTAGGACTGAGGGCAGACCTGCTGGATAAACAGTTAGCTTCCACCGCGCTGGAGGTCTCCAGCAGGTTGATGCTGCAGCTCTTCAGGCTCCTAAAAGCCCCCCCCCCCCCCCCACACACACACACACACACACAGACAGGGACACATCCTCAGCTAGTGTGTGCTTAGCCTCGTGTTTTTAGATTCCAGACTGAGATGTTGAACAGGGTTCAGCATCCACCCGTTTGAGCGAGGAGGGAAAGCTCCTGTGCATCTCTGGCCACATGCTGGGCCACCATGTGTGGGAGGATCATGCAGCTAAAGCCTGTCCTGTCCTCTGCTCTAGGTTATATTCCTGCCTGGCTAATGGGAGCCCAGACGAATTCCAGCGAGGAGAGCAGCTCTACAGGATCAGAGCTGTCAAAGACCCCCTTCAGATTGGTGGGTTGAGGGACCCTCACACAGAAGCCTCACGCGTCTGATTCTGGGGCCACGCGTGTCCTCGTGGCTTTCATCTCAGCATGCATACTGTATAAATATGAGCCAAAAATCAGTTTCAACTGAATGTACAGACCACACGTTTGTTCCATTAACACTGGCTGTTTCTGACTGCCTTTCCTGGAGTTGCTGCCTGTGGTCGGCTCTTCTGCTGCTTAGAAAGTCTGTATTTGCCAGACAGGAAACGGCATTTCCAGGGTTCCTCTGTCATGAACAGCCTGCCTTTCCTGCCGTCTTTGCTACGTCTGACAGTGTTTAAATACCGTATTTCCCAGACTCTAAGTCACACTTTTTTCATAGTTTGGCTGGTCCTGCGACTTATACTCAGGTGCGACTTATATGTATTAAAATATGTTAATTCCCACTGACCGACATGACCAAGGAGTAAACATTACCTACAGCCGCCAGGGCGTGGTGTAGGCTTGTGACAACTACCGGTATGTGCTACTCCTGTACCACTGAAAATTCATTTAAACGTTAACTTAAAGCAACTGAGGAAGACTGAACACAAATGCCCCCAAAAGAAAATCCTCTTCATTGAGGATGAAGAATTCAGTGGATTCAGTGATGTGGAATGAGATGAAGATTTAGCTAAACTTGCTAACCAGTAACTAGCTTGTTGGGGTCACGAGCTTGTTATGTTAATTCTCACTTTTCACCCCCCCCACGTCTGTTCTTTATGCTCTTGTGTGGCTGAATAACTGTCCAGCCTGTTGTTCTAGAGTCTAGTGTTGTTGTTATAACTTTCCGGATGGAATGTCTGTTCTTGGTCTTGGATTTTGTAAAATACTTTTCCCCAAAAAAATGTGACTTATTGTCCAGTGCAGCTTATATATGTTTGTTTCTCCTTCGTGATGCATTTTTTGACTGGTGTGACTGATGCTCCGGAGCCACTGATAACTGGATTTAGATGTTTGAGTGGGTGGAGTGTGAAAATCGGGCTGTAGAGTCATCTGATCTGGACCCATGTCTCCTCAGGTTTCCATCTCAGCGCTACTGTGGTGTCCAACCAGGCCGGCCAGTCTAAAGGCGCCTACAACGTGGCGGTCATGTTTGACCGCTGCCGCATCACGTCCTGCAGCTGCACCTGCGGCGCCGGGGCCAAATGGTGTGCCCACGTGGTTGCGCTCTGCCTCTTCAGGATCCATAACGTGAGCCAGTGCTGGTCAGTAGTGGGTCCTGGGCTGCTCCCGAGCTCTCGCTCATCCAGGCTGTCTGTGTTTAGGCCTCAGCCGTGTGCCTGCGGGCTCCCGTCTCCGAGTCTCTGTCCAGGCTGCAGAGAGACCAGCTCCAGAAGTTTGCTCAGTACCTCATCAGCGAGCTGCCCCAGCAGGTAACACCCTCGCGCTGTGTGTTTCCTTCATTTCCCTGCTTATCGTAAGCGTGCCTGGAATGTTTGACTAGAGATGTTAGTGGGAAACTGTGAATTCATCCAGGTTTCTGTGCACAGATCCTCCCGACAGCTCAGAGGCTGCTAGATGAGCTGCTGTCCTCTCAGTCTACAGCCATCAACACTGTGTGTGGAGCTCCAGGTACGGCTGCAAAAATCCCGTCAGTCAGCTCAGCTCAGCACAGCAGCAGCACGCGGCCGTGGTCTGTGCCTTCACGTCTCAGCTAGGGCATTAGAAACAAGTAGCTTCAGGGTTTGCAGTTTCAGACCTTCAGATGTCTTCACTACGTGGAGCAGACTGAAGGGCGTCAGGTTCATGTCCCACCATGAGCCAGCTCTGTTCTCTCCAGAGGATGGTCCTACGGCAGGGGTGGGTAATTCTTTAGCCTGAAGGGCCACGTTGGGTTGTAGATCTTGATGAAGGGGCCGGCCAGGTGGTGCATGAAGCTAACCCCCCAGTGAGGATCAGAGGTTAGCTAAAAATCCTGCTTGATGGACTATTGACTGAGAAAATA
This sequence comes from Pao palembangensis, assembly GCA_015343265.1. NCBI lineage: Eukaryota > Metazoa > Chordata > Actinopteri > Tetraodontiformes > Tetraodontidae > Pao > Pao palembangensis. The sequence continues at coordinate 12,401,574 of CM027083.1, read as the reverse complement.
TTTAGAAGAGCCTGTAAATTGGTCCAACTAGACATGGATGATGAGGCTTCAAATGATGTTTGGCCCCACCTTCTTGAGAGGACATGTTAGCATGTTAGCTGAAGGGGGGGTCTGAACCTTTTTCTAACCAATCAAGCTGACGACCCTCTTCGTTTGGCTTTTGGAGAAATGATTGTGAAGGCTCTGAGGGCTGGATTAAATAGTTCATGGGGCCACATGTGGCCCCCAGGCCTTAGTTTGCCCACCTCTGAGCTACAGTATAACTGAGGAGCTGTTAGGATTAAAATGAGGACAGTTCACACTGCCAGTTGTTGCTGTGTGTGTGTGTGTGTGTGTGTGTGTGTGTGTGTGTGTGTGTGTGTGTGTGCGCGCGCGTGCGTGTGCGTACGCGCTTCCACACAGACCCTACAGCCGGACCCTCAGCGTCAGACCAGAGCACCTGGTATCTGGACGAGTCCACGCTCAGCGACAACATCAAGAAGACGCTGCATAAATTTTGTGGACCCTCTCCTGTTGTGTTCAGGTATGAAAGCTGGATCATCCCGAGTTTGGTTAAAGACTCGGGCAGAAGCTCTGAGGACTGTGAAAGGTTACCTGTTACCTTCCTGCTCTGAATGACGCTGAAAGTAGCTTGTGTTGGGCGCAGTGATGTGAACTCCATGTACCTGTCGTCCACGGAGCCGCCAGCGGCCGCCGAGTGGGCGTGTCTCCTGCGACCCTTGAGAGGTCGCGAGCCGGAGGGCATTTGGAACCTTCTGTCCATCGTCAGGGAGATGTTCAAAAGACGAGACAGCAACGCTGCTCCTCTGCTGGAGATCCTGACGGAGCAGTGCCTCACCTATGAACAGGTAGGATTCCTGGTTCCGCCAGGCCCTCTAGCCAGTCCTCAGCTGTAGAACCAGTCACCCGCGCGTTGCATGTCCACTTGTTTGAATGAGGAGCAATAGTTGTGGGAGCCCTGTTCTGGAAGAGGTTTGGACCAGTGCAGAGAAGACCCAGCCTGGTTTAACCTTGCTCGTTGGTCATCCTGGCTCAAGACCAAAGCGGAGCAACAGACTTCGAAGTGAAACCACGTTTCCTGATCATGTGAGGAAACAAATGCACTAGTGCTAACCAGGTCATCGGTAGGAGTCACGTGACAGGACTGCCTCAGTGATATTTTTGGCACATTTAAAGAGCTCTTGTCAAAGTCAAAAAGAGATGTTTTCAAGCTGCTTTTGTCCTGATTCCTAGCTGATAGGGTTGTCACCATTAGGAATGTCTGGAGACAATTAATTGTCAGAAAAATAATCACGGTTGATGAATATATTGACTATTATCATAGCATAATGAGCTTTAATAATGCACATTCTGTACTGTCCTGTACACCTAATAAGTGAGAGCAATTTAATAACTTTTTGGACATGCAGAAATAGTTGGGCGTATTGCTGTGGATGGTGGGTCTGGAGACGTTTCAGATTTGTTGCATTAGCGCTTTTGACTGGCACTTTTTTTACGGCAAACTTTACAGATGGCTTCCTCCATGTTACTGGGCTCTCCTTTATCGTTAGGCTAAAAACCAAAATGCACCCACGGCGGTGCCGTGGTACGTGGCTTTGGAACCTCCCCTTCCTCAATGTTATTATCCTAGCCATCGGATGTTATCCTAGCAGTAGCATATTATCCTAGCCATACCATATAACCCTAGCCACAGCATATTACCCTAGCTGTAGCATATTATCCTAGCCACAGCATATTATCCTAGCCATAGCTCGAGACGAGAGGTAAACAACATGTGGTTGCCACAGTGACGCTGCTGCTGGTGCAATACAATGACGTCAGACTCGGATTCATAGGTATTTTATGCAACTTTGTGGATAAAATAAATAATTGACGGTAATTGCAAATGTGAAAAATAATCGGGATTGACAATTATTGCAATATTTGCGACTGCCCTACTAGCTGACATTTGTAAAATGACCTGAGGTGACGGGAGCCTTGAAACTGGTGTTTGAGGGACACAGTAGTTGTGGGTGCAGAGTTCATGAGCACTTTGTACCTGAAGGTACATGTCTGCTTGAGTTCAGTTCCAGTCACGACGTGTGGGAATGCGTGACTCTTTCTGAAGTCAAAAGCTGTTTCTTTTGACTGTTCCTGAGCAGCTTCCAGGTTCATGTGAACATCCGTAGATAGCCGACGTCTGGGTCAGGTACATGTGAGGCCTTGTGGGTGGGGAACAGTGAGCTTTGCTGAGTGAGGGGTGTGTGTGCGCGCACAGATCATCAGCTGGTGGTACAGCGTACGGACCTCGGCCTCCCACAGCAGCGCCAGCGGCCACACTGGGCGCAGCAACGGCCAGTCGGAGGTGGCGGCTCACGCCTGCGCTAGCATGTGTGATGAGATGGTGGTGCTGTGGAGATTGGCGGTGCTGGACCCCACCATGAGTCCCTGCAGGTGAGATCCACAGCTCATTCGTCAGCGGATGCGGCCTGTGATTGGTTCAGAAAGGGACTTCCTGTTCTGTTCCAGGCGTCTGGAGCTGGCGGGCCACCTGAAGCAGTGGCACCTTAAAGTTATAGAGATTGTGAAGAGGGGCCAGCATCGCAAGTCCTTAGACAAGCTGTTCCAGGGCTTTAAACCTGCCGTGGAGTCCTGCTACTTCAACTGGGAGGCGGCGTATCCGCTGGAAGGCATCACCTACTGCAGCGCTGATAAAAAGAGCTCCACCTTCTGCTGGGCCAGGGCCGTTCAGCTGCAGAGAGGCGCCCGAGCTGCTGCAGGAGGGATGGGAGATGGTTCCGATTCCGGAGCAGCTCCCAGAGCCGAAGGCTTTGCTGGAGATTACAAAGGAAGAGGAAGTGCTTATTCCTCCCAACAGGAGGTGGCGGTGCGCCCCAAAGAGACCAAAAGGAAGGCTCTGTCGTTGGGCAGCGGGGGAGGGGTGCTGGTCCGGCTGGGAGGCAGCGTGTCTCTGACCCTGGAGGACGCGGGAGCAAAGTGCATCTACAAAGGACCAAGTCCATCATTTGGAGGGAAGATGAAGCTGCCCCAAGGTGGTGCTAAGGGCTCCTCCGTCGGAGGGCCTGGAGGAAGCGGGGCATTGGCTGCTGGGAAACATGGCAGTGCTAAAAGGAGGACCAGCAGTGAGGACAGCTCACTGGAGCCAGACCTGGCTGAGCTCAGCCTGGACGATGGCTCCAGCCTGGCTCTAGGGGCTGAAGCCAGCAACACCTTTGAGTTCCTTCCCCCAGCACCAGACATGCTACCTTCACTCAGTCCGTTGCTGCGAGACTCGCATAAGCACGGCTGCAACGGTGGCGGGAGCAAGATGTTTGAATCAAAATGTGGGGGACACTCCTCGGCGTCCCAGTCCCATCCTCCCGGCTTCCTTTCCAAAGAGACTGCAGCGGCGGGGATGGATGGGCTGCTAGCTGCAGAGAAGGAGGCTGCGCTGGAGGTGGTGCCTGCTGGCAACAGAGACGAGGATGTAGACTCCACCTCCACCTCTACAGCACGATCCAGCACCACGGAGAAGTTGGCAAAGCCTGTGCAGAACTATGGGCAGGTACCATCAGACACCAGGAGTGAAGGTGGCCCAGCCAGCATGAGGCCAGGAGCTGCAGAAGGAGCTGCAGAAGGAGCTGCAGAAGGAGCTGCAGAAGGAGCTGCAGAAGGAGCTGCGGAAGGATCTGCAGAGGAAGGAGGTGAAGAAGCCGCAGAAGAGGAGGTTGTGGGTGAGGATGACTACCAGGCATACTATGTGGGTGTGGCCTCAGAGGAGGGAATGGACCGACAGCTGGCCGACAACCTTCACCAGGAGGAGGAGCCAGACATCTTTGCAGGCATCAAACCGCTGGAGCAGGAGAACCGCATGGAGGTGAGGACAGGTTTTTCCTCTAACTTCCAGTTTGGCCTCCGCTGGTGGAAGGCAGTAAAGATGTCCTCCAGTGCTAGACCGCTGTGTTTTTAAACCAGGTTCTGTTCGCCTGTGCTGAGGCCCTTCATGCTCATGGCTACAGTAACGAAGCGTGTCGGCTCGCCGTGGAGCTGGCCAGAGACCTGTTAGCTAACCCCCCAGACCTGAAGGTCGAGCAGCCTCCGACGAAGGTAAGACACACGCAGTCTGGATCTTCTGCTGTTCAGCAGCACTTTCACTTCTCTTTATTCAGTCAGCACAAGTCCCACACCTGCTTCCAGCTAGGAAACTAGGATTTGTAAAAGCATTACAAATTAATATCGGAAAATATCGGTATCGCCAAAAAAATTATAAAAATATGACTTTTTAAAAATGTCTCCGAATTTGATAGTCATGCCAACGAATGAATATCTCGAATTTCCTGGTATTACTAAATAGTAAATAACAATACTTTACTCGTCTCTACTACGCTTGATGATGTCATCAAATCGCATCGAAACTTAAGTTGACCAGAATGTTTATTTTTATTTGGAGAACCTTGAAGTTGTTGCATTTATCATTATCTATGCACCCAGCGGGACATCACAATACAGATTAGCCATAATGTGTTCATTCCACGACCTCAAAAAACTCAATATCGACATCGCTAGTTCTAACTGACCTGCTTGGGTTTAGGGTAAGAAGAGCAAAGTGTCCACCAGCCGACAGACCCAGGTAGCCACCAACACTCTGTCCAAGGCTGCGTTCTTCCTCACGGTCCTCAGTGAGCGAGTGGAGCTCCACAACCTGGCCTTCAACACTGGCATGTTCTCCCTGGAGCTCCAGAGACCACCAGCGTCCACCAAAGCTCTGGAGGTGCACACAAACGCCCACTTTCACAGCTTCCGCTGAACGTCGGAGAGCTTGTAGGGACTGAAAGCCCTTGGATTTGTGTTGTGGTGACACGTGTGTGTGGGCCCACAGGTGAAACTGGCCTACCAGGAGTCTGAGGTGGTGGCTCTGCTGAAGAAGATTCCTCTGGGGCTGGTGGAGATGTCGGCCATCCGGGAGCGAGCGGAACAGCTCCGAGATGGAAGCTTTTGTGATTATAGGCCAGTGCTGCCTCTCATGTTGGCCAGCTTCATCTTTGACGTGCTCTGTACTCCAGGTGCGCCCCCACTTGCTCCCATCCTGGTTTTGCTAGTAGCAGTTAGCACCTTTAGCTAGTTTGCTAAATCAAAATGGACGTGGTTGGATTAGAAAGCCAATCTCTTGCGTATTTGTGTGCTCAGACTAAGCTTCCTTTGACCTTTTTTCCGCATCCTTTTGCAGTTGTATCACCAACAGGTTCGCGTCCACCAAGCCGAAACCGCAACACTGAAATGCCTGGAGATGAGGAGCTTGGGTTCGAGGCTGCTGTTGCTGCTCTCGGTAAGTCTTCTCTGGCCATCATGGAATCAACGCTTCCTTCCCGGACTGGATTGGACTTCCTCGCTGTGTGTGCAGGGATGAAGACCACAGTGAGTGAAGCAGAGCATCCTCTCCTCTGTGAAGGAACCAGGAGGGTGAAAGGTGACCTGGCTTTGGCTCTGATGATCACCTACAAGGATGACCAGTGCAAACTGAAGAAGGTAAAGAAGAGCTTCAGCTGTAGACCTTCTTTGCCAGGTCAGGACAGCAGCCTTGGTTGTTCTCCAGGAGGCTAATCAAATCCTCTGATAGTCAGACCATAGTCAGCTGTGCTCCAGACACACCAGAGAAGCTGGTCTCTTTAGCTAGCTGGGAGAAAGTGAAGGTCCACTGTTGGGACTGAACGTGGTTGGGAGTTGCTGATCTGTGCTGTAACCAGCCAAGACTCACGATGGATCCGCTTTACTGGTGTTCCACACTGATGTGACCCTCTAAACGAGTGTGAGGCTGGCCTCTGAGCTCCACACGTCTGTGGGGAAACTGAAAAGTACCAACAGCTCTGAGCTCACGGACGTGAGCCGCAACGACGTTCAGGTAAACACGTCTGAGAGCTGTTGTCTAGTCGGTATAACGGTGCTCAGTGTGCCCGCTCAACCTACCAAAGCCCACATCCTCTCACGCTCATCTAAGGCTGTGAGTTCCACCTGTGGTGACCTTTGATCACAGATTCCAGGTGATCAACTAAAACCGACGTGGAGGAACTCTTTGCGGACGCAGCCCCTCTTTAAATTTCTGCATTGCATGTTTTGCAAGCCGCCATCTGTGGCTCTTTGTCAGATATAGTGAATTCCCCCAGCCTGGCCCCTCTACCACAGCAGGTGTTGTCCTCCTGGAGGGTTCTCCTCTCTCAACAGAGGAGCTCTGGAGACTTCTAGGAGACTAGAAGTTCTCTGTAACCTGCCTCCACAACATCCTGTCTTCTGGGTTAGTACTCTGACCTGTGGGACCTTATATAGACGGGTGTGTGCCTTTCCTCCCCATGTCCCACCAGTGAATTCACCTGTGGCGGCCTCCAGTGAAGTTGGAGGACGATGGCTGGAACCAGGATGAACCTAAGCTCCACGTGACTCTTTAGTTTTTGATGGATCATCTCATCACAGAGTTGATATATTGTGTTTTTTTTCCCTCAGATCCTGGACAAACTGTTGGACAGAGAGAGTCAGACCCACAAACCCCAGACTCTGAGCTCTTTTTACTCCAGTAAACCCACCACTGGCAGCCAGCGCAGCCCGTCCAAGCACGCCACCGGCAGCCACAGCACAGTTGGAGGAGCTGCGGGGGGCGTCTCCAAACACGGGCCCTCGTCTTCCTCGTCTTCTGCAGCCAGTCTCCCAGCTCCGTCGTCCAACTCTGTGGTGGTGCTGAGCGGCGAGGTGGCTGATCTGAAGCCAGTGCAGAACAGCACAACAGGGGAGGGTAGTGCTGAGAGCAGGGAGCACGGTAAGGGCCCGTCCTCCTGGAGCAGAGAGCACAAGGGGGCCCGGCATGCCCTCTACCAGGACACATCTGCGCCCCACACACCGCTTTCTTTAAAACATTGTTAAAACACTCCTGTTCTCACTCCCTTCTCTGTCGAGTCCACAGATGCTAAAAAACACACTTTAGATTACATCTGCAATGGTTGATCAGTCAGAGGAACAAATGAACAAGAATTTCATTTATTTACACGCTTAATTTAAGGCTCAGGTGATCCTCCACCTATAGGCAGCTGTAAAAGTGACCCACAGTATAGAATTAGTGACGTCGGGGTTCCTGGTTTACATACGGCTCAAATGTGTTTGGTTCTGCTTCCCAGATCCGGTGTCTGAACGTCTCTGTGTTGTTTGGCTTGCAGACGGCCATGCTTTACCCAGTGATCAGCAGAACGAAAGCGCTCCTTTTAAACTGGAGTCGACGGTTCCCAGCCGCCTGGCTCTGGGAGCTCGCTGCGGCTACGGCCAACGTTGCTGGGGTTCGCCCGTCCGGCAGAAGAAGAAACACACCGGTAATCAGATTACTCTCCTGGAACACTGGACACCCTTGCTAGGTGGCTGGGATGAAGGCGTGATGGTCTTTTTCTCCTGGGTCTTGCAGGAATGGCCAGCATCGACAGCAGCGCTCCAGAGACCACCTCAGACAGCTCCCCGACCCTCAGCCGCAGGCCGCTGCGAGGCAACTGGGCCGCCACGTCCTGGGGGCGGGGCCAGGACAGCGACAGCATCAGCAGCTCCTCCTCTGACTCGCTGGGCTCCTCCTCCTCCAGCGGCTCTCGAAGGGCTGGGGGCGGGGCCAGGGCCAAGAGCACCGACACCAGCAGGTGAAGTCAGGAGACGTATGCCCTCACCCAGGCAGCAGTTTTGGGGGGGTCCCTCCTGACGTCTGTGTCACACCTGCTCCTTTCCTCAGGTACAAGGGGAGGCGGCCGGAGTGCCACGCTCCTCATGTTCCCAACCAGCCCTCCGAGGCAGCAGCTCATTTTTACTTTGAGCTGGCCAAGACTGTCCTCATCAAAGCTGGAGGAAACTCCTCCACGTCCATTTTCACCCAGCCCTCAGCTAGTGGAGGTCACCAGGGGCCCCACCGGAACCTGCACCTCTGTGCCTTTGAGATCGGCCTGTACGCGCTGGGCCTCCACAACTTTGTATCTCCCAACTGGCTGTCCAGGACCTACTCCTCCCACGTGTCCTGGATCACTGGTAAAGCCAGATTCTGGTCTTCATGTGCAGGACTGGTCCCAAAGACACACCTTATCACTGCCTTTTTACGACTGTTTGCTAAGGTTTTAATCATTTTCAACCGTGCGGAAACAGTTGAATTACTTGGTTGTAACAGCAAAAAGGCGGAGACACGTTTGTAAGCTCTAAATTGGAGCATGAGGAGGATGTTCCTGCAGCAGGACAAACTCAGCTCCTGTCCTTAAAGGTCGTATCAGCCGTTCTGGGCAGAAACACGACTGGCTGGGACTCTCTTGTGGTCTGGGGACCAGACCAGCTCCTCTGGACTGTAGGGGCCACAGTGACGGAGGTCTTCACTGTCCTCACAGACAAGCTGTAATTAAAGATCTCCTGTAAGGCAACAACTATATTTTCACAAAAAAAAAAAAAAAAAAAAACCCCTCACAAATATCACTGATACAGCTTCAGGCTTCATTGAGTGCTAGCGGAGACCCTGTAATACCAGCATAGAAGCTGGTAAAGAAGATATAACGGTGGTTTCATATTTGAAATGTCAAGCTTTCAGACACCACTGACTCATTTATTCATCTTGACTGGCTGATTTGCTTTTGCCATAACTGTGGGCCAGGTTTTAGATCGGGATAGTTTCAGTCGTGTAGATGCAGTCTGCTAACCAACCTGTTATTTCTGGCCCCTTCCCGTGCATCAGGCCAGGCCATGGAGATCGGCAGTGCTGCCCTGAACATTCTGGTGGAGTGTTGGGACGGCCATCTCACCCCTCCAGAGGTGGCCTCTCTGGCTGACCGGGCGTCACGAGCCAGAGACCCCAACATGGTGCGAGCCGCTGCGGAGCTGGCCCTGAGCTGCCTGCCCCACGCCCATGCCCTCAACCCCAACGAGATCCAGAGAGCCCTGGTGCAGTGCAAAGAGCAGGTAGCGTCTGCACCCTTCGTCTTGGACTGCAGAGTCCGTCCAGGTTTACCGTCTGCAGCAGCTTGCGCCGCTCATCGTTTCCTGCGTTTTTGTGCATAACCGTGCTGCTGTAGCTAACTGTGCAAGCACAGCTCTTCCACCTGTACCGTACGTAAGCACGGTACAGGTGTATTCGCACTAGCCAGGTTACCCAGACTTTCGAGGGAAGCGTGCCTGGGCGCGCTCACGACTGGCTAGCACGACTGGCTAGCACACGTTTGTCTGTGTTTATGCTAGGAAAAGAGAGATAATGTCATAGAAATGGCATTAAATGTGTTGATGACTGTTTTTTTTCTCTGTCTCCAGGACAACGTGATGCTGGAAAAGGCCTGCATGGCAGTAGAAGAAGCAGCTAAAGGCGGAGGTGTTTACCCTGAGGTTCTCTTCGAGGTGGCCCACCAGTGGTACTGGCTGTATGAGCAGTCAGTGGGTGGGGGCTCTGGCCAGCAGCGGGAAGGCACCGGGCGATGTGGGGCCAACGGGGGTCCAGGCCGCAGGCCCCCAGAGACCACCTGCAGTATGTTGGACAGCGGGGCCAACATGGAGGCTCAGGGAATGGCGGCAGTCACCGCCTCGGTCACCGCCACAGCGGTGGTACCCGTCATCTCCGTGGGCTCCACCATCTACCAGTCCCACGCACTCCCAGGCCAGCCCATGGCTCATCCCCACAGCCAGGCTCTGCACCCCTACACCACCATCCAGGCCCACCTCCCCACGGTCTGCAGCCCGCAGTACCTGGGACACACCCTGCAGCACGTGCCCAGACCGGCTGTCTTCCCCGTGTCCGGCGCTGCGTACCCACAGGTCAGACCTGCTCTCTACTCTCATGTTCTTTTCAGGGGTTTGTTCCTTTATTTCAGATATTCCTGCTGAGGTGAACCAAAGCCAGGTTGGAGCAACCCAACCTGCACATCTGCATGCTTCACCTAGCATCACCTTCATCATCCACCTCCCATTTTCCAGCGTTGCTTGGCGTGGTTGGGACCAACGGCGTAACATCCTGTCTGCTGTCCTGTTTGCCATCAGGGGATGCACCCGGCCTTCATTGGGGCCCAGTACCCGTTCTCATTAGCCGCCGGCCCCCAGCCTCCCATGACGGCCACAGCGGTGACCTTTCCTGGCGTCCCTGTCCCGTCCATGACCCAGATAGCCGTCCACCCCTACCACAGCGAGTCGGGTCTTCCCCTGAGCACCACTGTAGCAGGTCAGTCTGGCCGCCCAAGGTTGGAGAGGAGGTTAAAAGGTGACATCATATCCTGTTTGAGTTGAAATGCAAGCTGCTGCATTTGAAAAGGTTGTAACCCTAAAGTTAAAGGTTCATAAATACACCTGGACAACCTTCCCGCAAGCCAGTCGTTCACCTGTGCCAACGGGGAGGCAAACTCCACAGGTGACTGAAAGCCAGCCGATTTATCTTTGGGCTTTTAGCCGCCATCACTGAAGTGAAGGGTGTTGAGCCGTACTGACTAAACAACAGGAAGCTGTCTTCTGTGTAGCCACAGGAAGAACATTGATGGATCTTCTAAATGTACATTTAAAGCAGAGGTGGGCAAACTAAGGCCCAGGGGCCACATGTGGCCCGATGAACTATTTAATCCGGCCCTCGGAGCCTTCACAATCATTCCTCCAAAAGCCAAATGAAGAGGGTTGTCAGCTTGATTGGTTAGAAAAAGGTTCAGACCCCCCCTTCAGCTAGCATGCTAACATGTCCTCTCAAGAAGGTGGGGCCAAACATCATTTGGAGTTTCATCATCTCTAGTTGGACCAATTTACAGGCTCTTCAACATATTTTCTCTGTCAATAGTCCATCAAGCAGGATTTTTAGCTAACCTCTGATTTGGGGGGTTAGTTTCGTGCACCACCTGACCGTCCCCTTCATCAAGATCTACAACCCAATGTCGCCCTTCAGGATAAATAATTGCCCACCCCTGCTTTAAAGCAAACAGCCTGTGATAAACCCCCTGTAGGGGGCACCATTCACATTGGGTACCAGTCTGTTAATGGTGTTGTTATTTGTATTTTCAAGTTAAATCCTACAGGGAAACCAGTGTGTTGATGTTAGACGTTATTAACGTGTGCTTTTTCGTCCTTTCAGTTGGCGGGGTCCCTCCCGGCCCCACTGTCCAGGCAATCCCCCCCCTCACATCTCAGCCCAGCTCCCTGATCAGCACCACCTTCCCAGCTGAAGATGAGCAGCACAGTCAGCCAATCAGCGCGCAGGGCTTGCACTACCTGCACTCAGCCTACAGAGTCGGTGCGTTCACAGTTTGGATTTTATCTTGGCTCCGCTGTGAAACTGTTATTTCCTCAGTGTGTCCTGATCATCTGCAACATTAGCGCTAACATGGAGCTAGGATGCAGTCTGTGATTAATAACTGTACCTAAGCAGGCGCATCACACCTCTGGGAGGAACAGTTGTCTTCTAGGTGTTAGAATTTGAAGGTTCTGTGTGTGTGTGTGTGTGTGTGTCAGGCATGCTGGCGTTGGAGATGTTGGGCCGTCGAGCTCACAACGATCATCCTAACAACTTCTCGCGGAGCCCCCCGTACACCGAGGACGTGAAGTGGCTGCTGGGCCTGGCTGCACGCTTAGGTGAGTCTGGCCAGCCATCGCTGGGCGCCGCTCCCGGCCTCACACACACGGCTGCAGAAAGGGGACTGCGTTAGCGTGGTTATGGGCTTAGCAGACAGACGTGAGGCGTTGATGACACCTGCCTCTCTAGCTCTAAACCTTGGGTTTTCATGATGTGTCCTCTAAATCTGCACATAGAAGAAGAATAGCCTTGTTAATGTAGAGGACAGTCTGCCTCTGCAGGCTCACCTCACAAGGTGAGACGGACCTCTGTTACCTGAGTTTAACCTACACACATCTCTGTTTTACATTTGTTCATATCGATATTTAATTTGAATGATGCTGACAGATCCAAGTAAATAAACAGTTAAAACTGAAGAAAAGACTTAAAACTAAAAACGAGCAGTTTCTGGTGAGGGACAAATTAGGGCACCCCCACCCCCACATTTATGCACACATATACACATTTATACACACTTATGCACATTTATACACTTATACACACTTATACACATACCCTTCATGCACATGGAGGTTCTGCTCACCTCTGAGCACTCACAGCCACACGCAACTTGCCATGATCCTGCTGCTCATTGTTGTTGTTTACCTGCTACAGAATCTGGTCTTCAGAGGTAAATAACAGCCAGCATAGTGTGAGTCTACACAATTACAGAAAGAGGATTCATGTTAATACAAACCTCCTCCCCCTCATCCTGCTCCTCTTCTCCTCCTCCCCCCTGCTCCTCCTTATCTCCTCCTCCTCTCATGCCTCCCCCTTCCCCTCCTCCTCATCTCCTCCCCCTCCTCCTCCGTCTCCCCTTCCCCCTCGTCCTGCTCCTCATCTCCTCCTCCCCATCTCCTCCTCCTCCCATGCCTCCCCCTTCCCCTCCTCCTCATCTCCTCCCCCTCCTCCTCCGTCTCCCCTTCCGCCTTGTCCTGGTCCTCATCTCCCCCCCCTCCTCTTCCTCCTCCCCTCCTCCTCACCCTCTTCGTCCTGATCCTTCTTCTCCTCCCCCACCTCCTCCTCATCTCCTCTTCCACCTCCCCTTCCCCCTCCTCCTGCTCCTCCTCCTCCTCTCGTCTCTCAGGAGTAAACTACGTGTACCAGTTCTGCGTGGGAGCAGCCAAAGGCGTGCTGAGTCCGTTTGTCCTCCAGGAAATCATCATGGAGGCTTTGCAGAGGCTAAACCCCGCCCACGTGCACGCCCACCTGCGAACACCTGCCTTCCACCAGCTGGTGCAGCGCTGCCAACAGGCCTACCTGCAGGTCAGCAGCTCAGCCTCCAACACTGAGAACAGAATCGCACTTTGAAGGCGTCTCTGCTGGATTCTCGCTGGATAATCATGCTAACATGGATGACAGCTTGGCTCGCATCCATGCTGTCTCAGACAGGAAGCTGATGTCAATGTCTTCCTGCTCTCCACAGTACATCCACCACCGGCTCATCCATCTGACCCCGGCTGACTACGATGACTTTGTGAATATCATCCGCAGCGCTCGTAGCGCCTTCTGCCTGACGCCGGTGGGAATGATGCAGTTTAATGATGTGCTGCAGAATCTGAAGAGAGGGAAACAGACCAAGGAGCTGTGGCAGAGGATCTCCCTGGAGATGGCCACCTTCTCCCCCTGAAGGAGCGCGGGACCCTGGACCTGGTCCTGGTCTCTGGGGGTCCATTCCAGCTGCAGCTGCAGCAGCTCCTCTCCTCTCACTCTGCCAGGGACCGTGTTCCTGATGTGAAGAGCACACATCCTGTCCACACAGGAAGTCTGAACTCAGAGAAGCTCCTGTCTCCTGTCTTGTCACGTTTGTTGATTCAGTTTCTCGTGGACAAGAGTCATCATCATTTCTGCAACATTCCAGAGGACCGTGCTGTGACGGGCGCATCGCGGTGGCCTGCTCCACAGCATCAGGATGTGACTGTGAGCGTAGCGACCGTACGGGTCCGGATCGTTTAGCTGACTGTTTCTGATAGTTTGTGTTGACGTGTTTGAGAGGAAGAACTCCAGCGTGTTTGGATCCTTCTTTCATTTCAGCCCAGGGAGGAGCGGAGAAGAGACACAGACCAGAGCGGCGTCACACTGCTGCAGACGCTCTTCAGCAGGGATCATTCTCAAGCCTTTCACACAACTTTCATTTCTACTGTGTCTTTCTGGTGAATTACAGGCTGTTTGTGTTTGATATAAATCTTCCCCAAATTGATTCATTTCAGACCTCAGCTTCATGTACATTAAATACAGATGTAAACATATCCTGACAGAAAAAACACTATCTCACACACACACACACACTCACCTTATCGTAGTGAAGTAGCTGTGTTCTACTGAGGCATTACATTTAAGCAGATGAGTTTAGTCACATGACTGGAGTTTGCAGGAGGTCGTTTCTGATACTGGAAAGCTAACAAGCTCTGGCTGATTTTCCTCCTCCAGTCTTTTCCTCCATCTTGAACATCTCCACCATTGGGAACACGGCGCTAGTCCAAACCAGTAGAAATCCTCACGTGAGCCGCGTGACTGGTGTCCAGTTTGGATTCCTTTTTCCACTCTTTCAAATGAAGCAGCAGTAGCTGCGGCCTGGTAGCAATGAAACCAGAACACGGGCTGGTTCTAGTTCCCTTCTTGCTCCTCAGCCTGCAGCCGAGCTCCATCAGGCAGCTGCTGGGGTCTGGACACAGCCTCCGCGCAGCCGTGGGCCTCACAGGCCAAGCTGACAACCTAGAAAACCTACTGTGATATTTTTGTATTCCTCAGTGTAGCCTGGTTGAAAAGGTCTATATGTGCTGATTGCAAAGGTTGTAATATCGAGTGGAAAGAAGAAAATATAAAGCAATAGACAAAGTGTAGAGTTTACCTAATAAAGCTGATTGAGTACAAGGACGGCTGTGAGTGGTCTGTGGGCTTCACCACTGTCCTGACTGGAAATGACTGACTGTTTCTGGTGTGACAGAGCGTGGACGGATGTGTCCCGTATCCACTAGCAACACTTTGCTTCTGTGTGTGTGTGAAACTACAGCTCTCCTGGAGTTTGTGTCACCTGTGTTGCAGGTAAATGATGACTCCTCCTCTTTACTAAAGCAAGGAAGTCAAACAGCTGGGAGGAAAGTCTTCTGTCCAGACATCTGTCCATCTTAGCGGTCTAGCCTGGCCCAGCTGCCCCAACACCCGGGACATCAGTGTCCTCCTCTGATGCTGCAGGGAGGTCCTCTGATGCTGCAGGGAGGTCCTCTGATTGCAGGGTGGTCCTCTGATGCTACAGGGTGGTCCTCTGATGCTGCAGGGAGGTCCTCTGCTTGCAGGGTGGTCCTCTGATGCTGCTGCAGGGTGGTCCTCTGATGCTGCTGCAGGGTGGTTTTCTGCTTGCAGGGTGGTCCTCTGATGCTGCAGGGAGGTCCTCTGATGCTGCTGCAGGGAAGCCTCCTCTCAGGTGTTTAGTGAATGTGCTTCAGCCTCGCTCCACTGAAATGCAGAGGATGCAGACAGGATGTGTGAGCAGTCCAAGCTGCTGCTGGTTTCCTGTTTCTGTGTGCCATGATACCGGTGGGCTCCGTGTCATCTTTCTTCTGCACTGAGGCCATTTTTAATTAGAAATTTTAAATGATTACAGAAACTTGGTGAAAGGTCATCACACCCTTACATGCAATGTTCCCTGAGATTCCTGGATCCCTTGGTGTGGCGGTGGCGTGACCACATAACTGCAGTACTAGTCTGCCCTGGGAGGAGTCCTCCTCACATGTGCTGCAGGAGCAGGAACGATCCCATCCAGAGGAGACGTGGAGGCTTGGAGAACAACATCAGGTCTAAGTCAGGTCATCCTCAGGGTAAATAGACTGTATTAGTGAAGCATTTGGATAATTTTTGACATCTCTTGGCCATATTTTCCATAAATACCAGTCTGGGTCGACCAAAGCCGACTCCTCCCACCTCACTCTGCCTTCAGGATGTCACATCCTGGTTCTACAGCACCTTCCTTATAGTGATCAGTGATTAACCGACGTTCTTCTCAAATCCTCCCAGTCTCAGACCAACATTTCTCCATTCTCATTGGTAACGCCTCAGCGCCCCCCTCCCAGCGCTGAGAGTCTGGGCGTCATCCTGGACAGTCCTCTGTCATCTCCTCCACCAGCCACACCTCCCTGTCCAATCAAACATGGCATCATTTTGAAGATTCTACTTACATCCCACAGAAGCTCCTCGGTATCTTGTTGGGCTCCTTCATGCTCGTAGTCTCAGATCCTCCTCTTCCACCAAACTCACCTTCAAGCCTGCTGGCTTGGCCAACAGGAGGTCTGGAGCCTTCAGCTGCTCAGCCCCCCGATCCTGGAACTCTCCCCCAGGACAGCAACCATATCCGTCACTGCTACTCTCTTCTGCTTTTACTGTGTAGCTTTATTTCTTTATATTGTTGTTATGGTTGTGACTGAGTGTTCAGAAAGAGGCCCATAAAGATAACTGTTCAACCAGTTACACTCACAAATGGTCATGAGCAAATGCTAATGCGGGGTTGAGTGCCTTGCTCAAGGTCTCAGGATGAACCTACAAGTGACCTTCATCATCATCATCGACTGGTCAAATATCCTGTAAATTTAAGTTTTCCAGGTCCGACAAGACTTCCTTTAGATTCAGGGGGGGGGTCCGTATACGACATTCACCTTCGAGAACAATTTCAGCAGCTTTATAACTGGGTTTTTATTCCGTGTTACAGGAAACGCAAAGTTAACTGTTTTTTCTGTCAGATGTGCTTCTGTTAGCGGAACATTACGGGAATTATTTTCGGGGCTTGAATTCCGACTCTCCCCAGGTTTTTTTTTTATCCGTGTGGTGCAGTCCAAGATTCCTCGCAGATTCAAGATGGCAGACTTAGCGGTGATGAGCAGAAGTTGACTGTAAATTTTAAACCTGCAGTTTATGATTTTTTTTTTTGTTCCGTCTCCCGAATGTTAAAGGCGTCTGGTGAGTATGAACTCAGTGGGTGCCATAGTTCTAAAATCAGGCGTGGAAGATGAGGTTGTGCTTACACAGGTCAGGAATCACCGACGGAGCGGTTAGCACGTAGCTTAGCTTAAATGATCTTCCAGGTTATCTGAGCGCAGACGGTGCTTGGCTTTGGACCCATTATTACAAGCATTTAATCACTGGAATAAACACACAGAATCAATTGGTGACTTCCCGAGAACAGGGGAGTTGGAATTCAAAGCCCGGCTTTCGGGCAAATCGGCCTGTTGAAGCAGTGTTAGGAATGTTAGCATTAGCCACATTCTGCTAGGATTGTCGTAGCATGCTAGCTGGAATAAAACAACGCAATATTCTATACGAATTCCCAGATCTTCACGAGTCCTTTTTGGACAAGTTATGTACATTTGTTTGACATGACGATACTGGAGTCTTCGTCCATGCTTGCGGAGGTGGAGCTGAGTCTGCTGGTCTGACTGGGACTCCTGATGAGGCTGCTGGTAAACTGGTGTATTTGCAGAAAAACCTTGAAACGCCAAATCTTTCCATCCTAGAGTCAAGTCAGGATTTTATTTCTTCATTAGGGCTTATACTGGTTTTTTGTTGCCGTGATTCATTGACTGAAATGAATTGTTACTGGATACAGTAAATGAGCAGTTCAGGTAACATCAAATTCATTAAACTGATCAAAAGTTAGAGTTCTTATGTTCTTAAATATCTTTAGTTATAACAACTGCCTGCGAAGAAAACACCTCAAAGTTTGTAGAATTCCAAATAAAGATTTAACTGTATAGAACTTGGACAAAACACTGTACAGGTTGCAAAAGCTTTAGGCGGGTATGAAAAATGCTTTTCAAAAATGTAAATGATTGTTTTTTTAGTACAAAATGTAAAGCTAGTAAACGAACGAACAACCTCAGTCACATCCATATTTGCTGCCTTCAAACCAGCATCAGTTCTTAAAGGTGCGCTTGCAGAAGCTCAGAGGCTGGTCGGCTTGCAGTCAGCTGTGATGAGGAAAAGATGTCCAGCAGTGGCATCAGCTCCCGCATGGCAGAAACGAGTGGGACCCCGGTCCACCCATCTACTGATGGAGAAGTCTGGCCAGGAATGGTCTTCATGGAAGAGTTGCAGCCAAAGAAACACCACCGACACAGAAACAAGGCCAGGCTGCTCAGCTATGCTGGAAAACATAGGACACACAGCTGCTCTGGACTGATGAGTCCAAATCTGACTTATTCTGCTGCAGAAGGTCGCTTGTTCACCAAAGGGCAGCAGAGCAGAAGATCATGAGGGTCTGCAGGAGGTGGAGGCTAGCTGAAAGCTTGGGGTGTATTTCTGCAGATGAATTTGGAGATCCGGTCGTGATTAAAGGTCTCCTCAATGCTGAGGAATACAGGCAGATACTTGTCCACACACAGCAGCATCAGGGAGGCGTCTGATTGGCCCAGACTGATTCTGCAGCAGGACAATGACCCCAGACACACAGCCAAGGTCATTAAGAGCTACCTTCAGCCTGAAGAAGAACATGAAGTCCTGGGAGTGATGCATGGCCCCCACAGAGCCCTGATCTGCCATCACGGAGTGTGTCTGGATCAGAGGAAGGTCTGTGGTTGGTTCTCCAAGATGTTTGGACCAAGCCAGCAGCCCAGTTCCACCACAAAGTGTGTGTACCCAGAAGAGTTGATGCTGTCTGGAGGCCCTAGGCATGCAGCAAACCTTATATTTATTCCACAGGTTGTCAGATCTTCATGTCTGCCAGGTCTGAGAGGGATTTGGATCTTGAGGTATTTGCTGCTCGCAGGGTTCAGGCTCATTTTTCTGTAAAATCCTCAAGAACATCTGGATTCTAACAGCTGACATGTAAATTAAAATGCACGTGTCAGATGTGGAAGTGAACGCACTCCCTCTCAGGTGGCTGTGCCCCACACCTGCCAGCCCACGTTTCAACTTGTTTGGAATGTCCCAGATGCCTCACCGCTGTTCCATCGCAGCCAGACGCTGATCTGATGCATGTGGGCACACTTGACCGCTTCCTTCAGGCCTTTCCTGACTCCTGTGAAGGAGCCTCAGAGGCTGGCTCGCTGCTGCTCCGCTAGCTGCTCTCTGAAGGTGTGCTGGCTCAGCAGTAGCACACGTCGGACTGCAGCAGCTGCGGTTACTGTGGTATCAGTGCACCTGGTCTTCTGTCCAGGCTGCTCTGTCTTTCTGTTGTTATGGGTCCTTGCTCATCATTTGACCTTTTCCTCTCTGTCTCCTCCCTTTAGGCGTCTTCAGTGAAGTGATGAGATCTCCAGTTATTTGACATTTTTCAGGTGAGACCTGATTTTTCCTCCGTGCAGGAAGAGAACGCGTACGCTGTCAGACCTCCGCTGTGGCTAACCACAGAGAACAGCCAGTGAATGAGCTGCTTCTTTACTTCTCCCTCTCTTCTCCTCCTCAGGGTCTGTTTCTTTGCGATGTCCAGATTTGGTGGCCGGAGGGCTTCCAGCCCAGAAGCACATGTGAGCAGGACGGGTCCACAGCATTGGCGTCGTCTCCGTAGAAACGGATCCTCACAGATGCTTCAAGTGTTGTAGTGAAGCCAGGGTTTTTGCTGCCGTCCTCTTTTTCCCACTAGGCCAGTGTTGCACCCAGCAGACAGCGGTCCAGCGTTTTGCGCTCACCACCTGGGAGGAGCAGTGAGGAGCAGCTGATGGATGATGCTGGCCATGGTGACCTAGTGTAAATGGCTGTTCTTCAGCAGAGCTCCGAGCCAGCGTCTACTGCTCACTCTTCCCGCTCCTCGATCTCCTCCTCATCCACCTCCCCCTGCGAGATCCCTCTTTGCCCACGGCTTGCAGCCTCTGCCTTCCACCACCATGGTTGTTGCCGCTCTGGGAGTGTGGAAGCTAATGAGAGGTGTCCGCCAGCTGGAGCTCCATCGTTTGATCCTGGCCCTCATCCTCTTCTGCTTGCTGTCCATGGTCTTCCTGGCCTACTATGTGTCCAACAGCCCCAAAATCAAAGAAGCCCCTCCTTTACCCCTCAGTGAGTGTGGGGGAGGAGGCTCCATGTCTCCTGGAGCCAGCACGGGCTCGGCTGGAGGAGGACCGGGAATCCAGAGAGCCCCGCTGTTCCTGCCCTCGCGCCAGGGCCGCCTCGCTCAGGCGAAGCCTTTGGACAGCTCTCGGACACAGCCTGTGGTCTTGGTGTTTATCGAGAGCATCTACTCCCAGCTGGGCCAGGAGATTATCGCCATTCTGGAGTCCAGTCGCTTCCGCTACCAAACAGAGATCGCTCCCGGAAAAGGCGACTTGCCCACGCTGACGGAGCACAACCGCGGGCGCTACACGCTCATCATTTATGAAAACATACTGAAATATGTCAACCTGGACGCCTGGAACCGGGACTTGCTGGACAAGTATTGCGTGGAATATGGTGTGGGTGTGGTGGGCTTCTTCAGAGCCACTGAAAACTCGCTTCTGAGCGCCCAGCTGAAAGGCTTCCCTCTCTACCTGCACTCGCATCTGGGACTCCGGGACTACCGGATCAACCCCAACGCTCCTCTGCTCTACATCACCAAGCCCAACCAGGTGGAGCAGGGCCCCCTGCCGGGAGACGACTGGACCGTCTTCCAGTCCAACCACTCCACCTATGAGCCGGTGCTCCTGGCCAGCACCAGGTCCTCCGAGGTCCTGGCGCATTTTGGACCCAGCCCCCTTCGGGCCTTCCATCCCACTGTGGTCCAGGACCTGGGCCTCCATGATGGCATCCAGAGGGTTCTGTTTGGGAACAACCTGAACTACTGGCTGCACAAGCTGGTTTTTGTGGACGCCATCGGCTACCTGACAGGAAAGAGGCTGTCCTTGTCCTTGGACCGCTACGTCCTGGTGGACGTGGACGACATATTTGTTGGCAAGGAGGGAACGCGCATGAAGGTGTCTGACGTGGAGGTGAGTTTTCTTCTTTAGTGTCTGTCTTCCTCTCAGGAAGTGAGCTGAAAATGCATCAGCTCAGAATAATCAAAGCAAAATGTCTCCGGAGCTGCTGATGGATGACTGTCCTGTCGTCTGTCCTGTTTTTCCAGGCCCTCCTGAACACGCAGAACAAGCTGAGGGCACTGGTTCCTCATTTCACCTTTAACCTGGGCTTCTCTGGCAAGTTCTATCACACAGGTACGGAGCATCTGAGGTCTCAGCCTGATCCAGAGCTGAACATATCTGCACCAGTAACCAGGCTCTTCTCTGCGGCCCTCCAGGAACGGATGAGGAGGACCGTGGAGATGACATGCTGCTGCAGCACAGGATGGACTTCTGGTGGTTCCCTCACATGTGGAGCCACATGCAGCCGCACCTTTTCCACAACGTCAGCGTCCTGGCCGAGCAGATGAAGCTCAACAAGGTGTTTGCTCAGGTCAGTCTCTTCACAGTGCTGCTCACTGAGATCTAGGTGAAAAAGCAGACATGTTTGGACAGGCGGCGGTTCCAGAGGAGGACAGGGACGGTGGACTGTGCTGGTGCTCTGCTCCTGCTCCCCCTCTCTAATGTTCTAGTCACGTACAGCATTGAACTTGAAAGTGAATGCAAGTAAGTTAGAGTGCTCAGGTGTGAGTGAGTGCTCGCTCAGGTGAGATGCTGCTCCAGGGCGTTGGAGGCTGAGGGTCAGACAGACGCTGTCCTCCACTGGCATTTCCTTTCTGCTGCATCTGCAGGAGCATGGCATCCCCACCGACATGGGCTATGCGGTGGCTCCTCACCACTCTGGAGTTTACCCCGTTCACAGCCAGCTCTATGAGGCCTGGAAGTCTGTGTGGAACATCAAGGTGACCAGCACCGAGGAATACCCCCATCTGAGGCCCGCTCGCTACCGCAGGGGCTTCATCCACAACGGGATCAAGGTAGGAGGGAAGAAAGACTGCTGGTGGGGGTCAGTAGCACACTTAAATCTCATCGCTAATGACGGTTTCTTGTGTTTCAGGTGCTGCCCAGACAGACCTGTGGCCTCTTCACACACACCATATTCTATAACGAGTATCCAGGAGGCCCCAAGGAGCTGGATAAGAGCATCCGAGGAGGAGAACTCTTCCTCACTGTCCTTCTCAACCCTGTAAGAATCCTTTTCCAGCTGTGGGTGGGGGTCTGTCCTGTCAGATGATAACAGCCACATTGCTTCCTCTCACCAAAGATCAGCATCTTCATGACCCACCTGTCCAACTACGGGAACGACCGCCTGGGCCTCTACACCTTTGAGTCTTTGGTCAAGTTCGTCCAGTGTTGGACCAACCTGAAGCTGCAGACTCTGCCGCCCGTCCAGCTGGCTGAGAAGTACTTCCACATCTTCCCTGAAGAGAGAGACCCCCTCTGGCAGGTCAGACGGAGCGTCCACCTCCTCTCACTCACACCAGCCCAAACGCAGTTACACTGGCTGTAGTCCTGAGGGTTGCTATGGGTTACCAGCTGTTTCTGATGACCTATGAGATCCCCACAGGTTTGGACATCTAACCACACCTGAGCTAATCACGTCATCAGTTATCATGAGTGTTTAGGCCTCTGCAGCATTAGTCAACCTGCAGAGGACCACTGCTGACCCTGGTAATACACCTGTAGTGTTTGCGTCTTAGCTTCTCCATCCAGGCAGCCCAGCCTGTGCCCCAGGTGGGTGGGGCACAGGCTGGGCTGCCTGTGCACTTGCAGCAGCAGTGGAGGAGCTACATACCATCAGGCAGCATTACTCTAGCGCAGTGTTTCTCAAACCAAGGACCACGGAACCCATGAATAAACACTCACGGACCACTCGACTCTAAATAACCCCCAAAACAATATGCTAAGTAACGATCGGATGTTGGTATGACAGAGGCATCAGGAAATATACAATAAAGTGAATTCTGTAAATCTTGGGAGTTCAAGAAACAGTGATTTTACACTGAATTTTAAATATTGAAATTTAAAACTTGCAAATGTGATTTGTTACATGTCACCTCGCGGACCACTAGGGGTCGCCCATGGACCACTGGTGGTCCGCGGACCACTCTTTGAGAAATACTGCTCTAGTGTTATTACGCTACTGGTGGAGTTGGAATGGAACCGCACACACACACACTCATCTGAGTGGAAATGAGGCAGAGGAGAAGAAATGACCTTAAACCTTTTTTTTTGTTTTTAGAATCCCTGTCATGACAAGAGACACAAAGATATCTGGTCGAAAGAGAAAACCTGTGACCAGCTGCCCAAGTTCCTGATCGTAGGACCACAGAAAACAGGTAAGCTGCCATCTCCTCCTCCTCCTCCCTCTGTCCATTTTGTCAGCTGGTGTGTTTGTGATAATGCTGTTTCTGCTGAAGGTACGACGGCCCTTCATTCCTTCCTGAGCCTTCACCCTGCCATCACCAGCTCCTTCCCCAGCCCCTCCACTTTTGAAGAGATCCAGTTTTTCAGTGGACCTAATTATGACAATGGAATCGACTGGTGAGACCTCTGCTTCGCGCTGCTTCAGGATCTGCTGCTGCCAAAACACGTAGTGATCAGCTCTTTTCGTGCTGAAGAATACGATGAGTTGCTTTAAAAATCAAACTTCTGTCATGTTTCTTTGGATTTGTTGGCTTTTATTACTCAAACGTTACTCATGTAGCACCTTTGTCCATTCAATTTAATACAAGGTCCTTTACCAAAAAAAGAATGAAAACTCCACACACCCAGCACACACATGCTCGCGCCTGCATGCACAGCTGTGGACACACACTCCTGGAAGCATGTGACCCTAAACTGGTGTGAACAGAACTGAGCAGCCTGACCCCAGAGCCTGGGTCCAGACCAGAAGCTCCGCTGCCGCACGGAAACGTCTGGCTCTCGGTAGGACAGGCTGACGCGTGCGTGCGTGCGTGTCCTCCGCAGGTACATGGACTTCTTCCCCTTCCCTTCCAACATCACCACAGATTTCATGTTTGAGAAGAGCGCCAACTACTTTGACACAGACGTTGCACCCAAGAGAGCTGCTGCTTTGCTGCCCAGAGCCAAGATTCTGGCAGTGCTCATCAACCCGTCAGACAGAGCCTACTCCTGGTACCAGGTGAGCGCGCACACACACACATACATACACATACATGCTCAGAAGCCCTCAACGCCTGAAGCACTGCTCAGTGCTGTGCTGTGATACTTGTCCCACTTTCTCTACGGCCATGTGACGTTGTCTGGTGTCACTTCCTGTCCTCTCATCTGTCGCTCGGACGTTTTCTTGTACCGTATTTTTTGGACTATAAGTCGCTGCAGAGTGTAAGTTGCATCAGTCAAAAAATGAGTCACGAAGGAGGAAAAATACATGTAAATCACAAGCACTGGCCTATAAGTCGCAGTTTTTTGGGAAATGTATTTTACAAAATCTGAGACCAAGAACAGACATTTCATCTTGAAAGGAAAGTTATAATAACAATAGAAACAGGCTGAATAGGTGTACAGTATGCTAACGTAACTCACTGATGGTTATTCCGCTACATGAAGCACCGACAACCAACTGAATACGTGTCTGGTAGGTTAACCTAACATATTAACAGTTATTCAGATAACTATAGCATAAAGAACGAAACTCTCGATCACACTTAAAAGCACTAAAATCCATTGAATTCTTCATCCTCGGTGTCGCTTTCGAACAACTACGTCAACACCGGAGGTAGACGAAGCACCACTTCCTCTGTTTTTGGCTGCATGTTTCACTACTTGCACTTGTAGTCTATAGAATATGATTTTCTTTTTGGGG
The DNA here is from genome assembly GCA_015343265.1 of Pao palembangensis. Classification (NCBI taxonomy): domain Eukaryota; kingdom Metazoa; phylum Chordata; class Actinopteri; order Tetraodontiformes; family Tetraodontidae; genus Pao; species Pao palembangensis. Next base: position 12,377,351 of record CM027083.1, on the reverse strand, counting down.
GCATTTTTGTTCAGTCTTCCTCAGAGTTCTCTATAAGTTACCGGTAAGAAAGCAGAGAGTGCCCTTGCGTGGTTGTCGGTGTGAAAATAATGACCATGTGAAATTACCGTAAATATTCTAATAATTTCACGTTATAAGTCGCACCGCAGCCAAACTATGACAACAAAGTGCGACGTATAGTCTGGAAAATATGGTAGTTTGTCATACTGGCCGCCACTGTAACGTGCATGTTGATGCCCACAGCACCAGAGGGCCCACCAGGACCCTGCAGCGCTTAACAACACATTCCATGCAGTGGTGACCGCAGGAGCATCGGCCCCTGAGGCCCTGCAAACCCTTCACAAGCGCTGCCTCCACCCTGGCACGTACGCCACCCACCTGGAGCGCTGGCTGCAGTACTACCAGCACAGCCAGGTAACACCGTCCACGGCTGTGGCTTCACCACCTACTTCCTTCTCTCACTAGATGCTCTTTTCTCACGTGACTGTTATCGGGCTCTTTAGTTTCATGTTTTCTTCGGTTAACATGAGATTTCACTCTTTTAAAATACTTGTAATGTGAAAATGACTAATACAGGAAAACCCAAGTAACATTCGCTGGCTCCTCAGTCACTCCCTGTTCCCTATATAGAGCACTAACTAGGCAGTAAGGGCGCGTTTCCTTGGGCCCCAAAGGGTACTAACTGTTACTAAGGTTACCATTTTGGTCCCTGCTCCGCTGGGGTTCCAGTTGAGCCTAGCAGGGACTAAACTGCGGCGTGAACACACAGCAGAGTACTGATTGTTCACGGGTTTCGATGACTCACGGTGGAAGCAGTTGCTCCTCCTCATTCATCTGTCCCATCACAACGGCTCTAAATGTTCTGCCGTGGACGAATAGCAAAGTCCAGGTGCGGTTGTCCCTGGTCGCGGATGAAAACATTCAACGCGAGCCGGGCGGGACGGTGCGGAAAGTGCGCATTTTCCAGGAGATGCTGCATGGAGGTGTAATTAGTTTGATTTATTTGAGCTTTTCCCAGCTCTAATGGTGCTCCCTGATTGTCCTCCCAGAGGAAATCCAAGCGGCCCACTCCCATCGCCACATTTGCACCTGTGCTGCTGCTCCTCGGGGTTACACTTGTCCATCGCTTGGTTGAGTCTGATATTTTTCTTGCGTGTTCTGTTTCGCCGTTTGAAGCCTCGCCTGTCTGTCGTCCCTTATTGGTTTATAAAAAAAAAAAAAAAAAAAAGCCTGCCTTGTTGCTGTGACTCCGCCCACGCAGACATGGGAACCAGTGCCGTTGGAAACGCACCTGACCCTACCCGAGAAGATGTGGGCCCATGGAAACACGCCCTAAGTCCCACGGCTGGACTAGGGTCACTGCTCCGTCTGCGTGCCCCCAGCAGGGCTTTAGCTCCTCACGGACACACGCCACCAAAGATTAACAAGCATGGCGGACGCCGCCAACTAGCTGGCAACAAAACGTGTAGCGGACACTCTGTTGCCACGGTTGCTGCTCCTCTTCCTCCCTAGTCCCGTTCCCTGTCTTCTCTCTGCCGTTGTGGGACCGTCTTCGTGTGTCTCTTTTGCAGTTGCACATTGTGGATGGAGCTCTGCTGCGCTCCAACCCAGCGCTGGTCATGGAGGGCATTCAGAAGTTTCTTGGAGTCACCCCCGTCTTCAACTACACACAAGCTCTGATGTGGGTCACACTCGCACACACACTCACACAAACACACACACGTGCGCGGTGGTCTGAGTGCAGCTTGTCTCTGCTCCGCAGGTACGATGAGAGTAAAGGCTTCTACTGTCAGAGGCTGGAAGGAGGCCGATCCAAGTGTCTGGGAAAGAGCAAAGGCAGGAAGTACCCAGAGATGATCTCTGAGGTTGGTCTGCAGCGCTTTACACCACCATGACAGCACTGGCTGCTTTGCTGCCTGTTTGGACAGGTTCTGTGGCGCAGCACACGCCCAGGCTTCTCTGTCAGACATGTAGAGCTTGAAGGAAGGATCAGTTTGACTAGCAGGAGGAGGCCAAAGCATGAGTGTACAGCAAGGGTTTAGTCCTCCAGTTTCAGCAGCCTGCTGAGTCTGCAGCTCACTCTGATTGCTACCGTTATTAGGCTAAAAAACTAGATTTGACTGAAACTGTTTCCTGAAATGTGTATGTTAATATATGTGTGTGTGGTGTGTGTGTGTGCGTGCGTGCGTGCGTGCTTGTGCGTGTTTAGACCCGTGCGTTCCTGACAGAGTATTACCGCGAACACAACTTGGAGCTGCTGCACCTTTTGAACCGGCTGGGTCTGTCACCGCCCTCCTGGCTGAGACAGGAACTGCAGAGCTCCAGCTGGAGCTGAGGATGAGGAGCAAACATGAGGACGAAGGAGCAGACATGAGGATGAGGAGCAGATATGAGGATAAGGAGCAGCTCCTCTGAGACTGTGGGCTGCTGTTCTGGTCTGTAATGCGGCAGCGTCCCTGAATCTTCTTCAGGAGGTTGTCCTCTTCATCCACGCCAGGAGGTTCTCCTCTTCATCCACACCGGGAGGTTCTCCTCTTCATCCACACCAGGAGGTTCTCCTCTTCCTCCACACCGGGAGGTTCTCCTCTTTATCCACACCGGGAGGTTCTCCTCTTCCTCCACACCGGGAGGTTCTCCTCTTCCTCCACACCGGGAGGTTCTCCTCTTCCTCCTCTCTGTGGCTGTGATATCTGGCTAACAGGAAGACGTCTCCATCAGGAGGTGATGAGGTTTGACTCCGTCTACAGCTCCTCCTCCTCCTCCCCTGCAGACACGGTCCTCGAGCACGTCCACACCAGGACAAAGGTGCACTGCTTCGTGGTCCGTGAGCAGGTCTGAGATCAGCCCTGACTGAACTCTGCTGGTTTCACGTTGCGTCACACTTATTTTCCACAAAACATTGTGTTGTAGGAATGTTCTTGTGGGTTTATCCAGCAAAGGGACTCATGCTCCAGCACCTTCCACCAGGAGCTCCACACGTTGGCTTCATGGGTTTCCATGGAAACTGGACAGCTGTCGTACTTGTGGTGTTTGAGGATTGGTTCCTCTGCTCACCAGCCCCACCCGTCAGAAGTCTTTTCCAGGTGAAGGACTTTTCTTCTCCTGACTTCGTCCATGTTGAGTCCACAGAAAGTGAGCCTGTGGTGTCAGGCTCACAGAGCCGTGTCCTCAGCCAGGACTTTGATGGTCGGAGTGACGCTGGATGAGAAGCTGCTGTCTCCTTTCACGTGTTTTGTATCAATGTTCCAAGGCAGCACTGTATCATGTGTAATAAAGGCGGAGGCGGGGCTCGCTGCTCTGGGCTCTCCCTGGACGCACGCCTTCCTGACTGGTGTCTGACCTCTGACCTCTGCTGCTCGTCTACCTCAGAAACAGAGAACATCTTGAGGCCTTCAGCATTAGCTTCACCTCCAGCCTCAGAGGTTTCTGAATGTGGCTCAGAGCAGATACCTGCACCAGAACCGGTTCCTCAGAGCCTGGACCCAGACCCAGCTTAGGGGCTGGATCCACAAAAACCCTCTGCAGAGCTGCAACAGGCTGCGTGCACGTTGATCACGAGCACGCTCCCTGGATCAGTGCCCTCCACCCAGCAGAGCAGAGCACTGGCAGACCCAGGAGCACTCCACACACACACACACTCACACACACCTTCATCCACAAAGGGCCACATGCAGAAAAGAAGACAGCTCCAGGCCCAGTCAGGACCTGGTGCTGAGCCCAGTTGGGCTCTGGTTCCGAGGGCTAATTATCATAAATCAAACCAAACTTTATTTCTGTAGCACTTTCATACATAAAATGCTACGCAAAGTGTTTTACAAATTAAAACTGACACATGCACATAAAACACACACACACACTCAGAATTAGTTAAAAGAGAGTCTTGGTACAAGGAGGGGGGAAGCACAGCGTAGGGGGCCATTCATACGGGGCGACGCCCGTCCCTAGACCCCTGGGTGGGGCCACCCCAAGGACCATCCCAACCAGGACTGGTGACACCCCCAGTTGACCGGATCAGGCGTAGCTCCCGGCACAAAGGGCCCCCGTCCTGAGGGGCCCCCGTCCTGAGGAAAGCACTGGAGGTAAAATAATAAAAAGACTTAAATATGTTGGACACAAATGAAAAAAGATCAAAGCCCTCAGTAAATAAGTAATTTAGATAAGAATGATAAAAGGTAAGATGGGGAGATGCAATCAAATATTAACATAAGAGTAATTGAATATTATTTCAAAGCTAAGCTGAAAGGTGAGTCTTAAGGCCTTTCTTCAAACCGCTGACTGTCTGCAGTCCTGAGGTTCCACAGCAGCAAGCTGTTCCACAGACGTGGACCTAGTGACAAAAGGCGGCCTCGCCGTAGGATTTAGACATTTAAAAACTAATAAGAGAACCTTAAAAACAATCCTGGGGAGCCAATGCAGAGGTTTTAAGACCGGGGTAACGTTGGCCTGCCTCCTGGTCTTTGTCAGCACACAGCAGCTGAATTTTCAAGTAAGCGGAGGCGTGAAATGGTCTTTCTGGGAAGGCCAGGAAGCAGGCGACTAGAGATAAAAGCATGCATTAGGACCTCCGTGTTGGCTTGAGAGAGAAACGGGCGGACTCTGGCTGTATTCTTAAGATGGTACAATTCCAGAATGTTCCCGATCAGAACTTGCGGTTTTCCGATGGTTCTGCTGGCTGGGAGCTGGACTCGGCCTCCAGCTGGGTCGGGCTGCTTCTACCAGGAAGAAGTAGTTCCAACCTTTTCCACATCTGCGTTTGTCAGAGCAACACAAACATATTTAGAGGCCGGAAACACACACAAGGTTTGCCTTCAGGGCTTCTTGGCAGCCTCCACAGCTGTGACCCCTCTGACCTTTGACCTTCCACCAGGGTCTGCAGAAACCTCAAAACACGTTCAGGGGAAAAGCAGAAACCTGAAGGAGACACAGGTGAGGGCTAGGCTTATGTGTCGGTGTGTTATTACCAGGTTATAAGCAGTGGGACAAGCTGGCCACAGGTGAGCTGCACCTGGCTGGAGGAAGCAGCCTTGCTCTTCACTCCTGGCTTTCTCTGCTCCTGTCTGATGCAGCATCACACTGCTGGACAGAACTGAGGCGCAAAGCGCGACTGTCTCTCTGTTGGTGCCGGTCTGTAAGAGGCTTACAGACTGCTTTAAGCCTCTGCTGGTGTCCAGGAAGAGGAGGAAGAGGAGGGTGAGGAGGAAGAGTCTTCTGGATGGCTGAGGCTGCTGCTGAAGACCTCGGTTCTGTAGTTTGTTGCTCTGCTGATCGCTGCTGCTGCTGCTGTTCCCTGCTAACACACGTCCCTCTGTGACATCGGGAGAAGTGTGTGTGTGCGTGTGGACAGCACGTTTCCATCATCGTGACACCTGTCGTGCACAACGTCGACATTTAAACGCGAGCAGCTCTGCCGTCTCTGCTGTTGAGTATTGCAGTTTCCATAGCAACAGGGCTAGTGCTGGAGAGTGGGTGTGTGGTGGGGGTGGTGAGCAGCAGAACTAGGGATGACAGTAGGAGAGGTGGAGGTAAGATGCAGCTTTTCTGACAGTCTGTCCACTGCCGCGCTCGTGCAGCCGGTCCTCCCCAGTGACAACGTGCACTTGATGTTGTCCTCCCATCCCCCTCTGAGAGAGGACGGTTTTAAAGATTGTAATCAGATGTCAGAGAGGATTATCAGCAGCTCCTCCATGTTGCCACAGCTGGAGAGGAAGAGGAAGGAGAGGGGGAGGAGCTAAAGATAAACAGAGGTCACCTGACGGAGGGGCGCTCCAGCATCCAGCATTCGGTGAAGATCCAGCCCTGCTGACAACCAGAGGTAAGAAAACTGCCCTCTCTGTGCGCTTGTGTGTGCACACCTGATGCTACGTGCACTGTTGCCGTGTCCGTGTGCTAAATGTGAACGTCAGCGTCTGCAGCTGCTAGCGGAACCTTTTCCAGCTGTTGAAATTTGTACATCTGCCTCTGAAATCCAGGCGCTTCCTGAATGATCATGTGACGTATGTTCCAGAATCTGTTCCTGTCACGTCTCGCGTCACGGAAGTCCAACTTGTTGCTGTTTGGATTCTGCTGGTAGAGTATTCTAACATTTCGTAAAGAGGTCTTATCAAAGTGCACGTGCAAGTTGCAGTCTCCCCAGCCCACCTGGTACCTGTTCCGCTCTGTAGCTGCCAGCTAGCTTGAAGGAAGCCGCCTGCAGAGGAAATGCCGAGTGCGAGACTGACGCGTTCATGCACACGCTCTGAAAATGCACCTCTGCTGCTAGTTGGACTCAGCGGAGCATCTCTGTGCACATGCACGGGGCCTGGAATCAAAGCAGTGACCTGTGCTGCTTTGTGCAGGTCAAACTGGGGCCAATGTGAGCAGGAACGCTCAGTTTCACTTCTTTTTATGTGGTTTGTGTCCACAGGGGGGCGCCCTTTCCTTGGACTTGGTCCCTCTTGGACGTCCGTGGCTCGCTAACTCCCGCGACAGAACATCCCGTCCTGGTGAGTGGAGGCCATGAGCAAGGCCTCAGGCCTGAAGCTGCCCCCTCTGTGTCGGTGAGAACCAGAGAAGAGCATGATGCAGTCCTCTCTGCCCGGCCAAAGCAACCCCGACTCCTCAGTTCCAAGCCTAAGCGCAGCCACAGATCCACAGGCAGCCCCTCCCACAGCTGCAGATGGTCCCACCTGTGGTGATCAACGCATCCGCGTCACAGAAGAGCACTTCCTGCTGAGCTGCTGGCCTCAGCACTGTCACTTTAACGCCAATGTCTGCAGAGGAGAAGGAGGAGCCCAGCAGCCTCCAGGCCGCTGCTTCTGCATCCCGTCGCCCCGGGCAACAGAAGCGATGGAGGCCAGCGACAGGAAGGTCCGCCCCCCTTGCTGCTGTGAGCCTCACGTCCACCGTGGACACCTTGAGGACGCGTTGGCTGCATGCTGCAGGCCCCAGGCCGTCCCAGCTCCCCCCCAGCTGCTGGCAGACTGGGAGGAGCTGAACTGGGATGCCCAGCATGCAGCGACGCCCCCTTTGACCTTCAACCAGCTGACCTCGCCCCGCCTCACTTCCTCCATCAGTGAGACGCGCCTGGATGCCAAACACCTGCTGCCCTGCTGCAGCCTCACATCCTCCTGGATGGCGGGGCCACGGCAGGACGTGCGTGATGCCGGAACCATGACTGTCCACACAGAGCTGAGAGACGTGGGTGTCCAGGCGGGGGACAGCGTCCCTCCTCACGTGTTCCCACACATCTGTCTGGCTGAGAAGAGCCACGACAACGCTAAAGGCCAGAGAGCGGCGGCGGCTCCGAGGTCTCCGGTGAAGGAGGTGAAGTGGGACGCTGAGGGGATGACCTGGGAGGTGTACGGGGCCTCCGTGGACCCCGAGGAGCTGGGACTGGCCATCCAGAGACACCTGGAGCTGCAGATCAAAGAGACGGCCAGCCATGCAGCCAAAGTGTCCCTTCAGAACACCAACACGTCCAAGCAGAGCCGGAGGAAGAGGAGCAGGATGGTGGGATTCCTCCAAGGCCCCGCTTGCTGCGGTCGTCCCTCTGAGAGTGACTGATGGACAGAACCAGAACACTGTGAGCCGCAGCAGCAGCAGCAGCAGCAGGGCTACCAGGTTCCTCAGGCAGGTACCCACCTACGTCTGTGGACCTGAGCGTGTGTCTGTGAGCCAGAACCGAGTCCTGTGGTCCATCAGGGACACATGCAGACATCTGTTGTCCTCGGGCATCCTGAGTCACATTCATGTCAAAGTTGTTACAGGAAGAAAAAACTGTAAAATTAAAGAAACACACAAGCTGCTGCCACACCTCTGGACTGGTCTGGTCTGGTTTGGAATAGTCTGGACTGGTCTGGTTTTGTCTGGTCTGGACTGGTCTGGTTTGGACTGGTCTGGTCTGGTCTGGACTGGACTGGAATTGAATAGTCTGGTCTGGTCTGGCTGGTCTGGAATATTCTGGACTGGTCTGGTCTGGTCTGGAATAGTCTGGTCTGGACTGGACTGGACTGGTCTGGTTTGGTCTGGTCTGGAATAGTCTGGACTGGTCTGGTTTGGTCTGGTCTGGACTGGAATGGAATAGTCTGGTCTGGTCTGGCTGGTCTGGAATATTCTGGACTGGTCTGGTCTGGAATAGTCTGGTCTGGACTGGACTGGTCTGGTTTGGTCTGGTCTGGAATAGTCTGGACTGGTCTGGTCTGGTTTGGTCTAGACTGGAATCATCTGGTCTGGACTGGTCTGGTCTGGTCTAGTCTAGACTGGAATCGTTTGGGCTGGACTGGTCTGGTCTAGTCTAGACTGGAATCGTCTGGTCTGGTCTGGACTGGTCTGGTCTAGTCTAGACTGGAATCGTTTGGTCTGGACTGGTCTGGTCTAGTCTAGACTGGAATCGTCTGGTCTGAACTGGTCTGGTCTAGTCTAGACTGGAATCGTCTGGTCTGGTCTGGCAGCAGAACGTGTGTTCAAACAGACAATCTACTTGTTTTCATCATTTTGAATCAGTCATCATTCACACGAGCTCTGAGCTGCTCGTGTGTGCTCGTGCGTGCTCGTGCGTGCACGTGGTGCCTTACCTCCTGGAAGAATGGAAGAACACCAGCCGTTTGTCTCCTTGAACTTGTTCACCAAGGTTCTAAAGCCACCAAGGTTCCAGGCACTCTCATTTGAGTCTTCTCAGTCTAGTTTCTCAGCAGCGACGTCGTCATCAGCAGCCAAGTTCACGAGCTGGTTGGTGCCACCAGCAGGCGGCCGGGAGGAGACGTCCAGGACGGCTGATCTGATCTCTGACCTGCTGCAGGACTGCTGATGTCATGTGATCTGCTGGACCTGGCCCATGCCCACGAGCCAGAGTCCGGCTGCTGGCTGGTCCAACTCTGGTGCTTTTATTTTGGAGCAGGACAGGAAGTGACGCAGCAGTTCTCTGCTAACTGTGTGTAGACCCTCCAGAGGTCTGGAAGCTGCTCTGCTGGGCTGAAGAAGTTAGCGCTGGTGTCCTCACCCACTGTGCGTGCACGTGTGAGCACCTCTGTGTTTTGGACTGTGAAGCCCCCTGCTGAGGCCCTGGGTGACCAGCACTCTGATGGTCCCTGCAGAGCTCCAGACACCCTGGACCAGCCTGTGGCTCTAACTCCATCTCAGCCCTGTGGTTACAGTGTGTGTGTGTGTGTGTGTGTGTGTGCGCGTGTGTGTTTGCTGTTTTTGTTGAAGTTGTTTATTGAAGTTCTCGGTGTTTCCGTGTGGGTTGACTTCTGTCAGTCGTAGCCGTCTGCTGTTTGATCCTGGTCTTCTCACTGACTCCGTGAGTTATTCCATGTTCTGATCTTCTCCTCGAACTCCTCAGACTTCTGCTTTGAGTTTCATTCACCTTAACAGGTCCTCGTGAAGCTACTCTAGGTTCCTGAAGTCCTGATATGAAACAGATCCATGCCGGGACTGTTGTGTCAGTGTGGTGAGTCTCGGTGATCTGGACAGTTTAAACCTGGTAACCAGATCAGGAGATCAGGACCAGAAGATGATGTTGGTTTTTCAGGATGTGGATGAGAAGATGTCTGATGTTCGATGTCTCTAAGTTGTGACCTGCTGATCCTGGTTTGGAGAGCATCACAAACCTCTTGTGATCAAAGGTCTCGTCGTTGCTCTGGAGCCACACCAGGAACCTGAGAGAAGCTGATCTAGCTAAAAGACCTGTGAAACGAGCTAGTTGTAAGCAGCTACCTCAGTCATCTGTGCAGGTGCATCTTCAACAATCCAGGCTGTGAAACTTTAAGGACTTTGTTTCATTGTCCTTTTGTTTTCTACCCTTTTCTTTGCATGACTTGATTTCAATTCTAAAGATGATGATTAACCCTGTGGATGCTAAACTCTGTGTTCATGAATGAAATATGATTTACGTGTGTTGAAGAAATAAACCTGAAACTAAAGCTGTTATGAGGTAATAGGACCTGAGATGATGGAACATCTGTAGGTGGACATGAAAGGGGACTAGCAGGTGTTATTGGTTACACCACCATGGAAAATAAGATAATGAGCTTTGATTATTCAGACTTTCCAACCCAGTATTGTTCTATCAACATTATTTCCAGCCCTCTGTCCCAGGAGTCACACTTATGTCTCCTGCGCCAGGAAAAGTGCGCTGCTGTACCCGATATGGCCACACGAGGGCCCCACCTGCTCAGCAGTACCTCAGAACATCCGGGTTTCGAACTCAGGAATCCTCCTTATCTGCATCTGTGTAGCTGGTAAAGTCTGTATCCCCTCATACTAGTGAAATGACTCTGATTATTGGCTAAAAAATTTAAAATCTGAATATAAATCAGGAAAAATGTATCCTTGAGTCAACTGCTGGAAACCATCTTCATCAGAGTCTTTGTCCCAGCGGTGACTTTTCTCTCATCCTCACGCAGCTTCACGTTAGGGGATCTTAAGGAGCGAAGACCCGTCTGCTCGTCTCAGGAAAGAGATTCTTCTTGACTTCAGAAGAGTCGATGAAAACCTGAGATCTAACCAACCATGCAGCTGTGGCTCAACATTTAATTGTATTATTTAATTATTAACATTATTGAATATTTATTATCTAGCTCTAAACGCCTGAAAGGCTTTGTTGAAGATTTACAGTCTTCTCTGTCAGCAGCAAATGAGTGAAAACTGGTTGTTCTGTTCGTGGAAGCAGCAGTCGCTAAACTGATCGGCTGATGACGTCCAAACCCAGCTAAGAACTTTAAGCTGTTAGCTAAATGCTAATGTGGTGAAATGTATTTTTCTTTCATCCAGGAAGCAAACATTGTATCATCTTGAGGTTTTGTGAGATGGTCAGTCCATCTTGGAGTCACCTGAGCAGGCTTCAGAAGGACAGACAGATGGACGCCTGCTCAGCCCCCGAACATCAACCTTCTCACCTCATCCAGGAAAACCTTTCTGGAAATAGAGCAGAAGAAATCTGACAAACCAGGAACGTGCTGAAGGTCAGAGCGCATCTACACAGCAGCGAAGTAGCCCATAATGTCCTGGATGATGTCAGTGAAAGGTCAGAGAATCCACAGCCACCAAACATCTTCACACATGTGGAACCAGAAGGTTTGATGAACCTCCATCTTCAAGCAGAAACTTCTGTTTTCATTTGAATCAGAAGCGCGAATCAAATTTAACTTTCAAACACCGTTTTTAACATGTATGTTAGCATAAAGTCGACTTTTCTTTCTCCTCTTAAAACTGTTCTGGTCTTTGCCACCAGAGGGCGGCATTGACCTGCAAACATCGGCTAACGCGACTGTGGGTCGCGATAACAGGACCAGATCATTTTAACTGAAAAGAGGAGAAAAAGGAGAGGAAGTGGCTCCTCTGGCAAATCCATCATCAGCATTAACGTCAACAAAGATACTAAATACTTGTTCATTCTATAGAGAACACGAAGTTTCTGTGAGGATGGTGATTGTTATCGGTTGTTCTCCCTGTGCTTCCGGAGATGATGTTGGCCTGATAATACGTCTGTTCATAACCAGCCGTAAAATGGATTCCTACAAAAACCCTGAGCTTTGAATTCAATTTACAGCTTGACAACGTCGGCACTTAATTAGCTGGGATGTTTACTTGCACAGCAACGTGGTTACCCAACACAGATGGAAACGAGCTCTTCATTCAGAGGGTTCAAGAACAACCTTCTCTTATTGTGGAGCATAATCGTCACATTTGTAAACATAAAGCAGAGCTTTCAATGCGAGTATTCATCTGAAGCTAGCATGCTGTTGTTGAAAGCTCAAGGCCCTCCAAGGCCTGTGCCCTCCACAGCAGCTTCCTCCTATTAGACAAGCTAAAAGGCTCTGCTACAAAGTGCCATCCAGCGCCATCCCCAGTGATGTTTGGAGCCATCCACCATCGTAGCTGAGGAGGACACGTGACCAACCATGTGACGAGAGGATGGACCCTTCCTCCTGCTGGAGGAAGAACCAGCCCTTGGTCTTCTGCCACAGACGTCCAGCTGCAGACCTGATGTCCAGCTGTGGCTGAACCTGGGATCAGGAGGTACTTCTGATGAAGCAGCTCTGTGGCTCAGGGCTGGAGAGCCGAGCGTCTCGTCAGCCTTGTTCCTGTTTCCAGCGGTCCAGGACGTAGCCTCCATGAATGCTGCTCATAATCAGTTTGAATAAAAGCAGCTCAGAGGTTCCCTGTTGGAGCCCAGCCCAGTTCCTCCGAGTGTCTTTGGCTCATGTCGTCTGTCTCCTCCCAGGTTTAAACACATCTGTCATTTTCAAATGTTAGCCCTGAACAATTTAGCCGATATAAAATTGCTTTAACAAAATAAATAAATGTCAGTAACTTCCCATTCTGGTTCTTGGACGGTGGAAACGCAGGACCTAAAAGCTGAAGCAGGACTTTGCTCCCTCTCAGCCTTTGTCTGAGATATTTCCCAGCCTGCAGCTCTGAGCTCAGCTTGAGAATTCTCGCTTCCCATTTCAGCATTTCAGTCTCCTTTTCACGTTTCTCAGACGCTGGGTCTGCGCTCACACAAAGTGCTCGTCCCTGAGACACCGAGTGAAAAAAGTTAGTCCAGCAGCCGTCCTGAAAGCCACACGGAGGCGGCTGCCAGGCAGCCACACTCACAGGATTGTTTTTTAATAGTCCAATTAGATAATTGCCATCTTTCACTCCCTTTCCTCTCTGTTTCCCATAAAGGCATGAATGGCACTCCGGGAGGGGGGCAACTTGAAGAGCGCTTCTGGTCAGCTAAGGTGACAAGAAGGGCAAGAGAATGGCCCGAGCACTAGGCCAGCGCTCTGAATTGAGTCATTGTGGCCTAATCAATGGTCTTATTGGATTACTGGCCACTGCTGTGTTCAGAGATATTGTTGCTCCCACAATGAACATAGAGTTGGTGGTTGGGTGGGTGGGTAGTGGGCTGGAAGGTAAGTAGAGGAGAGAGGAAGGGGCCGTTCCAGCCCAGCGTGAGAACAAGAACTTAGGTGGCGGAAGCAGTGATGATGGTTTAGCACAAGTTCAGCTGCAAATCGGAGATCGGAGCTGAAGACGTCAGCTGGGAGCAACCTGAGCAGCAAAGAACCTAGCATGGGTGAGCAGGACCCTGGAGGGTGGCGGCTAGCCCTGAAACCCTATAACCCTAAACCTGAAACCTTGAAACCCTAAACCCCTGACCCAGAACCCTAACCCTATAACCCTGAAACCCTAGGACCCTAAACCAGAACTGTAACCTAGAACCCTAACCCAGAACCCTAACCTAGAACCCTAACACAGAACCCTTAACCCTTAACCCAGAACACTTACCCCAGAACCCTTAACCCAGAACCCTAACCCAGAACATTTAACCCAGAACCCTTAACCCAGAACCGTAACCCAGAACACTTACCTGAGAACCGTAACCCAGAACACTTAACCCAGAACCCTTAACCTAGAACCCCTAACCCAGAACCCTAACCCAGAACACTTAACCCAGAACCCCTAACCCAGAACCCTAACCCAGAACCCTAACCCAGAACCCTAACCCATAAGCCTAACCCTAGCCCTGAAGCCTGTAGGTCTGTGCAGGAGCAGCTGAGTGCACCGCTCTGGTTGGGTTTGTTTCCATCTTGTCTCCATCCTTCCCTGACCGACTGTTTTAGGCTTTTGTTGCGCCGTAGCGCAGCGGAAGGATCGGCTCATTGCAGATTTCTGCCGACTGCTGAGAGAACCACGGGAGGAAATGGGATCAAAGTTGGCTGATGTGCTGCAGCAATCAGATGCTCCGGGAGAAGTCGGGAGGAGGGAGTCCGGCTGGCTACTGTGGAAGGAAGAGTGAAGCTCCCAGGAACTTTTTTGGGGTCTGCAGGAGTCGGATCCCTCTGACTGTTGGCTGGTGAGGCTCGGGTGCGAGACTAGACCAATCAGTTGTCTGGATTCTCTGGGCTGAGAGCTGGGAACCGAGGGGGACGGGACAAACAAGCCCTCTATTAAGACCTGCTTTATTTGTCCAAACAACCTTGCGTTTTCACACGCTTACGCTAATGTGGAGGCAGCAAAATGAGCAGAGTCAAGTGAAGCAGCTGCTGGACGTCCATGGCTTTGATCATTTGGAGAACGTCTATCAGCCTGATGTCCATGTAACCAGGAAAGAACCGCCGTTGACTCTGCTGGAGAAGTCCGCGATCTGGGCAGTGGAGCTTGCTCGCTCGTGAAGGTGCTCCGTGATCTCCTGACGGAGGTTTGACCAAACATCTGACAGCTGACGGTGTCCCGCAGAGAGGAGCAGTTTGGAAACTCAAGACTACTTCTGACATCCTGCTACGCGTTCTCCGCAATCTCCCCTTTCATCTCACAAAGGGAAAGAAAAGGGGACGAGCTCCTGCTACAAGAGGCAAACCGAGCATGGAGGTTAGGTACAACCAGGAGACGGAGGGGATCGGGCTGAAGAAGGGCAAGGAAGACAAGGACTCCCACAGCAGCCTGTCCAGAAGCTTCCTGAAGGAGCAGCAGGGCTCCGTCTCCCCCTCTGGGACCGTGGAAAGCTGTGAGAAGCACAGGGGGAGCGCGGGGGACCCAGACTATTGTCGCAGGATTCTGGTTCGAGGTAGGAATGCTGGCTGTAGCCGCTTCTATCACACAGACCGCAGCCGAAAACAAAATATACAAGAGGGACGAGGAGCAGCATTCTCATTCTACACAGAGAATGTAACAACGTCTTTATTCCTCTGGCGGCTCTTCGTTCAGGACGAGCACAAATGTCAGTTATAGAAAGAAGAAATACCTTAATAAATTATTCTTAGAGAAATAAAATCAATGTCCGCTATAAAGAGCAGGGAAGCAGAAAAACAGGTTTTAGGGTTTCACACGCAATCAAAACTGTGTTAAATATGACTAAATATTATTAAATATGACTAAATAATATTAAAGAGGACTAAATATGATTGAATGTATTTCAATGTAATTAAATATGGCACATTTTCACAGATCTATATTAATGTGACACAAGGAAAGAATAAAAAGCAGCATGAGCACAGTCGGCTGAATAAAATATAGAAACATGTAGAATTAAAGAATAAAGTTACAGAAAGACAAAAACAGACTTTTAGGACATCTGATCTGGTCTCCACGTGCGCACCAGTGCACATCAGCAGCGTCGGTGCAACAGTCAAAGTCACATCAGAACGACACACCAAAGTATCAGCTATTCCTGTGTAATAAATCACTCTCTGTTTGTTATCACAGATTGTATTTATTTGTAAAATATGTAATAGTGCTTACAGGAGTGAGCCCACATTTACTTCAAAAATGATCACAGTTAAGCAAACGAGTCCAAAGCCCTTTCTTTATTGATGCATTTATAGATTATTAGTGAGACGGAAATGTTAAAACAAAAAGACAATATTTTATTTACATTAAAGATGTAAATAAAATATGTTTGTATATTTATAAAATTTACAGTGAACTGATTTAGTTTATTTAGCAGTAAACAATAACAATAAGAATTAATAATAATAATAATAATAATAATAATAATAATTATTATTATTATTATTATTATTGTAACAGTTATTTCCTCAGTTTGACATTGAATTAGAACATCAGCTAAACATTACCGTGTTATGTATATGGTTATAACATAGACCATAATAATACTACTACTACTACTACTAATAATAATAATAACAATAACAGTGATAATAATAATTATAATAATAATTTTAATAATTTTAATACTATTAATACGAATATTACTACTATTACTAATAATAGTAATTGTAAAAATGCTAATAGTAATCATAACAGTAATAATACAAATGATATTAATATTAACATTAACAATAATAGTAATCATAATAGTAATAATAATAGTCATAACAACACTACTACTACTACAAACTAATAATACTAATTATAACAGTAATACTACTACTACTACTACTACTACTACTACTAATAATAATAATAATAATAATAATAATAATAACTGAAATGTGTGTGTTCTGACTGTAGTTTTATTACTTTAGTTAAAGTTCATTTTGGTGCTGGTTGTTGCAGATGCTAAAGGGTCAATCCGAGAAATCATCCTGCCCAAGGGTTTGGACCTGGACCGGCCCAAACGGACCCGGACCTCGTTCACAGCCGAGCAGCTGTACCGGCTGGAGATGGAGTTCCAGCGCTGCCAGTACGTGGTTGGCCGGGAGCGCACAGAACTGGCCCGGCAGCTCAACCTGTCGGAGACGCAGGTAGGTGCAAACACACACACACACACACACACACACACACACACACACACACACACACATAATTATATAGGGTATACGTAGAAACTTGTGTGTGTGTCAGTATCATTCAAACAGGCTTCTAACTGTGATGAGTGAAGGATTATCAGCAGAGTGATGATGGGATGAGACGGGATCAGTCAGCCGTTTGCCGTCTGTTACTGTGATGAGAGACTGGGCTGTTCTGCTTCCGTCAGGCTGCTGCTTATGTGTTTTGTGGTGCAGCTGCAGGTCCTGCCAGTGTTTTCAGAACTGGGTTGTGGTCCAGAACCGGTCAGTCAGTCAGTCAGTCAGTCACCTGGCTTGAAGGGCTGATTTACTTGCTGATTTACCTGTGTGGACTTGGTGCAGTCTCTCTGTTGCTGATGGAATTTGTTCCCTTCATTATTTCATAATTATATTTTAGGACTTTATTTGCTCTGTGGTTATTTCCAGCTGCAGGATTTATTTATGAGGACAGTTTTCCAGCTGCTGCTCCGCTCAGATGCTTCCTCTAGTCCTGATGAATGCAGTCAAATGTGCAGCCTGATTCCGTGCACTCGGCAGCTGCGTGCACGTCTCATGGTCCTTATTTTCCAGCTGCTTTGCCTTAAACCTTCAGTCAGGAAACCAGAGGATTGATTCTTCTTAAATTATTATTTATTAGTAAAATATTAAAGTCCTCATTTAATTAAAAACCTCATTTTTGTTCTGACTCAAAGTCAAATAGAAAAAGGGAAACTGATGAATAAAAATACGACAACTGCAGCAGTGAAAGATGGTGGAAGGAGCAGAGGGAATAATAGAAGCCCAAATCTGGATTTGATGTGGTGGAGGATGCTTCAGAAGGTCCTGACGTCCGGTGGGAACATGAGATGGTTCATGTTTCACAGGCCGAAGGAAAGCGGAATCAAGCGGAGGCTCTGCTGCAGGACGCACGCCGTCGGGTCGCAGCGGCGTTCTGGTTCCTTTAGAGTGCTTTGAAACCAACACACTCAGGTCCAACCATCACAGATGTTCTGCTGAGAGAATGAAGCCGTGACGTTATCAGGTTTTCCAGGTTTTCCAGATGGTCCTCCCCATCGTGGCTCTAGAGCCGTTCCATTCGTCTCCAGCATCAGCCTGTTTTCATTGTCTCCATGACAACTTCCTCAGGCGGTTTCCTCTCGTCTGCTCTGTCTCCAGGTGAAGGTCTGGTTCCAGAACCGCCGCACAAAGCAGAAGAAGGACCAGGGGAAGGACTCGGAGCTTCGCTCGGTGGTGTCGGAGACGGCGGCCACCTGCAGCGTGCTCAGGCTGCTGGAGCAGGGCCGCCTGCTTACTCCTCCGGGCCTGCCGGGCCTCCTGCCTCACTGCGGCGGCGGCGGCGGCACGTTGGGCTCCGCTCTGCGAACTCCAACCATGACGGCAGCTAGCGGCGGCGGCGGCGCAGCTGGCAGCAGTCCTCCGTTAGCAGCCAGCTCAGGGACGGTGGCAGCCCTGCAGGGCTCGCCTGCTGCTCACAGCCTCTTCAGTTTCCGAATGCCCTCCCTGCTCAGCGGCGTGGCCGCGCGCATCTCCTCCGCTCCCTTGTCCATGAGCGGCTCGCTGACTGGAAACCTGCAGGAACTCTCCGCACGATACCTGAGCTCCTCCGCCTTCGAGCCCTACTCCCGGACCAACGGCAAAGACTCGGCGGACAAGAAAGTCCTGGAATGATGCTGGGCGCGCTCGCCGCCCCTGCAGGCTCCACGCTGCGTTGGGCTCGTCTTTGTCGTCGCTTCATCCGTCCCGTTTGCACATCTGCTGCCTTGTGCCCGTGAAACAGTTGAAATGACACAGAGAAAAGGTGGGAGTGGAAGGATTTGCACAGCGTTCAGGATCAGAGGTCACCGCCCTGGTTCAGGTGAACGGCGCCCCCCCGACAGGCGGCCTTTTACGCCGCTGTAGCGAGGAAACATACGGGCAACATTTCAGAACTTTCAGGGGCCGTTGGAGAGAAAAGAAAAAGAAAAGAAAAAGTGTGAATTAGAGTCTAATTAGAATGAGCTTGAAAAGATGGTTTGGGGGTCGCTGCAGGTCCAGGGTCAGCGCAGACGTCTGACGTGTGCAGCCTGCACAACAGACAAAAGCAGGATTGTCAACCTGTTTGTTTGAGCCGAATCAAGACTGAATCCACAAAGGCTGCTGCTCCCTCCTTCACGCTCGTCTCCAGCGTTTGCTGCCTTTCTCCCTGCTAAAGTCTTTACCGTGTGGAGCTTTTGTCGGCAGACGCGACCCTCCCGCTGCCCGCCGGTCTTCTCTTCCTGTCCCTGGTGGAACCCAGCGCAGGAATGTGTTGTTGAAAGAGGAGAAAAGCCTCAAACCAGCCGCTTTGTTCCAACAGCACCAATAGTTGTTCCAGTCGTTAACATGAAAAGTGTGAACGCTTTCACACCACAGCTTTCAGGAAGACTGGCTCCTGGTGCACGTCCGGACCGGCTCCTGGTGCACGTCCAGACCAACTCCTGGTGCACATCCATCCTGGAGATGCAGCCTAACCCTGGGGAGAAGAGCCCACCTGCAAACGCTGGTTACTGTAAATGATTCATCGCTGTGGTTCATAGATGATTAGTCTATTTGGAAAAGAAAGACTGGATGGATGGATGGATGGATGGATGGATGGATGGATGACATGTCTGTGCTGTTGTCGTGAACCCTCTTGTTGTAAACGTGTGCGTATCTATTTGGTAAATGCTCCAGACGTGTTTCCATGGTTCCTCTCATACATGTTGATATGAATAATGTGGTCCGTTTCATGACTGTTATACCTCATAGAATATAGCCCAGTTTGTTTGGTCCTAAATGTTTTATTTATCCAAAAAGAATGAAATGACTGGCTTGAATGCAGATAAAGAAGAGTGATTAAAGACAAAGATGAAGAGAGAGTCCGTCTTAACTTGGTGAACATTCTTTGTTTCCTCGGAACTTCAGCAAATAGACCCACTAACTGGGATCAGTTCAACTAACCCTGGTTTGAAGCCGCTAAGCTCAGACAGATCTCCTTCTTTTAGTTAGTGTGAACCTATAAATCACTTCTGCGTGCTCAGAAACACTCTTCTCCAGCTTCTGGGGAAGAGTTTGGGGATTCCTCGTCATGGTCTTTAAGGACGTGTTGACATGCAGACAGAGGCTAACAGCAGCAGACAGTTGAGTGAAGAGCTGGAATTACTGGAACCAGTGGAACCACTGGAATCACTGGAACCAGTGGAACCACTAGAACCAGTGGAATTGCTAGAACCACTGGAACCAGTGGACCCACTAGAACCAGTGGAACCACTAGAACTAGTGCAACCAGTTGAAAAGTGGAACCAGTGGATGGACTAGAACCAGTGGAACCACTAGAACCACTGGAACCAGTGGAACCAGTGGAACCAGTGGAATCAGTGGAACCAGTGGAACCCCTAGAACCAGTGGAACCAGTTGAAAAGTGACACCACTGGAAGCACTGGAATCACTGGAGGAAAGCACCTGCTTCTTGTATCTGAAAGCTCATGTTTCTGTGGTCGTGTGTGTAAATAGAGCTGTTTCCCTCTCAGTCTTGGTCTCAGCAGCTGGAGTTGCAGCCCGTCGGCTCCGCGGCCCTGCAGCCCACATCTGGTCACCTGACCCCTGCACAGGTATCCCAGCAGCCACCGTTCACCTGAACGGTCCATCCTCGTCACGAGTCGCTGCTCCAGAGTGTTTTAACGGGGTAGAAGGAATGCTGGGACTTCTTGGCTGTTTGATCTTCTCTGTGGACAGAACTACAGCCCCAACAAGGAAAAAGGTGCAGATTCCAGACGTGTTCTACTTTTACCTGTGTTCAAGCGTGTGTGGTCGCTGTCTAACTCTGAAAAGAACTGACTGAATTCCTCCAGCATCCAGACTCTGGAAGAGGAGTGTCCTCTGTCCCCTCTGAGAGACAAATCACTGAAGAAACACCGGCAGAGTCCAGTAACAGAGAAAACTGAGGCTCTTTTGTGAGCACATTCAAAGAAAGCAAGCCTCCCTGCTGCGAAGACCCTCACACGGACAGAGAGAGAGGGGGAGAGAGGGAGGAAAAGGATCCCATGTACACTTCCGCCCTCACTCTACCTCCCGCTCACCCCCACTGATTCTCTCCCTTCAGCCTAAGTCCAATTAGACTCCATGTGTGAGGGAGGGTGTTTGGTGAGGGTCTGGTGTCGGTGTTTGGACGCACACAGAGGAACGTCTCAGCTGAAGACCACCAACACGTTCTCAGCCTCAGAGGAGTTGGAAAAAAGGCTTCTTCCTGCCTGGTCACTCACGCCAGGTGGCCTCGCTGAAGCAGCGTCCCGCTTTAAGGTACCGACAGTTAAAGAAGCTGGAGCGGCTCACCGGGCTGCAGGGATCCATGTGTGTGGGAGAAGGTCCCAACCCATCAGATGGACAGAGACAGCAGCCATCCCTGTGGTGATTGACACGTCCCCAAAACATCCCCTTTTTACAGATTTCAGCCCAAGACGCTCTGGGAGAGCAGAAACCGACAGAGCACCAGAAAGAGAATCTGAAAGAAAGAGAAACTGAAATGAAAAATCTGACAATCAAAAGGAATAATTAAGTAGGAACAGGAAGGCGAGCTTCATCGTGACCAGCTCCTCTTCATGTTTAAATGAAATAAATGATTTATCCGGCTCACAAAGAAGGTTGGGATGCAGGATGAAACCGAAGGTCCTTCCAGCAGCAGCAGCAGCAACGTAAGGTAACATAAAGGATCCTGGAAAGGATGGAGGCCGTTGCTGGCGTGACTGAATCTGTCTTTGAAGACTTTGAAGGCTGCAGACCCGAGGTCATGCTTTCATCACAGACATTCAGACGTGCACCAGAATGTCCAAGGTGGCTTTCAGCAGCGCTCTCACACGGACTCCTCACACATAGGAAACAGTTTCAGATGGCTGTGGTTTGCTCCACATGTTGATCTCTGCTGCAGCTCCTCCCTGGTGGCCGCTCCAGACCAGGATCAGACCAGGACCAGGCTTCCTGCTGGCTGGTCCAGACCAGGAATCTGCAGTGTGATGTCGGCCAGTAGAGACAAATTCAACATTTGTTTCGATATTTAACACGTTTCATTGTTTTTCCTTCCCTCATAGGAGCTGAGCAAATTTAAAAGAACCTTAGAGATGATTTTTATTTGACATAATATTTTTTAAAAAGCTGGATACAGAGAGAAGGAGGATGGAAGATAAAAGCCTCACGTTCTCCTCTTCTCATACCAGAGCTGTCTCATATTTTTATTTTAATAAAAACATATTCAAATTACACACACACACACACACACATACACACACATACTCGCCCTCCCTGGCTGGGTTGCTCCTCCAGGCTGGGCTCCTCTACCTGGGAGCTTGAGGGTCCTGCTTGGCGTCTCAGCGGGTCCCAGCCCTGCTCTCAGACATGTCAGATGTGGTTCCTGGGATCTTCTGGAGCCACTCCTCCAGCCCTCCGTTGACCATGGGGACCGCTGTGGTCTTCGCTCCCCACATCTGTCCAGCTGCTCTCCAGCTGCTCTGTTTCCCTCCTAATTCATGTGTATTAAAAAAAAACAATATTCACCTGGATTTCTCACAAGTGATCAATAAACGTCAGCAGACCTGTAATTTGGACTCAAGTAAAAGCAGGCTGCCTGATTCTGTGTCAAATATGTTAGTAAATAAATAAATAATAGAAGCCGTTCTTTTTCCGCCAACACCATTTATTCATTTTCACATCTTTGTATGGGATCAAAGGAACCTGAGGAAGAGACCAGTACCAGGAGCTGCACGTCTGCAGGCTGACGCTGAAACATAACCGGGGGGAGGGTCTGCTCGTAGAGTCCCCGTAGAGGACAAGAGCAAAGGCCTGGGACAGACGCCATGGTCTTTGAGCGGTGAAGGAAGGCGATAAGAGGCAACGCTTAATCCTGGGGGGGAAAAAGCCCAGCGAGGTTGCCAGATCTGCTCAGACAAGAAAGACAATACTGCACTTCCTGGAGGTAAAGCGTGCTGCTGGGATAATTAGACATATGTCCAGACAGGATGGCGTGATGGTGCCATCCATGAGGACAGTAGTACCCGTGAGGTGCAGCAGAGGGCAGGACTGTGTGAGACAGCATGGCTTCCATAGGTGGACCACAGACAGCAGACCCCGCTTTCACCCCGGAACTTGGCCAGTTATTCTGCAGTCTGATAATGTGTGCCACTGAGCTGTGCACCGCTGCTTGCTCACTGCAGCACACACACACACAGACACACACGTACGGTATGAAACACGAGGAGTCTGAATGCATCGCTATGACGACACCTAATCGACTGGATGGAAGATGTGATGAGTTGGTGGGGAGTCATCATCACAGAGGACCAGAGTGAAAGCAGGCATGTCTAAAATGGGGGCACTGCTCCTGTAGCAGGAGCCCTTCACTTGCATTAATTTGCTATTTTTTGCATGTGGGCTGAAATGTTTGAATGAGCTCTCAGGGGAAAAGCGCCAGCCTCACCATGGCAGTACTCCCACTTCAGTCTGTAGAGCTTTTCCACCACAGAGACACCGCGCATCTGCACGGCACCACTAACACGCTAGTTTGCAGAGGTCGCGGTTCAAAAACATCTTGCTTACAATTGATTGTGCAGACAATGATGAAAGGCTGAAATATTAATAAACAGGAAGCGCAAAGCTGCTCCTACTGTTGGGTGGGAAGTTAAAGGGTTAACGCCTGCAATCAAATCCTTTTGCCTGTCAGTCAAGCAGAGAGAAATATAAACAACACGGGTTCCATCAGTGATCCAGGTCAAAATAATGAAAAAAAGATCACTAAAAACTGAGCAAAAATAAAAACAAACAAAAACAGAGTTGTTCTAGAATCAGAAGAGCCGATGTGTGTGTCCACGCTGTCAAAGCCATGATTCTGGTTCACCACCTAGGAAAGGCAGATGCTGAGGAATCAGAGATCCTTGCTGAGCTCACTGCTGAGAAAAACACGCACGTCATCCAGGTCACGAAGGTTAGCGGATCAAAGATCGGCAGCTCTCCAAGCGTCACGCCAACAGTTCCCAGTCCAACCAATATAAAGGCTGGGCACAGTCCAGTACAGAGTTGATCGTCCTCATCAGTCTAATTAGTCCCATTTTCCATTATTGTGTCCCATATTGTTGCCTGCGGACGCAAACGCTGACTTCCCCTCAGGCCTGTCTGCTGATGTCCTGAACATTTATGGACCAACATTGTTCCCTTGTGTCTGTTCCTAGAGTGACTTTGATTTTCTTTTGTTTTGTGAGTAATTACTAGTGATTAGATCATCTGTGCATGTGGCTAATTCACCATGACGACCTTGGCTTCAGTCCTTGTTGAAACTTTTTCCTTTTCTTCCTTCAGCTTGTGTCAATCTCATCTTGTGTCTTCTTGCAGGAACGACTGTTTTCAGTGGCCATGTTGTTAGAAGCTTAGAAGATGATGTCCTAATCTGATTCTGCACTTTTGTGCTTGCTGTGCTGGACTGATCCAGCCAGGCTGCTGCTGCTGCTTCTGCTGCTGCTGCAGCTTCTGCTGCGGTTGCTGCTGCTTTTTCTTCTTCTTCTTTTGCTGCTCCTGTGGCTGCTTCTGCTGGCTGCTGAGGAGCCAGCAGCTCCGTCAGGAACAGGAAGAGGCTGAACAATCTGGTGAGGAAGGTCAGCTCCATCCTGGGCTGTCAGCCAGACTCTCCAGAGGATGTGTGAGAGGAGGATGTTGGCCACCTCCATTACGCATGAACCTCTCAGTTGCTGCATCGTCCAGTGGAGACTCTGGTGGGAATGCTGTCATCCCACTGCTGCAGGCCTGAACAACTCTTCAGTCTAGATTTCAGTCTGTTCATGTCTTCGCCAGGGCAGTAAGAATCTTTTATGTGCAGCAAAACTCATTTGATTTAATTAACTGTGCATATTGATGGTTTCTGTATTATTATATTAAATATTATCTAATATTTTATAAATTATTTTCACTTTGTAAGTCTCTCAATAACCTGTTTTAAATGTCCCTTGTCATGTTTTTTAATAAAAATGTATTTTTTAAATTAACAAATTAAGTCTTTTGTTTAATGTATACACCATTATGTTTGCACTTTACTGTATGTGTGAGCTGCCTTAACCGTGAATTTCCCCCATGGGATCAATAAAGATAATCTTAATCTTATTTTATCCATTCTCCATTCTCAGAAAAATCTCCTGATACACTAGCTCAACTCAACATCAGCGCTTAGTTTCTGTATATTCAAATAATAATAATAATAATAATAATAATAATAATAATAATAATAATAATAATAATAATAATAATAATTTACCAGAAAATGTGTTCTTATATGAGTATATGCTAGATTGGATTATTTGAATTTTCGACCTTTGCTTTGTTTTTGTTTGCTTTGATTCTGCTCAGTCGCTTTTTTGTTACGTCATCTCACGCGCACTCCAGTCTGGGCTCCGTGTGCACACTTCCGGTTCCTCAATGTCATATGACCAGCTGTCATCTTAGCTTAGTTTAGGTTAGTAAACGCGACTTAGCACTTCACCCCTCGTATAACGTTAGTTTGCGTCAGTTTCTTGTCTTTATCCGACAATGGCGACATTGGTAGCAAACCGGCCGATGGAGGTGAATTCCCTGGCGGCAGGAGCCAGGACGCACACTCAAGCCGTGACCAGAAACTACATCTCTCAACCCAGGCTAAGTATGTAGCAGCTGGCTAACAGCACTGCAGCGGTACTCCGCTTTAAAGCGAACCAAAAAATGATACGTCAAAATGTCAAAAACATAGTATTGTCTCAGACAGTCGTGAATAATCTGTTAAATTAAAAGTCATGTTTTGTTACAATTACAACTGTTGACGGTATTGCAGCCTATTAATTTTTGGTGCTGGAGAACAAACTCCTGTATAATAAATATTCCCATTAATTAAAAAAATAAATAAATAAAATAGGAATTTGAGGTAATAGTTTGAAAGGTACTTTTCTGTCGGTCCAAGTTTTAAATGCTGTGTGTCGAGTATATATATATATATATATTTTTTTTTTTTGACAAGCTACATTAGCATAGTAACTGTAGCTAATGGTAGTCACTTGCAAAAGCCGTTTATTATTGAACTATTTTACACTAAAGTGTAAATGCATTTGGTAATTAAAAGTATTCAGTAGAATTAATTTAACGTATGGGACATGCACCATTACCATCGTTTGGTCAAGTCTAGCTTTACTGCAGTGAGAAAGCTGAATGTCACCCCTGATGTGGACTAGCAAAGGTTGCTAACAGCTGACTGATGAAAGCCGCTGAAATGAAAAGTGATTTTAGTGTGTTTGATATGTGATCAGCTCAACGAGAACACCAGCCACGTTTTCTGTTTTTACAGCAAACGTGTACTACTGATCAACCAAATGGCCTCAGAAATGTTGGTAGTTTCTGTTCGTTGAGCTGTTAACACATTCTGATCCACTCATGTGATTAGATCATGTGATTAGATCACATGAGTGTTTTTTTTCCTCTTGAAGTCACTGTGGAGTATGTGTGTGTGTGTTTAGAAAAAAGGTATTTGATTTATAGATGTAGGGTATTTTTCTAAAGATTCTTATGTTTATAAAAATAGCACAGTAATTTTTTTGCCATGTTAATTTCTGCCTTTACTAAACATGATGTAATTTCAGTTGGTAAAACACAATATGTATTTGTGTTTCTCTGGCCATGCTCTGTCCAATATTTGTAAATTGGACACATCAGGCCAAGAAGATTCTGGGTTCAAATCCTGTGGGGACATGGTCTGTGTGGGCGATGCTGTTGTCTCTGTACTCCGATTTTTCCACCGGTCCAAAGACAAATTTTGGATCATTTGACCATAGGTGTGAACGTTGACCTGCACTAGGCTGGCCTCTGGTCCAGGGTGCAGCACCTTTGATAAAGCTGCATAATAATTCATCTTTCATCAGTTGTGGTAGTAAAGAATGTTGTAGAGTTAGGGGAAAGGTCTTATTAATTATTATTATTGTTCTAAATACTAAAATGTCTTCAGATTTAAGTGATGCGTTTCCTTTTTTGTCGCTGTCTGGACAGGCCGGGTTTGCAGCACACTGTTAAATTAGATGTAGACGTATGTTATCCCAACCCTGAGGAAGACGACGACTCTTCCTCCACTAACGTACAGCCAAGCTTTGCTCGTGTGTTGTCTTCTCTGTAAGAGCTCTTCACCTTTATTACCTTGCTTAGATTGCACTCAAACCATCAGTGGTGTGTTTAAAGGAGCGGCTACGTTCTCAGGGCTGTTTTACAAACTGCTCCAGTGAATGAACCGTGTTGATGGTTGTAGTTGAGTGTTATTTATTATTTGCGCTGACATATCGTTAGCTATAGGAAGCTAATACTCACCTGTGATTTTGACGTGTGTTTGTGTGGAACCAGACACAAACACGCTGATTTGTGACTGTCTGACAGGAAAGAATCAAATATCTCAACTTGTGTGTGTCCAGTAAGCCTGTTTTTTAACTAAAGCCTGACTCGAACAGGTAGAAATGAGTCAGTCAGACGCAAACAGCGCTGCACGATCGATGTGCTGCAGCTCTTCTCTGATATTTGCCTCGCAGACTTGTGCATGTGTTTGCAGAGTTTGCATCCATCAAATGTCCCGAGGACGCTGACGTGAGCGGTGGGTGTCCTGAAGTTGCCCATCATTTGACGTGGCCTTTTGGACAGCAGCGCTTGGACTGTCTGTGAGCTAGCAGCATCCCCAGCCCTGAAGGAGTCTATAGGATCACAGTATTTAGATTATCTTTCAGCAGCTTCCTGAGTGACAGAAACGAGGAAACGAGGCACTTTGTGAAAAGCTACTTTTGCGACGGAGCAGAGAAATAAACAAAGATTTTCTCATCAGACCCAGTCTTTCCTTCTAAGAGGCCTTTGTCTCTCCCATGTCAAATCCAACAAAAGCTATTAGCCTACGGAATAGCTGCTCTTTGTTTTAGAAGTGCATTCTGTCATTTGCTGCTATGAAAGACATAGAGCAAGGCACTATACTTTGTCAAGATTTAATTAACGGTAATAATGTAGTCACGATAAACAAATGTCTCATCTGTCAGTATGAAAATAATTTCTATAAAATCAATGTTATTTTTATAACACTTCTATAATCCACATTCTAATTAGGCTTAAGCTGCTTGCTTGTCAGTAAAGAAAAGAAACTGTGGGCGTTTTTCATTCCTTTCATGAAGAACATGTAGGATTTGACACCGTTTGTGTCTGTTGCATGAACAGAAAGCAGAACACACTCTTCTGCTGACCATGAATCATACACTCTGGGGTTTTCATCCTAGAAATGCTTGTTTGTGTGGAGGAGTGTGTTGTGTTGGAGGAGAATTCCCCCTTTGCAGTGTGCAAACCCAAACTTGTCTCTGGGAGTCACCAGCAGTACCAGCGCTGGTTCCTGTCTGTCTGTCTGATCTCCCTTCCTCTTTCATCTCTTCTTTCTCTTCCTTTCTCTCCTTGGATTTGTCTCTCTGTGTTATCTCTCCCTCCCTCTCTGTGTATTTCTCACTTTTTTCCTCCCTCCCTCTCCATCTGTCTAACTCTGTCTGTCTCTATGTGTCTCCAGCTCTGTCTGTCCATCTGTCCGCTGTCTGTCCTGGGACCTTCTCCAGCCTGGAGGTGTGCGTGGTAGCCTCCAGCAGAGTGAACTAACCCCAGCCATCAGGACAGGGGAGGGACAGTCTCTTCCCTTTGTGTCCTGGACGTGTCCTCCAGTGGAGGCCAGTACTGTCCATGTTTTAGGTCTGCTCTGGAGTCCAGAGATGCTGCTGTGACACGTCAGCGTGCGCTGCAGCAGTGATCCAAGGGTTAGGGTTGGGATGTGCATGGGTGGAGCTGCTGTGGACCTTCTTGCTGATGTTGTTGTCCTCGGTATCAGCCCCAGGTATCAGCCTGGTCCTGCTCAAGGCCCTGCTCCCGTTGTAGGGGCTTTTGCTTGTGGGGGTCAGCACCTCCCGGAAATATTCTAAACTATCCTGGTCCACGGGTCAGACGGTCAAACCAAAGTCCAATCTGTCACCACTGCAAACTCTTTAATTCCCGCTTAAACGGTTGTGATGTGTAATATGTACAGAAAAGCATGTAATTACAAGTATAGAGGGTCTTCATGCAGCTCCAGAAGGGCTCTGCACCTACAGCCAAGCGTGTCCATTCATGCAGCCTTTTCAGGCTTGCTCGCGTGTCGCTGCGGTGCTGCTACGTTAGCTCATCCTGAGGGTGATCCGTGTCCTGGTGTCAGAGTTCTGACTCGTCTTCTTCACTTCTGCTTTGACATCTGTCTCTTCTTTCCTTAAATCGTTTGCTGCCAGTGAAATGGGAGGGTATAGAAAGTAAAAGCGTGTAGAAGGATTATGAGTGGTTTTATCTCGGGGAAGGCTAACCGCTTGTAGGTCTGAGGCAATTAGCATTCCCATGTCCAGAGGGGCTTCTTGAAGTAGGGGCTAAGACGTGATTATTAGGCTGCACATCACAGTAGCGACTGCTTTGTAGTGCTCATTTATTGTCAGAATGATGATGCGCCCCCGTCTCCACCCTACCGCTGACCCCCTCGCACCACCACCACCACCCTCAGCCCACCCCATTTTAGCTGAAAAAACTGTATTGTGCTGGAATCCTCTGTGCCTCTTTTCTTTGGCACTTGAATGGCTCTTTAGTATTTCACACCAAGCTGTCCTTCAGGGTGCAAGGTCAGGCTACCAAAACAGCTTCTAGTGGCGGATTAGGACCAATTAACATCTTTGCACACAAAGGGCCCTGGCAGCTGAACAGGCTGCGGGGTGACCCACACTGTCGTTGCATGCCAAGCCAGGGGAGCGCTGCACTTGAGCTCAAGTAGCAGAAGAGGGCGGAGAAAGTTTTTTTTAAGCTAATGGAAAATGTTGCTACTTCACGCCTCGTGTCTATATAACCCATTGATCAATCATTATGCTGGGAAATAAATGTGCAAACTTTTGTGCATCTTTGCACTGACAAGCATGCACAAGGAGCTTCCCCCCCCCCCCCCCACAACAGGCCTTTGTAGCAGTGGGCTTTTGTTTTCAGCTTAGTGGGCTGTCAGAAAAATGGGCTTTCGGTCCAGTGGGGTAGTTTCAAGACTACTGGGGTTTGGGAATAATGGCTGTCAGGACAATAGTCGTTCCCAGGAAGAACAGGTGGGAGATATCCAGCAACATTACTGGGGGGAACAATCCTGTGTGCTGGTGGGATAGGTACCAGACCTGCCCAGGCTCTATGTACTGGTCCTGTGTGGGCGGGGTGACCCACTGGGGTAAACCATCTTCTACTTGCAGAGGTTCCTCCCTCATGTCCTCTCTCCTCCATCCATAACTCTCCTCCTCCGTCTTCAGCATCCTTCTACTGATGGATCCACTGTCCCTTCTGGACGTGTCCCAACCAGCTCAGTCTGGCTTTAGCTCCAAACCCTCTAGCACGTGCAGTCCATCCCCAGTCCTCAGCATTCTCATCTGTGTGACCTCCAGCTCTGGTCCCCGTCTCCTCACTTCCTCTCAGCATCATAATTGACTGGATTCATCAGGATTGTTAAGCTTTACTGCTTTATTGTTGCAGCGTTCTTAACATCTACAGTTTTCTTCCTAAATGCAACCAGACGTCTCTTGAAACGTAGCAGCTGTGAGCTGACAAATAGCTGGATGACAGAGTGAGACGATGAGGGACGTGGGCTGACTGCTCCCCCAGCTCCTTCCTCCTTCTTTACCCTGTCTTCAGCTCTTTTTCTCGTGGTGGGTTTGCAGCTAGAAGCGCTGCTCTTGTTGCTCAACCGTCACCATATCAGTGACTTCATCCGCAACAATTCACTTGTCCACTGCTGTGTTTACGTTGCTGTTGCCATGGTGATCCAGGAAACAGAGACAGGATGGAAGCGGGCTGGCAGTAGTTAATGTGTTACCTAATAAATAATACTGCTATAGGAGCAGTGAAGCGACCACTCGTTTGGTGTTTCTGGAGGCTAAAGTGTTGTTAAGGGGCCGTTGCTAAAGTGTCTCTGGGTTCAGGCTTTATAGTCAACCTCATTTCACATACAAATGTCTTCATTTATTATGCTGTTTGTGAAGTTTTTCCCAGAGCATTTCCTGCTGTCAGTGTTTTGGTTTTGCACCAACACTGAAGATGACAGCAGACTGTTTCCACTCCTTCCCCAGACAAGCAGGAAGTGGAGCGTACAAACGAGGTCCCTCCCTGACATTTGCCTGTCTAGCATTTTTACCTGAAAGTGCAGTAAAGCAGAGCTGTAACAGCAAAAGGTCATCTGTGATTATGAACTGTTGCTCTCTGAAGACGTGAGTGTCGTCACACGGAGATTGATGCTTCTAGCTGCTCCGAGCAGCTGGAAAACTGTAAATCATGTTATCTTCCTGTCCTCTGGCCTTTGCAGTAACCAGGTGACCTCTTCTCCTTTCAGCCTACTCCACCGTTTCAGGTGTGAACGGACCTTTGGTCATTCTGGACAACGTGAAGGTCAGCCTGTGCATCTCTACACCTTTACAGCCCTACGCTTTATTCCTGAGTGCAGACAGATGCGTTGCGTTGTTGGTGCACGTGTCCTGTAACTGCAGCTGTCTCATTCATCCAGTTTCCCAGATATGCTGAGATCGTTCACCTGACTCTACCTGATGGGACCAGGAGGAGCGGCCAGGTTCTGGAGGTGATTGGGAGCAAGGCGGTGGTCCAGGTGAGAGGCGCTTTTCTTGTGGGCCGTTTACCGTCTGCGGCCTTGGTTACACACGGCAGCAGGAATGCCATGGCAGCCGAGGAACACCTTCTAGCAGAAGGCCAAACACTGGAAGAGCCAGTGATGAAGAACAACCTCCTTGATTTTCCTTGCAGTGAAATGACCTAAATATATACAGTTCTGGAAAAAATTAGGAGACCACTACAGTTTTTTCTGGAATCAGCATCTCTACATGTTTTTTTACATTTTTTTTTATTTTCTTTTTGAATTTGGAAGAAATGTTGGCAGTAGTTTAAAGAATGAAACTAAAATGTTTATTTTACTCAAACACTTACTTATAAATAGTGAAAATTTGGAAACTGATAATTTTGCAGTGGTCTCTTAATTTTTTCCAGAGCTGTGTGTATGTATATATATATATATATATATATATATATATATATATATATATTTTAATGTTGGTCAGAGGTTGCATTGTTTACTTTGTTAATCACCAAAATTAGAAAATGAAAATAGATGTTTGTGACTTCACACGTGAATCTAAACCTGAAAGTCATACACGTACTGGTCTGCTCTCTCAGATGACTGGGAGTACTTATATTTGGTAGTGACTCTGCCAGCTCAGCAGGATGACCTTGGCAGACACGGACCTCTTGTTTCACACTCTCAAAAATAACCGTGGTGGCGAGCACTTTGACAAGAAGTGTGCATGTTTTAGTGCTGACCGTCTGGGTTCTGAATTAGCTTCTCCCCAGTACCTTTGTGATTGCATGACAGACGGAGATGACTTACGAAGATGGATGTTTGTAGAATAGCATCTCTGAAGTGATGCCGTTGAAGGCTACCAGACTAAAGCAGGTCCACGTCTCCCTGATGCTCATGGGTGGACTCTTGTGTCCATGGCCTTGCAGGCAGGCTGTGCGGAGTCCAGCAGGGATGTCTACCAGAGCCTCTTTATTTCAGCTGGCTGTGGCAGCTCTGTGCTAGTTTAATCCACAGAAATGGAAATGCTGTTGAGCGTTAAAAACCTCACCCAGAATCTCTGTAGTTCACCATAGTTTGACCAGAAGGTGTTTCTGTCCTGCTTGCCTGTGTGTAGGTGTTTGAAGGAACATCAGGTATTGACGCCAAGAAGACGGCCTGTGAGTTCACCGGGGACATCCTGCGTACACCGGTGTCAGAGGACATGCTGGGTAAATATCACCATGACTGCACCTTTATCGGCGCCTCTGTGTGTTGTGTTGTGTTGTGTTGTGTTGTGTTGTGGGGATGTGGGAGCCTTGAAAGCTGTAGTTTACTCACACAGGAAGCATTCAAACTCTTCTCAATGCTGAATCTAAATGGGAAATGTCAATCAGGGTGATTATCTCAGTACAGCACAAGGTTAGCTGTGTTTGAATGCGGTAAGAAGTAAATCTCCTTTTGTTTTGGAAGTATCATTAATTATGTGAACAGGTTTGTAGACTCAAGAAGAGCCATCAGAACCACTCTCATCTGTTTAGACACACAAAATGATGGGGAGAAGGCTTGTCTCATTCTTTTCATTCCCCTAGAGTTCCTCATTATTATTATCTTCCAGTCCAACATTGAATAAAATCCTCATTTATCAACTAAAAGAGCTGATTTATGAGTGTTGTGATTTAGAAAAGCTCTCTTTCAGGGCGCGTGTTCAATGGCTCAGGGAAACCTATTGACCGTGGGCCCAGTGTTCTGGCTGAGGACTATCTGGATATCATGGGTATGACGCTTTTTCTTCTCTTTTATGCCGCAAACCAGACTTGTGAGTGTTGCTTTCAGAAATCCTGTGGAGACACACGACATCCAAGCTCATTATCTGGATTGTGATGCTTCCTGAAGGCTCAGTCCTTGGAAAAAGCCCTGACGCATCAAAGGGTCTTATCTCTTATATGCATTTACGCGAAGTATGGAAATGCGTGTCTAAAACTCTGGGCTCTCTCCAGCTTCCCACTGGACCAACTAGACATTTAGTGCTTCCACTTCCCCATGGAGCGTCTTTGAAGGTCCTTGGCGGGATGGCCAGAGCACTTCAGCTAGCTTCTGTTAGCGTAGCAGCAGTCACTCTCCTGTGAACTCCTTCTGCTTGTGGCTTGGTTTGATGTGTCAGGCGCCTCACTTTCTGGCTGTCTGTTTTGACCAGGCCAGCCCATCAACCCTCAGTGCCGTATCTACCCTGAGGAGATGATCCAGACTGGTATCTCAGCTATTGATGGCATGAACAGCATTGCCAGAGGACAGAAGATCCCCATTTTCTCTGCTGCTGGGCTGCCTCATAATGAGGTAAAACGTCCATACTCTGAACCGTGAAACTATTTGAACTGTTTGTTGCTTTTCTGCGGACCAACGCAATGGTTGAAACCTCAGGAGAAACTGAATAAATGTTTTACTCTGAAGTCGACGTGTCCTTGAAACTGAGCCTCAAAATAGATCTTTGCTGCTTCTTTGCTGAATGACTGTGGTTGCTCCCCATGGTCATGTGACCCTCTGGTTGGTCTGAGTGATAAATCCGTTTATTTAAGGGCATAGATATGAGGTGGTGTTTAAGAATAATGAGCAGTTTTTAGAATTCTTATAGCTGGAAAAGTGTTTCAAACATCTCAGATGTGTGAATCAAACAAGTGTGAGCAGAGAGCTGTTGGCGTGAACTCAAGGCCGACGTCGTGTCTCTGCTGACCGCCATTTCTCACTCGCCTTTCTGTAATTCCAGATCGCTGCGCAAATCTGCCGACAGGCCGGTCTGGTGCAGAAGTCCAAGGACGTGATGGATTATAGTGCTGACAACTTTGCCATTGTCTTTGCAGCCATGGGGGTAAGGCAACACGCAGGCTTTCTGCACACTCTGCCTCCACACTGCCCCACCAGTCTGGAGCTCTAATCCTCCTCTTAACCCTGAAACCCTACAACACCCAGGCTCTGCTTTCCCGCCCTCTTTCACAAAGTGACCAGGTGATTTAACCTTTAAGGCCCCTCCCCCAGCGCTGCAGACAGGTCAATAATTCAGCAAGCTCTTTAACACCGTCGGCTCCACAGTATCGAGTTCTCCCTCAGCGGCGACTCTTTGCGGCTGTAATGTCATGATTGACAACTACACACACACATACACACACTAATTTCCTCGCTAAACGCTAATCTCTCCCACTCCCACTTCATCCGCCTGGGATTAGAGTGGCTGGAAAGTTGAAAACCTGTTCATGCAGTGTTAACTCGTGAATATTTGTTGTTTTAAAGGTCAGGATTTTACCTGGAAAGTCTGCTTATTCCAGCACTCTGCCTGGGCGCAGTTCTGCCTGCACATGGGTAGACAAAGGGCCTGATTTACTAAAGCTTTGCCTGGACGTTTCAACAAAAACACAAGAAAATCTGGAATCCAAACATTAACAGCTGCTGTTGCCAGTAGGACACCGATGTGCATCCACTGGTTTGTATGCAGACAGTGTGCACACTCGTGCTGCATGCTTGTGCTCGTGCTGCGTGTTCTGCACTCTCGTGCTGGACGCTGCTGTTCCGTGCCGTGTGCTCGTGCTCCGGTCGTCCCTCTCCCAGGCCTTCAGCTCTGGCCTCGGTGGAAGACCCGAGGTTCGGACTTGGCTGAGTCAATCGTTTAACGTTTTAATACTCTGCCCTCGGTGGAAGAAACCAGCAGCACAAGCTCCTCATTTACCGACTGCTCTTTCCGCCGGTCATCAGCAGCTTCTCGTAGCTGATCACCCGCAAACCGAGCGCGTAAAGTCTTACCACCAACTCGCAGCTTAGGGGTGCTGGCCAGACGTCAGTAAATCAGGCCCAAACGGTGCAGCAGCTTCCAGTGAGTGACTTCAGCCCAACTTTCCAGGTCAACATGGAAACCGCTCGTTTCTTCAAGTCTGATTTCGAGGAGAACGGCTCCATGGACAACGTGTGCCTGTTCCTGAACCTGGCCAATGACCCCACGTGAGCAGACCGTCCTCCAGAGGTGATGTTTGGCTTTTTGTTGGTTGGAATAATCCCTGTTTGCTTTGCTCCTTCAGCATCGAACGCATCATCACCCCTCGGCTGGCGCTGACCTCCGCTGAGTACCTGGCCTACCAGTGTGAGAAGCACGTCCTGGTCATTCTCACGGACATGAGCTCCTACGCTGAGGCTCTGAGAGAGGTATGCCTCAGAGGAACACTGAACACACACATTCTTTGGCCTTTGTCCTGGCTCGAACACCCTGTCTTTGGGGACAAAAGCTCCGACCCGTGGTGGTAATGTTGGACCAGATCAGGGTCTTTAATGACGATTGTCCTCACCCAATCATCCCTCCTGGTTGGGTGGAAACACCTCACTCACTCTTGTGTGAAGGTGTAATAATCTTTTCATGCGTCACGTGTTTGCTTCTGCTCTCCCTGAACTTGGTGCACGTACTGACCCATTAGTCCGACTGAAGTCGGGCTTTAACAAGGACCCAGGATGACGGTAACATGGGGGTCTGGATCTCCTCATCACACACGTGAAGCTTGATGTTTGCTGACGGGTGTTTACCCTCCCATCCACCTACGGGTGAATGAGACCTGCTTCACCATGCCTTCCCCCAGATTCCTGGATTCCTTCCTGGATTCTGCTCATTCCTTTAGCTAACCCTCCCGCTGAAAGTATGTTAGTGAACCAGTCTGCACGGCCTGCTTTCACCAGTCATCCAGAATCGTTCACCCCCATAGACGACCACGTCAGGAGAGAGAGAGTGAGCTTCCTGGCAGAAGCTGATTCTGCTGCCTGGCAGAGTACGACGGAGCGTAAGTGGCTCCGCCGCCATCTGCTAGCTCTGATGCTCCTGTTGTTCTCCCATCCTGTAGGTGTCTGCTGCCCGTGAAGAGGTGCCTGGTCGCAGAGGCTTTCCTGGTTACATGTACACCGATCTGGCCACCATCTACGAGCGTGCTGGCCGCGTGGAGGGCAGAAACGGCTCCATCACTCAGATCCCCATCCTCACCATGCCCAACGACGGTGGGCAGATGCTTCCCATGCTTTACACGAGTACCTGAAATCCTTTTCAGTCAGTTATCAGAGCAGAATTCCGAAATGGACCAGGAAGACTGCTGTTACCATAGCAACACATGATGAAGATATGCAGTCTACCTGGTTGCTGTCTCACATTCTGATTGTCAGTTTTCCCTGATCGTGGATTCTCCAGAGCCTGAGCCTGACCAGCTCACTCCTGAGACGAGTGGGGGATTAAAGGAAGACGGGCTCATGTTTGACCTTTGCCCTTTAGCCACACTGACATCAGAAGCCTTTCAGACATTCATTACAAACACCCGTTAATATTTGGCTGTGTTAGCTAACAATGTGCTCTGAAAAGTAAGACCAGGTTAAGTGGTTAAATAAACCACTTCCTTGAAACAGACCAACAAAATAAGAGCGCGCAGCATTGTTGTTCCTGAGTGTTTCCTTTGTGGAGGAGGCAGCAGCCTGTGACGTGTGCACGTGTCCTGTGTTTCCCCCAACAGACATCACTCATCCCATCCCTGACCTGACGGGCTACATCACAGAGGGGCAGGTCTACGTGGACCGCCAGCTGCACAACAGACAGGTCCGCCCAGCCGCTGAGGGTGTTATTACCTGTGTAATAAGGCAGTTTGAGAGAGGAGCCGCTCGTCTCTGCGTCTCCTCTGCATGCTGCTGTTTCCACAGAGCAGACGCAGCGTGATGCTAACCTGAGTGTGAGGTTAAAGGTCAGGAGTCTTTTCCTGTCGGCTGAATCGCTCGTCTCTAGAGGGATCGAATGTGCGTGCGCACGTGTTTGAGGTGGAGCAAGCTGGGTGCCAGCGCTGCTCTACGCTAACATCAGTAACTGCACAGTGCTGAGGAACCGCAGCAGCTGACAGGAAGTGGATGCTGAGGAACCGCAGCAGCTGACAGGAAGTGGATGCTGAGGAACCTCAGCAGCTGACAGGAAGTGGATGCTGTTGCTCTCGGTAACGGGATGCTGTATTCTCGGCCCTCAGATCTACCCGCCCATCAACGTGTTGCCGTCACTGTCCCGTCTGATGAAGTCGGCCATCGGCGAGGGAATGACCAGGAAGGATCACGCCGACGTCTCCAACCAGCTGGTAACACTTCTGTCCTGTGTGTGTGTGTTCATCCAGCCTGGCATGTGCACGTTAGCTTCTGTTTGCGTGTCCCGTGTCTCCAGTACGCCTGCTACGCCATCGGGAAGGACGTCCAGGCCATGAAGGCTGTGGTGGGAGAGGAGGCCCTCACCTCTGACGACCTGCTCTACCTTGAGTTCCTCCAAAAGTTTGAGAAGAACTTTATTTCTCAGGGTGAGAATGTGCCTGTGTGGCTGTTACACGCCCACAGACTCAGAATCCCAGCTCAGGCTGGGTTTCTGGGCTGAGGGGCCGCAGCTCTGGGCTCGCTGCGGCTGCTGCTGACGCTCGTCTCCGTCTCTCTTAGGTCCATACGACAACAGGACCGTGTATGAGACTCTGGACATCGGCTGGCAGCTGCTCCGGATCTTCCCCAAGGAGATGCTGAAGCGGATTCCTCAGAGCACCCTGTCTGAGTTCTACCCCAGGGAGTCCAGCAGCCGCCACTAAGGCGTCCCCTTCACCTTTCCAGTCTGCTCTCCTCCCCCTCCGCCCTTCTCCGCTCTTCCTCTTGACCTCTGTCGTCCTGTTTTCATGCTCTCTGGTTCCACCAAGCTGAGCCTCCTCTCAGTAGACGTCCAGTCCTGCCGCCTGTCCTCGTCCCGACATTGTGCTTTGCTGTTCTGTCTCATTGGTTGTGGACATATCGAGTCATTTATAGACTAGTCTTAATTTATTTTAAAGGCTCCACCGCTTTGCAGAGATGATTTGAGGCGTAGAGCCAGAAGGTGAAGCTCAGCGTTCACATGGTGGATCCACCGACTGACGTGAACGCTGAGACTGTTGGCAGACGTGAGCAGGAAACGGCTGCAGAAATGACGCGTGTTGGTCTCAGAATAAACCGCCAGCGGTGCTCCACGGTTGGCAAAGGGAAACGGTGACTTCTCCACTGTAAAGTCTTCTGTCACGCCCTCTTCCTGCAGCCGCTGCAGCGCTTGGTTAGACGCGTGTGATGACCTGGCAGCTGTCCTCAAGCATTCCTGTCTGCAGACTGATTATTGTGCAACTTAATACCTTTGTGACGTGTCTGAATAAATTATTATGTTTCCAGTGTCCACGTGTGGCTGTTCAATCAGACTCAGACTGTATGTGGAAAATCGTTCTTAAAGAACCCTGAATCTGTTTGGAGGAAGTTCCGTCAGCTCCTTTACTGGCTGAGGGTTGGAAGTGTGTGTCCGCTCGCTCAGCAGCACCTCCTGAACCTGACTCCTGGGACAAGACCGTTTCCTGTTGGGTGTAAGCACTGCCTTGGCCAGACTAGTCCGGGTCAGACTAGTCCAGACTACGCTCGTCCAGGCTGGTCCGGGCAAGGTTGGTTCAGGTCAACCTGGCTCGGGTCAGATTAGTCCCGGTCAGACAAGTCCAGGCCAGGCCTGTCCAGGTCAGTCTAGTCCAAGTCAGATTGGTCTGATCCAGGCCCGTCCAGGTCAGACTAGTCCAGATCAGGTTTGTCCAGGCTGGTCTGGGCAAGGCTGGTTCAGGTCAGATTAGTCTGGGTCAGACAAGTCCAGACCAGGCTCGTCTAGGTGAGACTAGTCTGGGTCAGACTGGCCTGGGCCAGGCCCGTCTGGGTCAGACTGGCCTGGGCCAGGCCCGTCCAGGTCAGACTAGTCCGGGTCAGACTGGCCTGGGCCAGGCCCGTCCAGGTCAGACTAGTCCGGGTCAGACTGGCCTGGGCCAGGTCCGTCCAGGTCAGCCTCTGGATGTCTGTAAAGCACCTGGAGACAACGTTGATGAGGAAGGTGAAAGAGATCCAGTTGTGGTTCTGGTCCAGCTCCTTTTTCATGTGTGAGAGCACCTGCTGCTGGTGTGCCTTGGACCCGTAACCATGGCGCCTGAGGTTGCTGGGCAGATCGGGACATGGTGAGTGCTGATGGGCAGACTCACAAAGCAAAGACGAGAGTCGTCGTCCGCTTGTGTCGCGCCGTCTCCTCACACCACAAACCCGTCTCAAAGGTTTTGTCCCAGTTCTCCAAAGTGGTTTCCGTTAGCGAACAAATGTTGTGAGCAGACGGGGACTCAGGGCCGACGTGTCAAACGCTAGTTTGTTCTCTGAACAATGCGGGCTGTTGCGGCTGTTGTCAGGCTGAATCGGGCCTGTGCTGATGTATTCAGGCATCCTCCAGCCAGAACCCAGATTGCGTTTGACTCGAGCAGTAATGGAGGCCGCCTCGCTGTGCCAAGCAGCTGCATATTTGGACCTATTACGTGATTTCATAGCTCTCGGAAAATTGCTCCTATTCACGAGCAAACGGCTGAGGACGGGGGCAGCGGGCTTGGTGGGAGGAGAGCAGAGAAAACTCCCAACACACAATAATGCCTTTTCAATCGTCAATGGCAAGGTTGATGACAACATGACCATTGTGTTCTAAT
Organism: Pao palembangensis; assembly: GCA_015343265.1. NCBI lineage: Eukaryota > Metazoa > Chordata > Actinopteri > Tetraodontiformes > Tetraodontidae > Pao > Pao palembangensis. Next base: position 12,337,944 of record CM027083.1, on the reverse strand, counting down.
GATAACACCACAAAGGCATCTGCCCTCCTCATCAAGGCTTCACACTCGATGCAGATACAATTTAATTTACTGCTCCGCCGCCGCCGCTGATACCATTATGCAGCAGGATGGCACAGGGGTAATCACTGTCTTTCCTGGGAGGTGGATGAATAAAGACAGTCAAAAAGAGGGGAAAAAAGATGGAGTGATGATGATTATGGGGACAGCCAAAACTTACAATTAAGACTGTCAATTATGACGCGTCAGGGCCCCCTGAGATTCATGCTCATTCACTTTCAACACTTCCACCACTGTTTATTTACCATGGCTACCAGTAATTATAATTAACGTGTCATTTAATTCAAGGCACCCTTTCAGAGGGCGCCAAGAGTGGCTGCAGCTTCACGCAGACGGCCGCAGACGAAGATGAGAGGCGCAGCTAATTGCTATCAAACGCCTGGTGTGGAGCCCGCCGGAGCTGTGGAGGTAGAACCTGGTGTTCATCACCTCCCTAATTAGCTGTTACTGAGGGGAGGAAGTTTCCATAGAAATGGCACTAATACGTCAGCTCTAACCCGAGCCCTAGCCCTAGCCCTAGCCCTATCCCTATCCCTAAACCGAGCCCTAGCGATAGCCCTAGCCCTAACCTGAAGCCTAGCTCTAAACCTAACCTGAACCCTAACCCGAACCCCAGCTCTAACCCGAACTCTAGCCTCGGCAGCAGCCTCGACTGAACAAAGATTTGAGATTAATTCAAGAATCTAAACGTTCCATATCAGCGCTGGCCCTTCTTAAACACTCATGATTATGATAATGTGATGAAGCTAATACTGGCTGCCTGCAACTGAAGCCAATGTCAGCGTGTGAACAGCTGGAGCAGCTGGAGCACCTGGAGCAGATGTTTGTCTTTGCGGAACTAAGTTGTAGATGGAACTCAGTCCTTCCAACTGGGTTTTGCTCGTGGCGCTTCAGTAATTGTCCGTTTGACACGTTTAACCTGATGCTGCAATCAAAAGCACTCTGTGGTCCTTCAGCGCGGCTGCTGCGGCTGCACCTTTGTGTCTGAAATTGGCTGAATTCTCTTGATTCAGGCCACACGTTTGGGAGTCCTTGCTAACTGTGTCCAGTGATTGAGAGTGGGCCAGCCTCACTGCGGTTTGTCGGCCCTCTTGAGATTATCACCATAATCATTTCTTATTCAATTTCTGAACAAAAGCCCTCGTAGCTCCACGTGTCTGAGCCACTGAGAGGCTGAAGCAGAAACGGGCTGAAGGTCGACTTAGGGGCCTTTTATCTTAATGTTCCTCAGCCTTTAATCCTTGTTTGTACCTGCTTCTTTTCTGGCGGGGTTACCGAGGGGACTGTTTTACCTTTCCACTGGAGGTCCAGGCGGTCGCTCAGTGCATGTTTGCCACTTGCAGGGTTGCTGTGCGGCTCGTCCGCAGAGGACAGAGGCAGCTCCAGGGCTGAGCTCGCTTCCAAACAAGCATTCGTGATGAAATCTTTTTGTGCTGCCGGTCGGAAGCGTGGCTCTCTTCTGCGTGCAGCGTCACCCTTCTACAGCGTTTCATACTTCCAGAAAGTGTTTTTATAAATAAAAACTAAAAAAAAAAGATGCAGACTTGGGGTTTCTACCTTTTCAAATGCGGACGTCAGACAAAGAAGAGCTGCTGATTTCAGAGACATTGGTTTGTTTGTTTGTTTGTTTGTTTGTTTGTTTGTGCTGCAGCGATGACGTCCTTGTCACCTTATTTATCTCTGCGTCCCACCTTCAGAGCTGATTGCAGACCAACCAAAGCAGAAATCAGCAGCATCCTGTCACTCTGCCGCCTGATTTCTTCACCTTTATTTCTTTATTTTTTTGCTCTCAATCATGCAAATGATGAAACAGACGAAGAGACAAAGAAAAGAGAGAAGCTGCTTCTGTCTGTCAGCCCTCGGCTGATGTGATTTCCAGGGTCGTGGTGCTGGAGCTGCTTGATGTGGGTTCCACACGGGACCTGAACCCTGAGGGAGGGTGACCCCCGGCTGCTGCACCCAGGTGACTGAGTGGACACAACCTGGGACACAACCTGTTTCTTCCTGTTGAGCAGCGTGTTCGTTTGGAGAAAAGAGATGCTCCAAAAGGAAAACTGTCAAAAGCGTGGTTTATTCATCCGACAGAGTAATCCCTGACAGAGCTCTGGGTGCGAGACCTGATGAAACCAGATCAGGTCCTGTCGCCTCACACAGTCAGTGAGGAAGGACCCCCATCTGACAACATCCTCATTCTTTATCCTGTGTGTCCCTCACATCACTGGGAGGGAAAACAAGTTGGTCAACGTCGTCTGGTTGATGTTTGAAGCCTTTTGCCCAGAGTGTTCGAACCTGTGATGCTGTGGCTGATCAAGAGCAACCATCGACTCTGAGCCCTGGACTCTGGTCAGCACTGAGATCATCACGTCACTTAGGGTGAAGACAGAGACGGAGAGGTTCAGAATCCAGCTGACGTCCCCCAACTCGCACTAATGCTAATATAGCCGCTTGGTCTGAAGCAGCTAATTAATCCGCAGCCTTAAAAGTGTTTTCTGTGAAGGAGGAGATAAAACCATTTTGGCCTTTTCTATTAAATGTTTGAAATGGGTACGACAGAAGAGGCTTGGAGACAGTTGGAAACCTTGTTCATCATTTTGGCTATTCTTTAGCACTTTAAGCAAATGTGAACTTTTATAAACCGGCATATTTAACAAAGGGCATCTGTCTTCTTCTGAAAACACATTTTATGCCACTGACCTTTTTAAGTAAGTAGCACTCTGGAAATGTCTTCGTCGGGTCCTGCTGTGAGCTCTTTTGTATTAATAGATTTAATCTTTTTGCTATTTCTGTAGACTTTTACATCACTTCTCTAACAGCAGCTTTTAATTGTACACGTTCACATTCAACCCCCCCAAAACCCAAACTGATCCATTAACCTTCAACAACACAAACCTTTTCTTTCCTGGAACTCCCACAGCTGAAAACCCCTAACCCTGACCCCTGACCCCTAACCCTGACCCTGAGCCCAGCCAGGAGGGAGGGGGTCAAGGTGTTTACCTGACTCCCTGGGTCAGGGAGGACCTGAGCTGGTTGTGTGGTTGGGTCCTGAGCTGGTTGGGTCCTGCGCTGGTTCTGTGGTTGGGTCCTGAGCTGGTTGTGTGGTTGGGTCCTGCGCTGGTTGTGTGGTTGGGTCCAGCACTGGTCCTGTGGTTGGGTCCTGAGCTGGTTGGGTCCTGAGCTGGTTCTGTGGTCGGGTTCTGAGCTGGTTGGGTCCTCCTGCAGCCCTGTTTCCCTCCCAATCCTCTGGCCTTTTCCTCACAAATCAGAGTCATTTCTGTGCACACAGGCAAACTGAACGAGTGCCTGGAGGCAGTCGAAGCTCCGTCACTGGCCTATTTGGTCATCACGTTAAATCCTTCAATTTGTGCAAACAAAGGAGCAGCCTTGACTCGCTGGAGCGGGCGGACATTGATGTAGTCTGGAGAGCAGCGCCTCGGCCTCATTTCCTTTCAGTGTGTGAATACCTGCGGCCTGAATTGGACACTATGCAAACGGTATTTTTTGGAATTACAGGCGGGTTGAATAGGTGCCGCCCAAGGTTCTTCAGTCCTGACACCTAAATAATAGTCTCTTTTCTGTGCACTTCAGATGAAAATATTTGACTTCCACTGTGGTATTTTAAAATCACCTTTCTGGTAATTGTTTTTGATGAGCTTTTTGTTGTTTGCCGTGTTCACTCCTCACAGCAGCAAAATGAAATATTCACATTTTTCTACCAGTCGGCTGCATTATTGCAAAATTAGATTTTCTTTTTTTCTTTTCTGTAATCTTAATAGAAGTTCTGGAGGAGAACCGGCAGATTTGTATTTGCACAGAATCATTTTTATAATGTGAAAAATGTTATGAAGGAAATGACAGAGCCACCGATTACGTTAACACAAAAGCTTTTTTTATTACTCATGGGACCATCTGAAACATTTCTATTCAAGGATTTAATTTTCGTGGCTATTGGTGTCTGATTAATATTCACATTAACTCTCTGCAACATTTAAGCACACTTTGGGTCTTTGTACTTCCTGGGAAGTCGATATTTAATCTCACTGCAGCTGCTGATACTCAACACACAAAACGGATCGTTGGGCAGGTAGCAGATAGGGCGGAGGTACCTGACCTTTGACCTCTGCATCACCCCAGAGCTGGACTCTGCTACACGTTTGACCGACGAGCGCAGAAGGAGGCCAGGGTTACCTGGAGACCACAACATCCACGCAACAGCCACACAAGATGGAACATACAATATCGTATATGGTCCAAATGTCTTTCCCTATACATCTGTGTAGGTCCTAATGAAGTGGCTGAAGTGGTTCCTGGTTCCTGGGTGGACCATCTGAAGTGGTTCCTGGTTCCTGACTGGACCATCTGAAGTGGTGCAAGATGTCTTCTGGTTCCTGGTTCCTGGCTGGACCATCTGAAGTGGTTCCTGGTTCATTTGTTTGAAGTTTTTTCATCAGGTCATAAGAACAAAGAAGAGATTTTAACTTTAGAAAACCTGCAGAAGGACCTGTGGGCGGAGCCACAGCAGCAGATCAAAGGTCAGTATTAAGTGTGAGTGTAATTTGTGCAGTTATTGTGACCCGGTGTGTGTGTGTGTGTGTGTGTGTGTGTGTGTGTGTGTGTGTGTGTGTGTGTGTTGATCAAACCTGACATTTGGCCAAGACGTCTTTGAATCTGTGCTCAGCACCATAACAACTTGGCTAAATTAGGTAGCATTAGGAGTCGCTCTGCTAGCTAATTCTAGGTAATGAGGATGGCAAAATGGACGCGGCTCCACATGATTGTGTTGACAATTGTGTGCACGTACGTGTGCTCGTGTTTGCTGGCTCTGCAGGAAGAGCTGCAGATTATCCTCTAAGTGCTAAATGAGGAAAAATAAGTATAATGTGTCAGACTAGTGTTTATTTACAAAAGCCATCTTTTCCTTTTCTGTGCGTTGCTTTTAGCAGAGGCGCAGTCTGCCCTCTAATTCTGCCTTTCAGGAACTTAAGGAATCACAGTAATGGGACTGCAGCAATCAAGTGTCCTGAAAGACATGTTTGACTGGTAGAGGACAAACAGGAGGAGGAGGAGGAGGAAGAGGACGGCTGCTTCTGCTCACTACCAGGATGAAAAAGGATAATTTACACAGCAGAACCTAGGTTCAAAAACACACAACTACGTTACAGGACATCCTCATCCTCCAAGGTAATAATGATAATAACAACAACAGGCATCATCCTGAGTATACATTCATCAGCACAGAAAGATTTCATTCTTTTAAACACCAACTTTATTGCACACCTTGCTTCATTACAGACCATGTTTTATTACCCACTGTTTTATTAGACACGTTTTATTACACACTGCATTTGATTACACACCATGCGTTATTAAAATGTCAACTCATTTTCCCATTTGTATTATAATAAACTGTGTGTGTGTGTGTCCTGTAGTATGAAAGTAATAATAATGATAATAATAATTTTAAAACCAAAGTCACTAACAGCGGGTGTCCAGCTATTGTCCAGCTGTTGCAGCTGTTGTCCAGCGGTTGAACGATCGTCCACCAGCTTGTCTGAAGGGTTTGTTCGGGTGTCTTGACTTCCTGTCTTTCGGCTTCTCCTGCCCTGGGATTGGCTGCCTCCCTGACTGGTCTCTTCTTCTTCTTTGCTCTGGAGTTGGACATTGTTGCGTCCCAGTCTTGACACGGTCATTCTTCTCAGATTGCGTATCTGAGCGCTAGGTCAGACCTTCCATACTCGTTTAGATGATGTTAGTCTGGTGCTAGCTCCTGGGCAGGCTCAGACTTTCATCTGTCCTCTTTGAAGAGCTGTTCCTGGAGTTCATGTTCCTTCTTTCATTCTGAAGCATGTCCAGGTTGAGTTTGTTTCTTGCTTTGCAGACACGAATGTTCTGTTCAGATCCTGCATATATGATGAGCAGGTCACATCCCGCGTGTGTCTCCATGGACTAAAGGAAATGCAGAACCTTTTAGCAGCAACAGTGTTCAATTGGATTCTGCGGATTTTCCCTTTAAGCTTTGGTCAGTATTGGCGGTTCAGTCAGGTATGAAGCAGAGGATCAGTAGAAGCATCCAAACCAGCGCACTGAGCAGAAGCACAATGGTGGGCTGCTCACGCGTTCTTCTGTTTTCATTCGACACCTGCCCAAACACTGAAACATGAGAGCTGCCGACTGCTGCTCCTGTCCATCACCTATTGTGTGCAGTGGTAATTAAAGCTTAGGCCTTATTTAGCACTGGGGTGTAATTTCCAGCTCTCAGTGCCTAACAGGGTGTGGAGGAAATGTCATTGTTGCTTATTGAAGCTTGTTCAAGGCCATAATACAGCACAACAGCCAAACCGGTCTGGGTGGAAATAAGAGAGAAAAACCATGGAACGGGGGCTTGAGTGACCTTTAACCTGGCAGCCACGGTGGGGGCAGGACGTGACATCCTGTCTGGCTTCCAGGAACCTTGCTTTAGCATTCTAGCACCTTTGGAGGAACTCTTATGCCGTACTTAGCCTCGTTTATATGTGTTGTGGAGGTTTCCAGGAAAAGCATATTTCTGTAGGTCTGACACATGATGGCTGTTAACATCGGTGTGTGCATACACACATGCTTTCTCGCCCAGCTAGGATGGGATAAAGGGGATGACTGTCACAGTGCAGGGGTGGACTACCATTCCAGATGCGGGCCATGACTTCTGTGTCTTTTTGGATGTGGTGGTACCTGGAGTAGTACTGGAAGTCTGATGTGTACAAGGTAAAGAGGAAGGGTGCTAACACAGTCCCTTGTGGGGCTCCATGCTGCTTAGGACTGTCTCGATAAAGACTTCTGCACCTTGACGAATTCTGGCTATTCCCTCAAGTAGTCCTGTGTGGAAGTGACACACGTTTGTTTCCCAAAATATCTGGTCTGATGATGTTGAAGGTACTGGAGAAGAACAATCATGTAACCTGTAGGTGAGAATGAGCCCTGTGGAGTGTGTCCAGCTCTGGGTTTCCCTTGACAATGTGCTCCTGGTAGGCAAAATGAAGGGGGTCCTGGCCATGATCCACCTGATGCCTCAGGCAATGAAGAACTAGTCTCTACAGAGTCTTCATCAGGCGGTATTTGAGGGCTATTGGTCTGGAATCATTCGGTTCAGACAACCACCTAACCCTTAGGGACCAGCAGGAAACGGGACGTCTTCCAGAAGACCGCTACCCTCTCCAACCTGAAGACGCACCAGACGGGCTCAGCTGCTCGAACCGAACGGTCCTTCAGCAGCCTGGGCTACTCACCAGCCACTCTGTGTGGTCGTAGAGTTCCATCCTCACCTCGTCCACGCTGAGAGTCAGAAGGGGACTGACTGCCGCCGCTGACCCGGGATGTCCTACTGCCTGGTTGGTTCGTGGACTGGGATCTGCTGTTGCTGCTGGGGCTGTGGTATAGGGGGCCTATGGCCCAGCTGTCATGGAAGTGTCCAACCTGTTGAAGAACAGGTTAAGCTGGTTCCTCACCTTCTTCCATCCCCTGATTCCTCTTCCTGCTGTAGTCCATGGTTGTTCTGGTCTTTCCTTAAAGGACAACGCCAGACTCAATTTTTGGGGGTTATAAGGCTTCACGTCATATTGCGTTATTATTAATCAGTCGTATTGGAGTTATTTATTCCCAAATCCTTCAGTAACCCTGAAGAGCAAATCACAAGGACATCATCAGAAAACACTTTAACCACAACAGAGAAGGTCCAGCAGGTCCCCTCAGCAGCAGGACCTGGCCGTCCTTCCAAGCAGAAGTCATGTTTTAGATGATAAGACGCCACACAGCGTCTTCAAAGCAGACCAAAAACGAGCCGTTCGCCGCACTCGTTAAAAACTGCTTTACTCACATCATTATCTCATGAATTAGGGACCATAACATGAAAACAGAAGTGGCTCTGGGGTTCTCCTTTAAGAAACCCGTTGTCCCAGCTGCTGCTCTGCTCCAGCTCTCGCCCTCCCTCTCTGCCACACCTGCCCTGCGCTCCTGATCAGTCACATCTGCACCGCGTTTCTGACGAGCAGCACCGGCTGCTTGTCTGCAATCGGTACAGCCGTAGAAGCTGCAGACTCTGAGAGACTCCTTGTCAGACCGTTGCTCATTTACCTGTGTGTGTCAGATAGAGAGTTCCTGTGTTTAGTCACCTGATTGCCTGTGCTCGACCCTGCTGTATCTGACCCGATCCTGCGTTGGCTCCTGGCAGACCTGTCTGCCTTTTTCTATGAGATTGCCTGATCCTCTGTCTGCCTTCTTTGGAATTAAAAACGGAGTTAATTCCATCATCGTGTCGCGCCTGGGTGCCACACCAAACCGTGACATCCGTATGTATGAGAGCTGCAGTCTTTCAGTCACGGCCGACGGCTGATGGAGATTCCAGGGTGACGTAGACGTTGGTTCACGTTACACACAGTAGTTCATCATCTCAGGGCTCTTTTACTGAGCCTCTGGTTCCAGGGTTAGTCCAAACTCAGCACAAGGTTCTGGGATTAGCTTTGGTTGCACTCTGCAGTTGGACGCGTTGCACAAATGGCCTCGTGGTGACCTTAAAGCATTCGTGCGCGACTGAGTTATAATCCTAAACACGCCGTCTCCTTAGCATCTCATAAAAGGTATGACCAGTTAGAATAATGAAGTGCTCCTAACAGAGGTTTGAATAAGACAGTTGATGTTGCACGTTTATGAAAATGGGACAGTAATTTTCCGATGTTCAGACCACGATGCTTTGCTGGAGGTCGTGGAGCAGCAGAGCTCAGAACTGTGGGTGCGAAGGCCTCACGGAGGAGCTGCTATGTGATATGGTTGGAAAGCCTGTTCATTAGTGATGTCCAACTTGAAGCGCAGTCTGTTCAAGCCCTGGGAAAAAATTAAAAAAGGGCTCCGTCGATCCAGCATTAATCACCATTATTGACGCCAACAAAAATAGATTTTATGCAAATTAAAATTGTTATGGTAATTCATTGAAAATAGTGGGGCGGCATAGCTAAACTATTGTTTGTTTTGTAACAAACGAAGAAATAATCTACCAAACAGAAAATTTCAGCCCATTTTTGCTGAGTTTATTACACCATAGTTCTTTTAATAGTTCATAGACAATATCTATAGATGTATAGGATCCCATATAAAATAACTGTAAGTAATATTTTTAATGGAATTTAAATTAACATTACAAACATATTTTTAAATTATTCTTGATGTAAAAACGAAGGCATGATTTCACAGAATGTTTTACAGTTTTATAATGTAAATTCAAATTTACACATCAGCAAAATCTTAATTTAGGCAGAATAATGCCGTTAATTTTAGGGTAAATTGTCTTGTCACTTTACGGTATTTTCCCATTCATTTTTACCTTTTTTTCGTTTTCACAGATGTGTTTTCTGCATATTAAAACTGTAAAAATTAAGGTTAAGGTTTATTTTATTTGCAGTAATTTAATGTATTTATGGTGATATACTATTTTAGATTTTAAGGCTTTTGACTGTTGCTATTTGAGAGTTTTTTACTGTAATTTCTACGGACCTTTTTTACAGTGTAAAGGAAAGAGAGAACCTGTTAATGCTTCCTGAGGATTCTGACATAGCTCCTAGCCTGCTTGCCTGAATTAATTTGAAGCCATGAAAATCAAATGAAATGATCTTTTCTGTGTGTGAAAAGCTTTAAATCCTGCCTCGACCTTTTACATTCTGGCCTCTCACAAATGAACTCAGTTGCTACTCTGATTGTGAACGAATAGCAGCGTCCTTCACCCCAGCTTCTGTTGAGCTGCTGTTATTCTCCTCGTCTCCTTGTGTAACTCGAGGGTTATTGTGATGATCAGTTAGAGAAGTTCACAGTTCACTGTGGTGAATAAAAGCTATAGTCAAAACTGAATTCAACATATAATAACTAAGCTTTCAGATAAAGAATCACAGCAACTGCAGAGAAAACTGTCCACTGAACAGAAACTTTCTGGGTTATGACCACCAGCGGAATGCAAATGATAAATTCTGCTTTCCTTTGGTCACTCACAGAACTTTCCTCTCACACACTTGGTGGATTCCTGATGGGCACAATCATGAAGAAGCACATGCGTGTCCTCAATCACACACAGCTTTGAGAGACTTGGTGTGGTTCTCAAGGTCACTGGACACGTCCGTTGTAGGCCTGGACCTGCACCCTCCTCAGAACGGACTCCACCAAGAAGCTGGTCTCCAAAAGAACGTTTTTTTACAGACAGTGAGGATCAGGACACTGACGTGGTCGTAGGGACATTCATGAGCCTCGTCTTTGCTTTGCTGCTTGCTTGTGATTTGTGGTTGGGAGTTAGGAAAGCTAGGCTGTTACACTTGTTACACTCTGCTATCCACATTCTCGCGTTCTTTTAAAATGTGTGTGTGAGAGAGGTTTTCTCATTTATTCTCATCTTGTACTGGAACAGTCGTGTGCTTGGTTTTTGTATTTCACTGCTAACTTTGGTTTTAGCTTCGCATGTGACAAAGAAAATATCTGTCTGTCATCATCCATCCATCTATCATTCATCCACCATCCATCCATCCATCACCCATCTATCCATCATCCATCCATCACCCATCTAACCATTCATCCATCCATCACCCCTCTATCCATCATCCATCCATCATGCATCATCCATCCATCACCATCCAGCCATTTATCCATTTATCCATTCATCCATCCATCACCTATCTATCATCCATCCATCATCTATCCATCCATCATCATCCATCGCCCATCTATCATTCATCCATCCATCATCCATCCATCCATCCATCCATCCATCACACATCATCCAACCATCATCCATCCATCCATCCACCGGTCCATCCATCCATCCACCGGTCCATCCATCCATCCCCCAGTCCATCCATCCATCATCCATCCATCAGGGTGCAGCAGTCTGAGCAGGACCTTCTCCTCCTCCTTCAGGGCTTCCAGGAGGAGGAGGAGGAGGAGGAGCAGTCCTCCCTGGTCTCCCCAGGGGTCTCCTCCCAGCAGCTCATACCTGGACCACCTCCAGAGGGGGGCATCTGAGACACCTCAGGTCTGAATTACTGCCAGCAGTGTGGACCAAGGTCCCGCCAAGGTCCCTCTGCTAAAGGCCGTATGGCCCTTAGCAGAGGGTCTCTGTCCCCATACTCCTCAAGCCCCTCCCACAGGATCCCACAAGGGACAGGGTTGTCATGGAGCTAGTGATGTTTTCAGCCAATGGTTTGATGACTGCAACCTTGTAGGACAGGGGTTGATCTGGCCAAGACCAGAACTGCCGCATAAAATTTAAAAATCAGAATATTTTGTCTGCGTAGATCAATATATAGAAGATATAACAGCTTATAGTAGCATAGCATATATACAGCATATAAGGATATTTAAAGAGTGAAATGTAGACATACATAGCAGTCAGAAATGTTCTTTTACTTTATTCACATTTGGTTATGATGGCCCCAGACTGAACTAAAGACCAATCTGGAGTTCACCTGAGGCAGCTTTACCTGCTTGGACATCATTTGGAAAGAGGCAGAGGGACACTCTGCAGGATGGAGGGACACTGGGCAGGGTGGAGGGCCTTGAGTGGTCCAGCCAACCAACCTGGGAATGGCCGTCCACCCACAGTCCCCTCCAGAACACCCCAAACTCAGGTGCGCAAAGCCTCAGAAGCATGCTGGAAATCACAGATCTTCAGATTCAGAATGTGTGCTCAGATGGGAACAGAAACAAGGAAGGTCGGTACCAGCAACCAATTCTCTGCTTTATTTTTATTCAAGAAATGACAAGAAATGATATGAATAATGGATAAGACAGCAGCAGCAAAAATAACTCCAGCTATTATTATCATTATAATTATCAACAATAATAATAATGATGCTGGTAGTAGCAGCAGTAGTAATAAAATGTTACATTATCTTCTAAATATGCCCAGTAAATATACTGTATGTCAGTGACTGAATGTTAGACGCGTGTTGATTTTCTTTTTTAATTAATTAATTATTTTTCATAAATGGGGGACTTTAACTCTGTGAAACTCCACAGCTGCACCTTAATGCCAAAGCAGTCGTGCTTCCTTTTATAAAGACAGTTAATAGACCTTTAGGAAGACATTACCATTGTCAGGTGTCATTAGTCTCCCCATAGTCTTTGTGTTTTTGGTTGCCATGGAAACAGCCTGTTCATTTTGACAGCTAAACTGGGTAAATCAGAGCGCTGTGGCGAATGTTCCTCATGTTAAATAACGTTGGTATTCCCCCGCCCCCCCCCCAGAGATCCTGGAACATCCAGTTTCCACCTGCTCACTGGTGTGTTTGCTGACTGCGAGGTCAGAGGTCATCCAGGGTCCTGACCTCTGCTTCCACAGCTGACGGAACAAAATACAGACAAAACTCTCAAATGACTCAAATGAAGAAATTCGTCTTCCAGGGTGTTGTAACTACACAGAGCTGAGAACGGAGAAAGCTAATAACAAAGATGACATTTCAATTCAAATACAATAAATCACAGACAATGAAACACTGAGCATTTGCATTTTTTAAGAATTTATTTATAGTTTTTTTATGACTGAATAAACAAACAACGGAAACTAGCTGAAATATGTTGGATTTCTAAATGTCTTAAAATATAAATGTGTATTCTAGCAAATTATTCAAAGAGGATTCGAAGGAAAGAATAACCATTACAGCCTTGACAGTCAAACATTTGACACTTTAATGTTTATAAAATGATTATTTAAGATTGTCGCCACAACAGGAAACAGCTGGTGACAGGACACATTTTCGCCTGTTTGCTGGGACAACAGACGCTGCATCCTAGAAAAAGGACACCAGATTCAGGAATAATGTGGGAATAAACTCCGATATGATGGCTCAGATTACTGGATGGGCCTGAAGCTGGTTTTAAGCTGTTTGCTGTGGAAACGATGATTCTGATCTGAAATGAACATATGAGAGTGAAACCTTGGTCTGGCCACAGCAGGAAGACGTTAGCTGCAGCGATCGGGGTTCCATCAGAACCTGTGCAGCTCCTGATACACACGTGCCCGCACGTGCTTTATTACACAAGGTCTTTTGTTACACACCGTGTTTTATGTGCACATTTTTAATTTCCTTTAAAATGTCAACTCATTTCTCCATTTCTATTATAATAGACAGTCTTGGCTTTAACCTGTGTGTGTGTGTAATTGCTACATACTGAGTACTAAAATACACATCCTACTAGCAAAGTGGGGACATTTTCCCAAGAGTAAGCACATTTTGGCTGGTCCTCACAAAGGCCTGTTTGAGGATGTGAGGTTCCTGCATGTTCTGGGGTTGTTTTCTTGTCCCGGTTGTTTGTGCGTTTGTCCGCTAGGGGCGTGGTTCCAGTCTTCGCTGGTGACAGGCACACCTGCAGCGCATCGCCATCAACAAGCGTATTTAAGGCAGCTGCACCTGAGCACCAGCGTAGGATTTTCTCACCTGCAGAGTGGTACCAGGGCTTAGACCAGATGTTTCCTGGATTGCTTCTCACGAGTGTTTTCTTTTTTCCTGTTTCCAAGGTCGTCACGTTCCCCCCGAGAGAAGAGTCTAAGTTCTGGTTCTTGGACACTCCACAGTGGAGCCTGCCTGCAAAGATCTGGACTCTGGATTTTTGAACTGCTGTCTCCTATCTGTGTTTGGGTCCTAGATTAAGCAAAACATAACAGAGGGTTCAGACTTGGTTTTAAGGTTGGGGTTAGAAGTGGATGTAGGTCAGGGTTGGAGATCAGGGTCAGGGTCAGAAGGTTAGTTGGGGTGGTTAGGGTCAGGGTAATAGGCTGGGGAATACATTATGCCAACCGCACAGGGGATTGTGGGGAGTCCTCTCCCACGCCTGGACTCAATATACGACAGCCGGGTTCAAACTAGGGCTTGTCGTACAGCCCGCAGACCCCACCCACCAGGACACCAACTGGTTGTGCCTCTTCCCTCTGGAAACAGGTAAAGGAACATCAGTACCCACAGAAACAGAAGACTGAGCTTTAAACTGCGCTGGTCACTTCATTCTCATGGACACTCAGAGCTGCGCTGCACTTTGTTATTGTGTTTTACTTCCTCTAATTTTCCAGAGTTTTTTATTTATTCTATGTACACAACCAAGAGCTGCTGGAAAACAATTCCGGTGTGCCCTGTACACTGACAATAAAAACCCTTGAATCTTTGAAAGTCCTCACCAAGATAGAAGCACCAGGGTGTGTGTGTGTGTGTGTGTGTCTTTGTGTGAGACAGAGACTGTGATTTTAAATTGATCAGTCTTGTTTTCTTCTTTTTGTAGGTCTGATTCAGGCTGAGGAATTTTATTTTTTTTAACCAAAATCACTGGTTATCAGCAGAAGGTCTTTAAACTGTCTGACTGGCTGACTGACCTTCACCAGTCAAGGGGCTCCCGTCCAGGCTCCAGCCAGCTGAGTGTCCGCTGGTCCGGACGCTCCTCGTCCATCCAGCCCCCTCACAGGCGGCAGGCGGATTCCGGTTTCGGCTCCACCGCCTGAGTTCTGAATCATCACGTCCGATTCTTTTGCTTTGAGTGTTAATGGTCATTAAAATTGCTTCTTGTATTTTTGCATTTATTTTGGCTGTTTTTCTTTGAAGCAAGGAGCCCGGGAAGTGACTGAGCCGGACCTCGGGCAGCGCTCTTCTGTCCGCAGCGCAGCGGCGGCTCGGAGCTCAGAGCAGCGCGTCAGTGCGCGTCCACATCTGCACAGAAGCGGTCTGCTGCACAGGGTTAAACTTGGATTATCAGTCATCCAAAAACGCTTCATCTAGCTGCGCCTCTCCCCCTGTCAGCACCGCAGTCCACATGGTTCATTTTCGGGGTTCAAAAATCTGAAAAGTGCCCTTATAAAGTGTTTCCGTCACTACTTTTATATTTGGGCCTCTTTTCTTTTTCTCTTTTTATGACTAAAGCGTCATATTTTTTAATGCCCTAAATAATATAATTACAAATGTTTAATCAACAATTTTGGGACTAAAAAGATCCAGAATACAAATCAGATATATGTGCGTGAAGCAAACAATAACACTAATAAAATATCATTATTGAATAAAACATAAATATTAATATAAATAATAATAAAAACACCAAAAATAAAAATACTAATAATATATAATATAATACTTATACTACTACTAATAATAATAAAATACCGTTATTATTGGTGTTAGTATTTACATATTTTATTAAAATAATTATAATATAATTATATAATTAATTTAATTATCATTGTTATTAGCATGAATGGCAATAATAATAATCATCATAATGTATTTATTATTATTAATTATTATGCAGGGATATTGGTGATAATTGTTGCTGTTGTAGTAGTTGTCGTTGTTGTAGTAGTAGTAGTTATTGTTGTAGTTGTTGTTGTCGTTTTTGTTGTGTAGTTTTTGTTGTGTCTTTGTTGTGTAGTTTTTGTTGTGTCTTATGTCGGGCTGAATGTTGTGGCGGTTGAGTGTAGCAGTTCCAGCTGGGGACCCAGCTCTAAAGTCCGTCTGTCCTGTTGTCAACGTTGTGTCCAACCTGTTTATTTTTGTGAATAAATGAATGACCTGTTTATTTCGTGAAAATGCTGCGTTTACCTAAATTCAAATGTTTCTATTTCTGTCGCGTCTCGGGTTCTCCAACTGCAAAGCTGCAATTTGAATTAGGTCAATATCTGCTCACGGCCTGGTGAAAATCAGTGAAGGAGAAAGTGATGAAACATTTGAGATGGTAACTGGTGATCAGACTGGTTTGGACGGGACAGAGACCTGGTTCGTGCCTGCAGGAGGGTGGACGCGTGAGCAGAACCGGTCGGTCCGTCTGCTTCATCAGAACATACATTTATATACACAGCCATCACTCCACGAGACTCCAGGCCGTCCTCCAGGCCGTCCTCCAGACTACGACTGGAGCTCAAACCGCTTCTGAACTTGGAAAAATAGAGAGGTTTTAGAGCGTTAGTGCGAATAAAGGTTGAGCTTCCCACCAGGGCAGATGAAGGGCAGCTCCTCCTGGACACTCTGCTTTCACCTCTGAGACTATAATCGGCCATCACGCCTCTCTCTTCCCTTTCTCTTCTCCAGGACGGTCGCTTACATCAGCAGGGGGCCAACAGGCTCTTTGAAAGCAGAATGCAGCAGCTGCCATGAAGATGACGGACAGGCTGGACGAGTCCAACGGCGTATGAAACTGGACTGTGGGGAAAGTTCTGATGGCTCATTTGTATTATGAAGAACTCTGAATGGCCATTGTAGAATCCCCTGAAAGAGCCTTGGAGGGGTCCTCCCAACGGAATCAGGACCAGCCTACTGCGCCGGTGTGTTTTTACCGACAGTTTGATTTTTGTCAGAACATGAAGCAAAAATGAAGATCTTCAACTAAAACCCAGAGAAGGTCCCAGAGGCCGATGCTGGACGGCCCGTACCACCCTCCTCCATTCATCACCTGTTGCTCTGTTGCATTCAAGCCATTTCCAGGCTCTCAGGACCCTGATCTCTAATGGTGTCTGTTTATGTCAACATGCACAGCTTGTTCAGATGAATGCCTGCTTTAATTGCCAGTGCAGCAGCATTAAACAGCTTGCGCAGGGTCTCACAGGTCACATGAATAAAAGTAGCCTCCCGCCTAATTGGTGTATCTTTTCTGCCTGGAGTCTGAAAGCAGGGGGTGCATCTCGCTGTCTGCATGGTTGCCATCTCTAATTGCATCTCATTAAAAAGCCTTCGTGGTGTTTTCAAACTTGACCAGGTGTGGTTTGAATAGGAGCATTAGTTGGCCCAGAGTCTATTTTCAGCCATCTCTCTGGGAGAACGGCCACACGGCCGCGTCGCTTCTCGGAGCTCCAGGCAACCCAACGGCGAGACCTCAACCAGCGCACATGCAGCTTAACGTGCTGGTTTCCAGAAGGTGACTCCAACCTCAGCCCAGGAACCGTCACTCCCTCCTGATGTAAACACTGATCGTCTTCTGTAAAAATAAACATGCAGCGTGGGCTTAGCACCATTTCACTAGCACACCCTACATTTATGCTAAAATAGCAAATCATTTATTATTGGGATTTTTTTTTTACTATACTATATATATACTATACTACTATACTTTTTTACAATTTTTTTTTTACTATGTGTTGCTTTACATCTTGTTACTCTGGTATATATCTGCCAGGGTTCAGTGGATCCGTTTGTACCTACAAGAAAATTGTTACTAATTCTAAATTTGATAAAACTGTATTTATATGCAGGTCTGTGACAGTCCTGAGTTTAATAAAATGGGTAACTAATTTTATTATTATTTGTATTATTATTATTATTATTATTATTATTATTATTATTATTATTATTAGCGGTGTTGTAATTATCTAATGTACTCAAATCCATCTATAAACTGTTTCGAGACATTTAAATTTGTAATATTGAACAAAATAAGAACATAAATGATTTCTGTATGAACTTACAGATATGAATATTGGCCTGATCTAGTAGTAACACGCTCGAATACAACATCGGGGTTCCAGCAGCTCCTGGAAGAACCGAGGTTCTTTGTCAGTAATTGAACGTTTCCGTGGTGGAAAAGGCCTGAGAGCTAGTTTGTCTTCTACTGCCCTCTAGAGGTGGGAGTGCTGCTACTGCAGCAGCTGGATCCTCAGGACCCCGCCTTCTGTTGGTGACAGATGACGTCATTGGGCTTGTTTCCATTTAAGTTAATTAAAAATCATCATTTAAGTTCATTAAAAATCATCCTAGCCTGACTTGTGCTGATGTCAGAAGAGGCTGTAGAGTGAATGAGATCAACTGTGGGAATAAATACTTTGAAAGTCGGACATTTTAGATGAAAAGAGCTGGTGGTGGAGGAAGACTCTGGTCACCAGGATGGAGACGCTCCTCCTCCTGTCAGACTGTTGGTGCTCATGCTCACAAATTCAGTCAGCCTTCGTCATCAGTTGTGTTGGCTGGTCCTCAGCTAGACGTTAATCATGTCTGCAAAGACACTGATTCAAACGTGTAAAATACAGAACAAACAAACAGTTGCTTGTTTGAATCTATTTTTCATGTCAGTTTTATTTCTGATGACCACATGAATGGAATCTAGTTTGATTTAATGATGAGGGGAAAAGTCCTTTAATTAAAGATAAACTAGTTCAAAATAAGCAAACAGGAAGTTGTCTCCATGTGATGGACACACACTTTTATATTGTCCTTATACAGCATCTTTCCTCTGGTTTGACTGTAAACAACAAATTCAAACACATGAGCAGACATGGCGAGATGGAAGGTGTTCTGGTAGCAGGAGACGTGTCCACCGGCTGAGACAGGCAACGTACGTCCAGCCCCGTCCAACCCCGTTCAGCCCACCCCCCGTGACCCTGCAGGGCTTGAAGCAGACAAGAAAAAAAGTGGTTTATTATTATTACTATTATTGATAATAGATAATGGATTTGAGTACATTTGATAATTACAACACCACTAATAATAATAATAATAATAATAATAATAATAATAATAATAATAATAATAATAATAATAATAATAAATTAATTCAATTGATGTTTATAGCGCCTTTTAGTGGCAGGAAAAACTCCCTTTAACAGGAAGAAACCTTGAGCAGGACCAGACTTAGAAGGAGGAACCATCCTGCTGAAAACTGGCTGGGTAAAGAAGAAGAAGAGGGAGACAGGACAGAGAGAATAAGAGAGAGAGAGAGAGAGAGAGAGAGAGAGAGAGAGAGAGAGAGAGAGAGAAAAAAAACATATCAACCAGGATAATACAACATGGCAGGTTGTTATAAAAAAGCATAGGCAGGTGCTGACAGTGGACACTGGCTTTGTCAGAGGCCGGGAGTAACGGTTCCAGGCTCATGCTTTTATTTTGTGTGATTTTGGTTCTGTTTCCTGTGTTGCTGCTGCTTTTGCTTCTTGTGTCTCGGACTAATTGGTGCACCTGAACCTAATCTAATCATATTCTGTGTTTAAGGCCGGTTCCTCAGGGTCCCGTTGATAGAACGTTTACGTCCATCAGTGTTTTCTGTGAGTTCCCTCTGGTTTTGTTTATTTTCCAAAGCAGTTTAACCTAGTTAATCTAGCGTTTTTAGTTAGTCTTTTGTTTTGTTTTTTTGTTTCCTAGCGCATCTAGTGATTTTAAGTGCGTTTCTCTAGTCAGTTTTTGGACAATAAAGACTTTTACTGCAACTGTTGGGACTTCTGCCTCCAGACTCTGGGGGTCCAGACTCGGCTCCACTCATAACACGGGGATCGGTGCGGCACGAAGGTCTGGAGACGGGAGACACAAAACAGCCAGGAAGACTGGACACACTGATAATCCCGGTGAGAAGAAGAGGATGAGAAGAGGGGAGGGAGTGTGGTTGGTGTTGAGGAGGTGGAGTATTATTATTATTACTACTACTACTATTGACCTATGTATAACATATAGTATACTGTTGGACAGAAGGCAAAGTCAGAGCGACAGGACAGGGTCTGGGACAGAGACAAGGACAGACCTGATTATCAGGCCGTCACTGCAAATAAGAACTTGTTCTTAATGATTCTTTGCCTGGTTAAATAAAAATAAAACATAACCGAGACAAGGACAATGAAAGAGACAGCTCAGGACGGGACAGGGCAGAGCTGGACAGGACAGGGTGGGACGGGCTCCGTCATTGCTGGAGCCATTCTGTGCGTGAGTATGAAGCATCCATGTTCGGGGCTGGTTTCCGGACCCTCTAGGTACCTGAATGATCGAGTTTCTGAGCGTTTACACTGTGGTTTCGTCTCTGACAGCAGATTCTAGTTTCTTCTTCTTGGGTGCAGGCTGAGGCAGGCTGAGGGGTTCCGTGGATCAGGTCTGGCCCCAGACCATCTGCTCCCAGCGGACGTCAGGGCGGTTCCGGTCCAGCCAGAGAACAGGCCTATGACGTCAGCTCCCAGCAAGGCTGGGTTCTACTTGTTTGTTTGTTTGGGGTCGTTTGTAACTGTAACCATGTGGCGCAGAGACGCACGCGCTCCCTGAAGAAGCGCGCACGCTTGGCTGCCTTCCTGTCCCGGACGGCTCTGACGGGGAGGGGCGGACGGAGCAGCAGTCTGGGGTCCCACATCCTCCCCCAGCCTTCAGACCAGGACCAGGACGCGGAGCGACGCGGCGGACCGTCTGACTCGGGTCATCTTTCCCTCCTGACTCATCCAGGACGTCCGGGAACATTGCTTGGTGCGGGTGCATCGGAGAGAAGGCTCGGCTGGAAGCGAAGCTGCAGGACATGATGAGCGACAAGGACGCGAGCAGACCAGGTAGGCTGCGTGCGCGCACGGGCGGAAACGCAAGCGACAGCGCGGCGGGACGCGCAGTTAGATTTTCGACGGTTCTGCTGGTGTCAGAAAGGCTTTTTAGTGGTGTTGCTGACTGTGCAAAAATCTCCCCGGTGCATCATCTGCAGTGCGGAGAAGCTGGAGCAGCAGCAGCCGCAGCGGCGGTGCGACCTCGCCCAGCCTTGAGCAAGGCAGCAATCTGGCTCGAAACATGGCGAGGGAACAGCTCTGTGTGCTGCTGCTGTGGGAACTTGGCGTGTCAGGTGGTTCACGGTTGTATGGAGGGAAAACGAGGCCCTGTCCTCCATGACGGTGCAGAGCCTGGTCACGTGGTCCGTCCCACCAGAGTTGAGTCAATGCAGCAAAAGTCTGCATCATCGCGTCATCAGGTGGATTTTCACTCTAAAAGTCTGTTGTCGGGTAGATTTTCAGTACAAAATCTGCATCATTGTGTGTCGAGTTAAAATAAGTTTGGTCCAACTCTGGATGGACAACTTCACTCATGGAACACCAGTGTGTGTGTTGAAGTTTAGGTCAGGTGCTGGGCTGGAAGCGAAGGATCAGGGGAGGTGCCAGTACACCTCTAAAGCACAGCTGAGGTACCCTTGAGCAAGGTATGCTCCAACGGGGCCCCCAATGTGCTGCAGCTGGGGCTGTTCCCTGCCTCCACGTCTACATTTTCTCCAAGTTTTCCAGTTTCCTCCCACAGTCCAAGTCTGTGTGTGGAAAGGAGCAGTGGGTTCACACCCTCTGACGGCTCCCGGTCCAGGCTCTGGGATGCCCCCACCCAGTGGGGCGAGTGGATGTAAATACACACTGCTCATTTACAGGACGTAACCGGAGCCTTACCCTTGCTAACGTGAGGGAATGTGCAGGGTTTTGCTGCGTCGTCTAAGACTTAATTCTGCGTGTTGGACACTTCCCATGTGGCGCTTGTCTTCGTCTCGTGGTAAATGTGTCTCTAGGTGAGCTGCTTTTATTGAGTGAAACTGAATCTGCAGATTGACCTTCTGTCAGAAACAGCTCGGCTCCACCCTTGAACAAAGACCTTTTTAATGTTGGAACGGACCTTTGTACGGTCGGAGGTCGGTCAGACGGAGCTGAGACGTCTCAGCAGTGGGCTGATGAAGGGTTAAAGCTGTCTGCTGTGCAGCAGGGTGCCAAAGGAAGAGGAGCCTCTGTTTGTTTAGCTGTGTCCTGTAGCTGCAGCTCGTTGGAACAGCCGGAAGGTCCCGTTCTTCTGCTCCAGTGCTGAACTCAGCTGCTAGCTGCAGTTTCAGCCATTTCTGCTGGGAGCGGCTTCCATGCCTTCTCCTGCTCCCAGCTTTGTGTGGAGCTCGGACATCAGCCTTGTGGAGGAAGGAGGCATGCTCTCGGGGAGTGGGACAGGATGGGGGAGGTGCTCCACATGCTCCATCAGATAGTTGTGAAGGAGGGAGAGAGGAAGAAACGGCAGTGGAATGGAAGGAAGGAAGTGGGAGCGTCCAGCGGCATCAGATAAACCAGCTGACACGCAGCCCTTCCAAAGCTAGAGGAGACGCCTTCACATCTGGATCGGCTTTCTAGCAACATCTGCGTGTTAATAAAAGGAACCCAACCCTCTGAACGTGTGTGTGTGTGTGTGTGGACGTGTGCCACATGGAACACTGGCTTTTCCTGCAGGACCTCTGATTTCAGTCTGTGGCCTGTTGGTGTGGTGGTGCTTCACAGGTGGGGGCTGACATACCATTCCTCTCTCCTGGCTAGTTCTACTCCTCTCCTTGCTCACCAGTCCCTGGGCAGCCTCTGAAACTGCTCCTGTAGGCGAGGACTCCTGCTGAGCTCAGCTCTGCTCATCTCCATGTCCAGCAGCTCTGCTGGTCCCACTTCTCCACCAAGCTGGACCTCTTTCACGCCCAGCTGAGGAGCAGCCGTCTGGCCTCGCTCTGACGCTCTGAGCAACGTTAGCAGAGGCTGCGTCGCTGCGCCTGCAACCGCCAGCTGAGCTCACGCCTCAGACAGCTGGACTCGGGAAGACCTTCACGTCAGCTTAGCCTGCAGGACTCATCAGCTGGATTTGAATCCACTTCCTGTTTCCTCCTGGAAGCAGTGATGGATGGAGGGCTCACTGCAAGGCTGATCTATTTCTGCCTCGTCTGGCCTCAGAGGCTTTTCCTCCACTGTGAGTGCAGCTGGTGTTTCCGCCACGGATGAGCAGGAAGGAAGAGCATTGTTCCACCAGACCTTTTAAAGCAGCAGCAGCCTGCCCTCCCCAGGCCCTCGGTCTCTACTTCACATGTGTCACTCCTAAGGCGTGTCTGCTGTTTCTGTTAGCGTCACTGTGCTGATCTGAGCTTGGAAAGTTAAAGCACTTCTAGCATCTGCATCGTGAACCTTTAGCTGGGACAAACCTTTTGAGTGAGCAGACGTGGTGGAGGGGGTAAGGGTGGGGGTGGAACCTGACTGCAGGCGGTGAGAAGCAGCATGACTGCTGAAGGTCCTGCCTGGAGCTCTGAGGGCCTCCAGCCCACCAGCGTCAGCAGGAAGACAGTGATGCCTTTGAGATCCCTGAAAACCTGTTTCCAGGCCAACTTAGACGAACTGATTTCCAGGCGCACACGCTGGCGGCCCAGCAACAGTCTCTCAGGGGAACAGATGGAATGTAAAGGCAACAGGAAGTCAGTGCTCCAGCTGAGAGGAGAGCCAGCGTGAGCCTTGATCGTTCTCAGCTGCCCCAGACGTGAACTCCAGAGCTCAGCAGCGAGAGGACGAGCGCCGCTGGGTCCTGGCTCATCTGACACGTCCTACCGACCTGTTGGAAGGCCTCAGGAGGACGGCTGTCTGGCTGCAGGCAGGGATTGGCCGCTGGGACGCCGCCGCTGCTGCAGCAAAAGGAATGTGGGTAATCAGCAGAATCTGCCTGGTTTCCAGCGCATCATCAGTTCTTTCTGATTCTGTCTGAAGCCAGATGTCAGGTCAAAGGTCAGAGACAATAACAGACTCGTTTAGCTTTGATTTGATGGGTGGGACTGAAAAAGACCTTTGTCAGAGTGGAGATGTTGTGGAAGGCTTGCTGGCCGTCTTGTGGAGGCAGAGGAAGCCACCAGAGCTGAGCAGACTCCCACGCACCCATCTCTGCTCTGACTGCTTCTGGACTGACCCTGTGGGCATTTCAGCGCGGTCAGAGGTGGCGTGGGGAGTGGCCTCCACAGACGCAGACTGGATCCAGGTTCGATGTGTTCTAGCCGCAGGCGGTCTGTAATTCTGCACCGTAATTGCCTGGCAAAGTGTTTTCTGCTCCTTCAGACCACTCATCCACTCTGTAGGGGAGAGCTGGAGGAAAGGGTGAGGCAGGCAGAAGAATGGGATGGATAACATGATGTCCTGCTGTGAAACAATTCTGCCAGACACTCACAATACGTTGGGCAGCCTTATTGTGGCGGCGCTCTGGGAAGGCTGTTAAAAAAATGATGGCAGCAAACAGACAATCTTGGCTTCAATGGAAATGTCAGCCTGTTTTAGAAGTAATCGTCCTCCAGCTGGAAAGAGCCAGCGCTACAATGGCAGCTTGACTGGCTGCTCTGGCTGCATTGTAGTTCCACCGTGGGCTCGAAGGGAAACCAGCCACGCCAAAACTGGAGCCCAACAAAGAGACGAGACGTGGCACATGTCATTTCCTCCTGGGTGGCACCGTTCTTTGTTGCTGGGTTTGGGTTAGCATGTTTGTGTGTCTCTGGGTTAGCGTGTGCTTGTGTGTGTCTTCCTTCTGACAGATGCAGAGGCCAGACCTTCTCCAGCCAGGAGCATCGGTGACCCTGGAATTACTCCACTGTCTCCGTCACACACACAGGTCTCTTCTCTCGTTTCCATTGGACATCTGTAAAATTTAAGAGTATCCCATAATTGTATGAAGTCATTTGTCAAAGGTTCAGTGTGAGGATAGTGATGTCAGAAATGGAAGGGCTGAGCAGGACAGCAGAGGGCGCTGTAGCCCAGCTGCCTGTCTGCTCATTTTCATTCTTCTGTTCGCTTGTTTCCTTACGTAACTGTTTGAGGCCCATTACAGGTTTGACCTGATTGGCACACTGCTACAACACACACACACACAGCAACAAGTGTTCAAGCTGAAGTCATTTTCTAATAGTCCGTGTGTGTGCGCAGAATGAGCCAGAGCAGATGCCTTCAGGGCCCTCCTTCGTGGTGGTGGTTGCCATCGACTTTGGCACCACCTCCAGCGGTTACGCCTACGCCTTCACCAAGGAGCCTGAGTGCATCCACGTCATGAGGTAGGCCCATGGTGATGGAATCAACAAACATGGTCTGATATGGCCCAATCTAAGCTGCCAGGTTTGAA
This sequence comes from Pao palembangensis, assembly GCA_015343265.1. Classification (NCBI taxonomy): domain Eukaryota; kingdom Metazoa; phylum Chordata; class Actinopteri; order Tetraodontiformes; family Tetraodontidae; genus Pao; species Pao palembangensis. The sequence goes on along the minus strand of CM027083.1, from coordinate 12,313,276 downwards.
CATACAGCAGAGTAGCAGGCTGTTTTCTGCTAAAGCTGATGTGAGAGCAGTGATGTTTACTCACATCCGGACCTGTTGGCAGAGGGAAAAGTCATCCAGACTCCCTGCAGGAAGTCAGAGGCTCAGACAGGAAGCCTCCCTCCGTCCAAGTCCTCAAGCAGCCTGTGTCAGACAGCCGCTGAAGCGTAGCCACAATGCTAATCGATGCCTCTTCTGAACACATTTCTGCTTGTGTCTGCAGGCGGTGGGAAGGTGGAGACCCTGGTGTGTCCAATCAGAAGACCCCCACCACCATCCTGCTGACCCCAGACAGGAAGTTCCACAGCTTTGGTTACGCAGCCCGAGACTTTTACCACGACCTGGACCCCAGCGAGTCCAAACACTGGCTCTACCTGGAGAAGTTCAAGATGAAGCTGCACACGACCGCGGTGAGGGCACACACATGCACACAGGTACAGTTAGTCGTCAGTTGTGTGTGGGCCAGATTGATGGTTAGAAGGTCAGAGCTGAGGAGCTGCTGCTGCTGACAGTCTTCCTCTGGGGCTCTACGGCCTGTTTGACTGACTGCTGAGTGTTATTACACATGCTGGTGAGGTCATAACACAGTGGCTCTGCTCCTGTCAGAACCTGTCCATCAGCACGGACCTCCACGCAGCCAACGGGAAGCGGGTGAAGGCCTTGGACATCTTTGCCTACGCGCTGGCCTTCTTTAAGGAGCAAGCCCTGAAGGTACGTCAGGAGTCGCTCGTTCCGAAGCCTCGCTGCAACATCACGCTCTTTTCTGGCCGTTAGCGGCTGACCTCAGGTCAGTGACCGTGCATGTGTTGGTCATGTGACCTGGAGAAGCTGTGCTCCTGCAGGAGCTGAGTGACCAGATGGGCAGCGAGTTCCGCAACGCTGATGTGCGATGGGTGATCACGGTTCCCGCCATCTGGAAGATGCCCGCCAAGCAGTTCATGAGAGAAGCAGCCTACAAGGTGGGTAGGCTGAGACACCACATGGTCCTTTTTGTCCATCTAGGACGCTACGTCGCTCTTCTGTCCTGGTGCTCAGGTCATGTCACAGTCCGTGACAACCGTGATGTTGCTCCCTGTCTCTTCATCCAGCTCTGAGTCAGGTTTTATAGCTTTCTGTAGTAGATCTGGCTCACATTTTTATTTAGTCCAGTGAGATGTTTCCATCCATAAACAAGCCCAGCTGTTGGCATCAAGGCAAAAAGATTAACTGTTTTTTCCTGTTTCCTTCACTTTAAAGCAGAAAAGTTGAGAGTGAAGCTGTTGCTCCTCTGATGGAGCTTCACTACACTTCTTTCATTCTCCTTTAGTGTGTGTGAGAGAGATTCATTCTTTTCTTCTGGCTCTTTTTGCAGGCTGCTCTGGCGTCCCGTGAGAACCCAGAGCAGCTGATCATCGCCTTAGAACCAGAGGCAGCGTCCATCTATTGTCGTAAGCTCCGCCTCCACCAGATGGTCGACCTGGGGACGCCGACCACCCAGAACGGCTTCAACGACAACGTGGGAAGCGGGATGACTCAAGGTTGGTCTCCTGAGGTTGTCCATGCTAACGTCCTGTCTCCTCTCGTCCGTCCTCCTGCTGATGTTTCTGCTGTGCTTCTCTGTGGTTGGCCTTTATAAACATCAGTAACGACCTTGTATCACACTTATTACTGTCTCCTTCCCAGTGTCTCCAAGTCATGGTAAACATTCTTTTTTAAATCCTCCCAGAAATGCATGAAAATGTTGTCACGTTGAATACTTATTTGCTTCTGCTTCTTTCCGAACCAGCGGATTGACTCTTCCTCCTGCTCTTTATGAGCTCTGCTTGAGAAACTGGTTAACCTGCTTTTATTTGATAAACAACTGAATTTGTTCAAGCCTGAACAAAATCTCAATTTAAGTTGCAGTTATTATTAGATTGAAGAATTTGGCCAATTAAATTTTTAAAAAAGTGTTTACATTGAAGTGAAATTCAACAAGCATCACCCTGACCAAGGTAGCCTTTAAAATAGGTGTGTTGAGAGGAGACAAAGGTTGAGCAGCAGCAGTTTCCTTCCTTTGGCCATCAAAGATTGTTTTTGTCCCATTAACTCTGCATTGTGAACATTCCTTCTGCATCCTCCTGACTGCCTGTTTACCTGCATGCTAACAACCCTGTGGGCCACAAACAGCCTATTAGGTATGCTAACTAGGACTGGTTTGGGACATTCGACTGACTCTGTCCTCAGAGGACAGTGATGACCACTGAAGTAGCTTTGAAGGTCCCCACTAGGTTTGGACCAGGTTCCTAATTAACCACAACCTTGTATCCTAATACACAAGACTGAAACGGAGCCTGGTGAACATCTCATCCACCAGCTCGAGGAACATCAGCCTTCTTCACTGGAACATCTGTCATCTGGCTCAAGGAGATCCTCAAAGTCGTCTTTCCAAGTCAGGACTGTCTTCATGACGTTAGGATCCAGATGTCAGCTCTTAGAGTGGCTGAGTGTTTCCTGACAATGCTTGTTTCATGCTAGCTCTCCGCTCACTTGCCTGGATCACCTCAACCTCCTAACTGTCACTGCATGTTCTCACGTTGAGCGTTAAGCTTGTTCAGCTGATGGGAAAGGTGTGTGTTCTCTCAGAAGCCTGCAGGTGTCGCTCACACACACAGACACAGCTGCTTGGCTAACAGCACTGTAGAAGAGCCCAGGCAGCTTCACACCATCACACTCACAACCTTCTCTCTCTGTTAACAACCAGCCAAGGAGCATGTCCGACGCAACCGGCAGAGCCGCACCTTTTTGGTGGAAAATGTCATAGGAGAGCTTTGGTCGGAGCTGGAAGAAGGTAGAGTCTTTCTCTTCTTTTACTAATCTGAGCCTCCTCTTTATTCCCCCTGCACTGATCCCAGACATGACAGTCACAATGTTTGACCTGTCAAAACTAGCAAACAGTCTTTCTGCAGGCGCTTCCAAGGTTTTGGCTTCCACACCTGAGTGGGAGTCAAAAGACCTGAGTGGACGTGATTGTAAAGAGATGCTTGTGTGGACAGCTTCACAGCTGAAGATCCACCCCAGCATAAGAACCAAACCAGGCGGTAACCACATGCAGCAGTCTGCAGGAAGGAGAGGAGGGATCAAGAACCCGGAGGTCTTGCTGGTGGAGGTCAGTCCACCAACGCTCAGTCTGGTGGCTCCACAGATGATGGGAGAAAGTTCCAGAACTTCAACTGTCACTTCAGCTCCACCACCATAGTCTCCATGGCAACATCAGACCCAAGATGGAAGGATGGGGGAGGGATGGGTGATGAGGATGGATACAGTTATTTTATAATTGGGGTAATTATGAGAATGAAACTCTTCAGGGGGACATCAAATTTGCCATCATGCAATTTCAGGAGTAAATCCTTAATGAGGGCTTTGGTCTTAGTGGAGTCCAGAGAAGCACCTTCAGGAGGCTTGGACACGTGGTCAGTGATGGACCCAGGCTCCTTGGCTGGTTCTCAGATCTTCACCCAGCCAGGGGGCTTCAGTCCGCCCTCCTGCCACAACCACCTTGAAGCTTTTTCTGCAGCTTCACTGATGTTCTTGGCTCTTGCATCTCTGTAAGGCTCTTGTTGATGCCAAGGAGCCTGAGTGCTCTGGGAATCCACCTCTGCTGCTAGACAGTGGGCTCTCCACCCGCCCTGCAGCTTCCCACTAGCTCTATTTGGCCCTCTTGCGCTCATGGGCCTCCTCCATTTGCCAGGAACTGTTCCAGTAGCACCGGTTGCTTGGAGGAGCCAGACGTTAAGTCCTGTGTTGCATTCTGGGAACTTGAGCTTCCTCCCAAGGTTATTACACACTCAGCAGCAGACTGATGAAACCATAAATAGTGTATTTGATTATATAAAATTATAAGGTTACTATATACACGCACAAACTCATTCATATACCCATCAGCACATTATTTAAAAAAAGAATATGAGTGTCAGAAAAACGAAGCGAGCTTTAATAAATAGGCCTGGAACACACAGGAAGCTGTTACTGATCTGAGCTGTCTTTCCAGAGTTAATTTATACCAGTGTGTTTAAATATGCTTACGTTTAGCTTCTTTTGTTTTTTTAGTTCAGGTTGGGAACAGTTGGTTCTTACTCGTGCTAGAATATTAAAATCTATTTCTCTAGTTGAGCTACATCTGTAAACATGGCTGCAGTTGGTGTCTGAAGAGTGGAGAAAGGTGGTGGATGGAAAGTGTGTGCAGGATGGGCCTGATGTGAGGCCAGTTGCTGTCCTCCATCACGTCTCCAGACCTGTTTGGTCCCACTCGAGTCCTGTTGACCTTCCAGCTGCGGAAGTGCTGATGGTGCCTTCTGCTTGTGTGCAGGTGACCGTTACGTGGTGGTGGACTGTGGTGGAGGAACGGTCGACCTGACTGTGCACCAGATCCGTCTGCCAGAGGGACATCTCAAGGAGCTTTACAAGGCCTCAGGTTGGAGGTCTTCAAATGCTCTTTTCTTGCTTGGAACTTTCCCCTTTCAGCAGATCCAAACGTGTGATCTTCCACCTCCTCAGGTGGTCCCTACGGGTCTCTCGGGATTGACTACGAGTTTGAGAAGCTCCTGTGTCAGATCTTTGGCCAGGATTTCATCGAGCAGTTTAAGATTAAGAGGCCAGCTGCTTGGGTTGACCTCATGATCGCGTTTGAGTCCCGGAAGCGGGCAGCAGCTCCGGACAGAACCAACCCGCTCAACATCAACCTTCCTTTCTCCTTCATTGACTACTACAAGAAGTTCCGAGGCCACAGTGTGGAGCACGCCTTACGCAAAAGCAAGTAAGAGCAACACAAAGCAGCCCCTCAGCCAGATGTTTTCCTCTCTTGCTGCTGTCTGTGCCACCTGTGCACCTTCAGGCTGCTGACCAGTGAGCTTCCACCAGGTGGAGTAAACCCTCCAGCAGCAGTAGCATCAGGAGCAGGCTAACGTAGTTAGCAGGAAACTCACGGTTGCTCGGTAAAGAAGAGCGAGATGTAAGCGTCAGATCAGCCTTAGACTGGCTCTTCAGGACTGGTGCCCAGACCAATGCCTTCCACGCTGGGTCTTCAGTGAGGAGGAGCTTTTAAAGACTGTTAAAGGGCTTCCTCAGAAGCCCGCTGAGTAATATGGATTTGGGTCCACAAGACATCCATCATGAATCTGATCCAAATCCAAAAGCAGATATCAGAGGAATTCTAATCTGTCTGTCCATGGAAGAAGGGATCAGTGGCGATGGAGCAGAAGGCCACAGGCCCAGGAGCATCTTCAGATGTCCTCATCTGAGGCTCTGGGGCACTCCACCTGCAGATCTTCATGGACCATACTTGGAATCAGCGGGACTAGAGCAAAACAAGACAGGCTCTGGCTGGAATATGGATCATTTTTAAGGGTGGAGGAAGCAGAGAGAGGGAGGAGCAGGTGCCTCTTGGAAGCTCCCAGAGGTCTCAGCCTATAGCAGCAGAACAGCTGCACAGGCAATAGAAGCTTCAACATGTTGAATGTGGGCCTCCAAAGACAGATGCTGCTGACAGATGAGTAGACCAGCAGGGCTCCTGCCAGTGGTGCTGGGGTCCAGGTTCATGCCACCCACCAGGGCTACGTTGGTAGGGAACTGGTTCCCTGGGCCTGGTATGATAATTCCAGTCTATTCTGAGTTTAACTGGAGCAAATTTCTGCTCCTCCAGGACTTTCCAGGCTCAGCCTGGAGGTTCAGGAGCTGATCACTTTGGCCTGCCTTCATTCAGAAATATAATTGGGTGTCATCTGCATAACACTGGAAGTGTAGTGCTGCTTCCTGTTTACACTGTTGGTTGGTTAATCTTTTTTTTTTTTTTTTTTTTTTTTTTTTTTGCAGTGTGGACTTTGTTAAATGGTCGTCTCAGGGGATGCTGAGGATGAGTCCAGATGCCATGAATTCTCTGTTCAAGCCCACCATAGAGCACATCATCCAACACCTCAGTAAGCTCTGCTGATGCATCCACACACCCTCCACCCCGCACAGTTCTCATGCCTCCGTCCGTCTCCACAAACAGGCGGACAAAACCAGGCAGCTCTCACATCTTGAGGACCCAAGTGTTCTTTACAAGGCTGTTTCAGAAATAGATTGAACCGTGTTTCAGCAGTAATCCAGACAGAAGAGAAGATGATACTGAAACAGTTTTACCACATGTTGCAGCAGCACTGATGGGAAAGTGGCCACATTTGGTAAGAACCATAGCTGGAAAACACAGAAGCAGGCAGAGAGCCCAGCAGGGAGTCCGGATAGGCAGACAGATCCGGGACGGAGACACAATCGGGGCCAGATCCAGACAAAAGATGAAGGTTGTCTTTAGTTTAAATATGCAGGGAGACAGTGAGACACAGGCAGGGATGCTCACAGGTGATCAGCTGCTTCCTGGTCCTTCCTGTTGTGCTCTTCCTGCCAGGGTCGGCGGTCTCAGCTTCATCTCTTGTTCTTCTTCTCCAGCTGAGCTGTTTGAGAAGCCAGAAGTGGGTGACATTAAGTTCCTCTTCCTGGTTGGAGGTTTTGCAGAATCTCCTCTGCTGCAGCAGGCTGTCCAGAACATGCTGCAGGGCCGCAGCCGCGTCATCATCCCCCACGACGTTGGCCTCACCATCCTGAAGGGCGCCGTGCTCTTTGGTCTGGATCCCAGCATCATCAAGGTCCGCCGCTCGCCCCTCACCTACGGGGTGGGCGTCCTCAACCGCTTCGTGGAGGGCAAGCACCCAACTGAGAAGCTGCTGGTGAAGGACGGCACGCGCTGGTGCACCGACGTCTTCGACACGTTCATCGCTGCAGACCAGTCTGTGGCGCTGGGCGAGATGGTCAAGAGGAGCTACACGCCAGCCAAGCCCTCCCAGCAGGTCATCGTCATCCACGTCTACTGCTCTGAGAACGAGCGCGTGGGCTTCATCAGCGAGCCCGCCGTCAGGAAATGTGGGACTCTTCGCCTGGATGTGAGCGGAACAGAAACGGTGGCGCCGCGGCGGGAGATCCAGACGCTGATGCAGTTCGGGGACACGGAGATCCGGGCCATGGCGGTGGACGTGTCCACGGGGCGCACCGTCAAGTCTAGCATCGATTTCCTGGGTCAATAAGGGAATACGTGCGCGCATGCACACGGATACACTCACTCGCACACACACACACACACTCACTCTCTCTCCTTCCTGTCAAGCTCATTAACATGTTCATTAATGATAATTGCTTCTTAAAGGTCACTGTGACCGCAGCTAACACTGAAACAGGCCAGTGTCTCACTGCTGCCACCATTTTCCACAACACAGTATTTTCCTCAGACATCACAGAGAACTCACATCGACCATTAGTCAAAGTCTGTTTCTAATTTGACCATTAACGCCTGACAAAAAGTCTAACTTCTGTGTAACGTTCCAGCTGGTTTCCTTCTCTTTACTGGCTGCTTCTTGCTGTCCAATCGTGATGACGACATTAGGCCTGCTCCTGCTCAACTCATGTCGTCGTGTGAAAATCAAACCTCCAAATAGTGGATGACCAGAGAGAGCAGCATGTTGACGCTCCAGGCCGACCTGCTGAGCTCCGTCCATGTCCTTCACGTCTGCAGGTTACCGCACTCGTGTGAGGGATGAGCTCATGGCTGCTGGGTACGAGCACCTTCTGTGTCCACCTGACGTCATGAAAACCAGTTAGAGGAGCGAGGGAAGCCAGTCAATGTTCTGCTGCCTTGGTTTGACCTGGTGATCACCTGCTGAGGCCTGGCAGGTCCACAGGTGAAACACAAGCGGCGTTCTCTCTGTAAATACCATCTAGTATTTAAATATTGTACAGATTTGTAGTGTTTAAGGACATTTTGAGCCAATACTGTGTGTGAGCTTTTACATTCTCTAATCAGTTTTCTCAGCAGCTGCATCAGCAGAGGCTGAGCCAGATAAAAGAAGTTGCTCTGCTTTCTTTTCTGTAGATACTTGAATACTTTCATTCGAAAGTCTCCTGTTTGTCTGAATTCTTAGTTGGTGATGATGGCCTAATATATATTAATACATAATGAATCCATGTTTATATAATCTGCTGACACTTGTAAATGTGTTATTAACGGACGCCTCTTCATCAGAAGCCACCAGGGTTCTCTCGCAACACTTCCTGCGTTGGCTCAAGTTTCACTCTAGTAATAGAGCTTTGTTTGGTCCAGGCGTCTGCATGTCAAAGTGTCCTTGAGCAAGGCTGTAAGAGCCCGAAGTAGAGCCTGAACATGCGTCTTCAGTGAATGAAAGCATGTGATTGGTTATTCCTGATCATGTGACCCTGTGAGCTTGTCTGCCATCACTTCCCGAGTGTGGCTGGTGACCCTCCCAGTCCCTTCACTGGATGCTTCTGTCTGTGTATCATCTTCTACATCAATCTGGAGGGGTAGTACGTGTTTAATGAAAATGTAGCAACATTTGGAATGTCAAACCTGTTTGAAGTCATTTTTACGCCCTGCAGCTGTTGTCTTTGTACCAGTAGGATGTGCTTCTGACTCCAAAGAGATTTGTGGTTGTGGGTGTATACACACACTCTCTGGTACACACACTCTCTGAAGACTGGAAGAAAAACAGGGAAACGCCTCGTCACTCTTTCCTCACTCTTCCTGCTTACATGTGATCTTGCATCTGTTTAAGTGACTTTGAAGCCATTTCTGAACTGTGAAACAAGTCTTGCCGTGCTTTCTGTTGGCCAAGCTGCTGTGCTCAGCACCTTCTCTGCATGTCCTGCGCGTAGGATAGAAGCGAGTTCAAAAAGCAGTAGAGATCCAGCTTTGCCCAGTGAGAATCGCCATGGTGAATGTTGCTCTTAAGGAATAAAATGCCATGTAACACTTGCTGCTTTCTGAGCTGGTGTGTGTGTCCTGATGTTATGTACCTGCACCTGCTAACCTGCCAACACAATAATGCATTTTAGCCTTTTAGCTCAAACGGCTGAGCTTGCAGTTAGATGATCTCTGTAACACATGTACACCGTTGTTTTTTATAAGGCGAGAGATTCGTGTTCTAAGTTTCATCTTTTCACACACTGACTGTATTAGAGCGGTGCCAGAGGCGCCACCATCACAAATAAAGTATGTATTTCAAGAGCGACGTCCTGCTTTTCTGCTTTAGTGTGCTGCTCAGGCTCTGGCACTCCGCCCCAGGTTGGCTGGGCCTGGACCTGGATCCTGTGGCCCTTCTGTTGCCTGAGAGTCAGGTGGAACATCTAGATGCTGCTGAACTCGGGGCTCGGATCTCTTCACGTCCAGAACCTTTCGAGCCGCTGAGATTTGGATCAGGATCATCTTTATTTCAAACATAGAAATCGAACATTAAAGTAAAAAACAAGCGAAAACATAAAATGAAAACATTATTTACTGAAACTCCTTCAGTATTAATGGAGTAGGAAGTTTGATCATTATCTTCAGTTTTCCAAAATAGATCTGTGTCAACTGGACTGAAAGGTTTCTTTGAAAACGTTTCGCCCTCTCTCCAGAGAGCTTCTTCAGTTCTAAGTTTCAGTCACCCACGTACAATGCAGTCCTCCACTCTTTTTTTTGTCAGCATTCCAAACGTTCACGCCGTTTGACCAGACCTGGTGACTCATTAACATGTGACCCAACAGACAAAGGGGAAGCACCCCAACCGAAACTAGGTGAACGACCCTGCCAACCACCCTGCCAAGGACTCCCAGGTGACCACCCGGGCCATTAACATGCCAATGGTCCACAGGGCTATATTTTCAAGCTCTGCCCCAGCAAACTTAGAACTGAAGAAGCTCTCTGGAGAGAGGGCGAAACGTTTTCAAAGAAACCTTCCAGTCCAGTTGACACAGAGAGATCTACTTTGGATAACTATGACCTGGATGAGTGAGAATCTACACAGATATCTTCAGTTGTCCTCCACAGAACCAGCTGACAATGTGACAAACTTCAGATTAGTTCTAGCAAAGTGCTCCTTCACGTCTGCTGTTCGTCTCCAGTGAGCTTCTCCTCCTCCTCTGGGAACACCTTCTGGATGCTGCTGGATGAGGAAGTTACTTCTTGCTTTGGATCCCTAAACTTAAGTTATTTATTTAGTCATATATATTTATGTTCAGATAATCTGCGTTGTTTATCCTTGTAGCTCTTTTTGAAGTGTGCATAGTGGTTGTACGTAGGTTGCTTTTTGGCCCAAATGTCAGTCCAATAATTCAAGTATGGGAACACGAGCGTGTAATAAAGCCCCTGAAATGAGTTTTCATTCAGAAGCTCCCTGATTCTTCCTAACTCTCCAACCCTCTCTGCTACTTTTGCAGGTACATGTGCTGTAGGTTTCCAGCAGATCTCCTGGTCTAATCTACCACCCAGAGATGTATTTTCATACACTCTTTCTATGTTTCTTGGTCAATCATTACATGTACAAGTGTGCTTATTTTCAGTTACCAAACAGCATCAACTCTGGACTGTGGAGGTACCTTAGCACACCTCTCACCACCGCTGGGCCAGGAGGTGAGATGTTCACCCACTTAATGCGGGTCCAAGTGGTCAGGGACTTTACTCAGCCAGTTATCCCAAGTTGGGACTTTCTGTTTTCACGCCATTCAGCTTCAGCTGTGGGAGGCAGGTGGTCACCAGACTGTTCCTGCCTGCTTCTGATGAGGCTCCATGCTGTGCCTCTCGCAGCCAGAGTTGTTCCAGCTGGATCACATGACTGTAGCCAAGGTTCAGCCAACTCCTGGTGTAACTGTCCATGACAGAGACCATACCGCTATCCTGGAGCCGGCTCCACGACCCTGGAGCTGGCTCCATCCGGCTTTCAGGGCCTGGTAACAAGGCTTGTTCATGGTCAGGCAGGGTCAGTTGTAGTCCCTGGTCTTCCCCAGTTCCTGTCAAAAGGAAAGCTGGCAGTTCCAGGTTCTCCATCCACTATGGAGGGTTGAATGTATCCCCATTGCTCTCTGGTTCAGCACCATGGACGTGTGTGGTGGATACTGGCAGAGAAAACACCTTTGAACACTGATTGAGGCGGTTCAAGGTCAGGAAGTCCCAGACCCCTCCACCAATAGTGGCACATCCCACCTTCACGCCACCTTTCCTGCTGCTCCAGCGGGTTAGGGTTAGCACCGGCTCTGGGCTCATCATCGAGCCACACTGTCCCTCTGAAAGGAAATGTGTCCTTCCGACCGTGACCTCTGGCCAGTTGTCTGGTCTGTGAGACATTTGGAACGTTTTCTCCAGAGATCATCAACCCCTCCTGAGTTTCAGGACTCTCATCACTGCTGAGCAGAGTCACAGACAGCTGATCCACTTCCAGAGACTAGCCACAGTCCTGCTGACTCAGGTAAGCGCTGCTTGGATGCTGCAGGAGAGTCCAGTACCAGGTCAGTGGTCACCTGACGTATCTGCTCATACGTGTACAGCCCTTCCTGGGCTGAAAGGAGGCAAAGCCAACCTCTTCCCACACATGGATCGGCGCGCTTCTACTGAGGCAAAACGCGTTTCTAGGACGACGTCAGACATCAGTTCACACTGAGAGATGAGTCGGACCTCATCAAGCTCCTCTGTGCCTCCTGGGCTCATCGTCACGGCCAGTCTGAGGGCAGGGTGGAGAGACTGATGGGACTGATGTTTCCCTACGGCTCAGGCCTTCGTTAACGCTGTGGCGTTCCTCCGTTCTCCTCGGATCAGGGCAGAGAACCTAATTTACCACTAGATTCCACACCTGCTATGCTGCACACACCACTACAGGATGACCCAGTTTGACCCTGTTTGACCCAGTATGACCCAGTATGCTAAAACAGTGTGTTCCACCCTCATCAGCCAGGTGATTTGGTTCTGGATGATCCTGCTGCTCCCAGCTGTGATCCAGAGGGTTAGGGTAGCCAGGAGCTACGTATGAGATTAAACATCATCAGAACACATGCTCATGACCAGGGACTGCTCTTCATAACAGACCCAAAGGGATTTTTCAGCTACCCCTCCTGTCACACAGGCTCCTAGGGATCCTCTCCCCACAGAGCCCCGTCCCCTCTGGAAACAGTCCACGTCTGTTCCTGCGTCCTCGCCGTGAGCAGACATTGCTACTGTGTCTGCTTTGTGTTGCTGAGGGTGCAGTGATCTGGTTTGGACCTCTAAATGTGCCTGTTGTGTTACTTTAATGCAGCTGTCGGACGTGTTTTGTGTCATCTTCTCTGTGTGTTGATGAGCCGACTCTCTGAATTCAGCCATGTTGCGTATTTACTTCTGAAATGAGGACAGCTGTACTTGTAGAAAGGAAGACTGTAACCTTGTTGTTATGTTGGTTGTTTTTGTTCCGCCTGCCCTTGTACTGCGGGGACAGGTAAAGGTGTGACACTCGGGCTTTTACAGGAGGGGACCCTTCATAGAAACATTTCCACACTCCTGCCATCACCAAGAGTTAACGTTGTAATCCGCGTACACCCACAGCCCTGGCACGCCACCGACCTAAAACCAGGGTTACAATAATAATAATAATTATTAAAAACGTTAGAATTCCAACAGGCTCCTCGCCCGCTGGACCTTGTCCGTCGCTCGGACCCGAATAATTAAGCAAAACTCTTCAGTCTTGTGAAGGTAATATTGTAAAGGTCCACTGATTTGAAAAGATTTAATTTAGAATTTAATAATTTTTCTCAACCAATGAAAAATTGAAGAAAACCTTTTCGGAAATAGCAAATGAAGAAAGTTCCCAAGGTATTCTAAAGTCCCTGAAAGAAATGAGCATATTCTCAGTGAATCTACGGCCGATACGCCATGAATAATTTTAATATTCAAATAAAATATGGTTTATTTTCCCCAGGATGACAAAACTAGACGCCACTGTCGTCTCAAGAAAGATTTAATTGATACAAATCAGAAAAAAATATTTTAAAGAAGGTCATTATGTCCTTATTGAGAGTGTTTGAAAAAATGACTTTACTGCAAATTCATCCATTAGTCAAAAGCTATGACAGTTGGTGGGGAAAGAAAGAAATGTTTGATGGGGACGTAAACCAACAAACGTAATGTGTTTTAATGGCACAACACTGCCCCCTAGTGGGCGTGACAGGCTTTGTGATATAAAAATAATGCTAGTGTGCAAGAAATATAGAATAACACAGAAACACAAATAATATAGAATAACACACACACACTGTGCGCACACACACACACACATGTGTGTGTGTGTGTGTGTGTGTGTGTGTGTGCGCTGAGATTCTTCAGTTCTGTTAGATCAGGTTTGGCTGTCAATCATGGAATATTGTTCTAATTTAAAGGGTGTTTGTGTCAGTGAATATCCCTCCATCACTTCCTGTCACAGTAATGGATGTGATGTATACTGATGCTTTCATCCTGTCTGTTGCTGTTTCACTCACAAGCTTCAATGCAGAACTATAAATCGGCCTTTGATCTTAACAAAGCTCAACGGGTGAACGTAGATTATGGTACAACTTAAATGAGCGTCATGAATCTATAAGTTGTGAAGGTGAAGCTGTTTCCTTCAGTCGTTGTTGGCGCTGCTGAAACTGCGAAGCTGCTTTGTGCTCACGCTGCTCCTCTACAATCAGATTCCCGGGACCATCCTTCCAGGCTGTGCTGATGGAGAAACACCTGTAATTCCCATACATTAGTCCAGTATAGACGTTTGGCCTGATGTCGGCAGAACCTGAGCTGCGTGGAAAACACCCTCCTGGTTGTTTGTGTGGTGTTTTATAGGTGACTAAAACCGTCACACACACCACACGTCCATTACTCTGTTTATTCCTTTAAACACCCCCACCAGTGATTCATCCTGCTGAATGTGAAACTAAAGACAGGAACTTATTCAGGAGCAGAATACATTTACACAGTGAGTGTATTATTCCTACAGAAGTGGTAGAGGAGAGCCACTCAACCCCTCACAAGGTGAGCTTGTTTTTAGCCTCCTCTCTCTCTCCCTCCCTCTCTCCCTCTCTCTCTCTGTATTCAGGAGAAAGGCTAAGAGGCTTGGATAGGTGTGGCCCCTCAAACAGCTCTGAAGTGCACCAGTTGCTACGGTAATCTGGGGGAACCCAAACTCACCAAGTGGCCCTTCAGTTTCCAGCTCATCTGCCCTCCCACATGCACGCTCTCCTGCAGTTAATGGCAGAGTTCACAGCCACAGCCACGTCCAATGAAATCCTGGGATGTAAGAAGGGGCTTGACACACTTTGTGCTTATTAAAGCCTGAAAACCGACAGAACGTAAGTTCATTCCAATTTGTTTGTTTGAGATGAATATTTGTGTAACCTGCTTAAGTGTTTCAGTGTGAAGGTATGCCTGACCACTCAACATGCTCATACACTGGCCACCCACACACACACACACACACACACACACACACGTGTGTGTGTGTCAGCTGTTTCGCAGGACGGCTTGTCCTCTTTCGTCTGCCCACCATGGTGCTAGTTTTGAACTAAACCCTGCGAGCTGATGAGCTGATGATGTTTCACCCTCCATCATTTTTAAAAGCTAATGCTACAGAAGCGCCTGCTGGCTAAACTGTTAGCATCTGCCATCTATTGCTCTTGAATATCTGTGCAGAACCCATCTTCCCAACGAGCCCTGTGCAAGCTCTCCGACCCATTCGACCCGACTAGAAAAGCTTCCTTTGTGGACTCTTTCATTACTGCTGGAATCCATCCACAGCAGAGGTCAAAAACATTTCTTTTGTAAAGGCTAAATTAATTTCTCTCCGTGACAGCCGGAACCTCTTTGTTGCTTTGACAGAATTGTACTTTAGATTGGACGGAATGTGATGTGTTGTGTTGACGTCCTTGTTGGGCTTCAGAGCGGCGGAAAATTCGGTTTGATTGTTCTTGAGGAGGAGCTAACAGCCCGCTAGATTTGTTGTGCAAGCACTGGCCAGGGGAGCTATTTTTCTCTGCCACCTACACGTATACATCAACACACACACACTCACACTCACACACACACACACACTCACACTAAGGCCACAGACTTGAAGATCAGGAGATGAGCTGCTGTCATTGGCAGATTTCCTCTGACAAACACATAATGACAGGAATTAGGCTGCTATTTTGTCATTAGCCTTCACTTCCGATGAGCCGATAATCAAAAGAGAAACAAGAGTCAAAGGCAGACGTCTTCAGAGGGCTTCAAGACTCTCCCACCTCTGGGCCCACACATTCAACTTGCTGGTTTATTAATATTATTAACATCGTCAGGCTTGAAGCTCGGAGCCCAGATGCTTTTCTCTCCTGATTGGTATTGTGTGAGCGCTGATGGCTTGGCTCAGGGGAAGTCACAGTGATTTCACATGCACTTTGTCAGAGCCATGATGAAAATGGCAGCTCGCCGCTTTGAAGCTGTATATTTGCAAGTGTAATTATGGGGTGTGTGTTCAAATAAATGAAGCCAAAACAATGACACACAATCAGGACTTCATAAGCCAGCGAAAGGCCACGGACAGATTAATGAGTGCTTTTCAACACACACACACACACACGCACACACGCACACACGCAAAGAAAGAGAGACAGGGAGAGAGAGACCTTTAGAATTATAAATCAATGTTAGACATTCAGAAAGGTTTTGCCTGTTTTGTATCCAAATAAGCAGCGAGGCAGGATTGATATTTATGTCTGTAACACACACACACACACACACACACACACACACACACACACATGTGTTGGCTAATCCGCTGCTGTGTTGTCGTGGCTACGTGCTTCAGCATCATTGTGTTGCTGAAGCCCGGGCCCGGAAGCCTGGGCCTGGTTGAGGTCCTGAACTCTCTGGATCAGGCTTTTAATAAAGCACAGACATGAAGAGGATGAATAAATGGTCTCCTAAGGCCAGTGGAGGAGAGCTTTGTTGATGAGCTTACTGTGGTTGCTGCCCCTCACACAGCGGCACAGACTGGATTTTATTTTCTGCCACGTTCCCAGATCCACAGAAGGACATGCTTTGAAAGAGGAAGGAAGAATGAAGCTGTCAGATGTTGGAGAACCACCAAGCAGATTGCTAAGCTCAATAAATAAACAGCAGCCCTGAACCCGCTGCTCCAGGACCATAGTGCTTTTCTGACACTCTTATATATTACGCTGCTACCCTGGCCAGTACTCTACTGTCGCTGCGGTCCTGGTTTTCTTAGTGTTAGGAGGGTGAAACCTATTTAGGTTTTATTAGGATAAATATATTGTTTTAGTTACTCCACTCTTCTCGTGTTTTCATTCGTCTTTATCAGATTTTCCTTCATTGTTGCATTTGATGGAAAGGAGTAATGCCTGACCGCGGCTCCAGGGCCCAGCCGATCGGTCCTGCAACCGCTGACAGAGGACATATATCTGATGACTTTCCTTCCATCTGTGATCGTTCCCCCATCACTGTTCTATGTCTGTCGCTGATCGACAGCCTTTCTAAAGGTCCACGTGAAGCAAACCTAACCACCAGGCGTGACCCCATCCCCCACTGCTCTGTCCACTGCAGCCCAATTCTGCCCCCCTGTGTCCAACAGGAGTAAGTGCTCCAGAATCTGGTTGATTTTTTTTGTTTTCTCTGCTGCTGCTGGAAGACACACTCACATCTTCTTGTCTTTTCCTCTCTGCAGAACCACCTTCTTTGCTCCATACTTGGGTCTCAGGGGATTAATGACGTAGTCGTTCCATCGAAACTGGACCTCCGTCACTTCCCCAACATCCAACTCTGCATCCAACAACAGCTTGTACGTCCTTCCGGGAATCAGGGCGCCCCTAAGGAACCCCCCCCCACCAGATAACAATGGGGACATTTTAGCACCATTTACACACATGCTCTATTTAATGTTGTTTTCTTTTGAAGTCAGACTCTCCAGCTACCACAGGAGGATTCCACCACACGCTGTGGGAAAGTAACCACTTGCTAAGGTTTTAAGTGTGGAATTATGGGATCTCTCTCTCTCTTATTCTACCCTAGAAAGTCTTGGTGGAGCCCTGAGACCAGCGTGCTGCCCGCTGCGTTCCTTAAAAAGTAGTAGTAATTTTGTACACCAATTCTCTTTTGGAGGGAAAGAAATGAACCTCATGGACGATAACATTATACAAAGATTTAAGCTGGTATGTTAATCAGTCCACCCTTCCATCCACTTTCTAAGTTCTTTTCTCTGGTGGGGTCACGGGGGGGTGGAGCCTATCTCAGCTTGTTAGCCAGACGTTGTGCTCTGGTGAATCTGAAAAGCTCAGTATCTTGGCACAGAGGATGTGCACAGACAGTCAAGTCTCAGCCTTCTGTCAAATAGTGCACAAATGTTCTTACACATGAAGCTGGTGCTCTTTGGTGCTTCCATACTTTCCAACAAGAGCCACAAACATGAAGCCCAGGTTGGGCAGTATCGGACCATCCAAGGTCACTGCGATTCTGTAGCTGTAGCCTAAAACACAAAAGCAGTGAGGTGGTCAAGCAGCAGACTCTGTCCTCCCAGACTGCGGCTTAAACGAGGACTTGCTTCCTAATCTGCATGTTTACAGTCACACAACACATCAGCGAAAATGACCATAGAAACTCACACATATCCATGCTGCAAACATACAGCCTAAAGTCTCTGCTGCTAGAAATGATTTCAGGGACTTCAGGTAGTCCCAGGCAGAGCGAGAGACTTACGTCTGAAGGGTGTTGAGCTGCCTGTGGTGAGGAAATACTTTGTCCTGGACGTGTCATCTGTCACAGGGAACTTCTCAGCATGGTGGCCCATCAGAGGACATTCAGAGTGTTCACATGGGAAACACTTCTCCTGTGAAGACAAGCATAGCTGGTGGCTATCTGCTTTAGCTGCGGAAAAAAGAAACAACTAGGAAGGAGAGAAAGACACAGATGTTCTCTCAGACATGCTGATAAGAGGTCCTGCTCAGTGATCTCCAGCCAGCAGTGATAACGTGTCCTTTTCACTAACAGCTGCAGACACAAGTCCTGTCCATGGAAGACATCAGCCCTCCTCTGCAGCAGCATTTCAATCTGGCCAAATGGACATTTCACAATAGACATCAACCATAACCAACCCAAAACATAACTAACCCTAATAAAACAATACGAATAAAACATAATAAAAACATATTCTGAGGGAAATCTGAGATGAGGTGTCCAACCCATTCGCAAAGGTACATCGTGTTTGGTCTAGCTCAGTAATAAGTACGAACAGACCACTAGGATCACAAGTCAAAAAACTGGATTATAGGTTAAAAAAAGCCTTAAAAAGGATGGAAATTTCCAGAAGTACATAAATATCTCCAACCCATGACCAAGAAGACCAAACAAAGTAACCCCCCCCCGAAACAAGGACCAGGAGAACCATCTCCCAGGAGGATAGCAGAACCTGACAGGTAATATGGGAAAGAACACAAGTACAAGACTGATGCTGAATAAAGAGCTTTACAACATTCCTTGCATTTGAGTTGCTGGTTTCCTCTTGCTTGTCCTCTACCACAGAAACCTTACGGGGATAATGAAGTGGACCAGAGCAAGCGGGACAACTTCTGGCAATCTCCGTCCCTGGACGGAGGATGGCACACAGAAGGGGACCCGGAGGAGAGGACAACTACAACCCTGTCCGGTTGAACCACAGATACCTTGCGGTGCTAACGAAGTGGTTCATACTAAGCAGGGGGTAAGTATGCGGCCCCCCGTGTCCGACTCTAGGACAGCACTGCGGGTGTGGTGGTTCAGGGCATCAGAACCTTAAACGTAGCCCAGTCTTCTATGGGGACTAGCCCCACCCACTCACCAGACCATACTGCACCACACACGTTTCTAATCAGGCAAAAGCCACTAAAACCTATTTCCAATTGAATGTCCTTCAAATTGTCACCACCCTCCAAATTTTCGTCCCTGAGTCTACATAGGGACTGAGCCGTGGACGCACCGGGACCTAGGCGCTGATTTTTCACCAACACTTTTTCAACAAACCTTTGAAGCCCCCAGTGGAACGGAAGACCTAAAAACAAGGATAGGGTAGGCTAGACTGAGACACACCCTGAAGACAGCGCATCTTCGGCAGTACCTTCCTTGGGTGAGAGTATTGTGGTAAGCGGTCGAAACACACTGAGACCTCAAGGCGCACAACTGATGATGTGTCTCATGGCTGACCGAGACGCTGCAGTGTCTCAGTCGGAAAACCTACTGGGTTTCCCGCCAGTGGGGATTCGCGGGCAGCAAAGGCCCACATACCTGACCCTGACCCTAACCCTGACCCTAACCTGACCCTAACCCTGACCTTAACCCTACTGTTACCTAGGATGTCTAGTGATCTGTAGTTCGTTTCTCTAGTCGGTTTTTGGACAATAAAAACTTTTATTGCAACTGTTGGGACCCCTGCTTGTGGCTCCTGACTCTGCTCCACTCATAACAGCGAATCACATTAGTGGTGAAGCTCTCGTGAAACTTAAACTTACATCAGCGAAGGAGTCCTTGTTAGGACATGGATATCCCATAAAGCCCTGAGGTTTAGCCAAGCTCTCCATGTAGTATTCATATGCTCGGACGTGGTTGCAGGCGTCAAACTTCGTGGTACCTGGTAACATTTGGACAACGTGATAAAGGAGAGCAGCAGAGGAGGATTATGGAAGGAAAGTTGAAGAGCAATTATTACAGAGTAGGGCTGCAAACATCAGCGTTCTGAATTTTCTCCTGTACTACAAGGAGCTGGTATCTGTTCGCACAGTTTTTGGAGATAAAAGTCAGTGCTAACTGTAGAAGAACGTGAGTGTGAAAAATGTCAGAAGCTTCAAGACCTCCAGTTATACACACACACACACAAACACATCACAACACTGCAGTTATATGAGAAAAGCTCTGAAAGTCTGCAGCTTCAGTTAGACCACAGACTCATCATCTTAGCTAGCTTCTGAAAGCCTGGGTGTGTGTTCAGCAGAGCTCACCCAGCCAGATAGCATCCAGGGCGCTGGGGTTTCCTCTGTTGGCTGAGCACCCTGGCATCAGCTCTCCTCCGTTGGGGTAAAAGTCGATGTGTCCCACAGGCTGTGACATCCCCAGACCTGAGAGTTGATGGCAAAAACTGGTCATTTCCAAAGCGTGAGTGACTGTTAGAGCCGTTTCCCCCTGACTGCAGCCGTTACTACGGCAACACACAACATTAACCACTCAATTAAGGTTGCAGCAAACTTCCACCAGTGCTAATCAGTGATGAATACCAAGCTTGGAGTTAAAAGGAAGTCCGTCTGTGTGGATGACATCCACAAAGGTGGCATCTGTGACGTCCAGACTGACAGCAGCACCGGTTCCCTGGAAGTACGGCTCACTCGGGTCCAGTCCTAAGCAGACAGAGCAAAGTCCGCTACATGATCTGTGAGACTTGTCTCTTCCCTCCTGTCGTTTTGTTCTGGTGGCTGAGTTTGTCCATGAACCCTTGAGCACTAGTTAGCAACAAACCATAGCGCTGGAGGAACTCCCCTGGCCTCAGTCATCTAGGGCGCAGAAGCAAACCAAACAGAAGCAACAGCTGCTACCAGCTGGACTAAAAGACGTACCTGTGATGCGTGCCAGGCCGGGGATCCGACTCCCGACGTCTCCTGCAGCGTGGGCTCCGAGACTGTGTCCAATCATGTGGAACTTCCCAGCAGTCTGGTTGTAGTTGTCCTACGTGGGTCACATGTTCAACATGTGACAGGGCTGTGTGGATTGCTTAGCTTCTGTTTTTCACAAGTACTCAGTTATTAACAGGTGAAAATATCTAAAGGTTTTCATATAACCATGAAGTAACGTGCTGTTGTTCCTCACACCAAGCAGAAAACGTTTAAAGGTTCTAAAACCTTCAGTGGTTTCTACCAGCATAGAATCAGGTCTGTCTTCTGTCCTTGTCTTTGATCTACCTGTAGAAGGAAAAGCTGCTGATGTTCTGGTATTTACCATGAGGAATGTGATCATGGCAGCCATCTGGGCGGCCACCACTCGGACGTTATTGGCTGCCTGAGCGTATGGGGTCTTCACACCTTTTTTCCACTCCACAGCTATGCAGTTCACATTCTCCCTCTTCACCATCTCCTAAACACAGAACAACACCGACCGACTTTAATGTTCAGCTTTTTGCATTTATGCAAACTATTAACACTTTATATTAAGGTCTGCCCTGCTCACAGCCAACAAGAAGACCCAAAGGTGGTGTTCACAGAGGCCCTGACACATACAGGTGCTCGGTCCTCCTTTAGAATGACCAGAAACCACAAGCAGACAAGCTCTTTGAGACTGTACGTGCCTGGCTCAAATGAACCATCCCACATGGGCCTGGTCCTGCTCCAGGTTTCTTCCTGTTAAATGGCAGTTTTTCCTGCCACTGCTGCTTGTTGGGGGTCAGGCAGGGTTTCTGGAGACAATGTGGACTGTAGCAGACGCTGAATAAATCAAGATGAACTGAATTGCAGGCAGGCATGCGTCACACCTCCAGGGGCAGCTTTATGCACCAGCTCTGCCTCCATCACCAGATGGAGGCCTGTAGTCTACAGAGCAGTAGTCTACAGAGCAGTAGTCTACAGAACACTAGTCTACAGACCAGTAGTTTAGAGACCAGTAGTCTACAGACCACTAGTCTACAGACCAGTAGTTTAGAGACCAGTAGTATACAGACCACTAGTCTACAGACTACAAGTCTACAGACCAGTACTCTACTGTCCGGTAACCTAGAGTCACTAGTCTACAGACCACTAGATTACAGACCAGTAGTCTACAGACCAGTAGTCTACAGACCACTAGATTACAGACCACTCGTCTACAGATCAGCAGTCTAGAGTCCAGTAGTCTAGAGACCGTCTTTACCTCCTGGAATGGGGCCTGCCCCTTTAAAATGTGTTTCCATTCTTTTTCTGTGCCAAGTCTGTGTGGTGCAAATGTGCTGCTTGAGCAGTGGAAACGCTTGTACATGTGTTAGCGTGTTAGCTCACAGGCCCAGCACACGTGATTCCAGGTGAAGGCAGCAGCTGGTGGCCGTCCATCTGCCCCATCTGCCCCGCCTGTTTGGAGCCCTCCCATCTGGATCGGATCCTTCAGAACCACAGGCCATCTATTTCTCTTTTGGTATTTTTAATCATCATTCTACTGAGGTTACATTCGACTCAGGGAAAAATCGGACACCTTCATAGCGTAAATGAAAGAACCTCTGAAAGCTGTTCTACTTTCTTGCCTTGCACATCTCCTGAGGCCAGTCTTCATCTTTCTTCTTCAAATAGCCAGGCACGATGAAGCGAGCCTTCCTCATCCCACTGTAATTGGACGCCTGGATGGTTTGATCAGCTTTAATTTCCTTCAACAGAAAAGAGGTGTGCACTAACGTTTATAGTCTTCACCTTCTTCATTATTTAATATTCTCTTTTCTCTCAATGATCCATATGTTTATTGTGGTCTGAAGACATTCAAAAATGAAGTGATGCAACAAAAAAAAGGGATGAAACTGAACCACATCCATTAGCTTCAGCACAGCAAGTCTGATGTTTCAGTAGGTCCTTTTCCACGACCCTACCTTCTGTCTGTGGAAGCATCATCTGTGTGAGGTACCAAAGCTCCTGTCTGGATGTGGTAAAAACCAAAGTTTCTTGCCTGATAGTAGCGGTTTTTCTGGGTGAAGAGGAGAAAACGGGTTCCGATCTCATCAGGGTGCGAAGGCAGAATGGAGACGGGTCTCTGGGCAGTGCCCCCCCAGGGGGGTCCATCCGCAAAGCAGCCGAGCCCCTCAAAACAAACCTCAGTGGCTGGAGACGAGAGCGCACGAGACTGACACTTGTGCACTTTTAGAGTCATGTATGAAAACTAAAAACACAGAAACTCTGAAATACCAGCAGCAAATATCTGCTGCACTCACAAGCTCCCTTAGCTTAGCATTTCTGTCAAGAGGATCTCTAGAAGTGAGGAGCATCTATGGAACCTTTATCCTACAAGCACCCAGGTAAAGCAACCCTAACACGTTATTACACCAGCCTCTCAGCTAGAATACAACTCAACACTAGATTTAAAATCATCCAAAAAACTGGTTTTTCATAAACGAGCAAATCCAACAGCTAAAGTCATCTGACCGTATGTAGCGCCGACAAGGAGGCCGATTAGAGCCAAACTCCACATGATGCTCTCCTCTGGGTCCAGGGGAGGGAAATGTCCCAGCTTTGCTCTGTCGCTGTGTTTATATCACATCTCATGTGGGAATCTCACAGCTGAAACAAACACAGCTAAAAGCGTGAAGTGCTGCTGTGGACAGCGTGTTCTGGTTAAGGGCACTATGCTGATAACACTCACCGCTCCAGGAACACTTCCACCACGGAATCACCACCAGGCAAAAGCCTCATGCTCTGGAAACAGGATGTCTGTAGTTCCCTGGATTTTACTGCCTTGTGGCTATATTTGTCCATTTTTATCTGCTTGCAAAAAACTATTGAAAATCACAAATAGATTAAAAGACATTTTTGGTGCAGTTCTGGACGCAAACGGTCACAAAACGTTTCACCGGTAGATGGCAGTAAAGACCAGCGAAATGATACAAAAATGGCTTTTTGTTCTGCCGTGTGTGTATGTGTGCATTTCTTAAATATTTTAAATAAATATGTATGTGTTTATTTAATCTTTATCAGGTAATCAAAGGTGATCGAAAATAATTTTCATCATTGATAGATACGTAAGAATTTAGACAGACAGACAGAAGTTGAGAGAGACTAGGCTTAATGCTGGGCTTTACTCTGTGAAATTGGGCTTCAGATGGAGGCTGATCCCCTGTGAAAACAGCCCTGAGTGGCCTCTGCTCTCCTGGGCTCCTGGATCAACAGCAGCCAATTAGAGACGCTGGAAGGCTCCAGAGCTGAAGCCACAGCTGCTGGAAGTCTGCTTGTCACCTCAAGTCTATTTGAGTTATTTCTCTCCAAACCACGACACAAACTCGTGCTTGTGCATATGTGCATGCGTGTGTGTGTGTGTGTGTGTGTGTGTGTGTGTGTGTGTGTGTGTGTGAAGTGATAACATTTGCCATGTGAGCCCAGATATGAGGTGAACCAATGGCCACATCTTGTGCAACAGGATTTCTTCCAAACTGTACAGACATAGAGCAGCAGTAAAAAAAGACACCCATGCACGTGCATGTGCACACACACACACACACACACACACACACACACACACAGATGTTTTGTTCATCTCTAGTATTTTGTCTTAAGCTCATGAGCTAATACTCATACTTTATTTCCAATTTATTCCAAATCTGATCATCAACCATTGGCTCCCTCTACTGGTGACACAATAATATTGACACAACACACCGATCCTTTCCCCCTGCTGCTTCTCTGCCTGTCTGGGCTCTAACACACATTAACACTGTCTGATGCTGCTGTAGTCTTTGGGTGGACGTTCGGCTCAGCGTTGCTCAAATGTGAGTTCACATCTGGACTCTTCCTGATTGCTGTCATCACCTTCCTTTGAGGATCAGGATCAGGATGGCGGGCGTTAAAAGGCTCCCTGCCTGCTGGAGATCCAAGCAGGCATCGGGAGTGTCTGGTCAGTCCCTTTTAAACAGGCTGTGATGTTCCTGTTTCAGCCTGGGGCTCGGCCTCATCGCTCCCTCGGCTACTGCATCTGCAGCCAGAATCACGGCAGCATGTTTCAGGTGGGGTTGTGGGTTGACTCCATCTGTCCATCTGAAGGACAGGGAGGCTTCTGGACTCTAATCTGCTCACTCTGCACCTCCTGTTTTCTCCAGGGGCTTCTGATTGATGGTTTTAGGATCCTCTTCTGGAATGTCAGGAATCATGAACACATCCAGGCGAATGATGTCACAGCCACCAGATACACCTGCTTTCATTACCAATTCTAAATTCTTTTTCAGTTTTTCAAGCTGAAACTTTTTAACAACAAAAACAGAACATTAGAGTAAAGCATGAATGCAAATGTAGCAGCTCTTTTAACAGACGATCATTTCAAACCTCTGAGGTCACGTTCCTCTGACGCTGGTGTTTGCTGAGAAAACTTTTGTTCTCAATTAGCTCCAGAGCTTTATCCCAGGTTCAACACGCCGAGCCACAGCTCAGAAACCATCACGTTCCTGTTGAGTTAGTAACTTTGAAAAGTTTGTGTCAGCCGGTATCAACGTTAATCTCCTACAGACTAAAAACCCGCTGGTATCAGCCTGTAACTGAACAAATGTTGGAAAGAGCAGCTCCTTCTTGGATCTTTATTATTAGCATTGTTATTAGCATTCTCTGTTTTCCTTCTAGCTACCTTGAAGATAACTAAAGCTGCCAATAGTGGCTATGGCCACTATTGGCAGCAGACATGAGCTACGGAAGCAACCCCATGTTAAACGGTCTCCTTTACTCAGATCTATATGATGCTGATGGTGTATTCCTCAGCAGCCTTCCAGCCGTTCTCCAGCACCCTGTTGTTTTTGTCTCCTCCTGCATCACTTTTAGCACTTATAGCGCAGGTATAGTGTTCTTCTCTTAGCCTGTGGGCATGAAACCTGCATATCTGGACTTGGGTCTACAGTGAAGCATGATGGGATCATCGTCTCCCCCATCTGCCACTGCTGGTGGCAGCGGACACGTGATGGCGTGATGTAAGGAAAGACTGACCTTGTCCGAACTGTGGAACAAGCAAAACGCTCGGGAGAAGTCGACTTCCTGCCTGCGAGGGGGAAGAAGACCCAGCCAGGGCAGCAGCAGCTGCTGCTGACAGGGCTTCAGGTGGAGGGGGGAGCAGTTTCTGTGGAATGGTGATGGAGGCCAGAGGAAGAAATTGCCTCAAGCTTGGCTTCACGTTCCAAAAGTAGACGAGAGGAATGTGCAACCGGTGCAACGCCATTATTTCGTACAGCGGTGCTAACACCGCTAATATTTGTCAACCCAACATGGAAACAAATTTCAGGAATGTCGAGTGTTTAACCGTCTCCAATGTAGGAGTGCTGCTAATCTTTTTAGGAAAAGGAGTGTTAAGTATGTCCAACTGTTAAAACAAGGGTTTATTCCTGACTTTTTACTTCTGGACATGTTTGAATCAGTCTTTTATTTAGGCTGTATGTTGTGTTATTGATTCAGTAGGTTCAAGTCGAACCTGTTCACTGTCTTTTGCAGACATCATTTTGGATGTAGAAGAAGTGGCTGATGGTTGTCCCGTTTCCTAGCTGATATCCGTAGGATCCAGGTATGAGGCGCTGTGTCGGAGGTGTTCTTCTAGTCAAACAGGGCAGTGCGCAGATGGTCCCGAGCCACTGGGCCATCCATGAGTTGGTGCTTTGCACCCCTGGTGTCCCCACTAAAGGCCTTCTGTGCCCACTCACTTTGGCTGCGATGACGCCTGACAGGAGTTTCTGAGTTGTGCTGAGGCAGGTATGGGGCGGTAGTTGGATGCTATTGCGCCCTTCCGCTGATCCTTCGGATCAGGGTTGTCCGGCCAGGGTGGCTCCCTTCACTTAATAGCTGCTTCATTTGTGCTGCCGAGCATCCACAGAGGGCAGGCAGCTTCTTCAGCCAGTAGTTGTGGATCACGTCAGGAGCTGGGGCTGTCCAGCTCTTCATTCTTGAGACTTTTGCCTGACTTTTTCCTCAGGTCTTCCAGCTGTTGGCATTGGTGTTGTGTGATGGCTCAGTGGAGAACACACTGTTTATTCTCCTGGCTCCTGCTTGGGTATCTCTTTTGGCTGGTACCTTCTTAGAAACCTGGCTCCCATGTTGCCTTGATCCTTGCCTCTAACCTCTTCCATGCAGGAGTTTGCTGCCTGTGGCTGATGTTTTTCTTATAACTCTACTATACATCAGCTTGTTGTGGCAACTGTCTTTCATGCCTTGTTGCCACCTTCTAGCAGACTTTCAGAGGGTGCTTCACTCATTCTCGGTAACTGGCTGGGAGGGTCCAGGTTTCCATGGAACCTCTCAGGTCAGCCGCTCTGTTGAGAAGCCTTCATGTAGGCCTGCTTTTACTGGCCTTGCTGGGGATGACGATGGTTGATCTTGTGTCCTGGCTCCACCTGCTGGAGCAGTTGTGTTGTATCTCTGTGATCTCTGGGTGTGACAGCAGTTGCACCGGTTGTGGATGCTGGAAAACTGAGCTACTAGTTCTTCCTCAGTCAGATTAGATGATCCTCCAGGCTCACTGCTATAGTAGCATTCCAGCAGTCCCTTATGTCAATCTCTTGTCCATTTTTGCTTAAGTTATCCCCTCAGGTTGCCCTGCTCCTGTGCTTTTGACTCAGTTGTTAACTTCTGTTTTTCTAATATGTGCAGTTTTGCTGGCGGTGCTGCTGAGCGCCAGACAGTGAATTTCCATGAGGGATTCTCCCAAAGCAATAAATAAAGTCTGTCTGTCTGTCTGTCCTTTTTAATTATCAATGAAGTTGACGTCCTCAGAACAATTGTTTTTTTTAACCTGTCTTAACTTTCTTTCATGGTTATTATTCATTATCATTTTTTAAATTCGGTAGAATGATTTTGCTCGTAGTCTTTGTATTTATCATCCGCGATGAAAAGGAAAGTGCTGTCAGTGTTGGTAGCGCTGCCTTTTCCCCCTCTGCTCCCTGATGTGCTCGTTAGAGCTTCTTTGTCTTTCTCTGCTTCCTCTCTTTGCTGTTGTTTTGCAGCAAACATCAGAGACCTTGTCAGCGCTCTCAGCCGGTGAAATATTGATTGGTGTCTGTTGTGGTGTGCTGTGGCGTTGAGGAGCACACACTGTGACCACCTCCAAGCACTCTTCAGGAGATGAGTAGCCTCAGGATAAAGGCTGCTGTCTGATCTGAACAGTCCCTCCTGTCTTTACTCTGCTGCCTGCTTGATCCTGCTCTGCATTTCCTTTTCTCTGACTTGTCCTAGCGAGGCCTCAGAGTTTGTTGGAGTTCCCATCCTTTACAACATTCTAAGGCTGTGGTAAACTTGAAAAGCTGTCTATGTTGGTGGCAGTTTCAGTTTCAGGTTGTGAGATCTTCCCACGTCTGCAAGGCTTCTTCTTTTTTCTGCGTTTGTGTTGATTTCCTCCTTCCTTGATTGGACACTTTAAACTGGTCCCCAGTGTGTGTGCGTGTGTGTGTGTGTGTGTCCTGTTTCTCACCTGAAGCATTCAAAAAGAGCCCTGCCACTGTGCCCCTGGTGGTCCAGTGTTATCTGCCCATGGACGCTGGGCTCAGTTGATCTGGGAAGAGGTCAGGGCTCATTTCCAATGTTGGAATTCCTATTTTCTTTGGACACGTAGTTTAAAAAGGTTTGGTCTGCTTCTTGTTTCTTCATACTGTTACGCTGACCTCTGACCTCTGACCCTGTTGACGTTCCCAGGGACTGTGGAATGAGCAGTATTTACAGTATTTACAGTTAAATGGTGGTATTTGCAACATCTGTCAAGGTTGCAGAGCCTGATGGCCAAAGATGGCATCTGCAGCTCCATGAGGAGCTGTCTCTTCTCCAGGAGCTGCAATCCTGACCTTGCTACAGCGTTCAGCTCTGTTATCGGATAGCCTGTGGTTACCACTCACACCGTATCCGAGAGCAGCGGCTGCGAACGTCCGTCTCCCAACCTCCCCTGCAGCCTCCTCACTGTTGTGGACTGGAGCTGCTGTTTCCATGACTCTGTTGTCACTGTTGAGACGTTTATGTTGTGTTTTTGACCTGATGAACCACGGGCAACAGAGTAGTCAGAGCGCATACTGCTCTGCTCAGATCCACTTTCTCCTTTAATCAGAATCATTTTAATGGGACAAAGCAGGCTACACCAGGAAAGAAAGCGTTTGGTTATGACAACTGCACTCTTACAAACATGGTTCTACAGTCTGGACTCCCCATGTGGAACACCACACAAATCTACACCCTCAATGGCTTCTTGGAGTTGTCTTGCTCGTATTCTAATATGCCCCTTGTTGTATTTGTGTTTAGCCCTCCACCCCCACCCCCCAGGAAGAAGCCTTCTGCTTGCGCCTCCAGCACATTTCCTTCTTTGCGCATGAAGATCATGCTCTTCTCTCATTCTACATTTTCTTATTTTCGTCACATACAAAACAGAACAAGTCCATTATATACAGGATTTCTGTCTTCAGCGCTGCACCTTCAGGTCCCTTAGTCCTGCCAAAGTTGCAAAGCCGCCTTCGCTGGCTGTTGTTGACCATGTGTCCAGCGGGATGCGTCTGTATTTACTCTTGCTGTCTACGTTTGTTGTACTCATGCAGTTCAAAAGAAGAAAAATGGTTATAGATAAAATGCTTAAAAAAAATCCAATGAAAGACTTGGTCAGCTGGCTCTCACAAGCAGGAGAGCGTTCCTTCGCAGTGGTGGTGTCTGCCTGTGGGCCGTGACGCTGGCGGAGCAGCACGTTCAAAGAGGAAGTGAAGACGAGGAGAGGGGAAGGTCTGGACTGGCTGCGCCTGGACCACGGCTCCTTCATACGGGTCGATCCACGGCGTACTGGCAGGGGCTCAGGTTGGACACGGGGTTCTGCACTGCTGGGTAAGTGAAGTTGGCGTGTTGCTTGGCCTTGAGCCGCAGACTGGCCAGACTGGAGTTGCACGTGTCTCTGTACATGTAGGGGCTGGCCGAGGTAGCGTAGGGGCACGTGGCTGCGCTCACCGCCACCGAGTTCAGGGCCGTGGGAGCGTTGAGGTTGTTGAGGTTGCCCAGGTTGTTGAGCCCCGCCGCAGGAACCCCGGCCATGGCGGAGGGCACCATGCTGGAGGCCATGTTCATGGAGGGGAGAGAAGTGGGCGGGGAGAACATTGACTGGGAGGACAAAGGACTGACGTTCATCGAGTTAAAGAAGGGGAAGCTCTTGGCAGACAGGGGGCTGCTCGTCAGGCCCTTGGCGGCCCAGTTGTTGTAGGAGTAGCCCGAGTACACGTCATCATAGGGCTGCATGAGTCCGTTGAACTGAGCGCCGAAGCCATTTTTGCACAGCTCTGCCTGCTGGTTTCTCTCACGCTTCCTCCACTTGGCACGCCGGTTCTTGAACCACACCTGGAGGAAGGAAAACCAGACGCAGGTCAGCACAAAGACCGCAATGCTGAATTCCCACAAGGAAAGGATGCTAAAGGAGCGGGTCGCTGTGTGGTTCAGGCTGCAGCCGTCAGACCCCTTCCATCTGATCCTCACACAGCCAGAAGTCTCACACACCCTCCTTCTGTCTTCAATACTTCCTGATCCCAGAAAGTATTGAAGTTTATCATCAAACACTCATTTTAGCAAAGCTTATTAAAACCAATCAGTGACTTATTGGAACTGTGACTATAATGAAAGAAGTGTCTGTGAGGCACTATCTTCACGTTTGTCCTTTTATCATCTTATAATTGAAGAAAATGAAGAGGATTAAAGCTTTAGAGGAAAATCTCACAGAAGGATTTCAGGAAGGGAAGGTTGGGAGTGTGAGTGTGTCAGGCCGGAGACCTTCAGTTGTCGCTGACACAAGTCTCCTCGTCTGTTAGCGCTCATGTATTTGTTTTACATTAAAATTATTTGGGCTCAAGTGTTTTCTCCCATTAATCCGTGTTAAACGTACAGACCTCGGCCCGCTGATCTGCAGCCAGCCCAGCTCGGCCTGCAGCCAGCGGATCATCCAGCCCTCTGCTGTTACAGTAACACTACACTGCTGCTCATTAATGAGTCAATGTCAATGAGTCAAGCAGAAATGGACTCTGACTCTGAACGTCCCCCCCCACCCCACCAGGGGCACCAGCCCCCCCAGTCTCTGCTGAGCCCCTGCCAAGATCAGCTGATGCCGGAGAGAGAAGCGCTGCATTTCTACCAAAGAATTAGCTCCAAATATGGTTTGTTTGATCCACTGAATCCCCTTTTATCAATACAATAAAACTAAAACTGAATAAACGAAACAGTCAGTTTGATTTTGATTGATTTGATGAGGTTTAAAACAGCATTGATGAGGTTTATTCTGTTGATCCAGATGCTGGTTGCACATCTGTGTCCCCCACACACAAGTGAACATGAATCATTCACGTCTTCCCTGCTCATGGCTTCGCAGGTCATGTGATCAACAGTCAGACACACGCTCAGACCAACAGTCTGCTCCGCACATCTTTTTACTGGCTGCCCGCAGAGTCCAGTTAGCTCCACAGTACCAGACAAACACACGAATCCATGTATGTTTGAGTTTGATTTGCTTTTTGATGAAATATCTTTGACTAGAATTTTAATCAGAATTTCAACTCTCGGAGGTGTTTACTCGCGTTGAAACAGTCAGTCAGTCTGTGTGAAAGTGTGTGATGTCATCAAGCAGGTCGGCTTAGGTCAGGTGAAGGTCGGCTAGCGTGGCGCGGCTAACGCTGCTCCATGGTGACCAAAGGAAACAAAGAAGCTCAGTTTCAAATTCTACGTTCATGTTTCTCCAGAATTCAGTCCGAATCCAACGACTGAGCAAAGAAAGCTGATCTGTGATGTTCACATCAGCAGCAGCGACCAAAATAGCAACTATCTGGAAATCATTAACCTTTAGTCCTGGCAGAAAGCAAGCAGGCGGTGCAGCAGGACATGTCCAACAGGAGCTGTCATGGTAGAAGAAGATCCCATGACATGATAGTTGGCGAAGGACAGTTGGAGATGCAACATTTGGATGCATCCATGACAGTGAAACATGATGAAGAGCTCTCTGCAGCCAGCTCAGATGGTTCAGCCACCATCAGGCTGCTACTGGAGACGCTGCTGATGGACACCAGGCGCAGGACAACGCGTGGTCTGTTGTCCTTTTACAGGTCAGCCAGGAACGTGACCTTTCATCCAGCCAGCCTGAGTCTGCTCCATCAATCATCAGAGTGTGTTGCTACGTGGACCCAGCGAGGGCGCTGCTGCAGCGCCTCCGTCCACCAGCCCAGCCAGAGCTCAGCTCTGTCCTCCGCTCTCCTCCAGGAGGGCCTTCACATCCCTCCGCTGTCCTCCAGGAGGACCTTCACGTCCCTCCGCTCTCCTCCAGGAGGACGTAGAGAAGTGAAGCTCCTTTTACTCCAGCCTGGAAAACCAGTAGAGTCTGGTAACATGATGGGAACTAAAACACATTTCAAGGTCAGACCATGTGGAGGCGCTGGAGCCAGCTCCACCAGCACCACCAGCAGCAGCTCCACCTCCACCAGCAGCAGCTCCACCTCCACAAGGAGCCAACCAGCACTGCTGCTCAGCTGATACCTCGCTCACCTGTCCCCACCTCCACCCAGGTAGTTTAGTGGTTAACTCACTAGATCATCAGCAGATGTGGGTCCAGCAGCTCGTTAAAGCTCAGCTGGACCCACATGGTTCCTGCCAGCTGATTATGGTGGGTTGTGGGATCCAGACTGGCCTGATCAGACCAGGAGCAGGAACACCCGACCCATGATCCAGGGTCAGATCTGTGGTTACCTCAGAGCCTCCACCTCGGAGCCTCCACCTCTGAGCTTCAACCTCAAAACCTCCATCTCAGAGTCTCCACCTCAGAACCTCCAGATCAGAGCCTCCAGACCAGAGCCTCCAGACCAGAGCTTTGAGCTCAGAGACGCCACCTCAGAAATCCAACCTCTAAGCCTCCATCTCAGAGCCTCCACCTTAGAGCTTCAACCTCAGAGCCTCCAGCTCAGGTCAGAGGTCAGTGAAGGTCATGAGTCTGCAGCAGAACCTGCTCCATTCTGCTCTCTAGCTTTTCTTCCTCATGGTCTGCAGGCTTGTCTACAGGTCGTCAGCAGTGAGGAGGCAGAGTCGGTGAGTTGTGATGGACCCACCCTGACTCGTGCCTCGGTCAGGTTGGTCCACACTGCGATCTCCTCTCTGGTGCTCATGTCAGGGTAGCGGTTCCTCTGGAAGGTGGCCTCCAGCTCCTGCAGCTGCTGGCTGGTGAAATGAGTCCTCTGCCGCCTCTGTTTCTTCTTGAGAGAAGCGTCCTCGGCGCTGGACTCGTCCAGCTGGTTCTGCTGGCATTTCTCGGTGTCTGCACAGGAGACAGTAAGAGGTTAACCAGAGCAGTCCCATCAAACACGCCTCCCACTAACTAACTAACTAACTCTTACAGGTTAACCACCTCCAGTAAACAGACCTCCCACTACCCTGCAACCTCATAAAGCCAGTAGGTCACTGGAACTTTAGTTCATCTGACTTTTTTTTTACTTTTTAACTTTAGACTTTGACTAAATGTCACAATTTAAAAAAAAAAATCATCATTTAAATTGTCATTTTAGAAATGATAGAAAATACAGGTATACGGTTGGGACAGATAAGGCGCAGCTTGTCTGGATGGTTGATTCAGGAGAACATGTTCTACAGTGTTTTCATGCTGGACATGAAGACAGCTTCAGACTTCAGAGATGCACTACAGCCTGAGGACAGCCTGAGGACAGTCTGAGGACAGTCTGAGGACAGACTGAGGACAGACTGTTTAACAGTTTCCATCAGCGGAGTGATGGACGTAAACTCAGTCGTCATGTCGATGCTGCCTTTGTTTTCCTGCAGATCAGCTGCAAATGTGGCCGTTTGTCGAGGGAAGTTGTGCTAATTATTTCCAGCTCTTTCGAAATAAACGTAGAAATTCCAGATTCCTTTTTTAAAAGGAATTTTGAAACGCGTGTGACAGTCTGTGACGGGCTGGGAGCCGTCCGGGAGGAGCTGCTGAGCCCGAGCCCCAGCGGCTCTGCTGTTGTGACACCTTTCACCTCATGTTGCTGATCCCTGCTGAAAGCAGCAGGATAATATTGTCAGATCAAACATCCGAAGAAATCCCTCCATCCCACAGGGTGTGAACCGACGAGCGCTGCTCGGCGTTGCCAAGAGAGCAATTCCTCCCCCCACGGATGCTGCTGCTCTGCAGGAGCTCAGGTCCATGTTATGTCTGCTGGACTCTTCTCCGCTGATCCTGTTCAGCTGGAGGACCTCACAGAAAGCAGGCAAATTAGCTGGCCAGCTAATCCTCTGCTTCAGCCTTTTGTGATTGGGGCAAGTCGGCCTGTGTTTGGCCAAGGCTTAGCTCCTGGAGCAGTTTGGAATGATCAGCAGGCTTTATAAAGAGGCTCCGCGGGGCCACTGGAAAACCAATAAAGGCCAGGCTGAGGCTGTTATCTGGAGTAAAGCGACACTGCCTAAGCTGCCACTTAGGGCCAAAGTCTATCATTCAACAGAGAGAGAAGGGCAGCCCTTTCAAAAGAGACGCAGCAGCCAACAATAGCAGCAATCGCACTAATAAAGTGCTGACATGACAGAGGCGCTCAAGGTCAGCCGCTCATCTCAAGGTCAGCCGCTCATCCCTGCTGAAGGACGAGCGCAGCAGCGCTCAGCTTCCCCCCCGTCTGCCGGAAGAGCCTGCATGGACGTGCACGCTCAGATCCTCGCGCAGCTGCAGCTGCAGCCGCAGTGAGCTGATGAGCGCAAAATAGAGAGAAATTCCAGGTGACTGAAAGCAAAAAAACACTGGAGAAAATAGCCACTGGAAAATTCAACCTAAAGTCTGATGGACTCGAAAAATAGCCAGAAAAATAATCAAAATAATCAATAACTGCAACATGTCTAGTTTATTTAAAATACTCTAATTAATTCTGACTGGTTTGTTTTTCAAACAGCAACAGATATGAAAGATCTGAGAGCTTTAAATTAAATGGCCGAAACAGTGGAAGTTAAATCTGTTTTAGAGCCCCTCCCAGCACACGCGTGTCTGTGATTCTGATGGAAAACCCTCAGACTCCGAACTCAGCCAGACAACAACCGCTCGGACTGGAGGCCTTTCCCACAACACAAGACAACATGTGACAACAACAACAACAATAATCATCATAATAACAAAAACAATAATAATAATAATAATAATAATAATAATAATAATAATGATAATAATAATTTGACTGGATTATAATCTTTGTTTGGATTGTAAACATTTGTAAATGCATTAGCACTGGTCAGGACAGGCTGTGCAAAAGTTGGTAATAAAGCATTATTACTGTCAGACTGTAATAATTATAAAAATTCTTATTCTTATAATTATAATTATTACAGCCTGGTTGTTTAAGATGCTGACTGCATCGATAATTCTTGACAACCACAATAATAATAATAATAATAATAATAATAATAATAATAATAGAAATTGCCAATTTCCTTCTGTTAGCGTATTATTATTTAAAATTCTTTTTAAAATACTTTAAAAGTATAAAATAAATTTTCTTCAAAAACGAATATTTATTTGTTGTAAATTTGATGATACCTGCGGTGTTAAATGTCGGATTGACGCGCGCGCGCACACACACACACACGCACGGCTCTAGAGCCAACTCACCGCTGTTGTCCTGGCCTTTACATCCCGCGTCGTGCTGCGGGGTCCCGGAGTCGGACAGCGACAGCGCCGGGCTGCGGGCTTCGTTGTCCGTCAGCAGGTTAAAATCCATAACCAGACTCTGCACGCACGCACACACACACACACACATGCGCGTGTCAGATTTGCGGGGCCACTGTCCTGCTCATGGCCGCTGCTTCTTGGATCAGATAAATATTAATAATAAATGTAACATTCCTCTCTGGACCGTCACCTTCTGGATTGACGGGGTCCCTACGTGTCTCTAACGCGTCTCTAACGTGTCCCTGGTGACGCCGTGTGTCGACACGTCCCTATTATCTTCGGAGCGGGTGTATTTTTGCGCGCTGCGCTCCAGGTTGGTCCTATTTTCTGCCCCATCTTTCCTGGCTGCTGCTGCTGTGCTGGACTAGGTGTGTGAGCTCAGCAGCGGGAGCAGCGCGGCTCTATTTTAGGCTCTGTGGAGTCCAAAGCTGCAGAGTTAATGCTGGAGGAAAAAAAAGCAATGACGTTTCTAATGCGAGCCACAGAAATCGAAGACATTTCGACGTTTCTTTATTGAAGGTGGCGAACTCCTAAAGATGTTGGACTAGACAGCAGCGAGCTCATCAGGGCAGATTCATTTACCTCCTTTAGTCTGTCTATCAACAAGGACACATTTAAGCAACATTATGTACTGTCAAAAATATTGGGAATAAATGAACATGAGTATATTTAAATAGTAATTTGATCAGAGGAGAAACGGATCAGTCTGCTTGTTAGGGATCATCAAGATGTCAGATGTTCCTGCTGTGGAAGCTGACCAGTTCCCTCCTCCACCCGTTGTCTGAGCCAGACTGGGACCAGTGTGTCTTTCTGGGAGCCAATCTGCTTTTTCACATTTAAAGTATTTATCACCTCCTTTCATTAGCCGGGCTGTTTGCCTCCGTGCTGCTGGTCGTTGAGGACGCCTGACTCTAATATGGGGGGTGGGGATGGCACCACCGCCAAAGAGCATTGGGCACCATCGTAACCATCAGAAATGGTCCAGCTGGCATTATTTCTTTCCTCTGTAGATATTAGTGTGAGCTGTGTGTGGTGGATGTATGACGATCCTGCAGACTCATCCAGGTTCTATCGAGTCTGAAAGGTGAAATCTGCGGAGCGACCGCCTCCACCTGCTGCAACTCTGGATTAATGACGCGCTGATTTGAGGGTGAAAGTTGACAGCTGGGTCAGAAAGATCAGCTTTCCCTGCTCACAGAATTACATTAAACCAGGACAAAGCAGCTTTAACTTCCAGAAACATGAACAAACACCACCTAAAGATCCAAAGATGTGCAGACGGACTCTGGTGTCAATGTGATGCTGAGAGCAGGCGCTTTGTCCAGAACAAGGTGTCAGTCCACACACACACACACACACACACACACACACACACACACACATATAGAAGGGTGATTATGTTTCCTAAATGAAGGCGCCTCTGTCAGAGCTGATGTGACTGACAACCCGGGAGCGAGTTGCGCTGGTTGTCTAGAGCGTTATAAATAAAGATGGAAAAGTGAGAAGGTGTTTGAACCTTGGCTCATCGTAAAACTCAAAGCTCAGCCTGGGTGGGGGGGGGGAGGGGGGGGTCAGTAATTCACTGTAAAAACGCGTGTGCGAGCATTTCTTTGTTTTCTACGCATGCTGAGGACCTCTGTTCTGTTTGTGAAGCTTCACTTTGCATAAGCGGACGCCGGCTGACACCGATCTCATTCAATATATACGACCATAAAAAACATAATAAAGACAGCAAAAGTGCTCTGGTTTTTGGAGACTGGTGGGTCCATCTGGCAGCTCTGCAGCACTGCTTCCATTTCCGCCGACTGCAGACATCAGCAAGGGAATTATTCATAAACGCGCGGAGAATTAATTCCTGGGATTAGGAGTTGATTAAGATGTGTGTCACTTTGCTGTCTGAGAACTTATTAAGGGTCTCCTCGAAGAGGCAGCAGATGGAATTTCAGTCCAATGTTTGTAGATGTTAATTTGTGCCCTCCTATTGCAGCAATTTGCATATGATTGAGGGAGCGAGGCCACGCAGCCCCGCAGCAGAGCCGATGCTGCGGTCAGAGACAGCCGGGCTCCGCACAAAAAAAGCCTGCAGTTCATGTAGAACTTTTCTACTTCATCACATTTATCAAATAACCTTTCGAGATAATCGGAAATAATCGTAAACATGCCAGCAAGTTGAACTCTTTACGTTGCAACATTTTTCATTTTTGATGATGTAAAAATCGTTTTTTTGCTTGACTTCAAAGCAAAGATTTTCTCTGAAACTCTGGCTGAACATCCGAATGCGCGTTTGGACAGTTGAGGGTGAAAAACCAGAGCTTCGTGTGGGGCTTCAGCGCCGGTCGGAACGGTTGTGAACCTTCTTGCGGGCCCGACGGGCCTGCGGCAGGCCGCGGCCTCGCTGCTGACGTTTGCATCCAAACACAAAGGCTGTTCAAGAAATAAATCCAAAAAGCAAGAAATAAATCCTCCTTTCCGCTTCACACAAAATGGATAAAGGGAAGAGGTATTTCAGTAAAATCAATTTCACCGTTAATCAAATTGGATTTTTTACCCTTAATTTCAGAAGACGAAATTTTTTATTTTCGACACAACGAAATGTAAAATTACCAAATTTGATTCACATGGTCCTACAAATGTATTATTATTAATAATAATAATAATAATAATAATAGCTATAATATATAATTATAATACAATTATTGATAATGATAATAATATATTTATTGATAATGATAATAATAATAATAATAATAATAATAATAATAATAATAATAATAAAGGCGTCCACTCACTGAAGTAGACAAAAATACAAAATAAAAAACGGTAGAAAAAAAGGTACTATAACGATAACAAAAACAATACTACTACTACTACTACTACTACTACTACTAATAATAATAATAATAATAATAATAATAATAATAATAAAAATAATAACAATAATAATTTTACTGAATTATAATCTCCGACATTTGTTCGAAAATGCATCCGCGCTCGTCGGGACAGGTTGCGCAAAAGTTGGTAATAGAAATAGAAACCGCAGTTATTACCGTTGTTGGAATAAAATGGTTGTAATTAATACTATGACATCATTTTCATTATCGCTCCGGTTGTTATTGCCGATGGTGGTCTAGAAGGAGCGTTTGCTTTGAACTCATCTGTCACGGCTGATGTTGGAGCGCGCTTGCTTGTCTTATTCTGGAAGGTTGCGGGTTCTCTTCCAGATTTCTTCGCTCTCCCGTCGCAGCAGCCAACCGGTATTTATCAGTTTTCCTAATAACGACGAATATTTCTGACTTTCCCAATATATGTTCAACGTGCAACAAAGTAACTTTGAGGAAACTACATCAAAGCAGAACCTCACGAGGGTCAAATACTGGAAATATGTTCCAAGCAGATTTTCAAAGCAGGCCTTCAAAACACGCAGAGAAGTGCTGAAGAGAATGCTGCAGACACGCTGATTAACGACGGGCACTAAACACATCACTCTACTGCTGGCGTCAAAAGTGTGAGCTTTATAGGTGGATAAAGGCAGGCGGGCATACGCTTTTATGGTTTGGAGCTGTTTGAAATCGTTATTTTCATGTTGCCTGCATGGCCCGTTGACTCTTATTAGAATTCTAATGTGTTTTGTGCACGTTCAACATCCTATAGCATCAATAAGAAGATTGTGCTGGGCTGAAATACACAAACAAGTTGGCGAAAGTTAAAAATGAAACAGATTTTTATACATTTTCCCTCTCAACTTTTAAATAAAAGTATTAAAAGGATTCATGATGGAAGAAAATAAATAAAGAGGAAAAGAACACAAGCACAATGAGAGGGAGAGAGAGAAAGAGAGAGAGAGAGAGAGAGAGAGAGAGAGGCGGTAAACAGTGGGATTAGGTGCACTTACATGGAATCCCGCTTTGATTATAATAATCCGTGGAGAAGGCTCCGAGCTGGGCTGCAGGCTGGCTGGTGTCCTGACCTCTGGTTGACTGGTGACATGGAAAAAGTTCCTCGGCCAGACAAAATGGAGAAAAAGCCTCAGTTTGCCGTTGTTGTTTCTCCTGTAGTGCTGTCACACATGAAGCCTGTCGGGGAGTCAGGCTGGACCCCGCAGAGAGGCCGGCAGGGAGGGAGGGATGGAGGGAGGCAGGGAGGGAGGGATGACTTCATGCTAAATGTTATGTGTGACAGGTCGGCAGCAAAAAGGACGGCCCCCTGCTCTCCCTCCCTCTCTCTCTCACACTATCCCCCTCTCTCGCTCTCTCCCTCCTCTCTCTCTTCCACTATCCCCCCCTCTCTCTCTCCCTCTCTCTCTCCCCCTCCCTTCTTTCCTTCTTGAAGAGCAGGGGCCTCTCCTTCCATTAGCTCTGGAGCCCTTTCTCAGGGTCCATAACTGCTCTGATGTAGTTGAGAGACAGAAACAAGTGAGATTACATGAAAACACCAACTAAAAGAAGACAAAAGTGCACCTGATGAACGACGTCAAGATTGAAAATGTCGCTTCTCTCCTGTTTTTCTGTCTTTGGGCTTCACTCACAAATATGGTCCAAACAAAGAGACCTAAAGGTCACATCCTGGACGACCTGCCAGGGGAGATGAACAGAGGTCCACTCAAACCACGACCAGTACAACTGCTACTGTTACTGCTACTACTGCTACTACTACTACTGTTACTACTACTACTGCTACTGCTGCTACTACTACTGTTACTGGTATTGGTACTGCTACTACTGTTACTGTTATTACTACTGCTACTACTGTTACTACTACTGCTACTGCTGCTGCTACTACTACTGTTACTGGTATTGGTACTGCTACTGCTGCTACTACTACTGTTACTGGTTCTACAGTTCTGCTGCTGCTGTTACTGCTACTACTACTGCTACTACTGTTACTGCTGCTACTACTACTGTTACTACTACTGCTACTGCTGCTGCTACTACTACTGTTACTGGTATTGGTACTGCTACTACTGTTACTGTTATTACTACTGCTACTGCTGCTGCTACTACTACTACTGTTACTACTACTGCTACTGCTGCTGCCACTACTACTGTTACTGGTATTGGTACAGCTCCTACTGTTACTGTTATTACTACTGCTACTGCTGCTGCTACTACTGTTACTGTTACTACTACTGTTACTACTACTGCTACTGCTACTACTACTACTGTTACTACTACTGTTACTACTACTGCTACTACTACTGCTACTACTGTTACTATTTCTACAGCTGCTATTTATGTATGTGTGTATGTATGTATGTGTGTATGTATTTATGTATGTGTGTGTGTGTGTGTGTATGTATGTGTGTAAATGTATTTATGGATGTATGTATGTGTGTGTATGTATGTATGTGTGTGTGTGTATGTACAGTATGTACTGTATATATATATATATATATATATATATATATATATATATATATGTGTGTGTGTGTGTGTGTGTGTGTGTGTGTGTGTACGCAGGTGTATTTACCTTCCTGTCACACCTGCTGTGTGAAGGAACCACACTCTGCATGCCAGCAATGATAAGCTGCTCTTGACCTTCTGATTCTGAAGGTCGGGTGATTTTGCAAGATTAGTGCGGTGTCAGACTCCGCCCACCTCTGTCACGTGCCCGATGGTGTCAGAGCACTTCAACATCTACAGCACACCTGGAAACATCTGCATATACAGCTGAGGGAAGGATAGCTACCTCTGCCAAGGGAGGAGGTGATGTGACAGACAGCCACTCCGTTCCTCCATCTGTCCGTCTGCCAAATAACTCAAAAAGTTCTGAGTGTATTTAAATGAAATTTTCAGGAAATATTAATACTGGGCCAAATTTTGGTGATGTCCTGATTCTGGAGGATCTTGGGAAGATCAAAGATTTTCCAGAAGACTTTGATGATAAAGCAACCTATTGTGTTATGTAACCATGTATTATTACTGCCAATAAACTACAGGTGGAAGTCACCTGAGCTGTGCTCCAGTAAAGCCAGTACAACCAGTGCTTTACTGTGTAATCATTTAACACAGGAGGGTTTTTTTTTTAACTTTAGCCATTGCTTTATGTGTGTGTGTGTGTGTGTGTGTCTGCTGAAATGTTTCAATTACAGTTCCCACAGGTGATCAAACAGAGGTCTGAAATGACACATTTTAAACACTTTAAACACTTTCAACACTCACTGAGCAATATTTGAAGTGCAGGCATTCAGCAAACAACTGCATGAACAGTGAGATAGGAGACTGTAAAACAGACACAAATGTGCTGTTTGCAACTGACTGTTAGAAGATAGAGACATTCCACAGCGTCCTTTGTACATTTGATCATAAATGTCACACATAAACATACATTTAAACATACATTAATTGCAACTAAATAGAGGTGTGTGTTAGTGGTTAAATCCAGTCTATGGTTCATCAGTTTGGTGTTCTCCTCTGCTCTGAGATGGTTCACACATGTGTCATGTTACTGCCTGTGTGGATGGAGGTCAGATCTTTTCTTCACGACAATATTCTTCAGACTCCCAGTTATATACATTAACGTCTAACACTTAAATCTAACCATCGCTAATTCTGCTCATACTGAGTGATGCTGAAATTAGCAACATCCCAAGGAATGTTTATTATGCCAACAATACGCAGTTGCAACATCAATGTTTCCTGAGGATATGGGTGGCCTGAGGAACAAAGATGCTTTTCCTCGTCCTCCTGGTGCTTATCTTCAGGCAGCAGTAGCGTCTCCCTGAAGGCAACGGTGAAAGCAGTTTGTTGCCAAGGTGACTGGGCTCTCCTGGGGTTTTGATGGCCCTGGTTCTGCATGTTCTAGAATAAATTTTAATTTTAGAAATAAATGGGAACGGATTGGAGACACCTCTAGGGGATCTCGGTGGTATTGCACACATTGACTTCACTTTTCAGACCGGACTTCTACGTCCATCTTTTATTTACAGTCTGTGGTGTGAACACGCCCGTTGCCGACCAGTCATGTACAGACCTGGAAACTCCAACCAGGTGACAGAGAGACGTATCGTGTGAACAGCACGGTGACCTGATGACTCTAAACGTGGCGTAGCGTGAGCAAGGCATGAGTCTCCTGACTTAGTATCTTCATCAGAGAACATGGAGGAGCAACCTGGTTACTCCTCCTTTACTGGTGTATCATAGGTTGTCTCACGTGGAGCTAGCTTGCATCAGGTTGGGACACCTTTTTGCTTTGTAGACAGAAGTGCAGTCATGTTGGAACAGAAAAGGGCTTTCCCCGAGCTGGTGCACAGCACTGAAGGCACTTGACCGCAGAGAAGGGGGCTACCCTAAACCCTCCAAACCACAACTTTCCTCCTCCGCTAGACCTGAGCAGTTGGTATTATGTGGTCAGCTGACACGCTGTAGCTCTGACTGAAGCACCCAAACTCAACAGCTGGTCAAGTGCTTATGTCTCAGTAAATACCGTAGATCCTAGTTGACTTCGTGTACCTGAAAAAAAGCTTAAAATCTGGCATAAATATCAATAATTTACAAATTTTACCATAGAGAGAGAGAAAGAGAGAGATAGAGCGAGACAGAGAGAGAGAGGGATAGAGACAGCAGGAGAGAGAGAGACAGAGATAGCGAGAAAGAGATAGTGAGAGACAGAGAGAAAGGTATATATGTAAAGAGAGATATAGAGAGGGCACAAGAAAGAGGGAGACCTTCAAATCTTCTCAACAAATTGAGACTCACTTCAGTATGAAGCCACTGACGTTTGAAAATTCTCAGCCTAAAAGCTCCAATGGTTCTCTGCTTCACTAATCACAGTGGGCTTAAAGGTTAAAAAAGCCCTACTCACAAATACTGATCTAATTTGATAGTTGATTATTTTAGTACAGGTTTGAGTAACCTGTTATTAATTAAAATTATGAATCAGATATATAATAGTCTGTCGACAGTTAGAGGCCCCTCTCTTTAAACAAAAGAAACAAACAAAAATTACAAACAAACAAACAAACAAAAATTACAGTTTTATTCCAGACGTCGTCTTTGCAGATTCGGTGCGTCTGTCGTCATCAATTGTGCGCATCCAATCAAGACCATCAAAACTGACTTGGTCCCGCCTTAATATTTATTCGGTCGTATATTAGAGCCTTACGCATAAATTCAAATGCACACAGAGGTTTAACCCTAATATGAGTTAAGAAAATATCTTATATTTTACCTGTGTTTATTAAAAAAACAAAAACAAAAACTGTAGCACGTAAAGACTTTAGTTGAATAATCTGTCAATCACTACTCTACCATCACGTTCGGTTGACGCTTCAGAGCTTTTCCACGTCAGTGTGTTTACTGACCAAGTTGACAGCACCAGGAAGGTGGTCAGAGTATCAGCTAATGGAGAGTTGTATTGAATGGTTAAATTTATAGACGGTATTTAGAACTGTTAGAGCTGTGCGCATTGGAATGTGCTCAGTTTTCAGTGCGTCATTTCGCCTGAGTAAATTAAACTTTAGTCGTCTTCTACTGTTGACTTCCTAGCTTGGCGAG
This sequence comes from Pao palembangensis, assembly GCA_015343265.1. NCBI lineage: Eukaryota > Metazoa > Chordata > Actinopteri > Tetraodontiformes > Tetraodontidae > Pao > Pao palembangensis. The sequence goes on along the minus strand of CM027083.1, from coordinate 12,269,581 downwards.
CTAAGCTAGTACTAGCTACAACAGGGGTTCATCTTTGAACTAGCGTCTACATTCAGGTAATATACTGTACTTTGTGAATGATCTTCTATATATGCAGACAATATAGCTGCATCGTTTTACAGTCCATGTGACTAATGTATTAGGTAAACGAAATCAAATCAAACGCCGACAGGACATAGGGTAAAGGCATATCTTTCCTCAGTCTGTTGATACGCTAGCCTTCAGGTTTGCTAGCTAGCGCTTGGTCTTTATGTTGCAACAAATATATGTAGTACACGTTGACAAGTTAACAAGATATGTATTACGCGTCTATTTATTGTGTATTTGTAGTTTTGGTTACCTTCAATATGCCATCAGCGTTTTCTCAAGACGATAATGTGATGTATAGCTAACCTGTCTGCTTATTATGCTTAGTAGTCATTTAGGTAATCTAATTAGCTGACGCACGCCTTTCAAACTCGCCCGACAGACGACTTTGGGCTTGTATTATTTGCTCTCACGACTCAAGCTTTTACGTTGACAATAGTCTGATAGTAATCATTATTGTATTTAGGCGTTTACTATGCCTGGAATCAGCATGCCTGTTAATTCTGCTGTAACATTTAGACATTCACCTTATTTACATCATAACAAGAAAGCAATACCTGGCTGTCACTGTTATTTGTGAGCACTGAGGGAAATCAATTATTTACTAAAATTCACCCACTCACACAGCTTCACAGTCAGTCAGCCATTCATTCACTCACTGACTGTCTCCCTAAACCAGAATTATTAGCCGTTATTTAAAGTGACACGCGTGCATCTGTACGTATAGATACACAAATGTGTGTATGTTTGTATGGGTGGACATGTTACAAGTAGTCATGATACCGGCATTTCTAACTTTAATGTGAAACCATGACCATTTTCAATATTTGATAGTTTTGGAGACCAGGAAGAAAACATTTTAGGGCAAAAATCTTTCAATTTATTGAATTCAAAGGAAAAAAGAGGCAGTGCAATTCTTTAAAAGCTTTAAAAGCATGTCACACATTTTAGCAGCAAGAACAAAGAAACATGTTATTTCCTCTTGCCTTTCTATAAATGTGAAATAACTGTGAGCTAATTCACCAATCATGACGTGAACTGAAGCATGCTGTGTAATTATGTTAGTAGCTTCCAAGCGGCTGGCCACAGAGGCCTTTTCCTTATTCCCTCCAGACCGGATGTGCTAATGATTAGCATTAGCTTGGTAGCTTCAGTCACAAAATCTGGATTCATATTGAAAATGTTGGCTGTTTTCACTTTTTTAGCATGCTACACCATCGCACAACATGCGTTCGTCTGATTGATATCTGAAGTTCTTCCAGACAAGCGCAGATGCTCTGATGCTGATGTCCTAGAACCTGAGCTAATATTAATGCAAGGAAATTAATGAGGAGTTAGAACAATAAGCAAGGTAGCTGGGTTGCGTTCAGACAGCACAGTGGAATCTTTCCTGCAGACATGCTGAAGTCCACCGAGACGTAACACACGCCGTCTCCAGCCAGCTCACTGTTGGACACCTGTGTGCTGGACAGCCGCTGTGTAGGTGTCTGCACTCTAGTCCAAAACCATCTCTCACCTGAAAGAATTAACCACAGTGTTGCAAGTAAAGGTCAAAGCCTTTATTATAAATCTGCATTTTAATATTTTGGCTCACAATCGTGTAAATAGATACTGGTTTTTCAGTATATTTTGGATTATGGTACCAGTGATCAGTATCAGCTAACTTTAGCTACTGCAAGTTCTTTGTCAGAGCATCGTCACAACTTCCCAAAGCTGTAATTCATCGGAAAAAAAGCCAATTTTCCTGTCAATGAGCATATGATTGAAGTTTAGATGTTCAGCGTGTTTGCTGCAGGGGAATAGCTTAGAGTAAAATATTTTAGCAGTGAGCAGCCATTCACATACTGTAGACTTTCACCCGTTTACCCACCATATTCTCACAGGGATTCATTTCGACGGATGGCTACTTTCCATTAAAATGATTTGCCCTCAAACTCCAGCAATTCACACTGTAAATCTTCTTGTACCGTCAGAGTCTTATGTGGTAATGCTTCAGCGACATGAGGAAAAAGGTTAATCCATCCATTTCGAGGTGTATAACTGGTCAAATGTGAACAAGATATCTTTTTTTTTCCTGTTTGGTCAGCGATGCTGCTGGTAGATGTAACCTCTATCTTAGACTTTACATTAGATTGAGGCCAGCAGGGTTTAAAAAGGCTCTGAAGTGTTAAATAGCAATGCTAAAATGCTGATGTAGTCCCCATGCTAGCCGCATCCTGTTGGTCAATCGTCCCAAAAATGATGGACCTCATTGTATGGTATAAAATTACAAGACATCAAAGGAACAGTTTCATATATTTCTTTTTTTGCCTTAATCTTCTTTTCTGTGTTGTAAAAGTAGAATGGTGGACAAGAAGATCTACATCATCCAAGGAGAAGTTGGTACTGTTGTTGGAGCCATCAAGAGGAACTCCCGATGGAATACTCACACTCCCTTGGTAAGTTAGTTCATGCCTGCTGCATTTGACTGTTTTACTGACCGCTTTGGTGTTTAAGAAGCAGAAATTCAAATGCATGGAAATGTACCCATCTCTTACCGTATAGACCAACAACGTTTCAAACATAACAGTGAACATAAGATAAAAAGTGTTTTTCTTAAAATGGACATTTTTAAGCTGACAATGAAGCTTTGGGGAGACATGCAAAATGATGTAGAGAAACAGTGATGCTAGCGGTGGTCAAGCTGGGAACTAGGACTGTCTGGATCAGGGATTCGGCCCACGCCCGCCTCACCATGGAGCAGGTCACATGGCCTGAGCCCAGCAGCCATCTTTTCCAGCACATGTGCACTGGCAGCCACCAGAGCTCCTGCGGACCTTCAGCAGAAGAATGAGCCTGTTAGCCTTCCAACGGAGCAGCTCTGCAGCACTCACCAACACGCAGGACTTCCAGAAATGCTCCACATGAAAGATGGAACGATGTGACAGCAAAGGCGGTCTGATGGCTCTGCTCCCTTACGGCTGCACTGACTGGAACCAGTCAGCCCAGTCAGAGCTGTCAAACATCTGTCCCAAACGTGCACAATTCCACAGTGCACACTTCTCACAGCCCATTCCAAATTCCAAAAGCTGTCAGGACTTTGCTTCACTCAAGATGGAAAGGTGTAGCTGCCCTGGGTTGGCCCGGCCTGGCTGGGCCTGGCTCAGCCTGGCCCGGCTTGGCTCAGTCTGGCCTGGCCTGGCTCGGCCTGGCTTGGGTTGGCTGGGCCTGGCTCGGCCTGGCTCAAACTTGCTCAGCTTGCAACCTGGCTCGGCTTGGCTTGGCCTGACTGGGCCTATCTTGACCTGGCTGGGCCTGGCTCAACCTGGCTCAGCCTGGCTGGGCCTGGTCTGTCATCCATCAGACTGTCCAGCATCTGGGCTCCTGAGCTGGAGGAGCTCTCCTGCATCACTAGCAGCTCTAGTTTGTGTTTTATTACCATGATATAACCAAGGATGGAGGTCCAGTAGTCTGTTGGAGCTGTTGTGGTTTCTGGCTGGCTACTACGAGGGATGTGAACATCCCATGTTTGTCTTGTGTTCAGCTGGGATGGCAGAACTTGTAAAATCAGACAGAGAAACCTGTGGGAAAATGTTTTCTGGACTGATGAACCCAAAGAACATCAGCGCCATGGTGGCGGGGGGGTGCAGCACTAGACCTGGGGCCTTGGTCAGGGTGGAGGGACTCATGAAGAGGCCCAAAGTCCTCCAGACAGAACTTCACCTTTCATGACATCCAAACCAACCACAGGATGGTTCCACCAGAAGAAGCCTGAAGATCTGGAGTTGAGGGAGCGGCCCAGCCAGAGTCCAGAGGAACACCTGAGGCCTAGCCTGTGTGCACAGGAGATGAGATGCACGTGCAGTCTGACAGAGTTGGGGCACTTTTGCAAATAAGAGTGAGGAAATATTTCCAAGTCAAGGTGGAGCATGCTAACAGTCCACGGGGGCTTCAACAAAGACCTAGCTTAGAGGTGTGGATATGGTATGGTTATGACCATCTTATTTTCATTCTTTTTACTCCTGACAAGTTAGATCCATCAGTTCCATGAAAGGTCACGCCCCAGATTGAAAAGGTCAAAGATGATTTCTCTGACTTAGTGTTTTCCATCACATTATTGACCCAGCCACTTCCTGTTGTGATCGTGGTGAAGGAGTGACATCATAGCGGAGTTGTGTCCTTCCAGTGGTGTCCTGGATGGACTTTCCTGGACAGTCGGCTGTAACCTCTTTCTGATTGGCTGATGTCTCTTTGTCCCGGCCCAGGATGAAGAACAGGACCCGCTACTGAACAGCTTTGCTCAGCTGAAGGAAGTGCTCAACAACGTTCACGGTAGGTGTAGCCCTAGTGCTGAAGCAGGTTGGCTCCAGATGCGTGCAGCAGCTTCAGCCCTGAGGCTAGATGGAGTAATCCTCTCATAACAGGTGTAATCCATTCATAATCCAGCTGGCAGAGTCAGATGAAGCCGTTCTTACCATGGTTGCTCCAAGTATGGTGAAGAGTTTCTCTAGTGTGGGTGACCGGCCCCGCTCCGTCTGAGGCTTTATTGGCTTTGAAGGCTTTTGTCATGCTTTAATTCCTTCGCATTGAGAGCTTTGGCCTCTCCAGCAGCTCCAGTTGTTAGAATTTCATGAGCGTTTGCAGAGCTGCAGTGTTTGGAGCTGCGCTTGAGCTCCAGCGCTGCTGCAGGTCTCGGGGGAAGGTCTCGAGGCTGTCCTGTCAGATGGACAGGCGCTGCTGGCTACACATGTGTCCACCCTCCTCCTCCTCCTCCTCCTCCTCCTGCTGCTCCTCTTTGGAGCTCCTCTCCTCTGATTCCTCCCATCTTTTACGCTCATTTCAGTGTTAGAGCTCATCTGAAATGAAAAGGTGCTGTGGGTCCTCTCCGGGTCAGCCCTGGGTGCAGCCAGGCCTTGGTGTGTTCCTGGGTTGACGTGGAGCATGCGCTGGTGCTGGGACTATGGGTGGGCCGTTCAGCTGTCTGCTCGCTGAAAGCTCCGCTGCAGCCCCTCTGCTGTGGAGCTGTGAGGATGTGAGTGTGGCTTCTGCCTCCTCTCCTCTCCTCCTGCCTTCCCTCTGGTGGTCTCTGAAGGCTTCCCTCCGGGTGCTGTGACTGACAGGACCAAGTGTGTCCGAGTTCCATAGCAGCGCAGCTGGAAGCAGATCATCTGCAGTCATACTTGTGTAAATATAGAAGAAGTCTTGTCAAGCACAGAGATAAATTGTTGTGGGAAAGGAAGTGTTGTCTCCTTCCTGAAAGCGAGGAATTCCTCTCCAGCTCTTCTGTCTTGTTTTCTGGCCACTGGAGCTGGAGCCATGACAGACCACATGTTAGCATGTCTCAGCCTGCCTCACTAGCCACACCCATCAGTCAGAAGAAGCTCCAGAAAGAAGCCCTAGAAACCCATCATCCAGGATTTCTACCTAGTAACATTGCCCTCCTTTGCATTTCTTGTTGCAGGTCTTTGTGATGAAAGGGAGATCACTAGTACTAGTTAGTACTCGTTTTTCCTAACTACTAAGATGTCCAACAGAGCTGGGCTCTTCCAGCCTTTACCTCTGCTCTATGCTTCTGTCCTCCTTACTCTAGTGTCACATCCAGGATGGTAAATAATGAGAGAGAATCATAATGAGTGAATGATTTATGAATGAGTGATGTTGCATAGAAGTTCCACCTGCTTCCATCCATCTCCTCCCTGACCTTGGCAGATGTTTGCCCCAATTCACTCACACACACACACACACACACACACACCCACACCCACACCCACACCCACACACACACACTGTTCACTCTCAGCTGTTTATGCCAAGGTCGCCAGCCTGAGCTCTGTTACACCTTTCTCTCTCGTGAACCCTCTTTGGTGCAGTGAAGGTTCCATTTCTGATAGGTCCGCAGGAGGAACGCTCTGTTCTAAATCCCTTCATTTCTATTCATCCTAACGCAGTTTTAAAGCTCCTGGAGTCGCCCAGCTATGAGGCCAGTGTGGCCTTTTGACTGACAGCCTTCTCCTTTTTATCCAGACTAATGAGATTCACCAGCACACCTCTAATGGTCTCCAATCACACCACCGCATTCAGACGCCAGGGCCAATGACACAACCAATGCTGTCAAGAGTTATTCTCCAGCTCACCTGCAAAGAAGCTTTTTATTATATTTATTCATCATATCAAGTCTGAACGTGTACCCAGAAGTGCTTGGGGGCTGATAAACTCCTGAGAAGCTCAGGCTGGGAGCACACGGGGGAAGACACACGAGTATGGTGGAAGGCAGCAGCAAGCCGCTCTGGCGTGGGTTTGGTTTCCAGAAGAGAGACAGCAGCAGTCTTTTCTCTGTCGCTGGTGGATCTTGTTCATGTGCTGTTTTTGGAGCTGCTGCAGGGTCTGTCACTTCCTGCTCTGCACAGTCTCAGTGGCGTGAGGAGTGCTATGGACCAGTATCCGTCCTCTGGCTCACAGTATGGACCAGTATCTATACTCTGGCTCAGAGTATGGACCAGTATCTATACTCTGGCTCAGAGGATGGACCGGTATCTGTCTTCTGGCTCAGAGGATGGACCGGTATCTGTCCTCTGGCTCAGAGGATGGACCGGTATCTATACTCTGGCTCAGGGAATGGACCAGTATCCGTCCTCTGGCTCAGTGGATGGACCAGTATCTGTCCTCTGGCTCAGAGAATGGACCGGTATCTATACTCTGGCTTAGGGAATGGACCAGTATCCGTCCTCTGGCTCAGAGGATGGACCGGTATCTCAGAGGATGGTGTAGTATAGTGTCATCTGCGTCTGACAGGCAGCCTGGTTGGGAGGTCAAGGCAGCATCCGTGCTGTTTTAGCCCAGCTGTGGTTGTTCTTGAAGAGCATGGTGGGCCTCTGGGGGTCACCAGCCAAGCTTGTTATTCCCCCTGTCTGTCAAGCCTCTTCCATGCCACATGATCTTCACACATATATCAGGCTGCCTCCCGGAGGCCACCACTGAATGCCAGGCTGGAGGACCATAATTCATGTTGCTTAGTCACTTATGTAAATATATTTACTCATGAAGGACGTCTGAGCAGAGAGAGTCGGCCTCATGCACATTCTCCACATGTCTGACACGTTGCCCCAGTGTCTTGTAGCATGAAGCATGAGAGAGTCTACATTCTTCATAGAGCGTGCAGTTATAATTATGCTATATTTATTTATGCTCAGCAACTCTGGCGTTGAACTTTCTGGTGGACAAGTCAAACAGTAAATATTGAAAGGTGGCTTTTTAAAACTGAGCACTTGTTTTCTAAAGTTCCTCTAAAAACGGTGTGAATGTATTTTTAGTGGTTAGGAGTTCCTGCTTCTTCCTCTTCAGGTGCAGTGAACATAAGTGGCTTTTTTGAAGATGTGAAACAGTAACCGGCCTGACGCCCACCAACTCCAAGTGTGGCTATCAGAGGAGCGATGGGTCATGGACTAGGCTGCCCTCCAGCTTGGCTTGGAGCTGTAAATCTTGCCAGTTAACAGTATCCTAACCAGGAACTGACAGGTGAGGCTTAAGGCCAGTGTGAAGGGGGATGCAACTGTTCTCCTGATTCAGAGCTTCTCAACAATGTGCTGAGTGGATGGAGAGTCCCAGCCGAGGCTTATTCATCAGGCTGGCTGGAGAGGCTCTGTGGGAGGGGGTCTGGCTCACACATGGGTGGAGCAGAGGGTTCCATGGAAGAGCCTGCTGAGGATGCTGGCGGAGAACCTGACTGTGAAGGTTCATGTGGAGGTTTGACACAGTGGTTTGGTGAAAGTTGTGTGTATCAGTCGCAGCTCAGTGTTTAGTGTTTGCTTGCTGTCACCATGACAACCATCACCTGAACTACACCGATACCCACACGTTCATGCTGAGCTACGTCTGTACCTGCAGATCTAGTCTAGTCTAGTAACCTAGTCTACCTGCAGTCTTCTTTCCTCGCCTCGGAACCTTTGCTGAACACGTTTTTCAGACAGCGATGCTGATGTCATCTGCTGCCTCTGACACACACCAGCAAACTGGTTATTCACGTTAGCTTGCTGTTAACGCGCTCGGGCAGAGACAGGCTCAGCCTAACCAGCGCACCACCGCCTGTTTTGGGCTGCAGACACTTTCACCATCTTCTTAACTTTATCTGATATATTTAGTGGATAAAATGTACTTACTGGGTCGATTAAATGGCAGAACGGCCGGTATTTTATTGCTGGTACATGCCTAATCTTGCATCCTGAGGTTTTCAGCTCAGTAGCGTTCCTTCCTCCAGAGGGTCCTGCTCTGGAATTGGGGCTCTGGACCATGACCAGTCTGATTTTGGGCTCTAGAAACAGGCTGGAAGGTTGCATGTGCTGACATACTGGGCTACAGAGCTTTGCCAAGATGTCTGTGTAGATTCTCACTCATCCAGGTCATAGTTATCCAAAGTTAGATCTCTCTGTGTCAACTGGACTGAAAGGTTTCTTTGAAAACCCTTTGTCAAAATGGATGAGGCGAGCTGGTATTGTCAGCGCTGTTATTGACCATGGTATGTGAGGGTGTCAGGTGTCACTTTTCAGCGTGTAAATGAGCGCGGCTCCACATTTAGCCTCATGTGATAGACCAAGTTAGTGAGCATCTGGATTTGTTGACATGACCTGGATTAATGGACTGTCTAATTTTAGCTTGTCAATAATCTGTCACCTGACACTAAAGTTGAAATCTGAAACTCCAGATCAGAAATGGATGCTTCATTTTTACCACATTTGAAAGCACAGTAGTATTAGTCTAGTCCAACTTTGAAGATAGCAATAAAATAATGTGTAATGGGACATTCAAGGTGGATAGTTTGGAAGGATACACAGAGTCCCATCCAACAGGTGTTGATAGTGGAAGGGAAGAGTTATTGTGATAAAAATACTGTCCCATATTAGTATTTCACAGAGGAGCTGGCTGGCTGCTGGTGTGCTGCTCACTTCCTAAGCCTTTGGTGTATCAGAGTGAATCCCACTCTGCCTTGACTGACGGGGTTAATAAAGCACTCACGCACGCACACACACACACACGCACGCAGCAGCTGCTTGTTATTTCATGGTTCATAAAGGTGCTGTGAGCAGAGATTGGAATACACACATCCAATTAGCTTAGCATTGTACCATCCATTGGTGTCAAACTGGGATTCTCATGGAAACACACATACATGCTTTTTTGTGCTGGATGCAGAGTTGTTGAATTGTTTCCAGTCTCATTCAGTAATATACGTTTCTCTTCTACCCTTTGGGCCTGAGATAAACAGAGTTAAAAAGAGAGAGAGAGAGAGAGAGAGGTGGATGCTCTTGCTTTTCTCATGTGTGGATGTGCTGTAGCAGTATCTGGTGAGGGTTTGTGGAGGGTGCTGGTGCCTACAGTAGTAGTCCTCATCCCAGTCCTACAAAGCCCACAAACCAGTGCTGGGTGGAGGACCACTGGCCTAGCTAGCGACTGGCCTCCATCCCGGCTGGTGTGGTTAGGGGTTAAACAAACTTACATTTTCTAGTGCAGATATTGAATTTAAAGAGGTGACACATGTTGGAGCGGTGTTTGAAGCTGTTGACGCTCCTCTTCTCAAACAGGCTGGGATCAGCGCCGCCCGTAACAAATCTGAGCTCAGACCAACCTGCTGACAGGCAGGGAGACGCAGGCAGCAAGGCCCTGCAGCTGATGACAGGACACGCTAACAGCCTCGCACACGTGGAGCTGCTGACTGCTCTGCATGCAAAATACACACACACACACACATATGAAGCCTGAACTTCAGTTAATTAAACTGACTGCTTTTACAATTTAACTAACTCCGTATCTAATTTTGAGCATGTTCAACGGAACAAGAATGTTACGGATGCTTTTCAATAAGGTTAGTGATGCAAAAAAAAAGTCACAATGTGTGCAGTATATTTCTTATTCGATTACTCGATTAATTAAGACCATCTGCTTCCTGCTCTGACAGTATTTGAGCTATTATTGGTGTGTGTGTGTGTGTCTGTGTGGTAGCATGTACATGCTACATGCAGTCAACCTGTCAGCGCAGTGAGCAGACTCGTGTTTAGGCTGTTCTGCTGCTGGTGATCCGTTCAAAGGGTTTTTAAAATGTTTGCTCGCAATCATATAGCATAGCAGTTAAAGGAGAGCCAGCATCTCTTTGTACCTCTGTACCAGCTATTCCACTCTGTCTCTAACTCCTTTGGCGTTAGCATGTGATAGTTACCTCGCCAAGGAGGTCATGTGACAGCCGTCTTAGCTGTTGGCAAAATACCTCGAACAATTATGGACGGATTTTAATGACATTTTCAGGAGATGTTGATAATGAGAGAAGGGACAAACGATGACATTCTGGTGATATTCTGGATTCCAGAGGGACTTTGACCTTTGATCAAAGATCAAAGCTGTGTGTGTGTGTGTGTAAATGAGTGCTTGGCCTAGCTCTGAGTTCTAGTTAATCTTATAATTGCTCTTCTGTAGAGCGTCCCTTCCATCAGGCCGTTTCTGCCTGAGCTTCTTCTCTCCACACATCCTGACAGTGTTTGTTACTTGCAGCCGCAGACAGAATCAGCCATTTTCTTTAAAGGTGACAAAAGCGGTGGCCGACTGTTTTTCTGTTTATCAGAGGTGACATGAGCAGTGGCGCAAGGGGGCGAGGAGGCCCGTGTTGCCATAGCTAAATATACATCCCTGACAGCTCCATAATGGGTTCCAGGAAGTTCAGTCAAAAATAAAAACAAAGCAACATTTCTAGCTGATTGGCTCTGAAAGGCCGTTTTTCCTTGCTGAATGGGAAAAATGTGGACTTCAGCATTCCATGGCCGTGATGGCAGTCAGATTGGATAGGCGCAGCCTTGCGTGTGCAGAACCAGCTCGCTGTGAGAGACGCGCTGCACTGCAGAAACACTCCTGATGGGAAAGAAAGCTCCGCCAGAAAAGAGGCAAATTATTATCAACCACGCACTTTTTATTCATGAACCTTGCATTTGATGTTTCAGCTTGTGATTTCAGCTTCCTGCCACCATTTTGCCCTTTGACCCGTCATTTCACACACACATTCCACACACACACAGAGCTCTTACTCTGTTTTTAACAGCTATCTCCATGTTGCTCCTGTGAGCAGTTGTGAAACCAGCTGTGTTTCCTGCCGTGTGTGATTGTGACGTCTCACCAGGGAAGAACACGCTCTGACTGAAACAGATTGTTTTGGTTTGGACAGTGATGTGTTGTTTGCTCCTATTGTGAGTCGTTTTCTTTTAATAAAGTCATTTTTTGTGGCATGGTGAACCACTTTTGCACCCAGGCAGTCATGGATGCAGTTGGAAGAACATCAGTGCTCCACAGTTTGTCCCTTTAAACACAGCTACCCGTGAAAGTCAAACAAGGACAAAATGAAAGCCCTTGTGAAAGAGCAATGTTGGAGCTAAGTTGGTGGACAGTGGGGAACCAGGCAGTAGCAGACGGCTGGCCCTCCTGGTGTAGAGTGGAACCCAGAGTCCCTGAGTAACTGCTGCAACCAGGACACGGCCATGCTAGCAGCACGTCCTCTCACGTGAGCTCATGTCCTCGTCTCAGCTGTGCAGCTCATACGCTCAGCTGTCTCCGCGTTAGCCAGCAGCTCTCACTGCTACTTGGTTTAAAATGAGCCAGCTCTTGGCCAGCAGGCTCATTAGAGCCCAGCTCCCCTCCGCTCCATGGTTGTTGTCCCTTTCTCCTTCTGAATCTCAGCTTGGGTGAAATGATGTGTTGATGGAGCTTTTAGGACAAACGCTAAGCCTGCTAAAGTGTCTCATTTGTCTTTCCTCTTTAGCCTTTCAGTCTCTTTCCTCTTTGGAACATTTGAAACCCGCAAAGTCTGAAGCAAAGCTTGTCTTCCAAGTTCCAAATAATAAACATCTGGCCAATGAACATACCACCAAAAGCCCCCCACACAGGTGAACACATGAATACTCCTAGCTGCTCTGACAGCTTTAGAGCTCCTCGAGCCCAAGCTGTTAGCTGGGTTTGCGGGTTCTTGCTGCAGTGGTGCTGCTCCAGTCCAAAAGCTGACAGGCAGCTGCTTCAGCCGCAGTCACATTCCAGCGCTGCTGAGTTGCCTTCAAGCACTCTGTAGTATGGCAGGCACGCAGGCCCACAGGGGAGTCATTTAGGACAGTTGTCACTCTGGTGCAGGCCACCAGGCCAGGACGAGGCCAGCCTCTGAGCAGGCCTCTGGGGATCAACCTGATGGGCTCTAATGTTTCCGTAACAGCCAGCCCAGCTTGCATCAGTGCTCAGAAATGTTCCACTAAGCCTCTGTTGTTCAGGAGGCCGTGTATGTTGCCATGGAGAGGTCAGCCTATCGCATATCAAGATCTTACATGACATTAAAGCTCTCCTTGGCCGACTCGGTGGAAACGCCGCCAGTGGCTGTGAGCGGCCACTCACTCCCTGCCACTCTCCTTCGCTCCAGGCCTCAGCCTGGCTGCTGTCCGTCCTTGAGCAGCTGGAGGAGCGATCGTCAAGCCCAGGAGGAGGGGAGACTGAGAGCACCCCAACCCTAAGGCTTGTTGCTAAAGCTACAGTTGACCAAGCTGTTCCTGTAAACCCCCCCAGCAGATTCTGGACTAGTGGAGAGGGCCAACAGGCCTCAGTACACATTAGCCAACACTGTTGGGGCTTCCTGCCTGCACCTTTCTGTCCACCTTCCCAGCTCAGCTGGTGGTGCTCCTGCGTTATAGTGCACGGCTCGTGCGTGGCTCACATCGCGTGTTGTTGCTACAGTATGTGGCTGTGGACCTCCATGGAGAGAGCATCAGCATGTGTGAACAGCAGTGTCTCTGCTGTGGAGCAGACATACCTCCAAAAGTCCTGATTCAACACGCTTGCTCACAGTGTTAGAAGTGACGCGTCATCCTGGTTCCAGGCACCTACTGAAAGCTCAAGAAGAGCCCTTCATTCTGGCCCTACACCTGCCTGCTTTGTGACGTGTTTAGCACACACCCATCAGTCCTGGTTGTTCTGGCCTGGCCCATCAGTCAGCTGACAGTGGAGACAAAGATGGTGGTGACCAGGTCAAAGGGCACAGCTCCTTTCACAGCAGGGGATGGAGTTGACTGACAAGCCTTCAGCGTTGCTGCCCCCTCAGCATGGAAGAGTCTGCAGACTGAAGTGAACCTCTGTCTCCATCCTCAGGGCCAGTCAGAGTCAGCTGTTTGCACATTCTCAATCACGCTTCTATTGCTGTGCTATTTCATGGTGGAAGCACTGTTGCACTAGTAAATCTGAATGTTTTCACCTCCACTGTTCATGGCTGCTGCTGACCTCTGGGCCAGAGCCCCTGGTGGAGGAGACCTGATCTCTGGCTTTCATGTGCGTCCATCAAGCTTCAATCAAAAACCACACGTTTCAGCTGTTAATTGGCCCTGCATGTCAGTGGCATTCTGTGTGTGTGTGTGTGTGTGTGTGTGTATGTGAGAGAGCGAGAGAGAGAGAACTCCTGAAGCAGTCTTTGCCTCAACCTAAATACTTGGATCATCCCTGCTGTCTGGCCCAGTCAGTGGGAGTACCGGTACTACTGTGTCATGCATGCTTGTTCCCTTCTGACAGGACTTCAAGCTGAGTTTTAATGCTTTAAGGCTTTGTTAGTGGCGCTGCTGTACGCTGCTGTACACTGCTGTACGCTGGGGTACAGCGTCTCATGTGAACAGCCTGGTCTGCTTCTCCTACAGAGTGTGCTTTCTGGAATCTCCCCTACCCCATGGGAATGTCATTAGTGGAGCTGAAGGAGTGCAGCAGGTGAAAAAAATAAGGAGCAGCACCCCCTCCTCTGCACTGACACAGACACAGACACACACACACACACACACACACACACACACACACAGAGTTTGGAGTCTGCATCTGCTGCTTTGTCTTTGTCTTCGTCTCTCAATCCTTCTCACATATTCCTCCTCTCTGCCTCATAAACGCTTGCCTGGCCTGGTTCTCCTGTGTAAACTAATCCCCCCCCACCACCACCACCACCACCACCACCACCAGCCCTGTCCTGTCCTTTGGCTTTTTAGGTGTCCCTCTCTCTGAAGATGCACGCTGACCTTGCCCAAGGGCATGTGCGTGGTTCAAGGGACGGGGCTTGGTGTGTGCTGTCTGTTTTTCTGCAAATAGAAGTGATAATATGAGTGCGTCATGTGCAGGGCCCCCAAGTGTGCTAATGCAACCTAGAGGGGCTGAATGAGGTGTCAGCGTTCATGCTCAGTCATGGTGCTAGCCGAGCAGCAGCAGATACGGGACTGTGGAGACATGATGGGGCAGAAAGTTTCCACACATGATGAGCCTATGGAACGAAATGGACCCTTCTATACGCTGTGGAAACAGAGAGCCTGCGAACCAGCCAGCCCCTGCTGGAATAATGTGACCTCTGGAGGAAATATGCAGCATATAAAATAGATTTGAAGGAGAGAATAACAGGTGCAGAGAAGGCTGGCCCAGCCGAGGCTTTAGGATGAAGTCATGCTGGCTGAATGTTGGAACTGAGCTCTGATCTCTGGCTCTGCTCGGTCCACACCAAACACATGAGCTGCACAGCAGCATATAGATGCTTTCCACTTCTATCAGCCACCACCCAGAGGAAGCTAACAGCATTGGTAGTTACCAAGTCATTAGTTATGTTTCTGCCGTGGTTAACACACCAATGTGGAGAAGAAGATTCCCATTATTATTGTTGTTATCCAGGAATTTTCAGATTAGCTGATTTACAAACTGACAACATAGTGAAGCACATTATTATTTCTTGAATAAAGTCATGTTCTCGCTGTTTATTGACAAGAGAAGAGTCAGTTCTGGTGGCTACCTGTTAGCATCCATCCCTGCTGATGACCCCATCCACCCAGGCAGGACACGCATCCCATCATCCATCTCTGGGCTGAAGTTTTTCTAGGTTTTATCTCCTTATTCAGCGAGAGGATTGGATGATCTTTCCGTTTCTTTTGATGAGCAGGACAGTATTTGACTGACAGACTGATTAGAGCTGCACACGTGTCTGACGCTGGTTGTTTGCTGGGATCCTGTAAATACAAATGCTAACTAGATTCCATGCAGCCCTTTAGGAACAGCTCTCTGCAGCAGGCATTACAGCTCCCCTCCCAAGCATTTTTGAGAACTTTTAATTTCTCCAGGGTTTTTCAAATTGCCTGTTTAGGTTGCACAGACACATTGTTTCAGACGTCTATAAAGTACCGCTGTGGCCCCCTGAAATGACTGTATGGAGCTCCATAGCATTGCTCTGTCCTAATTGCCCCTTCCACAAGTGTCAGTTTCATTCAGGAGAGCGCGGGGATCGGCGCCAGGAAGGAAGTGTGCTTAAGACATGGGTGGGGGCCGAGGGCCAAGGAGCGCTGGCACTCATCAAGCTTCTCCCAGCAGATGCAGAAGAATCCTGTCGTCCAGCTCTTTGTTTAGCAGATGAACATCCCGACTCTCTGTGGAGTTCATTTAAGCTGGCTGTTGCTGCTAAAGCGTCCCCTCCCTCCTCAGCACAGCAGCCAGAGACGCACGCTTCCTTCCAGGAGCCGCCAGCTCCAGATCAATAACCATCAGCGTTTGCTTCAGGCGGCCTGCAGCAAACAGCCGTCCTGCTGCTGCCTCTCTCCTCTTCTCACGTGTGTGTGTGTATATGGGTGATAACATGAGTGAGTGGGTGCTATCTACCACACAGGGCTACAGCCGTTGTTTTCAGTGTTTAAACATGGTTTAAGGGATCCCCTCCAACACACTGCCAGCAGGCCTCTTCTGAAAGATGGGATCTCTATGTGCTTAGCTTAGCAACCATCTTTTAGATGTGGCTATTTCTGGGGTTTGTTGTTTCCATGCTTCTCCTCTTGTTGTCTAGACAGAAGCGTGTGTGTATGTATGTGTGGGGTGGGGCTCATCTTTGACTGGTGCTAGCTGGGCTCTAAGCCCTTTCTGCACCAGTGCTAATAGATGTGCATGTATCTCAGGGATCTTCTGCTCTGGGTTCTCCTGGGGCACAGGTGCACTCCTGCCCTCCTGCTGGCTGTTTGCTTGGCTCATTTGGAAGTGTAATCCAGCCATGACTCGGTCCCAGTTGCAGAGTGGTACACTTATGGTCATTCACGCTGCTCTAGCTTCATCACTGCAGTATTTTGGATAGTCAAATTCGTCTATGTCCACTGTTGAGTCGGTCCTCTCTCAGCCCTTCGACGGCAGCATGAATACTAAGCCTTTCCCCCTCAGGTCAGAGTCAGCCTGGAGGTTAACCCGCTTGTGGAAGGATTGCTTCTCTCTTGCTGCAGCCATTCCTCCTTTCCTTTTCTCCTCTTCAGATTTGAAGCTCCTGTATTTAGACTGAGGAGATGGCTGGTCTGATCCAGTCAGCCACGGGCAGCTGCATCGGTACAAAACCACTGACTAACCGTCTGTAGTCTTTGGGATTGGTGAAGGGCAGCACTAAAAGCATGATCAGACGTGAAGTCTTCATCAGGGGTCTGGCTGGAATCTACTCCTGGACTCATGTAACCCGCAGAAACCAACAGAGAACTCTGACACCAGGCTGAGTCCCACTGTCGGTCCACATACGACGTGGCAGCTTCCTTTTAGCTAATAATATATCTTAACCCCTAACCTTTAACATTAATACATTCAAAGACTTTGGATTATTTTTTCATCCATTATTTTATTCATTTATTACTTTATTGATTAAGGCGGATTTACTAAAGATCTAGCTAGTGGAACAGTTAGCATAGCATTTATCTTTATGAAGTCAGTGAATTTAGCACTTCATTGTGCTGTTATTTACACACGTTTATGGTTGATAGATGTAACATCACCACTCCTGACACAGGTAATGGATTTGTTTTTAATGATTCAGGCCCAAAACCTGCTTTGCTCGCTGCAAGAATGAAGAAGTCCTTTCTGTGAAAACAGCCCAGGAGATGCTGGTGAACCACAGCGAAGGGACAGTTGGTGATCAGAGGATCAGGGGGACTGGCTGTGACCAAAGCAGAATAATGCTGAAAGAGCGCAGCAACAGGAACGCTGCGTCCCTCTCTCCTCACGGGACACACCAGCACACACTCACCAGCGCTGCCTCTGTTGCCAGCCTTCCAGGAGCGCGCTCCTCTCTCAGAAACCTTGGTCCTGGCCTGCTTGTCTTCACTGGGCGCCGCTGGTGATGCTGCTTGGTCCAGGGTTCCCATGGGTGCTTGAGTTCAAGGTTGTCTTTTCAAGGTCTGAAAGGTGCTTGAAAAAGAAACAAACCCTGCAGAAGGCCCAGTAGCTTCCCTTTTTTGTATAAAACTTTGTGTTCTCCAGTAATTTCCAAACTTTTTGCCATTCTGAAACATAATTTCAGGGGTTTAAATCATCAAACATTGTATATCATGGTATCATTGTGATAAATTGGAGTCTTTGTGTTGCTGTAGGTGTGTGTTTTAGCCCAGCCAGAAGGTGCTGAACAGTTTGAAAATGAGCCTGGAAAGTGCTGGAGAGGTGTATGGGAACGGTGGTGTCCTGCTCTCCTCTTTGGCTGACCGCTATGCTGTATCTGTCTCCTCCTGCAGATCTGGCAGATGTGGAGCCCAACGTTTTCCTCAGGCCCTTCCTGGAAGTTGTCCGATCTGAAGACACCACCGGACCCATCACAGGCCTGGCACTGACCTCTGTTAACAAGTTCCTCTCCTATGGTCTTCTTGGTAAGAGCGCTTGATCAGCAAGTCTGACTTTTTTTTTTTTTAGCATGTTAGCATACTTCTGTAATGTCTGCTGACCTGACAACCATAGTCAAAAGCTTGTGGATGTGATCTTAATGAGTGTACGGGGTTGGAATAGAGCATGAGCACGGGGAAACGCACACGTGTGGTTTTGGGGGGTGATGGCAATGATCCAGGAGCAGAGCTGGGCCAGTACTTTTCCCCAGCATATGGCCACCCACTCGTTCCTGACTAGACTTCAGCTGTCAGTCAGGAAGTACACTCACTCACTCCCCGTGATGAAAACAGATTATTGGTAACTTCTGGCTCTGGTGTTATTATGTTTTGCGTTTGATTTAACATTTTCTACTACAAACCTCATCCTAACCAACAGCAGAAATGGCTGTTCGTGGCCTGCTTTATGCAACCCACCAATAAGAGAGGGTAAATGTAGAAAATGAACAAATGAGTGTCATGTGTGACTGTTGTGGTCCAAACTGTGGCTCTCTTCTGTCATATAAAACACCAACCACTCAGGCTGGAACAGCTGCTCTTTACTGGTGGCTCCACGTCCAGCTTGCACAGACAAGAGCAATCAATCATAGCACCACTCAAGCGCAGCAGCAGTCTGACAGTGTTGAGCACCGAGTGCGGGATCAGATTCACCACAGCCGTTTGGCCAGAAGACATTTGCTAGTCACAGCTCAGCCAGTCTGGAACGTGACCTGACAAACTTGAGTGTGATTGTACATTAGCCACACATGGCTAGCAAATAGCACCGCTATCGTTACATAAGGTTGGCTAACGGCTCAATAAAAAACTGAAGATGAGCCCAAATGGCCTCATTTACTCAATATCTAGATTCCAAAACAACAGAGACACTCGATGGAAAGCAGTCCCAACCTCACACGTCACCATCTGGATGCAGTACGGAGACACGGCAACCTCTGCATCAACAGAAAGCCATCAGACTTTTCCCAATTGTTTTCTTCCACTATATAAAGTTGGATTGCATTAAATTTTATTGTTGAATCATTTCAGATTGTTAGACTCTTTCTACACTTTTGCTTGAACCGTTTATTTATTTATTTATTTATTTATTTTTAGATCACATGAATGATTCTGACTTTCTTCATGCTTTGCCTTGTGTAAACCTTTAACAGTCATCTTTAGCTTCATTCTAGAGGTGGAATTCCTCTGGATAGTTGTCATGACAGCAGCTGGAAGTTAACAGGACCTGCAACAGAAGCGCTCTGAGCACATACTGCCCTCTACTGGCTTGAGGAAAGTCTGACCTTGGGGGTGTTGATATGCTCATATGTTTGGATTAAAATCTAGACTCTTATTCAACAGTACTGCATTTACATTATATTCCATTCCTACTTTTAAGACAAAGGTTGTCCAACATATTAACGTGATGCATTGGAGAATGAGTAAGCTACCGTTTATTACAGTTTACATCCCTTCAAAGAATGTCCACTCACACCAGGAGGAAACAACCAATTTAAAAAAAACACCAAAACAAAGGAGATATTGCTTTTGGTTACGTGAAATCAAAAGTATGTGCTGGTAATGTCTTCATAAGTCAGTGTGTGTATTTCCATATCTTTTGTTTTCTTGTCTTTTTCAGTGGAAATGTCATCTTTATTTAAACTCTTCAGTTAGCGTAGCAGAAGTGGTTTCCGTCCAGGAAATGATGGTTATTGTCTAAAGGGACGACCACATTTGCTGGAGAGTGTGCAGCAGCTCCAGCGTGTGTACATGCTGGAGGTCCTCTCCTTCAGCCTCTGGAGGATATTGGTCTGTCTCATCAGACGTAGTCACACATAAACCAGCTTAAAAATGAAGAAACTGATGACTGAAACACACTCCTTACACAAGCCCCTATTCTGAAAATACCAGTCATAAATGAGCTGTAACACCGACTGATAGTGTCACATGGACAGCTTTGTTGACGGGCTGAATTCTGAGCTTGCTGTCTTCTCTACATGTCACTTGTTGTGTTGTCAGGCTGAGTTGTTATTTTGCTCATAAAGTCCTGCTCTGCACTGATTTTGGAGCATACCTTTAATCTCTGGGCCTGTGCTCGTCCCTCTAGCTGTTAGCTAATGCCTGCTGCTCCTGAGGGTGGTGGGATGGAGCCCAGTGTGGCCCCAGGCTAATAGCTGCTTACCCTCTCAGGTTTCTAAAACACTGGCTCCTCTTGCTTTGACTGCCAGTTTGTCCCACAAAACGCCCCAGCTGGTGAGCAGCTCCCAGGGTTTGCAGCACAGGCTCGACTGATGCTAGGCAATAGTGGCATTGTTGACCGTTATTCTGATGGCTTTGAGCTGTTTCCTGTTTCCTGTCTCCTTCACCTTTATTCTTCTTTCTCCGCCCTTCAGGTACAGTGGAGTATGCGCTACACTTTCCAAGCAAGAATTAAGAAAAAGAGATTAAATGAGAACATTTCTAATAACTCTCAAACTCTGCGCTGATGTTCTCATCATTTTTAATAACCCTCAATCTCTACGCTGATGTTCTTATCATTTAGGGATCTAAAGTGCGTTTGGAAAGTGTTCAGACCATTTCACTTGTTTCATTTTTGTCCTGTTGCGGTCTTATGCTTTAATTAAAGATAGATAATCCCATATTTTCTGTACACACAGAAAGACAAAGTGGAAAAGTGTTTTTTGGTAGAAAGTGGGATAAGTGGTCAGATTCTTTGCAGTGATTCTTGATGTTGGGCTCTGGGTTGCTTCCATTGCTCCTGCTCATGTTCCTCCACCTTCATTAGCGTTCTCCTGTGGTTAGTGTAGTTGCTTGGACGTTGGATCTGCAGTGGTACGCACGCGCCTGTCAGCGTTGCAGCTGAAATCAGAGAAACCTGAACCGTGTGGTCAGAAGAACTGGCTCTGGAGCTCAGAGGGGTTTGTTTTCAGGCACAGGTCTGGACAAGGCTACCAAAGCCTTTCTGCTGCCCTGAAGGGTCCCAGGAGCTCAGTTACCCCTGCACCTCCATCCTTCTGAAGGGGAAGAAGTTTGGAAGGACCAGGGCACCACTGCGGCGCCACCGTCTGGACATTCTCAATACAGCTGGTGCTGCTGGGTCAGGGTTGGTGGTGCAGGTGCTGTTGCTGCTGCTGCTGCTACTGCTGGTGGTGGCGGCATGGAGAACATAAACACCTGGAGCAGAGCAGCCAAGACCTCATCTTCAGCAGGACAAGGCTTTTAAAGATGGCGGCTCTGGCTTGTGTGAAACATTCATAGCATGCTCACTGCACGGAATGCATGGTGCTAATATGTGACCCCAATAACACTGAACAGACGGTGCACTTCAGCGGGTCAGCATGCTCGAAGCACAACTCTGAGCTCTTCTGTTTGGATCCGTAGGATCACCAAAAAGACATCAACACTCAGTGACGGGAAGCAAATTAGCAAAGCTCCAGCGCGCTCAGGGTTGGGTTAGAATTATAAAAGGCTGTTCAGCAGTCACTAGCTAACATCAGGCGTCTCCCCTGGTGGAAAGGTCATCTGACAGGGCTAGCGTGCTGGGCTCTCCCTAGCCAGGGCCCCTCTTCTGAATACTCGTTCATCTTTGTTTTAGACAGGATTGTGTTTCTTTCCTTCACAGACTCCAACCACGATGCAGCTGCAGAGGCCATTGAGAACATGGCCGATGCAGTCACACACGCAAGATTTGTGGGAACAGACCCTGCTAGTGACGAGGTGGTCCTGATGAAGATCCTGCAGGTTCGTCAATTTAGCTAACTAGCCGTGCTGCTCTCGGGGTGACCTGAAGGTCCAGACAAACAGACTGTCCTGGAAGCAGCTGCTCCTCCTCCGCAGGCTTCTTTATCACCTGAAAAGAAGCTATAACATGATGCAATCATTCACCTGAATGTGCTTGTTTGAAATACCTGGACCTTCATTCCAGGTTTCCATAAATCCATATAAGTTCCTACAGGACAGTAGAAATCATGGAATCATCTGTCAGAGAAGGTTTATTCAAATGCTTTGAGTAGATCTGAGTTCACCAGGAGAGGCTTCTTGTGCTATTTGAGGGCTTGCCTGGACCAACATGGCTGGGATCTCCTTCTTCCAGGTCTTGAGGACTCTCCTGCTGACACCAGTTGGAGCTCATCTGACCAACGAGTCTGTTTGTGAAATCATGCAGTCTTGCTTCAGAATCTGCTTCGAGATGCGGCTCAGCGGTGAGTAACTGATGGGAGGTGTTTGCTGACATGATTGAGGGTAAATTAGCATGCTTCTCTGGCTCCTGGGGCCAGCATGTCCACTGGGGACACCAGAACCGTCCCCAGTCCAGTCAGGTGCTTTCTTTGTAGTACCTGAGCCAGACATCCCAGCTTGCTCCTCTTGTTTCTGTCTTTGTCTGTGTGCTTCTGATGGCTACTTGATTGTGTGTTGACAGAGCTCCTCAGGAAATCTGCTGAGCACACCCTGGTGGACATGGTCCAGCTGCTCTTCTCCAGGTAAAGGCCTCTTGATTTCTGCTCACACTCCATTCAGTTAACAGGTGACTGAATCTCCAGCCACAGCACAGCTTCTCTCCTCCTTTAACCCTTCACCCACCCAAGTCATGTGACTGGCCCTTTGATGAAAAGGGCTCAGTGCATCATCTGCATCTACATGAATCTGGAGCCCTGCGGTCATCCATCCATCCATCCATCCGTCCATCAGTCTTTCATCCATCAGTCCTTCAGTCTATCCATCCATCAGTCTATTCATCCATCAATCCATCTATCCAGCAATCCATCTATCATCCATCACCCTATCTATCATCAGTTTATTTATCTATCAGTCCATCCATCCATCAGTCTATTTATCCATCAGTCTATCATCCATCAGTCTATCATCCATCAGTCCATCAGTCTATCCTTCTATCAGTATATCCATCCATCCATCTATCCATCAGTCTGTCCATCATCCATCTATCCAGCACTCCATCTATCCATCCACCACTCTATTTATTCATCAGTCTATCCATCCATCAGTCTATCCATCAGTCTATCCATCCATCAGTCTATCCATCAGTCCATCCATCAGTCTGTTTATCCATCAGACTATCATCCATCCATCCATCAGTCTATCCCATCCATCCATCCATCCAGACTCCACCACACCTATCAGATGTGAAATGGCAGCCAGACCCTGGATGAAGGGGGTGTGCATCTTGTCAAGTCAGAGCTCTCCCCAGCTATGTTGGGTTACTCTCCTCCAATCAGAACTCTCCTCACCTGTGTTGGGCTGGTCTCCTCCAATCAGAGCTCCCAGGCTGTGTTGGGCTTGCTGCTGAAGGCTTCAGCCACATCTACTCTGGGTCTGGGTCTCCAGACCGTCAGGCTCCTCTGAAGGGAGGAGGATGTGTGCCCAGCATATGGAAACAGCAGCAGAGGCAACAGTCTTGGCCAGAACGCACTTATACAGTCAGAAACTGTTCATCTGTCTCATTTCTATTGTGCTACTTCACAACAAGTGTCGTATCAGGACACTGATACAACTGTGTCTGGACGCCTTTTTGCTGCTGGTGCTAACAAGTGGGAGCTATGCTAACCTGATGGACGAAAAGCACACATCAGCAGAAGCTTGAGAGAAACGCTCACTGCGTCACTGGAAAGTAATGTTTTCTCTAGAAATCTTTTTAATTCCATATTTTAAATAGAAATCTCAGGACTGATGAGGTCAAAGACCTTCTTTAACCTGTACAGGCTGTTGCAAATGATCCAGATTCTGAGTGTGGCTGTTGGCCACAGCTGCGCTGCTGTATTAGAAGATGTATGGCTCCTGGTTTGAGGCTTGTAACCTTTGCAGGGGTTGTGATCCAGCTGTGTGGTGCTGATATCTCCTGTATCTGCTGAAGACACTTTCAGCATGTCTGAACTGAAGTCTTTCTCTTTTAGATTACCACAGTTCAAAGAGGAGGCAAAGAGTTATGTTGGTGCCAACATGAAAAAGGTAACAGTGCAGAGAATGTTTCATTCTGTCTCTCATGTTCTTGTGGGCTGTGGTTCCTCTCTTAACATGGACTAGCTATCAGATTTGCATGTATTTACCTTTTTCTGCTTTCATCTTTTATCCAAGTGTGAAAGTCTCCAGTAATGATCAGAGCAGACCAGAGGTGTTCTAAATGAGCCAAGTTCTCTGGGACACTGACAGTTTTCATCTGTTTGCTTTCATAAAGCAGCAGAGTGGCTTTAACAGGAATGATTGGAGATGTTCCTGATGTGCAGAGCCTCTTCTTGCTCTCAGAGGATGTATCATGGTGTAATCATTTCACATCTAAACTCTTCAGGCTTCAAACGGAGGAGCTGCTAATCCCAGACTTAGCGTAGCGGTGTGCTGTATCAGTACTCTGCTTTCAGCCTCTGGCTATGCTCACACTGCAGCCACAAGTGGCTCACATCTGATTTTCTTGGGGTCCAGTGAGCAGGTCAGATGTTTCTGTGCTCGCGTGAACACTCAGACTTGGCCCAGCCACTTGAACTGAGCCTGGAAAGCTGCAGTGGGGGCGTGGCCTCAGACAGGAAGAGGAGTGTGCATGCAAAGTTGTCCTCTTTTCTTTAGTCACCTGTGAAAAGGGCGTGTTTTCTCATTGTCTTTTTGTGCATCTGGTGTTTCTGGTGATGATGTAGAAGCCGCCAGCTGTGCTAACTTCCTAACTTCCACACAGGCTCCTGGCTCAGCATAGGAAAGAGGCTAAATGTTTGCCCCTTTTGTTTTTTAGTCTTCTGGGATTTCACGTCATCAGCAATCAGAAAAGAGCCATTCCTGTGAAGCATTTCTGATCTAGCATAACAGAAACACGTCTGCGTATTTACAGTAAAACTGATGAAGGTTTAACATTTTCATAGAAGCCAGGCTTTCTCTCAGCTTCACAGAAGGTTCCCTTCCCTCCACTCTGGGTTTTATTCCACACACAACAACCTGTAGAAAAGCTTTACTTGACTTGACGAGAGTGTGCAGAGTTTCAGAGAGTGTCCCGGGGTGCTTTTAGCTCATGTCCTGCTCTAGTGTGGCTCTTTGCTTGTGGTAACTTTCATCTTTGCGGGTGTTTTGGGTTTGTAGAACTGTTGCGTTTGTAGAGCTGTATCTCCGTGGGTGTGCAGGGTTGTCGCCTGTTGCATGGCGTGTACCCTCCCTGCTCATCAGCTGGCTGCATGTTCTCTGCATCCATCCTGTGCTGGTTGTGCATGCGCCTCCCACTCTGATCTTGCATAACTGTGCACACTTGAGTGCTTTGTGGTGCTCTCACTGCTGACATGTTTCCCATCACTAATCACGGCTATCTGCCCACCCCCCCCTTTTTTTCTGAGGCTTACAATATCTTGTGGAAAAACAAACGAGTGCAGGTAAGAAAGATGACTATTTAGCCTGTTTAGATGACACTCTAGGTCCTTGTCCAGTTTAGCTCCCATGAACAGAAACATCAAAGCGTCTCTCAGTATCTACATTTCACACCTTCTGATTTCCAGCCTGGCTTTACGCCTGCAGGGCTTTTTAATACTGATGAGCCTGTTTGTAGATGCCCCCACCTGCCCCTGCTTGGTGGCCCTAACTCAGGGCATTTCTCCTGCAACCTGCTACTTTTTGAAGGCGTTGATCTTGCAGAAGGCCGCGTTTCCACCACCAGATCTGATGGAATGGTGGCAGTAGCTGAGTGCACTGGTCAGACAGGGTGACGGAGCTCATCAGTACAGTTGGCTAACAAATTCAGCCACAAGGATTTGAGAGCTCTGATGCATGATTGGAGAGCCCCTGCTCATCTCTGTGCTCTGGGTTGGAGAGGGAGCGAGCTAGCCTGGCTTTACTCCTCTCCCAGTCACACCTTTGACTTCCTGCTAGCCTTTTGCTGGGGAACGGGTTGAAGCCATTATTGGTTTTTTTTTAGGGAAATGCTGCTAGATGCATCCTGCCTTGAAATGTTGTAGACTGATTTTTAAGCTACAATAAAAGCCCAAATGATGTTCCTCTCCAGCTCTGTGTGTAATGAAGGTGTGATGCACCTGCTGAGTGTTCTGCTGTGTTCCTGTCAGTTAAAAATGCGTGCCGGAGGGATGAGCGAGTCAACCAAGTGGAAGAAGCAGAAGCGCTCGCCAAGGCCGCCTCGTCATTTGGTTCGAAGTCCCTCGGGTCAGATGGATGCAGCAGCATCCAGCCCTCTCAGCAACAACAACCTGTCAGGTAGCAGCATCAGGGGGTTCTCCTCAGCACCTTCCCCAGTGTGAACGACTGTTTCTGCCCATCAGGCGGGGTCCCGTTTATTGAGCAAGGCTTGTCCACCGCCAACCTCCCCGGTTCAGAAAGCGTGGCTTCATCCATTTCTAGCCCTACAGCTACAGACAGCGGCCTGGAAACCTGTTCCAAGACCACATCCAGAGAAGACCTGTCTGACCTGGAGCAGTGCAGCTCATCTGCAGTCAGCCCCAACAGAGCTGCTCCTCTTCCTGGGACTGAGGCTGGCTCTCCAGATGCACAGGTACACGCCTTTCCAACGCTCCAGTCTGGACTTCCTGCTGTCTGGACCGCGTCTGCTCATGTTTCTTGTCTTATTTGTGCCTAGTGTGAGGCCAGACATGTTAAAACGGCTCAGTCAGCTTCAGTGGAGTCCATCCCAGAGATCCTGGAAGACAAAGACTCTTTAACAGAGCAGTCAGACACTAGCTCTGTCCACGACATGGACTACGTTAACCCCCGCGGAGTCCGTTTCACCCAGTCCACACAAAGAGACGGTAACGTTTGCTCAGAATGTATACACACAAAGGTTGTGTGTTGTCTTTTTCAAATGACCGCTGTGTGTAACGTTATACAGTAGCAGTGTCCTCACTTAGGTCGTCTCAGAGGATCTTCTGGATCAGCTTAACACTGTGTGTCTCAAACGTCTGTCCTCTTGTAGGATCCTCCCTCATTCCCTATGGGCTGCCTTGTCTCAGAGAGCTCTTCCGTTTCCTGATTTCCCTGACCAATCCCCATGATCGCCACAACACTGAGGCCATGATGCACATGGGCTTGCAGCTTCTGACTGTCGCGCTGGAATCAGGACATATTGCAAACTACCAGTCTCTGCTGGTCTTGGTCAAAGATGAGCTCTGCAGACACCTCTTTCAGGTACAGAGATGCGCGTGTGGAAGACATGCTCTGGTGGGTGGCAGTCAGGACATGTTCTTGAGGGGGGGCAGATTTGCAGAGCACGGAGGGACGTTTGGGTCCACATGACATGTGAGCTGTGTTGGGATGGTTGCATGATCATCTGTCTGTTTTTGCAGTGTCACTGCATCTGTTCAGTAGTTAGAGGCTAAAATTCAAGCTTGTGCTTGAGGGCAGACTAACAGCAGAGATGTTGTCGGTGTCCTTCCTCCTGCTTTGGCCTGGACTCTGCAGCAGGCTGAGCAGAGCTCAGCCACATGGAGGAAGCCTTCTGACTGCTGTGTCCTCTCTGTCTGCTGCAGTTGCTGAGTGTGGAGCGGCTGAACCTCTACGCCTCCTCCATACGACTCTGCTTCTTACTGTTTGAAAGCATGAGGATCCATTTAAAGTTTCAGCTTGAGGTAACAATCTTTGGTTGGGATTTTGGCAATTTCAAAAATAGCAACTATCTGCTGAAAGTCCACACTGAGGAGCTGTGTGTTGATGTGTAGATGTACCTGAAGAAACTGATGGACATCATCACATCGGAGAACATCAAAATGCCTTATGAAATGAAAGAAATGGCTCTGGAGGCGCTGGTGCAGCTGTGGAGGATCCCCAGCTTGGTGACTGAGCTCTACATCAACTACGACTGTGACTTCTACTGCTCCAGCCTGTTTGAGGATCTCACCAAGCTCCTGTCCAAGGTACCACTCTTGTTTGGACTGGAGAACGCATCACATTTCTGTGAGTGACGGTTTGACCCTCCTAATGAGAATTCCCTGTCTGCTTAAAGAATGCCTTTCCAGTGTCGGGCCAGTTATACACCACCCACCTTCTGTCCCTGGAGGCTCTGCTGACGGTCATTGACAGCATCGAAGCCCACTGCCAGGCCAAGGTGGTCAACGGTGGCGCTCATCAAGAGCCCCTGGAGTCACTGAGCGGAGAGGGAATCAGTTCAGCCAAAGATGGAGCCGACACTACCACCACAGCAAGTAAGAGAGGTTTGGAGAGGCTGGTTCCCTTTTCCTGCCTGTTTTCATCAACCCTCTTTCTACAGAGAACACACAGAGCATCACCAATGGTCTGGATCCACTGGTGGGCCCTGCAGCCCCTGGACAGCAGATGCCTGAGAAGATGAGGCCAAGCAGGCAGGAGCCCGGAGACAGTGATGCTGGTGAGGCTTTCAGCTCTGGTTTCACTCCTCTCTTCTCTCTCTTCTCTGTCATTGATTGGGTTTTATGATCACAGCTGAGAAGAGAGCCCCACAAAAGCCCCAACGTTTCTCCACATTTTTACCTGATTCTCAAGAGTTGCTGGAGATTCGCACCAAGAAGAAGGTAGGCCTGGTCACAGCTGGACTCCGTTTACCATCACGTGTGACTCTGATCCATCGTGGTTTCGCTGTCCTGCCCAGTTGTTAATCGCCGGCACAGAACAGTTCAACCAGAAGCCAAAGAAGGGGATCCAGTTCCTGCAGGAGAAAGGCCTCCTCAGCATCCCCACAGACACCAACCAGATAGCTCAGTGGCTCCGGGAGAATCCCCGACTGGACAAGAAGATGATCAGCGAGTACATCAGCGACCGCAAGAACGCCGAGCTTCTCGACTCCTTTGTGAAGTACACCCATCTTCTGCGTATATAGATCATTTAAAGGCTGTTTTACAGTCTCGCTTTGAGGACACTCAGGACAGTAAATAGTAGGAGAAATAGAGGAGCAATGAGAAATACTTGTGAATTTGTTTGCAGCACATTTGGCTTCCAGGGGCTGCGTATCGACGAGGCTCTGCGGCTCTACCTGGAGGCCTTCAGGCTGCCTGGAGAAGCTCCAGTTATTCAGAGACTGCTTGAGACCTTTACAGACAACTGGCACGTGAGTCAGCGTTCCTGTCTGCAGCAGTAGCTCAGGGAGACGAGGACCCTGCAACACAGACACAGATTGTCTCTGCTCCTCCTTGGTTGGTTCAAGTTTGCTGTGCTTCTTTGTAGAAAGTAAACGGCTCTCCTTTCATGAGCAACGATGCAGGATTCACCCTGGCTTATGCTATCATAATGCTGAACACAGACCAACACAACCACAATGTGCGGAAGCAGAACATCCCCATGACTGTAGAGGTGAGTCCCACGCCTCCACACCTGCTCCCAGCCCATCGGCGCCTGACTGTCCTGCTGGGGAAGTTGCTTCTCACACATTTGAACATTTTTACTGGAGTTTGACAGTCGATTCCAGAGTCTGAGTTTAACTGGATGTGCGCTGTGTCTGGGAGCCTCTCTTCTAACCAGAGAAAAGAGGACATATTGCTGTTTGGACGGTGCCTTTGCTGTCAACATTCAAAGTACTTGTTAAAAAAAGGCTCATTAGCGGTGCGAGTCAGGATGGATGTTAAACATGGGCTGTTAATGAAGACGACAGCTGGAAGCAGCGGCTGCCTGAGATTCCAACTCACCCCAAACAGGAGGAAAGGAGTGAGTGTTCTGGGGCCCACCTCAGTGGGGCTTTGCCTCTCCTCATAGTTTCAGCCATTTCCCATTTAGACCTAGAAGTTCTGGTATCGATGGAGGAAAGCTTGGTGTCAATCTGCTTCCATCTGCTGGTGTTTGGGCCTCAGCCTTTGACTGACAGCAGGTGGAGACTAAACAGAAGCAGCCTGTGAGCAGTTAGTGGGTGGGCCTCTCACCCACCAACAATAGAGAGCCCCTGCTCTCTGTCCTGCAGCCACATTCTTCTGTGTTTGCTCACACTTTGTAGTGTTGATCTTCTCTAAGTCAGTGTCATACCTCATCACCAGCCTTGTATTGTGCGGTGTTTAAATTATCCCCACACATTCCCGAAAGGTCACTTGTGGTTTGCATGCTGACCCCCCAGGCTCAGACTTCAGGCGAAGGCTTCCACACAATAGAGCAGAAAGCTAATAAAAGTGGCGCCTAGCAGCCCACCAACCTAGCGGCTTGCAGCGCCGAGCATTCACCGCAGCAGCAGCAGCAGCAGCATGTGTCGGCTCAGGGCCTATTTTTGACATGCGGGTTGCACGCTGCCATCCTTGTCTGGACGTGTGTCCCTTGTCTAACAGATGTGGGACCAGATGCGGTGCGTCTCTGATTAGATTCCATTCAAGTCAATGCGTCAGTTTCCACTGGCTGCAGCTCCGTCCACAGCAGGGCTTTTTACGCCCTCCGTAAAAATACGCATCGCTTCTATTTTTGACAGATGGACGGAGCACGCCGCAACAATCTAACACAAGGCATTGCGTGAGGAACAGGAAGTCGGGTGCAACGGGAAAATAAAACATCTGGGAATTTCTCAGTAAAAGGTCCAGTATTTAGGGCGATCAACGTTTTTTTTTTTGTTTTGTTTTTAACATTATTACATGAGTGAATCATCTTTTTCTTGTGCCGTTCTCTTGTATGTGGATGTGTGAAACAACGTCACAAGTTAACTTATTGTTTGCAGCATATCTTTGAATAAATTAAATAAATAACATAAATAACCAGAATTTACAAGAAATAATCGATCTATTACACATTTTAGGAAAATTCATAGAATTACCCATGGTAGAGTCACCAAAATCCAAAGAAAGAGGAAATTTTACTCCTCTAGGAACAAAGAACGTCTTCTTCTTTGGCTTGTTTCAAAAACTAAAGTGGTAATATCACGCGGTCGTACGTGATTTTGTTTTCAGCGCCCTGTTGAAAAAGATCTCTCTAAATACGGGGCCTTTTATTTTGACAATTTCTCGGATGTTTTATTTTCTCTTCGCACCCAACTTCCTGTCCGGCACGCGATGGATTGTGCTAGATGGTTGCGGTGTTCTCCGTCCGTCCAGACG
This sequence comes from Pao palembangensis, assembly GCA_015343265.1. Classification (NCBI taxonomy): domain Eukaryota; kingdom Metazoa; phylum Chordata; class Actinopteri; order Tetraodontiformes; family Tetraodontidae; genus Pao; species Pao palembangensis. Next base: position 12,238,896 of record CM027083.1, on the reverse strand, counting down.
CATCCGGTAGAAACGGTAGGAAATCAGGATGGACGGACAGGGACGCACCGCATCCAGTGGATAGCCGGGGTTAGGGTTAGCACCATCAACCGCTCCTCTCATGAAAGCACAGCGCTGATGCTTGGGCAGCACATGTGAGTTCTGTTGTTTGATCGTGGTAACGTGGACTGAGATACAGTGGAAACCAGAGGTTTACACACACTGTGCAAAAGACACATTGCACCTTTTTTCTCACTGCCTGAAGGTAAATCTGATAAAACCTCTCCTGTTTCAGGTCAGCCAGGATTACCACAATTATTTCATTTTGACACAACAATGAGAGAGAGAATTTTTTTTAGAGAAGTTTATATTACTTTCTACGAGATTTACGTACATAAAAAAAGTACTGTGACTTTAAACGTGGGGAAACCCAGATGATGATGTCATGGCTTTGGGAGCTGCTGATAGGTTAACTGACAACGTGAGTTAATTGAAGGCACACCTGGGGATGTATTTTAACTAACACTCAAACACTCTGCTGCCTTGTTTGAAATCATGGGATCATCAAAAGAAATCAGCCAAGAAATCAGGGAGAGAATCGTGGAGCTCCACAAGTCTGCTTTGTCTTGGGGGGCAATTTCCACATGCTTGAAGGTCCACGTTCATGTAAGTAAAAAACACCACGGGAACGTCCAGCCATCACACCGCTCAGCCAGGAGACCACTCAGCCAGAAAGAAGCCATCACTCCTCAAGAAACATGAAAAAGCCAGATTACAGTTTGCAGACACCCAGACAAAGACCTAACCTTCTGGAGACGTGGCCTGTGGTCTGATGAAACCAAAGTGGAGCTGTCTGGACATAACGTTACATTTGGAGGGAAAAGGGGGAAGCTTGTAGACCTGAGAACACCAGAGCAGCTGTGGAGCACGGAGGTGGCAGCATCAGCAGGAGCTGGAGCTCTTCATAAAACAGACAGCATCATGAAGAAAGAACATTGGGGGAAATATGAAGACATCGGCCAGGAAGCTAAAACTTGGCTCTTCCAAATGGACAATGACCCTCAGCCCTGGTCTGAATCCCAGATCTGAAAAGGCGTGTGCGAGTGAGGCGACCTACAAACCTGACTCAGTTACAGCAGCTCTGTCAGGAGGAATGGGCCAGAGTTGTGTACAGACCCCCCAACATTCCAGTCACAACTAAAAACGCAATTTAAAATCTTTTTAAATTAGCTTATGATGTATGATTTTATCTCTTATTTTCAGTGCTAATATTATGTTTTTCTTTTTATTGCTTTTATTTATTTCTATGCTTCTTCTATTTTCTTATATTTTATGTCTCTGATGCTTTTATTTTTGTAAAGTGTCTGAGCATTTGTAAAAGCACTTTATAAATAAAATGTATTATTATTATTATTAGAATTCCCGCAGAGTACTGTCAGAAGGTTAGCCGAAATGTTTGACACAAATCATGCAGTTCAAAGGCAAAGCTACTAAATACCAAGGAAATTTATGAAAACTTTTGACCTCGTAGAAAGTAATATAAAATTCTCTAAGAAATTCTCTCTCTCATTGTTGTCATTTAGCAAAATGAAATAATTGTGGTAATCCTGACTGACCTGAAACAGGAGAGGTTTTATCTGATTTAACTTCTGACAGTGAGAAAAAAAATTGCGATGTGTCTTTTGCACAGTGTGTGTGTAAACTTCTGGTTTCGGCTGTATGTCCCCCAGCCACCAGCCCCATGCCTGGGGAATCAGTCTGAAGTCTTGGAGCTGTCAGTCATCACAGGCTGGTTGGGTTTATTTACATAAAGGTGTTGGTTCTAATCCCTGTTTTCCTACTGCAGCAACTGAAGCATATTAAGTACCAAACCCGTGGTCCCTGACCCAGGCTGTTTATTTGTTTCTAGGTTCCACGCTAGCACGGCCTCCGATGGCTGATAGTTGATGCTTTCACTGACTTTTGTTCTCGCTGACAGCAATTCAAGAAAAATCTGAAGGGACTCAACGGGAACAAAGACTTTGACCAGGACATGCTGGAGGACATCTACACGGCTATCAAGTAAGCTGCAGGTTCCACTGGCCACTAGTGACCAACCACAGAACCCTCAGGTTGCTTTAGGCTGGAACAGAGGAACACGAACATATCCAGAACACAGAAAAGCAGCACTTTGCTTGCGCCTTTAGTGAAGTATTCCACCTAAAAACACTTATTCACTTTTATCATTCATGGGCAAATGTTACCAAGATTTCCTCACAAATCAATTACTGATACACAGGTAACCTGTATATAGGAGGATGAGTGTGTGGGTGTGTTTGTGTGTGTGTTTGCAGCTCATCTTCTGCTCCAGCCAGGTGGAGGCTCCTTCTGTTGGTGCTCCACGCTGGCTGGGGCCAAGGTGTCTGACACGGACACAAGGTGCTGCTACACCAACAGGGAAAGGCTCGTTGTGCTGGTGTAGTTGTGCTGTTGTTGCTATGGTAACGAGTGGCCAGAGGCTGGGACACACTCCTGGTGTGAGGCTGCAGGCGTGTGAGCACTGACGTGTGTTTCCTGTGCAGGGGTGAGGAGATCGTGATGCCCGACGAGCAGATAGGCCTGGTGAAGGAGAACTACGTCTGGAGTGTTTTGCTCCACCGTGGAGCCACACCTGAAGGCATCTTCCTCCACCTGCCACCTGGTAGCTGCGATCACGACCTGTTCTCCATGACGTGGGGCCCCACCATTGCTGCCCTCTCCTACGTCTTTGACAAGAGCCTGGATGAGAGCATTCTGCAGAAAGCCATTGCTGGCTTCAGGTGCACGTTTTCACATTTGGCCTGCTGCTGAAGGTTGAAGTGTGCGGCTAGCTTCCAGGTTCTCGGCTCCGTCCTCATGCTCTCTTGTTCTGCCTCTCCAGGAAATGTGCAATGATAGCAGCTCATTATGGGTTCAGTGACGTCTTTGACAATCTGATCATCTCCCTCTGCAAGTTCACCACTTTGAGCAGTGAGGTAAACCTCTGGATCCTTTCTCCTCTTTCTAAACTACTCAGAGAAAATGCATCTTCTCATTGGACCTTTGTCCAGTTTTTGTGTACAACTGTCTGTAGAAGAGATCAGCTAAATCACCGCCTGCTTTATTTTAGATTGTTGTTCTGTTTTCTTCTTAAAGTAGAAAAACTGTCTGGTCAAAGGTTTCCACTAGATGGCCATTTGTAATTTACAGATAGGAAGGTTTTTAAGAACAAAAGCTAAACATAGAAAACAAAGAGACACAGTGCTCTGTTAATGTGGATGTGTGCCTCTGGATCTTAAATTTGTTAGATATTCATAGATTGTAATGTCTAAACTCACAGCTCATTCTGTGAAAAATATCTTTTACTTCAATTAATTAATCGAACTTTTTTTTTTCCATCCATTTTTTCTCCTTGTCTTTATTCTAATAGTGTTTATGTACTGTATTACCACAACAACTCTGTCTGCCTGTCATATCTGCAGTCTGTGGAAAACCTTCCTACTGTGTTTGGAAGTAACAGCAAGGCTCAGACAGCAGCCAAGGCAGTGTTTGACCTTGCCCATCGGCATGGCAACATCCTCAGGGAGGGCTGGAAGAACATAATGGACTCCATGCTGCAGCTGTTCAGATCGGAGCTTCTGCCCAAAGCCATGGTTGAGGTCAGTGTTCCACAGGCTGTTTTCCATGTTGTCAGTGATCAGATAATACCTGCAGCCACCGTGCACATGTCCACGCTGTGCTGGGCTATTCTGCGGGTACTGCTTCCCCCTGCTGGTCAGTGACGGAACACTCTTCTCCTCAGGTGGAGGACTTTTTAGAGCCAAACGGGAAAATTTCTCTTCAACGAGAGGAAACACCTTCAAATCGGTAAGCGAGAGGCAGCTCTCTGTCTTTGAACGTGTCATGAGATACGTGATGAGAAACGTTCCAGCAAGCTCGTTTGGTTCTGTTTGCCAGCGGCGAGTCGGCAGTGTTGAGCTTTGTCACCTGGTTGAGTGGAGCTGAACAGTCAGGACTGAGAGGACCTTCCACAGAAAACCAAGAGGCAAAGCAGGCTGCCCTTCTCTGCATCAAGGTAACGTGCTGCTCTTTAAAGAGACATCAAATCAAAAGTCCCTTGTCTGAGCTTCTAATTGCTTCTGAGCCAGGTCTTCTGCAATGGCAGCTGGCAGAAGTGTTGTTGAAGCCCCTGAAGAGAACTTTTGTTCTCACAGCTTTGCACATGTCACAGTTTTGTAAATTCTCCATGATTTGTCTGCTGCAAACTTATTCTATGTCTGCCTTGTGAACTGTACGCTGATAAGAAGCTGATTGATGCTTGAAGAGTCAGCACTCCTTTCCAAAAGCGTTTCAGACTTGTCAAATTAGGAGTAAACAGCATTTCTAGAGAGTTCAGTAGTCTTTCTCGATTTGCTTGATGAGCAGTTCAATGTGTCGTCTCCTGATGTGAGCACGAAGGCTCAGTAACTCGGCTGGACTGCTGGAGAAGCTGGAAGACCTGCTGGCTCTCGTCCCAGTTCGAAAACAGCCCCAAATCTTTGGAGGAGGCTCTTTTTATTGCACTGTTGCTGGAACGATGCTCCTGAGCTGTCATGTTTTTATTTCTCACCAATATTGTTGCTGCTCTTTTCCAGCAATGTGACCCAGAGAAGCTCATCACTGAGAGTAAATTCCTCCAGCTGGAGTCTCTACTGGAGCTGATGAAGGTTGTTCATCCCTTCCAGATAAGCTCATGTTGTGTACACTGTAGTTGTGTAACTATGCTTCAGAGCCTGGTGCTCTCCGATGGATGCGGTGCTTGAATGTGACACGGCTCTAGCATGTCCCTCATCCCCTGCAGGCTCTGATCTCAGTGACCCCAGATGAAGAGACCTATGATGAGGAGGATGCTGCTTTCTGCCTGGAGATGGTGCTGCGTATAGTTCTGGAAAACAGGTATGAACCTAGACGAGCTCAGGAGGCTCATCATCAGGGTTCACCTTCCTCCTACACAAAGGTGCTTGTGTGTCTGGCAGAGATCGTGTGTCATGCGTGTGGCAGACGGTGCGCGACCATCTCTATCACCTCTGTGTCCACGCCACTGAGAGCTGCTTCCTGGTGGAGAGGGCTGTGGTGGGACTCCTCCGGCTTGCGATCCGCCTGCTGCGCCGGGAAGACATCAGCTCTCAGGTAGACGGAGCAGTGCTGACCTACTGAATGTGCACGTGTGGCATTGGACTGAGTACATGAATATGTTTCTGGACGCCCTGTGAGCATGTTTAGAGCCTGTAGGAGATTGTTGCGCCATATTTAGCTTTCTGCGCTAATTTTCTCCTGCAGCCTCCAACATCAAACTCACAGCAGTCACAGAGCTCAGCTGTAACAGAGCTCAGATTAGCAGCAGAAGGGAGAACATGAAGACAGAGTCCGACAGGAGAGCGGACAGCGCCATCTAGTGTTGGCAACATCAGTTTCATAGGAGTCGTTTCTTTGTGGCGAGCTGCATAATTCAGGAAGTGATTAGTGCGCGTGTCGGTCATACTGCATCTTTGCTAGCAGCATTTCCACAGAAGCTTAGGGCATTCTCAGCCAGATGACTGATGGTCCCACCTGTCGGGTGGCTGGGTTCCTGGTTCCGTGGACATACCAGATCAGAGAATACTACACATGATCAGCACTTTGCACCTCGTGGACAGGACTAGGATCATGTTTCCAAATAAACACACATGACGTTTTCACACTGAATGTGTTCCACTTGTCCAGTCCAATCAGGAAGCTGATGAGCCACTCGTCTTTTTGAATGTGTTCAGCGCTTGAATCCCTTCATCTTGTGGTCTGATGTTTCTCGGTTTCTGATGGTGTCTCTTGTGTGTCTGGCGTCCAGGTTCTCCTCTCTCTGCGCCTCCTCCTCATGATGAAACCTCATGTGCTGTCCCGGGTCAGCAGAGAGGTGGCTTATGGGCTTCATGAGCTGCTGAAGACCAACGCAGCCAACATCCACTGCACAGACGATTGGTACACACTCTTCTCTTTGCTGGAGAGCATCGGAGCTGGCGTGAAACCTCCTGCTTCCTTCCAGCTGGCTTCCAGCACCACGGAACATGACACAGGTGACTGAGCACACGAAAGCTAACCCAAGCGTAGCGGCTAATAAAATGGGTTTAAACATGTGGAACTCAAGGATCCATCTACCAGACGGTTCCGTCCTGGATTTGAAAGATCTGGGGACATCTCCACCTGGTTCAGTGGTTTCTAAACTGGCTGGTAACTAATATTAATAATGTTAGTGTTGCTCTTTCTCATCACAAACATGGTTAGGGTTAGCATGGTTGTAAATGTGTGAAAACAGCTGTTATTGACCATCTGAAGCCCTGTCTGGAGAGAGACTGCTCTTCATTAGCAGCTTCTCTTCAACTTCCATTCTTTCACACTGATTCAGCAGAAATGGAAAGCTAATGTCATACTTTCCTGAGTGAAATAGTTTGCTAGAGTTTCTGTGTGAGAAATGCTCTCATGGTGAAAGCAGTGGCGTTATCAGGACTGCAGCAGGAGTTTCCGTCTGAGCTCGTTCTGCTGGCTGTCTGCAGGAGCCCAGTCGGACAGCGAGCTGTCACCACATCACGTCAGGGAGGTGAACATAGACCGAGGCTACACGTCCGACTCAGAGGTCTACACGGAGCACAGCAAGGCCAGGATCCCTCGCTCCACGACCGACGTGGATGTAGCAAGCAGCGGATGGCTGGTGGTCAGCGCACGCACGCACGCACCTGCACATGCTGAGCCCACATGCATGTCTCGGTCTCTGTGCTTTCTCTGTAGGTTGGAAAAGATGATCTGGAGACCAGTAAGAGCTCCCCAGTGAGCTGTAAAGTCCAGCTGGAGCACCCACTGGTCAACCAGTACAGTCTGACTCTGGGACAGGACCCGGGCCAGCATGATACCAAGTCTCTCATCAAATGTGTGGAAACCTTGTCCTTCATTGTTCGCGACGCTGCCCACGTCACCCCCGACAACTTTGAGCTGTGCGTGAGAGCGATCCGTGTGTTCGTAGAGGCCAGCCTCAACGGAGGTGAGAACCTGTTTCAGTTCACTGCTCCACCAGAGTTTGGGCACCAGTATAGAATGAAAGCAGCCGTGATGGGCTGGAGTCTACAGAAACATTCTGAAGCCACAGAGGCCTCTGCCTGTGTCCCTGAAGTGGGCCAGGTGCTGTATAACTGCAGTCCATCTGCCCCTGACTGCAGTCTAGGGACGTTTCCAGTCTGTGGCTGGAATATTCACAGTTGGGTACTCCTCATCTGATATAGCTGCAGAGTGTTGCTGTTCTCTCTGGTCTCCATGGAGGCTACAGTTGCCCTGGTTCCTTCTGTTGGTGTTGACAGTAACACCAGTCTTCTGGCCCCAGCAGCTGTCCTGAAACACTCTTCTATTTTAACCTTTTTGTACAGACAAGAAGTGTCTCATTAACCCAGGAAGGCTGCAGAAGCAGATGGAGGGCCAAGTCAGCAGGCTGCAGAGCAAAGGCGCCTGCTGCTGGAGCATCAGCTCCAGTTGTGTTGGTTCTGACCGCTCCTGGCTGAGGTAGATAGTGAGAAGAAGTAGAGTTGGTGGCTGGAACAAACAGAATTGAAGTCAGCCCGTCTGCATTCCAGACTGGGAAGCACCAACAGGCAGCTACAGTAGGAAGTGATTACCGTAATCTCTGGTATATAAGCCGCTACTTTTTTCCCCAGGCGTTGAACCCTGAGACGCTCAGAGACGCTCCGTTTCGATGAAGGGAAGGATTCTGCATAGGATCCTAAATGAGATTGTTGTTGTTGGTTTAGTGTTTGTGCTAACTGTCCTTTCCTCAGGTTACCGCAGCCATGACAAGAAGAAGAGCCACAAGTACGACTCCTCGAAATCTCGCATGAGGAAGAAGACGGGTGGACGGGAGAAGGAGGCAGGAGGGGGCACGCGGCGAGCTGGCAGTCGGGTAACCAGCCAGCGTCCACCCCGTTCCCATAGTGACGATGAGGAGGACGAAGGTGTCCCAGCCAGCTACCACACGGTGTCATTACAGGTTAGTCAGGACGTAAGTACCACAGCACTCCTTCCTCCTCTACCTGACACTGGTGTGAGTGGAGTGTCTCAGAATCCTCTGGATTCCCTCCACCAGCTGTGGGAGTGGCCTCCAGAGCTTTCTGACATGCTGTGTGTGGTGTGTCTGTGACACAGAGGCTCCTGCTGGGGGCTCAGGCCTGCTTCTGCTGGGAGGACACTCTCTGCTGGGCTTACTGGCGTCTGTGCACGCAACACATGTACTACAGACAGAGAAATCTCTGATACTTAGTCATCTTTATGGCTGCACAGATATTTACTATATTTCTGCATTTATTAAATGTGTTTTCTATATTTAAACTACTACTTGAGGTGTTGCTTCATATATTCAGTATAATTTTATCTGGCATTTGACAAAAAAAAGATATTATTTACAATAAAATGGATTTAATACCCTAAGATGTCAGTAACAAGTGTCTGATGAACATTAACCCCCGTTTTAACATTATTAATTCCAAATTTCGTAGATGATTACCCTGTCAGGAAATAATCTAATAAGTCTACTTTTTCCTTTCTTCTGGTTTATCCATCTCCATTTGCTCCGTTTTAAACATAACCCTAAATGTGGGTGACCTTTTCTTTTGTTACTGGTGCACTTTTCAGTATGGATCATCTTTATTAAAGAGTGCTGTTTCATCAGTTCACATGACTGTTCAAAGCCTAACTCACACACACAAACACACACACAGAGTCATAGTTGATAATTGTAAGTCATCAGTTGTAAATGTGGTTTTTAATGAAGGTAATCATCATATTTGATCGTGTTTCCCAACTTTCTTACAATAGTGTTGTAATTGTGTTTGATTCCTGCTTCATGCCCCTGTGTGTGTGTGTGTGTGTGTGTGTTACTGATGTGTGTGACGCTCCAGTTATTAGACCTGATGCACACGCTGCACACCCGCGCCGCCAGCATTTACAGCTCCTGGGCAGAGGAACAGCGCCATCTGGAGGCTGCAGGCAGAAAGATCGAGGCTGATTCTCAGACTCTGTGGACAAGCTGCTGGTGCCCTCTGCTGCAAGGTACACCCTGAAAACTCCACACTGCTGTCTCAGGTCATGGGCCCCGCCCACCCGCACCCCCTCCTTTCAGTCCAACAGCTGGTGCACTTCCTGTCTCTGATCGGCTCTACCTTCATGTCTCCATGACTAAACCACCACAGCTCATCTTATTTGCTAGTATCAGGGCTGTTCCTTTAGACCTACTGGCTTCCTCCACCATGCCACCCCTCCCCGCACACTCATATCTTCCCCCACTGTTGCTACACTGCTGGCCACCTCCACTCCCACTCCCACCGTGGGGAGCAGAGCCCTGCAGCTCAGCGCCCTCTAACATCAGCATGACCGACTGTCTTACTGCGTTCTTGCAGACTGGAAGGTGATGAGTAGGTTTAAGTGTCCTTCAGCTGTGCATCATTTTTGATGCAGAGTTTGGAGATTAAAGTTGCAGCCTTGACTGGGACAGAAGTCGTTGTTGAGTGGGAAGGCGTAGATCTGGTGGAGCACCACAGCTGTGGGGATCAGCTGTGATGACTCTGTGTGAAGCTGCTGTGTGACGTACATTGCTCCCTCCAGGCATTGCTTGGCTGTGCTGTGACGCCAGGAGACAGGTTCGTATGCAGGCCCTGACCTATCTCCAGAGGGCTCTCCTGGTCCACGATCTGCAGACGCTCGATGCAGCTGAGTGGGAGTCCTGCTTCAATAAGGTGAGGAGTCCCAGACCACCAGGACATGTGAGCTCAGGCTGTCCTCCAGTCATGGCATGATCTGTGTGTGTGTGTGTGTGTGTGTAGGTGCTTTTCCCCTTGCTGACTAAGTTGTTGGACAACATCAGCCCTGCAGATGTGGGTGGTATGGAGGAGACCAGGATGAGAGCCTGCACCCTCTTGTCCAAGGTCAGCACCAGACTCACGTCTGCTTTTTTAATGACACCATTATCTCAGATCTGTATGTTGACCTGTGTCCATGGTTGCACCTGTCTGAGGTCCGGTCTTCCAGCTGGATCTGCTCTCTCCTCACAAGGCTGCTGATCCATCAGCTCTGCTCTTTTCACCAGAGGAACATGGGACTGACGTCTGTCTTGTGTTTGCTACAGGTCTTCCTCCAGCACCTCTCGCCTCTGCTGTCCCTGCCCACCTTTGCTGCCCTCTGGCTCACCATTCTGGACTTCATGGACAAGTACATGCACGCAGGATCCAGTGACTTACTGGTGAGTGGTAACTCCTCTGGATAGCTAATAGTATTTACTGTTGGAAGGTGACTATTTTATGAAAACGCCTGTTTTGTGCTGATTCTCCAAGAATGGAGCTGTTTAAAAAGGGGATGGTGCTGCTCTGCTGCAGGGAATGAGCTGCAGCTCCACACAGGAGCCTCTGCTTTTCCTCTCTGGTGTTCGACTGCACGCTAACAGTTAACTAGTCCTGGTGCAGCTGGAGGGTCAGGGACAGTTAACTAGTCCTGGCACAACGAGTGACTAAAGCATCTATCCAGGTCACAGATCCTGACCTTTAGGCTTCCACCAGCAGCTTTAACAGGTCACACAGTTGTTTGCTGCAGCTTAACTAGCTGAACTACAGTTGCTGCAACGCTGTGGGTCAGGCTCAGGGTTGGGTCAGAGTTAGGGTCAGGGATAGGGTTATGGTTAGGGGTCAGGGTTAGGAGTCAGGGTCAGGGATACGAGTCAGGGTCAGGGGGTAAGGGTTAGGGTTAGGTGCCAGGGTCAGGGGTCAGGGTCACAGAGGCCTGTTTGGGCACAGAGACGGAGCCAACAGTGATGAAACAGTAGATTTTTCAGATTGCAAATGGATCAAGGATGGTGGAGGATATAATCCAGATGTGCATGGATCTTTCTCCCAGCCCTGGATTAGGGTTCGTTAGGGTTAGAATGATTTGCAAACATGTTAAGGTGGAAAGCTGCTGCTTGTGTCTGCGTGTGCAGCTGGAGGCCATCCCAGAGTCTCTGAAGAACATGCTGCTGGTGATGGACACCGCCGGGATCTTCCACAGTGCTGATTCCAGGACCGGCTTCTCAGACCTGTGGGAAATCACCTGGGAGAGGATCGTCTGCTTCCTGCCCCACCTGAAGGAGGAGCTCTTCAAACAGACTGTCATAGCAGGTAGGCCGCAGCCACGGGGGTTAAAGGTCACGCCTACCACACACCAACGCTGTTTTGCATGCTGTTGTATTTAGAGCCAGTACCCAGTCCTCCAGGAGAGCCCGTGCAGCCAACGCTCCAGCCAGGCCCACCTCCATCCCCTCCACCACCTCCACCACCCACACAGGAGGCAGCAGCAGCAGCAGCTTCCTCCCCAGTTAGCCCAGAAGAGACCAGCAGCAGAGCAGAGCCAGCCCAGGACCAGCCAGCCCCAGCTACTGCTGACAGTATGCACCCATCTGACTGTCTGTCTGTCTAATCTGTTTGTCTGTCTGTCTGTTTGACTGACTGACTGTCTGATCTGATTGCCTCTCTGTCTGCCTGTCTGATCTGACTGTTTGTCTGATCTGTTTGTCTGTCTGTCTGATCTGTCTGACTGTTTGCCTGTCTGATCTGACTGACTGACTGACTGTCTGATCTGACTGACTGACTGTCTGATCTGACTGACTGACTGACTGTCTGATCTGTCTGACTGTCTGAGCTTTCTGACTACTCTGTTGTTTCTCTGTCTGTTCCAGGATCAGATCGCTCGTCTCCTGGCCCCTCCTCTCTACCCACCATCCCGAGGCCGTTGTCCGGCCCCCCTGCCCCTGGCCCCGCCCCCTCCAGTCAGTCTCCTCTCATCTTGCAGCCACTGGCGTCGCCCCTGCAGGTGGGAGTCCCGCCCATGTCCCTACCCATCATCCTGAACCCCGCCCTGATCGAAGCCACGTCCCCGGTGCCTCTGCTTCCTGCTGCCAGAGCCACGAGCCCTCCTGACGAGGTCAGCTAGGCCCAGGAGCTCCTGTGGACCCCCGCCCCAGCACATGGACACGGAGGCCGAGGTCACGCCGCTGCTCACCTGTGACCTGTTGAGCCTGAAGGAGAATCTCCCCCCTAAAATGTTGTTGAATGATCGCTTGTGTCAAACGTGGGTGGTGTTTAGTGAGGCAGTGTCTCTGCATATTTACCAGGACTAGTTACACACACAGTCTGACTGTTGGTCCCCCTGAGGACAGGAACCTTGTCCCCCACACTCTTATGATGACCCCAGCAGAGCTGAAGACGGGTCAGAGATCAGCTGCTGCTCTGCTTCTGACTGAGGAGCAGAGAAACCATCAGACTCCTCATGCTAGCACCAGTCAGGTCCTGTAGTTCCACCAAAAAGTCCCCAGCGTGTGACTGCAGATCTCAGCTGGAGACCTGAGACCTCCGCTGATGAGGACTGGAGACTTGACTGGCTGACCGGTCAGCGTCAGACAGCAAATGCGCCGGGTTCCTGGGCCTGCAGGTCCACACCAGGACAGATGGAGGACGTGCAGACACCTCGGGCCAGCGGTGGAAGGACTAGAGAAGCTCCTGTGGTGATGGTGCTGCTCGGACCCTCAGATTTTAGTCAGAACCTTTGAGCTGGTGCACGATGAGCACTTCCTTTCACAGAGATGTTGATGTCCATCGATGGGATAGTTCAGAGCACACAGAAGATGTGAGTGTGAGCAGGTTCCTGTTGGGGTGATCAGGTTCCTGTTGGGGTGGACAGGTTCCTGCGGCTGTGAACAGGTTCCTGTGGGGTCCAGGAACCTGTTGTCAGCTGAGCAGCACCGTGGTCGACAGCAGACGTGTTTTCTTGAGCAGGGTCATCAGGTAAACCAGGATCTGGAATTATGCTTGAACAGAAACGACATAAATCATCGTCTGTGTGTAAATGATGGAAATCTGAAGGACTTTTTTATGGTGAAATAAATGTAAGGTGAACAAGGTTTGCTGTGTAGTTTGGATGTGTAAATGTTGACGATCGGAGAGAGAAAACTGGTGTAAAAGAGGTTTTATTCCAACAGAAGAAGCAGATTATTAATAAAGGAAGTGATCAGAGCTCCAGACAGGAAACAGGAAACTGGATCTTTGCAGCTGGAATGTAAAAAGACTGGGAGGAACCTTGGTAGCAAACTAGAACCTTCTAGGATCTAACCTACAGAGAAGGAAGGGACAGCAACCACGAGCTTCCACGCACACATCAAAGACATCCAGATGGATTCCACATCAAAGCCCAACCATCAGATCATCTGACGACACCTGGAAAAGACCACAGGTAGAAGAAGTCCAGTCCTCATTTAGCGTCCAGCTTGGCCATTTCCTGCAGGTAGACGCCGATGCTCTCGCTGTCAAACAGGACAAAGTAAATGTTCTTCAGGGAGGAGCTGCTGGACGACACAAAGTGGCTGGAGATGGCCTTCAGGACGAGCTGGGCCGCCGTCTGCTTGGGGAAGCCACTTCTGTGGAGGAAACATCTCATCAGGAGAACAGCCTCCACTCCACTCTGCTGCTCAGACATCCACACTCTCTCACCCCTGGTAACAGGTCCCTGGTCCGAGAGGAGAGAACCCAGGAAAGAAGCACCTTTGGCAGGAACAGAAGCCACAGTGGCTGTGTGGAGGCGCGCTCTTGCTAATACACAGTCCAGTTGAGCCTCGTCCGCGGTTGTTACCAGTGTTTACTACGCACTCCAGCTGAGCCTCGTCCGCGGTTGTTACCAGTGTTTACTACGCACTCCAGCTAAGCCTCATCCCTGGTCATTAGCAGTGTTTATTACACAGAGACAAACAACCCAGACTAAAACTAAAAAAACTCCGCTGACGTGATGATGATGATGATGATGGAACCATATCACATTCAGCTGTGATGAACATCGTCTTTATCGGCAGAAACAGGAAGTAGTTTCAGCACACGTCGCCGAGAATGCACCAGAACGATCACATGACATCAGTGTGGGCAAACATCTGTGTGGACGCCATGCAGACATGAGACTCACCGTCCAGCAGGAAGTAAGGGAAAGGCCACAGACTTGAGCTTCCTGTCCTCGGCCGCTGACAGACAGTTCTTCACCGTCTTCTCCAGCTGGTCCTCACACTTGTCTGAGCCCCACTGGGGGACGTTACAGTGGATGATGAATCGAGCGGCCATCCCACTGGCCTGACTTACTGCCACTGCACACACACACACGCACGCGTCACTAGAGAGTTTGATTGTCTAGCGTGTTGTATACTGATAAAGTGTGTGTTATCATCAGGATTGTGTGCAGGTGCTTCACAGAAACCTGTCTGACCCTTCAACAGGAAACAGTTTCCTGTGGGATCCTTCCAGTAACAACCTTCCAGATTGAGACCTGCACTGTTACAGGCTGGTTTCTATCATCATTTAAACGTTGCTGCAGAACCAGTTAGCATCTCCACTCAGTCTTCATCATGGACCTGTCAAAGACACCCGTGCTGCTCGTCCCTTCCTCATATGTGATATTTTTGTTTCTTGTGGATGGAGATTATGGAAGATGATGCAGATTCCATTAGCCTTAGCAGCAGTAGCATTGGCAGCAGTAGCAGTAACATATTAGCCTTAGCAGCATTAGCATTGGCAGCAGCAGCAGTAACATATTAGCCTTAGCAGCGTTAGCCTACCTGCCGCCACCTCTAACGGTCCGTGTGCTTTACGCAGCTCTTTGACTCCGTCCAGGAAGTCCCGCCCTCCGGCCTTCTCCAGGGCGTTCCCTGAAAGCAGCGGTCAGTCAGCTGGAGGATGTCTGCCAGGCTCCTGACAGGAAGCGCACACGCTGCTCACCCACTCCGTCTTTGAGGTCCATGTCTGCGTTGGTGGGGTTGATGATGGCCTCCACCTTGATGGCGCCGATCTTGCTGACTTCGCTCTCCGTCAGTGAAAGCTGCGGTGGCATCGAAACGGTCACATGATGTGTGACAACTTCCCGCTGATGTGGGTCACATGACCTTTTACCTTTTGTCCAAGGAAGAGACTCTTAGCCGACAGGATGGTGAAGCCGTCTCCAGGACCGTCGTCCGCCGTGGACGTTGCTACGGCCTCGCCGCCTGTGCTCTGGCAGAGGAAGTGAGGCAACAGTCACTTGACCAAGCAGAGGAACATCTACAGGCACCAGCCAGCACCGGCACGAGTACGCGTGCACGTGGGCTCCACAACAACTGACACGTCCAGGATAGTTCACGCCCCACTAACCTTTGCTTTACGAGCCCGGTGGCCTTTGACCTTTCTGAGGGGCTTCTTGCTCTTGGGCCGCTCTTCTGCTCGCTCTGGGGGCGGAGCTGCACTGTCGGCCTTCACGCGGCCCCCCCTCTTCTTGGAGAGCAGCTCCGGGTGGATGCGAGGCAGAACCCCCCCACTGGAGATGGTCACGCCCCTCAGGAGCTGCAGACATGTGAGTTTGACTGCAGGAAGCACTGAACCAGCAACCTCTGCAGGTCACATGACTCAGGTCACATGACTCAGCCAGCAGAACCTTCAGGACAGTCTGAGATGAAACTGAAGCTGATGAAGCAGCAGCACACACACACACTCACACTCAGACCCGCACACACTCACTCAGACCTCGCCAGTGACCTGTGACTTGTGGTCTGTGACCTGTGACCTGTAGCCTGTGATCTGTTGCCTGGTTACCTGGTTGAGCTCGTCGTCGTTGGCGACAGCCAGCTTGATGTGTCTGGGTGTGATCCGGCTCTTCTTGTTGTCTCGAGCAGCGTTTCCAGCCAACTCCAGGATCTCAGCTGGAACACACACACACACCAGAGAAGCTCAGCAGCAGCACTCCTTACCGCCTGTTTGCTACTCGTAAACAGGCTGTGAAGCAGGAAGGCTGCTGGCTGACTGATGTGTGGTTGTTCTGGATGTTTCCTGTTGTCATGGTGATGAGCTGACGCTGGTTCTGTCCATCTGAAGCTGTGAGCTGAGGAGCAGCCAGAGTCAGATCAAAGCTGCTCCGATGGATCATCAAAGCAGTCAAACCAGCCAGTGCAGTCCTGAAACTGACCACGAAACTGACCACGGTTCCTAGTGATCTGTGGCGGTTTAGCATGGTTTATGGTGGTTTTATGATGGTTTACAATGGTTTATAATGGTTTTATGGTAATTTTATGGTGGTTTTGTGATGTTTTTATGATGGTTTATAACGGTTAATAATAGTTTATAATGTTTTTATTGTGGTTTTATGATGGTTTATAATGGTTTTGTGATGTTTTATGATGGTTTTATGGTAGTTTATAATGGTTTTATGTTTTTTGATGGTTTTATGATGTTTATGATGGTTTTATGGTGGTTTTATAATGTTTTATAGTGGTTTTATGATGGTTTTATGGTGGTTTTATGATGGTTTTATGGTGGTCGTGTTGCATGCTGCTCTGCTGACCTGCCAAGTACTCGATTACTGCAGCCATGTAGACTGGCGCCCCCATGCCGATGCGGTATTTGTGCGTGCCGGCGCGCAGATACCTCATCATCCTCCCGACGGGGAAGATGACCCCAGCCCTGGCGGAGCGGGACATCTTGCTGGCCTTCTTCTTGCCTCCTCTGGCCGACATTTTGCTCTGAGTAAACACACAGAGGTTCTTCATCCTTCTGATGCTGTCAAAATTTTGCTTTTATCTGGCGTCAAACACATCAAAGAACGACTGAGTGTTTTAAACATGTTATTAAAGTATATTGAAGTATCCTCTGCAACATAAGCCAGGCTTCTCAGACTTTAGTCACACATGTAACCAGTTCACCCAGTAACCCACTGCTCATAAGAGGGAGGCGTGGCCCCAGGATGGGCGGCAGAGCCAGGAGGAAGAAGGAGGCGTGGCCCCAGGAAGGGCGGCAGAGCCAGGAGGAAGAAGGAGGCGTGGCCCCAGGATGGGCGCCAGAGCCTCTGGGAGTTCACTGATGTTACAGAAATCTGTGATGCACCAAGGAAAGTCTGGAGAGCCTGAAGAAGGAACAAAGAGTCTGGAGACAAGCACAGAACAGCACGGCGCTGTCCAAAGAAGAGTCCCATCAGGAACGACAGGGGAGAAGAAAGACGAGCTGATGGAGTCTGCTGATGCAGCTCAGCAGGTGGCTCAGCAGCTGCCGTAGAAACATGATCACCTGACAGCCTTCTGTCACCTGATTGGTTCATGGCTGCATGTCCTCCTCCTCTCCTCTCCTCTCAGCTCCTCTCCTCCCTCCCCCTCTTTCTCTCTGTGTATCCATCTACAGGTATGGCTGACCCCATATCTGCACACTGACCTGTTGACCTCTGACCCCACTGACCCACTAGCTTTGATTGCTCATTGTAATTAATGTATTTGAATAGATAACTTTATTGTCTGTTCCAGGTAAAAACAAAGTTGTCTTTTGTCATGGCACACATTTAGGCATTAAGACAACCCCACACAAAAACAGCAGGTAAAAACAAGTAAACGAAAAAATATAAAATAGCTAAAATCAGTGCTCTATTTTATGTTATTGCATGGATGTTTTTCCTGGCCAGTGGTGTCTGCCTGATGGAGCTGGAGTGAGAGGGGAGAGGACCACCAGGACCTGGTCCTGATGGAGCTGGACTGAGAGGGGAGAGGACCACCAGGACCTGGTCCTGATGGAGCTGGACTGAGAAGGACAGGAAGTTAAATGTTGTTGTCCAGGCAGAAAGTCACCTGCTCTGGGGTAATGTTGACCAGCGTCTGTCCAACAAAGACAAGATGTCCAAGTCTGTCCTTCCTGCAGAGAAGCTCAGTAACGTCTGTGTTCAACAGAATTAAACAGTCTTTAAAAGCTCCAGGCTGATCCTCCAGGGATCCCTGCTCTACTTCCAGGGGATCCCTCCTCAACAGCGGCCGCTCTCTGGAGCGACTGTGGCCGCCTCCTGCCGAGGCTTCCACCGCACACTGAGCCAGCGGCCAGCGGCTCCGGCCTGCGGTGTCAAACACGCATCGACTCTCGCAGATAGCAGCTGCTGTGCGGTGGCGGGATGTGACGTGCGCGTCGGCGCTCGAGGTTCACGGAGAAAAAAAAAAAAAAACAACAATCGGGAGCGTAGCGCGACTGCGCAGGCTAATGTTAGTAGCATCAGAGGCAACTACGCACATAGAAAGTTTGGTGTTTGTGTCGCAGAAGAACCGGACGCGGCCACATCACCATGACGATGGCGCCATCACCGTGGTGGTGGCGCTGGTTTAGACTCAGGCAGCCACACTGGTTTAAAGGTGGAGCTGCTGGTTCTGAGCATTAGCTGCGTTCAGCTAGCTCACGTCTCCCAGCCTGGTCCACAGAAGCAGCCCCCCCCTCCTCCGGCTCCAGCCCGCTACATGCGTGGAGCCTCTGCGCACGTCAACCCGAGATCCGCGCATGAGAAATAAGGCAGAAAACATGAAAAAGCCTCCAGGTTTCTACCTGTTCAGAGCGCCTTTTTACGTAGCTGCGCCAGAGATGCTGCCGGGATGAAGACCTCGGGTTTGCTCCTCTTTATCCGCTGTCTTTCCGCGCAATCCGGGTCCCACAATCTGGGTCCCAAAGCCGGGAGAAGAAGCCGGAGGGCCGGAGCGGAGGCAGCCTCGGTGCTACTGATGCTGCAGAGGGGAAAAATTCAGAGAACGCCCCCTGAAAAACATGGCTTCAGCGACGTGATGAGGGTTCCATCAATAAAGTTTAGATGTGCGTGGAAACACGCAGCGCACGCAAATGTGCACATGCAGGAAGTAAAGCAGACTGGTGATATCAGAGATAAACGAAACGGGGTCATGACCCCGTCTGGGATGGACACACTGAGGCACAACACTGAAGAACCTTCGCTTGGCCTCAACAAAGGTGAACAGGTTCTGGTTAACCTTAACTAGTTAAGGAAATGATGCAGAAGAGCCTCCTGACTGGTTTCACCCTCAACGTGCACGCCTGTCATTTTACTGCTCGTGCGCTGTACTTGATATGAATCATTATTTATAGAGCACCTTTGAAAGCCGTGTTCCAAAGTAGTCAACAATAAAAACAAAACAATTCAAAGACAATAACAATTAAAGCAGCAACAAACGTGAGCCTTAGAAAAGTGAGTTTAAAGAAGAGATTTGCAACAGAGTCTGAGGTTCCACAGCTGAAGGGCTGAGGAGGGTCTCAGCCTTCAAGGCTCACAGGTAACCAGGGAAACCAGTGAAACCAGTGAAGGGTTGCAGGGACTGGTGTGACGGGGTCTCCACACTCAGTTTCTGTTAAAAGCCTGGAAGCAGCAGCATTGTGACTTTGTTATCGTTGTGTTCTTAGTCAGCAACACACACAGTCGCATTACTAATCATTAAACAATTGTGTCTCTCACACTGACTCAGGTCAGTCCCAAGAAGGTACTTAATGATGTGATTGAACTAATTAACCAGTCTTACAGGTTGGTTTTACTCACCAGTGCAACAAGTTTACCATTTGTGCACTTGTTGCTGTGCTTGAGTTTGACCAGCAGAGGTCAGTACAGGACTAATGGAGACTGTCCTTTATGTCCTCTGACGGTAAAGGACAAGGTCAGACAGACGTGTCCTCATTTAGAAGCAAAGGGTGAAGAAAGTGTTAACTGGAATTCATGACAGCCTGAAAGGTTCTCAGGGTATTTAACTAAAAAGAATACAGATTTGGAACAGATGACTAGGTTACTGGGGGAGTACACCAGATCAAACGTGACCGTGCTCCCAGAATTATTCCAAATTATCTGATGAAGAAAAAAATCCCTCATGTCCTTCATCTACATTTACACACACCTTAATTTAGGGATATGCCATGATGACATACATTATTTATGACATATATATGGAATTTCTCAGTGAGAATGAGTGATGGGACACTGCTCTGGTTGCTAACCCTCCCTTTCTCCAGCATCAAACTAGTGCCCGTTTCTCCCTTCTTCTCTCCAGACTTTAAAGTGAAACATAGAAGCAGATCCCTGCAGCAAACTGGCCTACAATTCATCAAATCAACAAACTGCACCAGCAGAAGGAGTCTTTGGTATCAAGGTAACAGGTAACATGCAGATTCAGCCACTGAGGATGCTGGATCCACTTCAGTGGCTGCAGGATGTGCTGATGCTGCTCAGTGGGACTGTTGGACAGACGACTGCAGCACATGCTAAAAGGTTCAACATCTTCTTCCAGAGAGGCCCTGCAGATAGCTTCTCCAGCCTTCATGCTACCCCAGGGAGGGAGGGAGGAGACCCTAGTGTCCTCATGTATGGACAACCAGGGACACTCATCATCCACTATGGATAAAACACCTGGTGTAAACAGACCAAAGAGCTTCTGCTGCCTGCTTGAACACAGATCAGATTGAATAATGCTTCAAGGTGGATGCAGAGGGGGCTGCACCACCCCCTGTTGGCAGGAGATAACGCTGTTTATTACGCTATCTCCCCCACTTAAATCTACGTATTAATTCATTAGTTTTTTAACTCCATAACATTCACCTTTATTCTGCTCCAGTGAATAACAAACATGTTTGTCATCACACCCTCTGAACAGCCCCTCCCCTCCCAGACGTGTTACAGCAGCAACGATGCTCCAGCTGCAGCAGACTGCCCAGCAGCTTCCTGCCACAAGCCGTTGACTTCTCAACGCTCCAGCCTTTAACCACTGGATTTCAACCACCTTTTATCCACTCGTTCATTCTCCAGTATTTCACATGCATTTATTCATCGCTTCATAATGGCCCCAGCTCTGACTGGATACGCCACCGGTGCTGGAATTAGCGAGGCTGCTAGCACCAAAGTATCCTTGTCAGAGCATCCAAGTGGAGATGTTGGGCCTCAGGAGACTCCTGTGGATTTTGTTCTAAACAGACGTATTTCTGTTTCTGTCCTGCAACTGCGAGAAGCATAATTTGCTGGTTACTGTTGGAGATCCAAGGTGCTCCAAGGGTTTGCTGTCCAGTTTGAAACCAGTTCGCTGATGCTGAATTCCTTTTGTTCATCACTGAGGAGCAGTCCTGTCTGATCGCACCCACCTTTAGGGAAAGTGGCGCTGTTGTTCAGGTGGGCGGGGCTTCTCACAGTCCAGCCCTGAACCGAACTCTTGCTCCGTAGTCTCTGACATGGGAGGAAAGTCCTGCCTTTCCTCTCATGTCACTTTATGGATAAATGTCCAGACCGCTTCGGGTCACCAGCTTATTTTGGTGTCTTTGTACTTTGGTGTCTGAGCCGAAGGGCCAGGATGGATCCAGTTTAGCTTCAGATTCTTTCAGCTTTTGTAATTTCCAAGACTGTAACAGTCTGAACAACAAAGGCCACTTAGCTAGCTGAGAGCGAGGAAGAGTGGCATTAGATAGCCTGACACTTGTTATTTCCTGCTGGGGCTGGGTTCTGTCTGCTGTGTTTGTCTGTCTGTCTGTCTGTCTGTTGCTGGGCTGCTAGCGCTGCCTAGTTAAGCTTGGTGAATCTCACCTTTTCACTACTTTACTCTGGTTCCTCTGAACGTGCTGAAGAGTCTGCTGGGACTGAGCAGATTCCCCCTGACTGACTGTTTCATATCCTTCCTATTCCAGCAGTCAGGGCAGCCTGTCAGTAGGAGCTTGGACTAGCAGAGCTGGTTCCCCTCTGGGGCTGCTGGACGCTTCCCAGCCTTGTTGTGATCTTGTCCTTCTTCTTTCGGAGCCACGGCCACCATGCTGCTCTGATAGTGATCCAGGAGGATCCGTTTATAGAGCTGTTTCTAATCCTGGAACAGAGACTCACAGGAACGAGAACTCCCTCCACCTACAGAACTTCTATCAAACGTTCCTCAGCACTATGGAACTAGGAGACAGGCCCGTCCGTCACAGCTGCTTTGGCTCTGATTGATGATGCATGAAGAAGTGATCCTTTTTGGGTTTGACTTTGGTTGAAAGATCTTGGCTGAAGCTTCAAACCATCCTGTCAGGCCTGCGTGTCGCTGACAGTCTGTGAGGGACCTCAGATCGTCACAGCAGAAGTGATTCTCCTGAGGTGTCAGACAGAACTGCACCTCCAGCTCAACTCTGAGTCCCTTCACAAAGACCATCCAACCAAGATGACCTGCACCTGCAGGCACCTGCAGCACCAGTCCCTCTCAGGACTTTGCTGTGAAAATAGTTCAGCAAGTCATGTTAGGATTAGCATGATTAGCAAAGAGGGAACCCAGAGAAGCTCCATCTGAGCAGCTCTGAGCACAGGTGGGACCTGCAGCTGGGCTGTCCTACAGCCTGATCTTCATCCTACAGCCTGGTCTTCATCCTACAGCCTGATCTGACATCAGACCAGAGGTTTTTAAAAAAACACGCCAACTCCATGTAGACCACAGCTCTTCTGATTGTTGAGAACTAAAGTTCCTCCAAAGGTTCCTGATTCCTGATGTGAGTTCCTGTCTTGGAAAATGGCTGATGTGACTTTTTACTGGCTGCTACTGCTCTGACTTCTGTCATGTCTGTCCTGGTCACTCAGAAAAAAGGGGAGAAAGAGAGAGAGAGAGAGTGTGTGTGTATTTGTGTGTGTGTGTGTATGTATGTATGTATAAGTGTATATGTGTATGTGTGTGTGTATAGGTGTGTGTGTGTAAGGGGGGTAGTTTAAAGCTGTACATTCCAGACTTTGATACCTATTTCAGATATTTATAGACACCAGACATCTGAGAAACGCTGGCGGCTGCATCAAAACAGGAAAAAAAGGTTTTCCAAAGGCCCCCAGCAGGACAGGCCCAGATCAGGGACGGCTGCTGCTGCAGCGTTGATAAAAGCAGCCCCACCAACAGTCGCAGATCTAGAAGACGGTCACAGGGGGTGGATGGAGGAGCTGGCTTCAGCTGCTGGCCTGAGAGTCCAGACCAGTCTGTCCTCCAGCCCACCTCCTGCATTTCACTGGGCTATTTTCAGTGTTGGCATTTAAAGCTGGCAGCACATCACACCCATAGCATCCAGACTATTTCCTGTTCCTGTAAAAGAGGCCGACTGGATGCACAGCTAGGATCAAAGCAACAGCTATCAGGAGACAGAACCATCAGCTGGACTATCACAGACCTACATGTCAGATTTATGGTCCACAAACAAGAAAAAAGAAAGAAAATGGCACTATGTCTATATCTATATATCTATATCTATATATCTATATTATCTATATCTATATACAGTATCTATATCTATATTTATATCTACTGTATATCTATCTATCTATCTATCTATCTATCTATCTATCTATCTATCTATCTATCTATCTATCTATCTATACTGTACATATATATATAATAAACTAAAATATATCAATGATATTAAATAACAGAAGAAAATGCGCCAGCGTATGAAATTGAAGTATTGAGGCGGATGTTGACGGAGGATCTGTCTGTGACTGAGTGAAGAAGACCGAAACATCTGGAAAACATCTGTTTATCACCGTGACAATAACGGAGCAGCTCATCGACTCCCCCGACCCCTCGACCCCCAGGTATGACACCAGGTCCTCAGAAATATTGACCACAAACTTCTGACTGCAGCCGATACACACACACACACACACACACACACACACACACACACACACACACATGATTTTAGTGTGGTGGTCAGGTGTCGGATGATTGTGTTTCCTGTTTAATGGGGGGTGGGCGTGGTCTTCTGAAGTGACGTCACACCAGCAGATTTAAGTCTGCTGACACGAGTCAGTCACTGATCTGAGAGCAGCTGTGGAAGACGTCACTCACAGGTTCTCCTGCAAACACCTGAGAGGAACCTGGTGGACAGTGGTTGAAGCCCAACTGTCTCCTGGTGCTGTGAATGAAGGTGATAGGTGACTGGTGTTAAACTGGATGTTTTTGTTCCTTCTGATGAGCAGGTGACAATCAGCCTAACGTTCCTGCAGCGCTGCGTTGGTGCAGTTGGAGAAAAGAGCTTCCTCCCTACCAGACGCTGGTTGGTGCTAACAAGACAAACACCTCTGTTGTTGATCTTTGGTGAAGTCGATCGGTGGTAATGTTGATCTTTGATGATGTTGATCGGTGGTGACGTTGATCTTTGGTGACGTTGATCTTTGGTGATGTTGATCAATGGTGAAGTTGATCGACGGTGAAGTTGATCGGTGGTGAAGTTGATCGGTGTTGCTCTGGGGGGCTTTGCTCCATCCCCTCACTACTCAGAACAGCTGTGACAGCACCTGGAAGATTCTGGACCTTCCTGAACATGTCGGTTTGGATGTTTTTGACTCCAAAGTGTATCCAAGCTTTCATCGAGGATTTTTTCCATGACTGAGTTGTTTCATGCTGCATCCGCTCGCAGCAGGAGCTCTGTCTGGAGGGAAAGAGCTGCAGGGTTTCTAGTTCAAATCCCAGTCACAGGAGTTGGAGCAGAGCTTGTTGGCTCTGTCACCTTTCCCTCATGTGTGTAAGTGCATGTGTTCTTTGCATGTGTGTGCACCGATGTGTGTGTTAATCAGAGAGTAAAAGAGTAATATGTCCTCTCTGGGACTAACAAAGGATGTTCTTCTTCTTTCTGAAAAAGATCAAAACCCACCCACCAGTGAGAACCTACAGTTGTACACAAGCACACACACACACACACACACACTTGTACCTGCTTCCATGTGCTGGTAGTTGTGACTCCATCTGTAGCCTTCAAACATCCACCTGGAAAATAAGTCCCACTAATAAATCAAACATGAAAGTCTGAGTTGGAAGAACTGCTGGCTGTGTCTGATGTCTGTACATGAAGAAGCTGCTGTCTAGAGAATCCACAGATGGATGCCTGTGGAAGCTTCTGCTGTGTGTGGCGTAGGTCTGCACCAAGCACACACTAGTTCCTGCTTCCCAGAGCCGTTGCTGCTGCGCCTCATCCTAAGTGCTACCAGGGCTAACCCTAACCCTACCCCTAACCCCTAACTCTGAGCAACTTTCTCCTTACCTTAAGACAAACAAGTGGAACCCTAAACCAAGAGGAATCTTGACGGAAAGGACCACAACAATGGCAGAAAGAGAACAAGGTTTGATTCCCCTTCCCCCCCTTTTTTTCCTCTTTACTACTCTAATACTCTAATACTCTAACCCTAACCCTAACCCCTAACCCTAACCCCTAACCCTAACCCCTAACCCTAACCCCCTAACCCTAACCTCCTAACCCTCTAACCCTAACCCTAACCCTCTAACCCTAACCCTAACCCAACCCTAACCCTAACCCTAACCCTAACCCTAACCCTAACCCTAACACAGGGGAGACTGAGTATTTCTCTGCTTACCTACCCTAACCCTAACCAGGACTGGTGTTAAACAGGCACTTCTAAACGTCTGGACAGACGGAGGAAGACAGATTTATGCATCAGGACACACTTTGATATTGCGTATTTTCTTTGTTGATGTTTAGTTGTTTCAACTCTCAGCTGTTGAGCATAAATATGTAGCATAATGTGGCTCCTGCCAACGCTGCAGGTGTTCTCCTGCTGCAGGTGAGTTGGCAGTAGAGGGATTCAGGTTGGAGCTGACGCCATGACCGTGTGGATGTGGTTAATGTTCTGTCCCAAATCAGCTGAGATGATGATTGGCTGTGGGAATCCCAGAGATTGGGATGATTAGAAAGCCAGCAGGAGCTGAAGCAGCAGGACATTCTGCTGGCTGACTGTTTGACTGTTGTGAGCTGAGAGATCATCACCCCAACAACACCAGGGACCAGCGTCAGGTTTCAAAGACTCTGCTGGCTGGTGTGTTCTGGGCTCCTGAAAGCCTGCTGACACGTGCTGCCGCTCATGGTCAACACAGCGTAGATGAGACACCAGTGCTTTTATTTCCTCAGCATCTTCAGACCTTTCTGACTGCCCTTTCTGACTGTTCAGAAGCTGCTGTAAAGCAGGTCTGCTGCCTCTCTCGTGCAGCTCTGCATTTATTCACACGGCTGTGAGGTGGTGACCTGGGAAAGCACCTTCCTCCCTCTGCACGTCCTACCTTCATCTAACCCTCAGCTAACCCTCAGCTTACCCGCAGCTAACCCGCAGCTAACCCTCAGCTAACCCTCAGCTAACCCTATATGCAGTGCTGTGCCAGAACGCATTCATTGAACTATAGTTCATGAACGCATTCAAAATTTGGGGCAAACGTGAACTGAACGGACTGTATCACTGCCTGATAAACGTTACTGTGAACTCGTTCATTCTGGTCTGTGAACGACACGCTTACTCACGCTTCATTTTCGTTCAATATGGTGCCAGATTTCATGAAAAAACCCAACTAAAACACACCGTAAACAGGCTTTAATATGTAGTGGAAAAACAGCCAATCTGGCTACACCAGGCCCCAGCGTCGCGCCACCAAATGCGTCATCAAAACAGGAAGCAGCATGGAGGAGGGGGCAGCAGCGGCATGTAGTTCAAGACAAAACCCGACTAGACAAAGCAGCAAAGATGCGTCGTATGATTTTTATGACAAGGTCGATTAGGATGGGAAAAAATCTTTCATTTCTGTGCAAACTTTGCCTGCTAACTTCAGTCACATCCAAGGCAAACCTGAAACGGCACAGTGATCGGAAGCACCCGGGTAGCCTTTCAACGTATGTGCAAGCAAATAAAAAAATCAAGACAGTTAACCCAAATCTCATTAACAGCGTACAGCAGCGGCTCCGTCGTCTCCCAGCTGCAGCTGCAGCTGCAACCTGCTGGTGGAGGATATTGTCAGAGACCTGCAGTCACTGAGTAAAGTGGGAAGCCCAGCTTAATTAAGGGGATGCAGACTTCCACAAACATGCTTTCAAGAAAAAAAGTACAGACACTCAAACAATAAATAATATAAAAAATACAACAAAAAAACAAGCAAACTTAAGACTGAACTGTCTGAGATTAAGTATTCAAAATTGGATATGAAGATGAAATCTGACGCATTGTTTCAGTGATAAAACTGTTAAAATAATTGCGGTCTGTGGCTCTATGGCAATAGTTTAAAAAATAGCTCACAGCAACATGGGAGAAAAAAAAGAAATGAAATTGTTCATTTTTGGAACTGTGAACTTAGTTCAAATGTTTGAATTATGAACTATGAACTGAACTAGTTCATTTTAAAATTTGTGAACTGAACTTTGAACTAGTTCTTGTAGAAAATGAACTTTCCCAACACTGCCCAGGTTTTCCCGGCTGCTGCTTTAATGAAAATGGTAGCAATGCTCTGACCTTCCTGTGCTGCTTCCTCCCTCGGCTTGGTGAAGTTCCCAGTTGCTTTTATTAGCATTAAGTACTTCCAAGTGCTTCCTGGGTTCTTTACTTCAACACTGCTCTTTAAGCATTAGAACAGAGTTTAAACAGAGTTAAATTTGCTCTGAGCAGCAGGTTCTCATGAGCAGGCCCCTTCAGTCCAACGCCAGGTCTAATTCCTGCTCTACCAGAAACCTTCAGGGTCCAGCAGTTATGTAGCTTCAGTTCATGCTTCCAAACTGTCACATTCTGTATTTGGAAGAGCTAAGGATAAGAAAAAGTTTTAGGTATAGTTATAGGTCCAGTTATGTCTGAGGAGAAAAGGCCAGTGAGGTCAGTCCATTTCCGGCTTTTATGCGTCGTTTTACCTTTACATGTGTCACTTCAACACAAGCAACCAAAGAAAGGAAGAAAAGTGGGTGATACCTCCAGACCAGCAGGGGCAGTCACGCTTACACCAAACAGAAATGCAGATGACGTGCGGAAGCTGTGGGTGTACATTGTATAACTATCGCATCTTCCTCACTCACACACACACACACACACACACACATACATGCACACACACACCAGGACTGATGGAAGATGAAAAACCATCTTGGAAATAGTTCTGGTTTTTCTCTGTGAGTATGGTAGCATGTCTCAGCAGTTTTCATGAGGTGTCCACACATTTTGCTGCCCAGGAATTTGCTCCCATTCACACTTCTGCAGGTTTTGGTTATATTACTGGTTTAACATTTGAGTTTACATTTAATAGTGGAAAAGTCACTTTTCTGGGAATTCCGCGTCTGCTCAGAGTCTCCATGTTTCACACACAAAAGGAGTCAGCAGTTTCACGGACCGCTCACTTCTGCTTCTTCTGAAAACGGTGAAAAACAACAAACTCTGGAGATTTGCTGAGGAAAGTTTTCACTAAGACACAATGAAGTGGCCTCTCTGAAATGACTTCAAGCTCTTCAGAGATGTGGTCAGAGCTGGATAAGACAGCTGATTGGTTGAGGTTGGCCAGCGGTTTGGAGCTGAGAAGGTTTGTGGGTGAAGGGGGGCTGAGTGCTTCAGCAGATGTCCTTTCATCACCACGCAGACGGGAGCAGAGAACTCTGGTTTGTGGACCTTGGCCTGGAGAAGACAGAGCTTTCGGTGTGTGACATAAATCATGACGTGCTCTTCCTTCAGGTTGGTAGAAGTCAATTTTAAAAATCCGGTAGGGCAGATAGAGGCGGAAGAGTTCGGGAAGCAGTCTGAAACCTTCCCAGGTCTGTGGGACTCATTACAGGATGAATCTGGTTCTCTGTCCCAAACTTTAGTCACCATGAGGAGATAAAGCTGATTAGAGCTCCCATTTCCTGGAAACTCCTACTGGTTTGGAAGTGGCACCATTTCACGGATGTGTTTTTGATGTGCTTGGTTCCTTTGATAGGTTGAGCTTTCATTGCAAAAGCCATCGGGTTGTGGAGCTCCGCTCTTCAGCTTCTGATGAGAAGGTTCTCACCATGTCAGTGGCAGCAGAGCCTTCAGACGTTACTGGTCACAGTGGTGAACATCCAGCAGCTCCAATGAGACACAGATGTTGTGTTTTTAAAATAACCCCAGCAAAGAAAATAATAACAGAAAAGAGGAAACAGGAAACAGTCTTTAGAACAAACCCAATGAGTCGTGAATGTCTGTGTTCCTCTAGCAGGAGCCGGGCTGACAACACTGAAGGTTCCTTCAGGAAATGAACATGACTTTTACATGTTCCCTGACTGACCCCCACATGTTCCCTGACTGACCATCACATGTTCCTTGACTGACCCCCACATATTCCCTCACTGCCTCACAAACATTCTCTCACCAACCCTCACAGGTTCCCTCACTGACCCTCACATGTTCCCTCACTGACCCACACACGTTCCCTCACTGACCCTCACATGTTCCCTCACTGACCCACACACGTTCCCTTAGTGACCCTCACACGTTTCCTCGCTGACTCTCAAACTTTCTTCTTTTCTAATACATTCTATCATTTGTGATGTCATCCACAGATGTGACTGCATCTTCTCGTGCAGCAGGAATAACAGTCCAGACCCTATGTTGGCCCTCACAGAGAAGAGATGATAGATGAGGTTCCCAGGTCCGGGTCACCCTGAGTGCTTCGCTCGGCCCTGTGGCCAGTTTTATATGAGACATCACAGACACTCAATGTTAATATTTTCTTTTTTTTACATTTTTTTAATGTGTGTGTTTGTGTGAGTGTGTGTTTGTGTGTTCTTGTACTTGCTACAAAAGTACTCTAGTAGCAAAGTGAGAAGATCGGAGTAAAGAGTAAAGACGCTGTGGAGACATTCTGACTGGAACAAACATGAAGTCTGCAAAAGCTCTAAAATTCCCCACACACATGAAACACTAACACAAAGCTGGTCACTTTTGTTGTAAAAATGTTGCACCACTACAGCTGAAATGTAAAGATATCAAAGAAGGCATGTTAGTGGACCATTAGAACCTGCTGAAGATCAAAGGTGGCTGGTTACAATGAGACCACTTCTGAGACCTGGCTCCTCCAGGATGAAGAACACAGGGACTCTCTGGCCTGTCACTCATGCCCTCTTTAAAAGCTCAAAGGTCAAAGGTCGGGATGTATGCGCGTACGGAGGTCCATTGAGAGTGGACCTATGGTCCTATCCACGATCTCTCTCTCTCCCTTTCTCTCCCTCGCTCTCTCTCTCTCTCTCTCTCTCTGTCCTCAAAGCTCACATCTGTCCACATAAAACACAGACCTTTATAGAAAGTATGCAGATGTTCCATCAAAGTCATTTGTGTGTGAGGCCGACACGTGTTTATCCTGTGCAGAGGAGAGGTGTTGGAGCTGGCTACAGGTGTGTGTGTGTGTGTGTGTGTGTGTGTGTGGGTGTGTTTACTGCTGGGTGCAGGCTACAGGTGAGTGTTTGCTGCTGGGCCCATACTGTTTTATGATGCACCTTTACATGTTCCAGCGCCGCGCACCGCTTTACTGATGAGCCTTGTGTGTGTGTGTGTGTGTGTGTGTGTGTGTGTGTGGCTGGTTGAGGGTTGTTGTGCACCTTATAATGCTCATGTCAGCTGGAGGAGGAGATTTCTGTCATTAAATCTGCTGAGAATATGAAGTGTTTCTTCTAATCTGATGACTGTTCACACAGAATTAGCTGAGCTGTGAATTTGTTTTTGCTTCAGCTGCTGATGGTTGAGCGTCGGACACAAATGGTGCTCTTCCTGTGGCTGTGGGCACCAGCTCAACCAGTCAGCCAGTGCTCTGACTGAGCTGCCTGCTTCTTTCTTCATGAGACGACTTTAACATCAGGAGCATTAAAAACATTCACATTCACTTTGGACGGGGCTGCTGAAATCAGTGGGATGATTTCTGTTGCATTTGTTTGTATTAATTACAGTTCTTTCGAATCGCAGGGGCTGTTAATGAGGTTTTTCACTGACTCGTTTGTCTTTCTTCTTCCCACACGTCTGATACTCAGTTGCTCCACCCTCTTCCCTCTTCAGCCTGCACCTCACTCACTCGCCTCTTTTCCTCAGCTGCTCCAGACAAAAGAACAGTGTCACAAACTGGAAAATCTGATTTGTTTCCTTAATTTCTTCAGTGTCCTGAGTGAAATCATCACGTCCTTTCCTGCTTTGGTACAGTTTCATGTATTTGTGCTTTATCTTTTAATTCCATGTGGGAATTTTTTTTAAAGAATCAACTTTGGAGCTACTGTTGGAACTGATGTTGTCAATCATTTGCTGATGGAGAAGATGTGCCAGTGTCAGCCTGCTTTCACCTGGAAAGTCTTGGCGTTTCCAGCTGTGATGCCTTGAGTTGAAAGGCATTGTTAATTACTCCACATTCAGTTTTTAAGAATTAGTTCAGCAGAAGATGATACACTCGATGTTTTATGGAAGGATTCCATTAGTTCATAGATGTAATAATCTGGACCAGCATCAGGTAACCAGGGGTGAGGTTTCCCTGTAGAATTGCTCTGCACAGATGATGCCCATCACAGCACAGCAGGAGCGCTGGGGTTTAAAGTCATCAAACACAGGCCTCTGTGAGTCAGCGCCAGCAGCTGGACCCACAAGCAGCCAGCAGTCAGGATCAGACTCTTCCATAAGGGCCAGATTAGTCCAAGCCCATTTAAAAACAGCTGCATGTTCAAACATCAGCTCCACACCGGCAACCCCAGATCAGCTCTTCTCTAGCACCAGTGGTTCCAGATCAGCTCTTCTTCAACACAACTGGCCCCAGATCAGCTCTTCTCTAACACCAGTGGTTCCAGATCAGCTCTTCCTTAACACTTGCAGCTGTTGCAAAACAATAAAACTGGGCTAAACATCCTGGTGGTCAAATATAACCTGTCACACCTCCTGTCACAGGTCACCTGACCTCATCACTTCCTGCTACCAACCACCTGGTCCAGGTGAATGTGCTCCGCTCCTCCTCCTCTTACTCGTCTCTACCTAAATCTCCCAACATAAAGACTTAGGTAGATTTTTTCATGTTTAGAACAACATTTTCTGGATTCTTTTCTGATCTGAATCCAGCTAAAAAGTAAAAAGCATCAAATATGGGATTGATCCACCAATTACGAGTTTTACAGAGAACAACAATCTGAACTTGCCCACTGAGCTAAACATCCAGATAAGCTTCACATGGGACCTGATCTGAACCTGTTCTGATCTGAAGATGTTCATCTGACGTCTGAGTCAGATAGATAGATAGATAGATAGATAGATAGATAGATAGATAGATAGATAGATAGATAGATAGATAGATAGATAGATAGATAGATAGATAGATAGTCACCTGACCTCATCACTTCCTGCCACCGACCACCTGGCCCAGATGGATGTGCTCCGCTCCTCCTCCTCCTTGTCTCACCGCCGAAAATGGTTCGGTGGTTAAAGACAGCGTCTCCCAAGGTGGAGACTCGGGTTCAAGTCTCAACTCGGACGGAGCTGCCGGTACGTGTCACTCAGCTGGTTTCTGTGTGTGTCTGTCCAACACAAAAACACCAACATCCCTAAAAACCTAAAACAAACCCAAACTTGCGTTGCGTTCCCTGGATCGTCGTTGCGTTTGCGAATTTTAATTTGTGAAACTTTCTCTTTTTTTAAAAAAAATTAAACACAATTTCAGGAGCATTTTGATGAACAGTGAGACATCTGTGGCAGCTGCTGAGTTTCAAGTGTTGAAGTTGTTGATCCAGAGTTCATGTCTGAAGCCCACAGGTGAAAATACGCTTTCATCCAGAAGGGGGCGCTGCAGAAAAGAGTTGAAGAAGCAAACCAGTTAAATTTGATCAGATTTCAACACAAACGAAGGTTTTAGAATAAAAGTGGATTTTCCCATGTTTAGAACAACCATTTCTGGATTCTTTTCTGATCTGAATCGATCAGATGGTTTAGCCTGCAGGTGAACCTGTCAGCTCTCCTGGGCTTCACTTGTGTCTGAATGAGCCTTTACTCAGCAGTCACTGTGACAGCTGACTTTAAATCTATGTCAACATAAACACCACATATGCAGCCTGACAGATCTTTATTATCAGGCAAATATTGGGAAACACCTCCAGTGTCCAACCGGCTCAGTGTTGATGGAATGGTGTCCATCTCTACGTTTCTGCCTCAGGCTCCAGATATATGGTCCAAACATTTCCAACCTTCACTCATGCACATTTGGGTTTGTTTGAAATCAGTCAGTGTCATTAATCTCAGACTAGCACATGTACCCAGTTGTTACTGTTCCCAGATGTGGAAGGTGAGGGAGGTTTCAGCAGATGTCAGGATACTTTACAGAAAGTCTGGTGTCCCCAGAACCGGCTCAGCTCTTCTTTCTGTTCTGGTGGCACTCAGCCTCCTCATATTCCAGCCTTCTTCCTGCAGCTGTCTCACTTTTGCTGGGGTGGATTAGGACTGCTCACAGTTGTCTTGTCACAAGTCCTGATTAACTTTGCAGGTTGGTGAATCAGGAATACTGGAGACAGCCATGGAAAAAAAGAGGATTCCTCTCCACATGTCTGGAATTTTAGCTCTTGTAGATATATTATTAATATTGTATTTAAATAAAATTCATTTTCCTGTGAGCTGGTTGACAAAATCCAATGAGCAGATTGATCGGACCAACCAAAATCAAGATCAAAGAAACATTTGACGTCTGACTAATCAAAGAGCAATGTAACCTGTCCAGGCTGATGCTTTTATTTTGTGTGGTTTTAGTTCTGTTTCCTGTGTTGCTGCAGCTTTTGCTTCTTGTCTCTGGGACTAATTGGTGCACCTGAACCTAATCTAATTATGGCCTGTATTTAAGGCCGGTTCCTCAGGCTCTTGTTGATAGAACTTTTGCTTCCAGCTGTTTTTT
Source organism: Pao palembangensis (assembly GCA_015343265.1). Classification (NCBI taxonomy): domain Eukaryota; kingdom Metazoa; phylum Chordata; class Actinopteri; order Tetraodontiformes; family Tetraodontidae; genus Pao; species Pao palembangensis. Next base: position 12,205,409 of record CM027083.1, on the reverse strand, counting down.
CTGTGTCACCCTGTGCGTTCCCTCCATCATGTTTTCTTGTGTTCCCTCTGGTTGTTGCTCCTTGTGGATCTGTGTGGTTTGTTTATTTTCTGAAGTAGTCTAACCTAGTTAATCTAGTGGTTTTAGTTTTTTTTTTTTGTAAAACTGTTTCCTAGTGTGTCTTGATTTTTAGTTTGTTTCTCTAGTCACTGTTTGGACAATTAAGACTTTTACTGCAACTGTTGGGACTTCTGGTTCTGCTTGTGTGTCCTGACTCTGCTCCACTCTTAACAGGCACGGAGGTATTGATGTAAGGCAACATACTGTATTACAACTATGTAGCATCAGGTTACGCCTGCGGAGTTCCTGATCAGAGGACAACTGGTAGGAAACAACTTTAAACATGAATGATAATGAAGATTGTATTTTCTATTGATTGTATAATCTAATGGTTGTATTATCTATTTTCTGTTGGATGTATGACCTATTTCTAATGTTTGTATTACCAAGTATCATGTATGCAAATTGAAAACACGTGCTTGTATGTTTCTCTTCGAGATCAGCAGCCTCTTCCATTAGGCTGGTACTCGATGAAATCAGTAAACGAGGAATCGAGTGGTTGCGTGCTTCCTTCAACAGTTCAGTTTTTCAAGTTTGGGCAGAGTTGTGGTCACAAAACCCACAACTTGACAACAATACCACAAAGAAAGAAATTTAAATGAATTCAGAACCATAATTCCTGTTATATGTCTATTGGTCACACACACCCTGTCAGCCTCACGTGTTAGGATGAAACAGTACAGCCAGCTGATGTGGGGGGAACATGTAGGTCAGGGTCTGAGCCCAAACCTCTACAGGTCTCACACTAGCAAACTGGTGTCCAACCATTTCAGCCTCTGTCCAGAACAGATTATGTTTCAGTAAATGTTAAAGAGCCACATGATGGTGATGTTCTGGATGCTGGTTGCAGCTCTAGAGGGGTTTTAGCTACAGAGCTAGTCAACAAGGGCTACTTTTGCATGCAAACAAGCTAGCTGCCGTCAGAAGCTCCATGCTGCTGTTCTACGATGACCTAACAGCCGTTAAATCAGAACCATCAGTGTTGCTCATGAAAAGAACTGATTGGATCATGCTGTTTACAGGATGGTGTAAACTGGCCCTGGCAAAATACCGAGTACAATTACTGAAACGTGGTTCTTTCTGATATTTTGGTGGAATTTACTTTCCCTGACTGTGGCGCTCCTACTGAATCCATAAATCTCCCCAATATCTATAAAAACAACTTCTGATTTTGTCCCAACCCAGCAGGAGGACCTCAAGGTTCCTGCCGTCCTTCTGGCTGTCTGACCTTGATCTGACCCTGGTTGCGCTTTTCCTAGTGACTTGTGTTCATGTGTCCCAGCGCGGGTTGTCCGTGAGTGGTTTATTAAAGGTCTACAGAGTTCTGATCTTTCTGTGTTGGCAGCAGAGGTAGCCTGTGTGGTTTGTATTATCTCCTCAGCAGGAAGTGGACGTCTGTGCTGAATCCCAGGATCCATAAAGCTGTCAGAATCTGATCTGATGATGACAGAAAACCAAAGATGAGTTACAGTGAAAATGGGACCCACCAACACCGCTCAGCCAGTGTCTCTGGGAAGACCACCTTTCAGCTTCTATATAATCTAAAACCACTTAAAAAGGGTCCAATATCTAAACTCCTACTTTTGACCTTGTAAATGAGTGTCCGGCTCAGACTGTATTTATGGTATTAATACAGCTGGTTTCACCTAGGAAGGCTCTTCTGGGGGGTCGGGGTCCATCACTGATCATTTCATTGTAGTCCTCCTTCACATCTTTAATGGCTCATTCCAAACGGATGTTCTGGAAGTGGCAGCTGCTGCTGGTGTCACTGTGGTGCTTTGGTGTTATCAGACATACAGACACTGCCGTCAGTACCGTTGCCTCTGTCCCGTTCAAAGAACACGCTGGAGGACAGTATAGGTGGAGCATGCATAGGCAGGTGGATACAAACAGGGATAATTGATGTTTTCCCCTCCCAGATCTTCTGCTCCTTCCTTCCTCCTCTGTGAGACTACAATAAAGCCTCAAGGGTCCCGGCCAACTGGACTCCTATTATCCTGGTACAAGTCTGTCCGACCTCTTCAAATCCAACATCCTGCTCCTTTTTTGTTCTGTGGTTGGAGAAAACACACAAACAGTTCCAGGCACCATCGGAGCACTTGGAACATTAGCCTTTGATTTTTTTTTTTTTTTTCTGATAGTTGCCAGATGATGGAGCCAGACAAGGGGCCCTCTTGACTACTGGTCAGACTGGCTGACTGATGGACTGATACGTCCGGTTCTCTAGCCACGTTGCTGCATTTGGGGTGTTTGAAAGGGACAGGAAATAGGTTGATCTGTGTGAGAGCAATAGCGGTGGGGGCAGGGGGTTCTTCAAAGAATAATTTCCTCATTTCCTGGCACAAAACTTGCACTTCCTTTGTCCTGGGAGCTGCGGTCTCCCTGGCCTATAACCTTCAGCGCTGTGTCTGATGCTAAGTTGTTGACAGTCAGAGAAAAGGCAGAAGCTGGGGTCAGTGAAAGGTCAGCCAGTGTGAGGCCTGCACCACTGTCAAACTACAGGAAAGGTTTGGACTGTGCAGACTAAATGCATATGAATCCCCCATCGCTATTACACCTTTAATAATGCGTCTACTGTAGCAGGCGGTCAAAGTGTGAGTGTCACTGTCCCAGTTTAGCAGGCAGTAAGTCCTGAAGCTGGTATCACCGTGGAGATTTATTAGATGTTTGTCCCGGCTCTGCTGGGCCACACAGGCTGTAAAAGCAGCCAGCACTTTTTCAGGAATTTGACTCCAACGCAACAATTCAGACCAAATGAATTCTGCCCCACTTAAACAGGAACCAGAGCTTCTGCCAGTTGGACCAGTCAATCAACACTGATGTTATTACCATATCAAAAAGCTGTTCGATTATTTCAGTGCCAAAAGGTTGTGTGGGAGCACTCGCTGCTCTTTTCCTCAGGATCTTGTGCTTTTCTGAAAGGTGGAAAACTACGAGTGCTTCTGTTCATTTGTTACTTAAAGGTTTGTTACTTAGTTGTTCTTCTGCAACCCAAATCAAACCTACATGAAGGAACCGACAGAGGCTCCTCATATTCGTATTCCCAGCCTGAATTCGATCTGAATTAAAAACCTTTCCTTACACTCGTTAGTCTATAATTGGCTGCAAAGGTTTCCAGGTACGGTGCAGAGGTGGCACTTGCTCGGTGCTGGGGCCTGGTCTTGGTGTCTCCTGAGTGCTTCACTAACCTGCTGTTGGTGGGTTTAATTAGAGCAGCCGAACAGCCACTGTGCCATCTTGACGGACGTCACTTCTTTTTCACTGTGACCATTTCGGACACATTTGCTTTGCTCGGGTTACCTGATGACTGGAACCTTGGCTGGATCTCTGCTCAGCTCAGTGACTTTAAGCAAATCTTTATGACACGTTTGAATATCAGAGCAGATATTTGATCTGATGCGTTTGAATTGATTGTCCAACAGGATAAAAACAGGAAGTGAGAACTGTTTCTATCCTCTTTAACCTGGATGTGCCTGGTTTTGTTGGTTGTCTTGTGGGGTTGTTGATGTGTTTCTTGTGTGTTTTGAATGTTTATTGTTGCCGAGCATCTCGGCCAGGTCTTGTTTGTCTGGAATGAAAACGATCCCTCCTCTGTAGCAGCAGGTCTTTCCCTCCTTCCTGCTGATCTGGGTCCTCGTTCTATGCTGATGTGGTTCTGGCTTTGCAGCAGCTCTGTGTCAGTGACTCTGGTGTCCACTGTGAGCAGGAGGCCATCTGTCAGGCTGTAGAAGCCTCAGAGCAACAGTCCATGTGTTTTCCTCAGTCGATCTTCACCAGCAGCATAGTTGCGTTAGAGGAAGACGGCTCACCCGTGACTAGTTAACATGCTAGCAGGTTCAAACATCTGATTAGGTGTGTTGCACTTTAACGTAGTCCCAGCAGTCCTCTGCGGTGGTTGGTTACACACAAATGCAGCTCTGCGGTTTGTTCTGTCACTGAAATCCGAAAGTGTTGGTCATGGTTGTGTTATTGGTATTTTCAGTCAATGCCAGTTTCTAGGTTCTAAATTTCTAATCACGTAAAAAAACACAAGCAAAAGAAAAAGCTCGCTGAGAGTCAAAGGAAAGGGAACCCAGACACCCTGACCTCCTGACCTCCTGGTGCAAATCACCAGTAAAGGTGACAGAAACAAATGGATGGCCTACTTTCACCCAGAAGCTAAAGTCCTGTAGTCCAGCCTAGCTCCTCTCAACTCAACCAAAGTGGAAGCTCAACCATGAAAGATGGACGCGTGTGTGTGGAGAAGGATGCTGCTGGAAGATCATAAAAACTGCTTTTCCTGAAAGTTCTTCAACCTTGAATGTGTGGAATACCTCTGCAAACATTTGAATATGAGCACAAGGTTCTGCAGAAGAGCATGTGAAGACATTGTATAAAGAGACACTAACAGACCAGTTCCTTCCGGTTTCAACTGTCCCTCAGCTCTTTTACGGCACTGCATGCTGGACAACTGGTTGTTTGGTGGCTGTGGACACTCTCTAGCTGCTTTACAGGATAATTCCAAACCAACACCAACCTACCTGAAGACCCTGTCCCTCATCAGAACCTCAGCTGCTTCCGTGTGTGTGTGTGTATGTGTGTGTATGAAAGGTATCAATCAAACTGCTGCAGACTAAACAGAAGTGAGATTATCTGGAACAGTTAGTCAGGTCCCAGCCAGCACCGGGCTCTCAGATGCTTTGATTCTCATATGGCTTCTCTGGGCTCTGCTCACATTATTTTATTTAATTTCACTGCAAACAAGCAGATTTGGACACATCTGGCAAAAGTTTCATGAGTCTCTGAGAAGACAGAATACCTGGACAACCAAGCAAGACGCCACAGTATCGAGGTGGAGGGTTTTAAAGAGTCTGGGGATGGGAGGGTGCTGGAACAGGAGTGAGACAAGTCTTCAGTGCAGAAATACAGCTGGATCATCTGGAAGTCAAGTTGGACTCAGACTCAGAAGCCAGCATCCTCTGAAAGCTCTGCCTGTCACGGCTGCCAGTCTGCCACCAGTGTTTTCCCGCTCCTCACTACTCTGCCTGCGCCCCCACAGTCAACTGAAGAAGCTCTCTGGAGAGAGGGCGAAACGTTTTCAAGGAAACCTTTCAGTCCAGTTGTGTCATTGTTGTTTGTCACACTTGAGGTGTATTAAAAAAAAAAACAAACTAAAAACTGAAAGAACACACAAGTGAAACACATCTGACGGTCCTCAGACAGGAACATCAGTGTACACAGGCTAAAAGCAGCCACAAGGAAAAAGTGTGTGTTAGTAGGAAGCTACTCTTGGTCCAAGCTGTGACCGACTGTTCGTCTGTTCAGGCTGTATTTGTTCATAGATACTTTGTTTGGGTCATTTAGCAGATGCTTTGGTCCAAAATGACACAGTCAAGCCACTGTCTATTAGAAGACACGGGAAGGTGGGCCAGAACAAGAGGAGGCGGAGTTTGATCGTAATATTGTGACGGGCGACAGTTTCCCATTCAGACAGAGTGGCCGTGTGAGCTGAGGAGCTGATGACGACAGTGATGGAGGGTCGTCAGCTTGGAGTTGTCTGGAGGAGACCCGTCAAAGTAGACAACATCCAAATGTTGACAGAGCCCCGTCTGTACCTGAGTGGAAAACAGACGTGAAGCATGACTGTGAAGCACTTGAGGTCAGCTGTCCTGATGGTGACACAGGCCCCTGGTGTCCCTGTATCAACAGGATTTCCTCATTATCAACACAGGCGCTGAGGAAGTCCAACGTTTGTGGACAGCTTTTGTAATCTGAAGGATTTCAGGGCGTCACATGGAGCTGCTTCTTCAGGGGTCTTTTTTAGGCTCCAGCTATCACCATTGTGACGACAGCGGTCGTCCCTTTTTTGTAGGAGGACAATAAGACCATTATTCTCCAAAGTCACTTCAAGGACACACAGGAGGCATTGGTCCCCGCCAGGGTCTTCTGACGTGTCCTCCTGAAAATGACCTCAAATACCGAAAATCAGAGTGACTCAATTCCAGGACTGAGATTAACCAGCTTAAAGAGCATCACGGAGACGACTGTGTCCCCACGTCTGCCTCCATGTGTCCCCACATCTGCTTCCGTTTGTCCCCGTGTCTGCCTCCATGTATCCCCACATCTGCCTCTGTGCGTCCACATGTCCCCCTCCGTATGTCCACACGTCTGCCTCCGTGTGTCCACACGTCTGCCTCCGTGCGTCCACATGTGTGGGCCTCCGTGGCACTCCAGATGACTGAAGTCAGGTTTTCATCTCTGCACACATCGATCTGACTGTTGCCGTGGTTTCCTTCCTCAACTGGTCCAAACCTCCGGCCGACTCTGCTGCTGCTGCTTCTCGTCTCTTTGTTGTTTTTGTAAATGATTTCAAACCTGTCAGAGTGAAAACTGTTACAGGAAGTACCACCAAGTGTTTTTCACCCACCCTGCCATCGTTTCCTGTAGTAGCTCATCATTATCTTCCTCATCCTCCTCATCATCATCATCATTCCTCTTTAGAGCTGCTGTTGTTACGGTTTGTGTTATTTTGGACCCAAACGCAGATACGAGGCAGCTCAAAGTAAAAATAACCCTTTTACTGGGCATACAAAAAAGGTGACAGAAAGCGCTCCAATGGAGGAAAAACAGCAACCAAAAAAACTCAAAATCCAAACACTTCACAGAGGCAGGTTCCACTGCGGAAAGTTCACAAAAGCACAAATTAGGATCCACTCAGAAGGGGAGAGTGGTGATCCTGAAAAGGGAAAAGCTCCTGTGAGAAACTGTCAAAATATGCAAAGCATTTAGCCAAAGTCTGAGTACCACTCTGCAGGTGAGAGAAGAACAACGATTCAGCAACGGGAACCAGCTGGCAGCGTCCTTAAATCAGCCACTGATGAGCCGATCAGCGACAGGTGCACTGCCACCGCTGGAGCCTGGGAACCTGCGCCCTCTAAGGGAAGAGCAGAGGACAGTCCATATACACAAAAGGGGGTCGGCAAGCCGGACCCTGACAGCTGTCACACAACAACATAGCTGATGAAGCTGGACATGATGGGAAGACCTGACTTGTCCTGAACCATGAGAGTGGAATAGATGGCTCCTGTGTGCCCGCAGATTATGGTCTGCTTCCCGCGTCTGGTTCCCGGGTCTGGTCCCTGCGTCTGGTTCCTGGGTCTGCTTTTTGGGTCTGGTTCCCGAGTATGGTTCCTGGGTTTGGTTCCCAGGTCTGCTAACTGGGTCTGCTTCCCCGGCCTGGTTTCCGGGTCTGCTTTCTGGGTCTGCTAACTGGGTCTGCTTCCCAGGTCTGGTTCCTGCATCTGCTTCCAGGGTCTGCTAACCGGGTCTGGTTCCTGGGACTTTTTAACAGCTAGAAGGGAGAGGTCAAGAGAGAAATGTGATTACGACCAACCATCCACACCAATCAAAGATGGGTGAAATGAAACCAGCTCCTTGTTTTGTTCAGTATTTAAGGGCTGATTTGTTCTCATCTGTTTCCTGTTGAAGAGCTCCATTCTGTCAAAGATGCACTTAAGTTGTCATTCATACAGACAAATGAATCGAGCAGCCGTGGTCCAAATTACCACCCACAACCAGCAGCTTGTTACCAAGAGCAGCAGCACCTGAGTCAACAGAGCAGGTCTGATGAGAGGCTCTCAGAGCTTCTGCTCAAACGCTGCATCTCTATTTACCAGATGAGCCACAGCAAATCCAGGCTGACGTAGAAACGCTCCACTGGGATGATGAAGATCGGCGGTACCTTAAATGACACTAAAGCCTTTAATCATCACAAGGCTGTCATCCAAATAAACTTATTTGGTCCGAAAAAAAAATGCAGATGAATCTCAGCATCAAAGATGAAAGAAGAAGGCCGAAATTCTAGTGAATTTGAGGTGATAAATATTTATGTACGACTTCATTTGACGCCGAACTCAGAAAGCATTTGTGACACTGGTGTGTGTTTGGAAGATCTGTAATGATTCAGAATCTAAAGAAAAGATGTGAGGGACAACCATCTAGGTTTCACCTAGAAATGCCCCAGGAGAGCTCAGACCCCGCCCAGCAGGTGAGCTTCACCCCAAACACCCTGGTGGGTGCTGGAGCAGGGGAGCAGCTTGTTCAACTTAAAAACCAGCTTTTTAAAACCTTCCTACTGTCATCTTGGATGATTTCAAACTTACAGATTCTCCACAGCACCAAAACATCACACAGCCGTGTGGCCTTGACCAACAGGTGACCGGAGCCACGACCCCCTGCACCACTCAATGTCACGTTACCATAACGACGATCAGCGTCCCGATGTCTCTGCAAATATGCTGCTGCTGTCAATAAATGTGCTGTTCTGTGATGTTGACATGAAATAACTACAAAACAGCCCAAAAGAAACCATGTGGCTTGTTAGCAGTACAAGAGCAGAAGCCCAGCCTGGAGTCAGGACCAGCCTGGAATCAGGATCACTGAGTCAGACGCTCGTAGACTAAAAGCAGGATAGCATATATACAGGCAGTAACACGCTAGCTGCATTATGATCAGAGGCCCTTGACCTTAGTACTAAGAGAAGTTATTAATACCAGTGTAGTAATAACAGAAGAGTTGAGTCTTGAACGTAGTCATGTTCTACCATTTTTAGGGCATCATCTCTCAGTTTTCTGTTGTTTCTGCAGGCAGCAGCTTGTTCTTTCTCCGTCTCACACACACACACACACACACTCACAGGCGCGCACACACACACCAGCCACAGCTGCTGAAGGCCACATTGCACAGTTGCATTTGGATCCCCACAGACGTCCCAGCAGGCCAGACTGTGGGGATCTGCTTTCAGAGTTCAAAGGTCGGGTGGCAGTGTGGCACCGAAGAGCAGCTATGTTTGGTTCCAGGTGCTGGTCTGGCCAGTTGACCTGATGCTCCTGGATAAAGGATCATTAATAAATATTGCAACATTAATGGCAATAATACTTGCTCATGTAACTGATTCACCGCTAATTAATCACGTTTTCTGGGCTCCTTAAACATCAGTCCACAGCCAGATGTTGAGTCTTCATTTCATGCCAGGCTTTCTGTTGGTGTTGCTGTTCTAAAATAATTTTGAATTGGTGAATGAACTCTGTTTCTCACCATAAAAGCTGTGCTGCGTGTCAGCAACACCGTTGCAGACATGCACCGTTTTTCAGAAAACAGACCTCAGCCTGTAGCATTAGCCTGCCAGGATGCTAACCCTACTGCTTTGATTGATTTCCTTGCCCCAGCTGGCTTCTGGGAGGTCTTCTTTCAACATCAGCTCAGTGTAGAACGAAATCCATAGCCTCCTGATGCTGGGGTTAGGCTGAGGTGGATCTGTTCCTAAGCTCCTCACGGTGAGCCGGTGGACCTGTTAGCATTTGGTTTCACTGTTACACAACCACTTTTGCATATCTTTGGCTGTTTTCAGTCCCCATTGTCACACTTGTATCTGCTGTATCTTTGGTGAAGCTGAAACATCCATCATTGGTCTTGTGAACATTTGTCTCTGTCTGCGTTCCAGACATCCACCCATTACATACATGTTCTAGAAAGGAAAGCAGAGGATGACCAGATAAGTCAGAGAATGAAGTTCAAGGAAAAGAAGAGGTTATCCCCAGTGGAAACATCCATCACCCAAACGTCTCAGCCTGCTTCCCATCTCAAACAGACAGCCAGGACACCTTCCTCCTCCGCTGATCCGGAACACAGTGTGTCCAGGACGCCGGTCAAGTTAAAGTTACTGCGCTGGAGAGAAATAAAGTGTGAGGAGATGCAGCAGCTGCATGTGGCTTCAGGATGCAGAGTGGATCTGCAATAATTCAGATTGGCTCCAACAACGATGAGAGCAAAAGTGTTTCCCTGCAACTGAAAGGATTCTGCAGATCTGGGATGAACTCCTGCTGAATTCATGGTTACTGATTTAGAAAGAGGGAAGGGAACGTTTAAACAATCTGAAAATTCCAGATCAGAATGGCCCCAGGCACCTGGGAGTGTTTGGTTCCATGTGTTTGGAATCACGATGAAGATCCAGTAAATCCTGATAACATCTTCCATTTCAAGGCCAGAAATGTGCTCTCGGCAGCAGGAACATCTGCAGTCACCATAACTACGAGCTGACAGGCGGGATTAAGAAATTCTATGGATGATTATTGGTTCCGACTTTACCACAGAGAGTCTGGCCTCAGTCCAGAGTGCAGAACCCGGGGGGGGCAACATGTACCTGCATAAAGAGCACTGGAGGGAAATATGGTCCAAACCATAAAAGAGGCCTGCAGTTTAGCTTTCCTAGTAAACCGACACCAGCGCTCCATCTTTCTGGCTGAAGCTCTAAATATAAACACGGGCAGCTGAGGAGGGCAGGACTCAGAGCTTCCTGGGGTCAAACTTGAGATTTATGGCAAAGAAACATCAGCAAAGTCTTTAATTGGGGGTCATGGCTGGCAACGCGTTCCAAAGAAGCTGTTCCAGGACCAGCCTGATAAACACACACATGCATCTGACTCATATGTTGACATGAGAACCCCAGAGTGACATCACGCGTTAGCCTCACCCTTTCATATTTATGTGGTTGCATGAATGAGACACAGCTGGAAACAGGAAGTAGGTCATTAAACAGCAGAGAGGACTTTGCGGGAGTGTCAGATAAAGGTGGGGCAGTTCAAATCTTAACATATCATAGCCCAAATATAACTCAAATGATGTAAGGGAGCATTTCTTTTGTTTACATGTAACAGAATTCATTATGGAATTTTTTTTTGTCTATGGGTCATTCAGCAGGACACCCAAACAGCTCAATGGTAATAATATCAGGGCTAACTTTTGTTCTTCTCAATATGCAATAAAAACTGCTTTTGAGGAGGCACCAGGAGTAGCTGCGTGCACAGAGACTTAGTCCATACAGTCCTCCTTTAGCATCAGGTCCTGGCAGGACCATAAAAGTCTCTCAGAGCGTCGCTCAACTCCTGCTTCGACACCATCCTCATGTCCAGCTACACACTTTTATTCTGATTCATCAAAGCTCAGTTCCATTTTCTCTCTTACTGGCTGGAACGACGTTTAGGTTTAAGCTAGCAGTTTGTTGTTGCTTCTCAAAAGCAGAGTGATAAAATGTTAACAGGGGCAGCTGTGATATCCACCCATTATACCACAGCTAAGAACCAACCAGATGGCTTGAATTCAGCTAACCATGTTCCAATTAATAGCTTGAATAGAACAAAAAAAAATGTTGGGATAAATAATGTAGAAAAATTGTAGAGCTTTAAAGCTATAATTTTTTTTATAGTTTTTTTTTTTTTAGCTATAACTTTGTTAAAATCAAGGGCAAAGCTGGTTTGTGTTTTCATGTTGTCCACAACAATGATGCTGATCTTATTCATGTAGGCCAGATGATTGAATATAGTATTTGTTGTATCACTTAGGTGTGTACAGCAGCTGTTTAGCATTCAGCGTTCAGTGAGTACGTAAATAAACAACATTCGTGATGCCACCACAGACGGTCTCAGGTAAGCTGAACAAGTGCAAGATCGTTACCCGCTGTTGTTGCTACCACAACGGAAGCGTACCATGGAGCAGGAGGAAGCTAGTACCATGGAGCAGGAGGGTACTGGCACCATGGAGGAGGAGGGAGCTAGTACCATGGAGCAGGAGGTCACTGGTACCATGGAGGAGGAGGGAGCTAGTACCATGGAGCAGGAGGGTACTGGTACCATGGGGCTGGGGGGAGCTGGTACAATGGAGCAGGAGGTTACTGGTACCATGGAGGAGGAGCACACTGGTACTATGGAGCAGAAGGGAGCTGGTACCATGAAGCAGGGGGGCAATGGTACCATGGAGCAGGAGGGTCCTGTTACCATGGAGCAGAAGGTCACTGGTAGCATAAAGCAGGAGGGTACTGGTACCATGGGTTAGGAGGGTCCTGTTACCATGGAGCAGCAGGGTATGGGTACCATGGAGCAGGAAGTCACTGGTACCATGGAGCAGGAGCATGCTGGTACCATGAAGCAGGAGGGTACTGGTACCATGGGTCAGGAGGGTCCTGTTACCATGGAGCAGGAGGTCACTGGTACCGTGGAGCAGGAGGGTACTGGTATCATGGAGCAGTAAGGAGCTGGTACCATGGAGCAGGAGGGTACTGGTACTATGGAGCAGGAGGTCACTTTTACTATGAAGGAGGAGAGTACTGGTACCATGGAGCAGGAGGGTACTGGTACTATGGAGCAGGAGGTCACTTTTACTATGAAGGAGGAGAGTACTGGTACCATGGAGCAGGAGGTCACTGGTACCATGGCGCAGGAGGGTATCGGTACATGACATGAGACATGGAAATGTTTGAACTTGCTGCAGTATCAAGCACCAACCTGAATGTCAAGGACCAGCAATGCTGGTACAGTTTTGTTTCCTGTTTTTAATTTGTTATTTCTCCCCTAGGGGGCGTGGGCAATCCATGTTTACAGACGGTGGATTATTTAAGGTGCTGTCTCTAGGTCACCGTTGGATTGTTTTGTCTCCTGCAGTAGTAGCTCTAGTGGCGCTCTCGCTCTTCTCCCTTAGTGGAATAAAGCTAACGTCTGTTTTTTCCCTTGTTGTTTTTTTCCGAGGTCCTCAGTCGAGTCCTCCTGTGTGAAGCCCAGCACGTTGCCGAGTTATTTTGAGTCCCTCTCTTTTTGCTCCGTTGGAGCGCTTTATGTTGGATTACCTTTGTTCGTCGTTTGTACCTTTTGTCGGTTTAAATTACACTCTTAAGTTCTGTCACTCACTTGTGTGGCTGGCATTTGGGTCTGATTTGACTGGTTCCTAACAGTGAAGCTGATATGAGGAAACTGGCACATTTAGACCAATAGAAGAACAGAACAGGGTTGGACGAACAGTTGGAGGTTAGAGGTCCTTTTACAGGAAGTGAGGGAAAAGATTGGTGGATGTCAGACTGCTGGGACCTGAGGAAGGAGATCTACTCGTGTGGTTTCTGTCTAGCTAGACATTCTTCCCTGCAACTGCTGGGACTTCTGCCTCTGCTTGTGGGTCCAGACTCTGTTCCACTCATAACAACTACTGTAAATAGTACTAGTACTACTGCTAGTACTCGGTACTTGCACGGATACACAGTGAGTAGCACTTCGCTGATGTTGTCGTAATTACCAGCAATCTGATTTTCTGTTCGCTCCACATGTGCCAGCATTGGCTCCCCATTGTAAAAAATAAACGTAATGATAGCTGTCGTTAATTTGTCATTAACTTTACAAACCTCAGAGCGCTTCTCGTACCACAACTGGGGGGGAAGGGGGTGTGGGAGTGGCTGTGTGGGTGGAGTAAGATAACACCAAAGGCTTCTAATAAGTACTTACTTGAGTTTGCACATGCTGCTGCTTAGTGAGGAGGACCACATGCCCTATTGCATAGTTCTCTAAACAAACGAGTCGTGTCACATGATCATTTAAACTAACATCTCTCAGCTGCTTCTTCCTTTGGTCTATTTTTTAACAAGTGACAGAAATAAATAAATAAAAATATATAGTTATGAAACCCAACAGTTTCTGAAAAGGTAATGATAGTTCTCAGGGTCAGGCTGTAATTGTTCTCCTTCCAAACTGGATCCAAGCATGGCACAAACAGCCAGGATGTACTCCTTTATGGAAAATAATCCAGAGATAGACAGAAACAGAGAATGTTGCATACGTACTGAAATAATAAAGGCAGTCATTCTAAACGCAGCTCGCTGCTTCAGCTGGCCAGAACTGAAATACTTTTATATTAGCAGATGTTTCTTTTTCTCCTCAGGCCGTTAATATCAAATCTGGGGAAAGTCTGAGGCGTTTGCTTCATAATAACACACACACACAGCATTTTAGAATCTCCAGCCATAAGAAGAAGTTGGCATAACCAGAAAGACTCACACAGACACGAGAACATCTCACCTCCAAAGGCCTCCAGGCCAGAGTCAAACCCAGAACCTCCTCATGTGAACAGACTCTGTAAACATCACAAAACTAATACAGATAAAACAAACAGATGATGCTGAACCTTGAGAAAACAGGACAAAAATGAACAAAGCAGCCTAGGAAGGTAACTAGATAAGCTAGTAAATACTCTATTACACTGAACTAGAGGAACCCAGGACAACTTTACAAGACTGGAGAGAAGATAAAAGACTTGTTATTTGGTTATCCTGAAGCCACAGCTTCTTGGTACGGTTGTAAGAGGAAAGGGGAGGAAGCCAGATTTTCTGCAAGGTTCCTCATGTTCAGTGAATCCTTGTGAGGAAACAGATGAAAGCTGTGCAGAACAAGGCAAATGAATCTCTAAGTATCCAAACCAAAGACAATTATAACATGAGCACAACTTGTTAGGACAGGATGCCGCATACAGTGAGTCTGATGTTGCCTTAAATGTTTAGTATTTTGGTTGTTTATTTTTAACAACAATTTTAACAATAACCCACCAACCCTAACCCACCAACCCTAATTATAACCCACCAACCCTAATTATAACCCACCAACCCAAACCCTAACCCACCAACAGTAACAATAACCCACCAACCCTAACAATAACCCTCCAACCCTAACCCACCAACCCTAATTATAACCCATCAACCCAAACCCTAACCCACCAACCGTAACCCGCCAACCCTAACAATAACCCACCAACCCTAACAATACCCCAACAACCCTAACCCTCTAACCCTAACCATAACCCACCAACCAACATGGCCAACAGAAAATGGATCCCTCATAACGGGGCGTGGCGACCTCGAGAAAGACAACAGGGAAAACATTTGTTAATTTGAGTATAATCCACAACAATGATCAGGTAAGTAGTTCTATCTATCTATCTATCTATCTATGGAGGAACCTCCTCCATCCGTCACACTCCCAATTAAACTAAGTTGGGTGACAGTGGAATATGCCCTAGTTTCAGATGTACGCCACATTACCAAAGGCAATAATGAATGACACCACGTCTACGGTGGTCCACAGAAAGACTAATGATGTTTCCACTTAACTTATTCATCCGTGTTTGGACACATGTTCACTTTGACAGTCACACCTGATAAGTACTTTGACCCTTCTGACCTTCTGACTTTTTCCTTCTTTCTAAAACGTGGATTGATTGAAGCAACTGTGCCTTTTTCTAGCGTGCCTCATCACAGACATGTGGTCCCTGAATCTCTGTTGCAGAGTAAAAGAGACGCTTATAAAGAATGTTTTTGTCAGTCCATTTGGATCTGGGACTGTAAAGGTGGCCGCTCTAATGAGCCAGTGATGGGTTTTTGCAGCACTCATACTTCAACTTGATCTATTTGTATAGTTTCAGCAAGATTAGATTATCTCCAGACACTTTACAGGAACCCAAAATCAAACCATGCTAAATTATACTTCTACTAATTCCACACAAAATAAAAATGTATATCTCTTCAATCTTATACTTAAAAAAAGACCATACAGAAGCGAAGAGAAAACCTTCCTCATCCTTGGAGCATGGAGGACTCCTGGGATATTTATGGAAGAGATAAGCTAAGACTGCGATAAACTCTGGTAGAGGCAGTGTAACAGCACCATCCCCTGCCAATAGGGGGTGCTGCAGTGCTCTCAGCCCACCCTCCCCCCTTCTTCTTCAAAGCTGTCTTCTGTCTTGAGGTAAACGCTCTAGTGATCTGGTCCATGATAACACCCTGACTGCACACTAACCCTAACCCACCTCTGGAACATCATGTAGTCTAGAGTTCCAGACTATCCAGACTATCCCCAACCTCAGAGGACGGGTGGTGCCCCTGGAGACGTGACGATCTGCCATCTCACTCCGTGTGGGGAATGCACATGTGCATGTACAAGCCACACCCTCGGCTGAGCCACTCTGTGAGAGTTTTCTTGAGGAACTTTGCAGAGGCTGGATGGAGAAGATGCAGGATTGTAAGCAGTCATCCAGCAGCTCCTGTCACACTGGTTCGACTACAGACTTAAAGACATTTCACCATTCTATTTTTAAAGTCTAAAACTTCGTGACAGCTGTTTTGTCTCCGTGCAGACACAGACATCATGGAGGACCACATCGAGGAGGTCAGAAGCCGCCCGGGAGCTGGTGCCACCAACCTCTGCACCATCATCCTGTGATGTGGCTCTTCAAGACGACATCTCAGAGTCTGAAAGTACAAAAAACACATGACAAGAAGAATTGCTATTAGTATTTCAAAAAGCCCTCTAGAGTGGTTTCTGGTGAGGTAGAAAAGAAGCCAGGAGCTTTTCCCATGCAGAAGACCAACCGCTGCAGACTGAAGCGTATCATTTAGACCGTCCCTTCAAGCCTGCTGCAGACGTGGATTTTAATACAGCCAATGCAAACATTATTTAAGGAGCTGTCCTGATGGATTCTTCACATCCTCTTTCAGTTTTTATTTGCTCCCACACGGAGTTACACACATATTTCTGTGTGCAACAAAGGAACATGGACTCGGAGGCCGATGCTTAGGCAGCACAAGTGTTTCCTTGTGTTGTTATTACAAAGAGGAGCTGCAGACTATCTGTAACATACTCTGCAGGACTTGTGTTACAGCACATTTTACAAATCAGCTGCTTTCTTGAAGCAAACGAAGGCCTGGCTCTGTGATGGATCAGCCACCGGCCTCTGCCTGTGCACATAAACCTGGTTTATAAGGTCTGATGTGTGTCTGCTCCTGCTCAAGCTGCTGTAGGACGGGACCTCCTGTGGTCAATGTTTCTATGCAAACTGATAGATGAACAACAAAAAGACCATCAACAGCAGAATTAGACTTTAGATAAGTTTTATCATGTAAAAAATAAACTCCAAATATTTCATACGCTGCAAAAAAGTAGAGGTGAAGGTTAAAACACTTTCACCAGCAGCCAGGAATGTTCTCCAGAGCATCTTCAGACTCTGGTGCTGATGGACGTTGGACCCTCGGTATGCAGTCTGGTTCTGCTCCTCCTCTTCTCCCTCACAGGAGTAGATAGTGATTCCAGGTTGTGTCCTCCTACAGGTCCTCCACATTGCCTGGATTTCTGGCCTGTCTCCTGGTGTCTCCTCCACTCTGCTGGGAAACACAGAGTAGCTTCTGTGGGCTACAGATCCGGCCTCAGGCTCCCACTGGTGCCAACGGTCTGCTGCCTGTATCTGCTTGTGCCTGAGTCTGTGAGGTGAGGAACACGTGCTGTATATGAACATGTTGAACAAAACTAACTTGACTTGGATCCACAAAAGCAGTTAGAGGTAGAGAGGCTTAGTGACAGTCTGGGCCTGACACACCTCAGAGAAGAGGCAGAAATCAGCCTGGGCCTTCGATCCTCCTAACGCTCCCTCTTTCTTTTGCTTGTAAATCTTGTGTACAGCCAAAGAGTGTAACCAACAGCTGAAGATGGACTTGTTGAGCATGGGCAGAAGACCAGTGACCTTCCAGTCCAGTTGTCTCCTCTACACCCTTAAGCATTAAATGAGCTGGATGAATGAAAACAGACATGGACATATCACAGGAAAGGTTTTTTTTTTTTTTTTTTTTTTCAGTGAAGCCCTGAGTGCTGCTGGACTGTCAGCAGGCCGTCAGCGTGTCAGCTGCGGGCCTGAGCGCCCTAAAAATATCCGGATCAAAGGCTGCAGCCACGAATCCCGCCCTGGCGTTGAACCCAAAACCCTGTAGAGGAGGAGCTGCAGCCTGAGCATCCAGAGCTGCGGGGGAAGAGAGAGAGGGGGGAAAGAGAGTGGGGGTAGAGAGAGGGGAGAGAGAGCAAGGGCGAAGAGAGAGAGAGAAAGAGAGAGAGAGAGAGAGAGAGAGAGAGAGAGAGAGAGAGAGAGAGACTGTCTCCAGTTTCAGGGACGTGCGCTGGCGGCTGACCTGCGGCTCATCGTGGAGATCGTTCAGAGGAGAAGCGGTGAATGGAAGAAACGGAGCGGAACCCAGGAAAGAGAGGAAAGAGAGTCCGCTCCTGTGGATCAACAGCATGACTGACTGACTGATGGCAAATCGTAGAACGTCTCCAGTCCCAACGTTGATATAGTTGCTGATGAGATAACGAACTAAAAGAGGTTTCTTTTGCGAAGTGCTCTCTCCTCCAGAGATTCCTCCCACGCTGCTCTACACCTGATGGTCACGAGACTTTAACAGTGGGGAAAAAAGAAGGAAATAAGCAGAGTTACGTGTTTAAAGAAATGGAAGAGAATCAGAAGTGGGGAGCCACTAAGGCGGCTGAGGAGAGGACTCAGGGCGCACCGCTGCGCACAAACTGCAGAGATTTGCGCGGCGCCGCGGTTTGCGTCGCCGCATCGCTACTCTTCCTCGGAGTTTGTAGTGCGGCTTTCGTGTGGATTTCTGAGTTACAGTCGAGGATAGTTCATCTGGAGCAGCAGCAGGACGCGCAGATCTCCGCCTGGATGCGGTCTGCTGAGCAGGTGGAGCCCGCTATTCTGGGCCGACTCGACCACGTACTGGAGGAGGTGAGCGCAGCAGCTTCCAACTCTTCTTTCTTTCTTTCTTTCTTTGCGTTGAGCTGGGCTAATTAAGGGCTAATTACGTCCACTTTGACGTCTTAATCTAAGATTACTTTACACGCAGGATTTTAAGATTGGAAAATGAGAGATTACATGAATAAACAGAGAGCGAGAGAGAGAGACAGCCTTCCTAATTTTATTGAAATGTTTTATTGGGCTGCACGTGTGCAGACGTATGTACACTATGCACATGTATGTAGACTGCGTGCGTGTGTGCGCTCCTTGATTGCTCTACAGGTGCTCCCGGTTCTGCACCAATAAGTCCTTCCACGCCGACATATAGCGGCACGTGGGGCCCTTTTCCTTCCCCGTTTCCTCGGTTCGACCCTGGCCACCCCCACCCTTGTCAGGGGTCGCAGCAGGGCTTCAACAAACCCCCATTTGTTCGTTGAAATTGGATTTTACAGGAGACAAGAGGAGAAAAGTGCGGGGATGTCACAGATAGTGTGAAGGACCTCTCGCCTGCTCTCATCAAACCCAGAAATAATTATTAATAATTCATTTCATCGTTTGCTGATTCAAACATTCTGCTGGTTTCAACCCTTCAAACTTGGAAAACCAGTTGTGTGGTTTTACTCCACAGTGGTGAATGTTCAAATAAAAGTGTTTTATATGTAGGGATAATTTTACCTTTGATGGGATTTTGAAGGCGACTAAAAGATTCCTTTTAGTCAATCATTTCTGGATTTATAATTCTTTTTAACATTTTACTTGGGTTGACAACCCTGATGGTGACATTGAAGCTCATTGTGTCACGATCGGAAGTCACACAACTTCTTTCCCAGATCAGGTTTTTGTGTAGATTAACGAGCTTCTGAGTCAACCCGACTCTTTACGTCTGCGTCACCATGGAAAGGAAATACGACAGATCGACGTGAAGCCAAGCTAAATGTGCTGACGCACAGGAAACAACCCAGATGTGAGCTGACGGAGACAGGAGGCTCCCTCTTTCATCCACATGCGCACACATGCGCACAACCTGTTGAAGCTGATGCACGAGTGACCTATCAGATGTGATCAGAGTCTGGAGTCCTGGAGCATTTTCACAGGAGCCGCAGCCCCCTGGCTTCACTTCCAGACAGAGCTGCAGCCACGCCGCTCGCCTTTGCTTCAGTCGGTTTACAGCGAGTCATTATTAATGAGACATGAGCACAGATGTGAGTGTGTCTATGTGTGTGTGTGTGTGGGGGGGTCTTTAAGCCAAACGGCAGGTCTCTTTTCAAGTCCAGGTTTGAAATGCAGAGATCAATCTGCTCACATGTTAAAACACACCTGGGATGTTTGTAGACGCGTTTTCCAGATCACCTGACCCTGCAACCACATGTTCACCTTAACTACCACATCTCCCTCCATCAGATGGAGGTTCATGATCTTGTTCAGCTAACTAACCTCGAAGCCTGGTCCCAGCACGCTTTCGGGTCAGAGCCTTTGTGGCTGCCCCCACCTCTGGAGGGCCCTCCCCTCTGACCCTGGACTCATCCAGATCAGCCCTCAAAGCCCACCTGTTTTCCCAGGCAGGCTTCTGCCCACAGTAGGCTGTAGACATGAAAAAACTGGCCTGAGCGCTGCACTTTTCTCACTCTACTCCTCTAGAGCTGCCACCCAAAACACTAATGCATAAACATGTCTGTCTGGAATAACTTTGTGTGTGTGTGTGTGTGTGTGTGTGTGTGTGTGTGTGTGTGTGTGTGTGTGTGTATGTGTGTGTGTGTGTGATACTGTTAATCACACAGACTAATTGAAACAACACAGTGGAACAGAAGTGTCTGAGCAACCTCTGCACTTCATCAGAGCGCACACACACACACACACACACACACACAAACACGGCAACTTCTCTCACCTGACCCTGATGATACCCTGATAGTAACCAAACAGTTGTAAACTCAGGAGGATCCAGTCGGATCACAATCGGTTTTAACTGTCTTATTTCCCCATTAAGGAAACAGTCAGAAAAATTCAACGAGACACTGAAATTAAGCTTGGGCTGAGCTGGGCTGGGGGACAGGGACACTGGTGGCCTGGAGGACCGACAGGCCTGTTTGTCCTGGTGTAGGGACCAGTCTTTGATCTTCCAGAGGCAACACCACAGAACCAACCACTCCATGAGCAGAACCAACTCATCCTTGAGCAGAACCAACCCCTCCATGAGCCAGAATGACAGCAGACCTTCTGGACCTTCTGGAGGGCTGTTGGCCCTCTGAGAGACGCAGGCCCGTTGAGGCTGCATCTGTGGTGGATGTGTGGTTTCTATATTGATGTTTATTTTACTGTAAATGGGGTGACGGCTGCCTGTCCATGCTGGGTCTCCATCACAGTTTGGAGATGTTTGGAGGCTCGTTCTGCTGCTTTGCTCCAGGCTCACACAGCTCTGGCCGCTCTGTCTGTGGCTTCGTCTAAAGACTTCCACAGATCTGCCAGCATCAACCACATGGATTACTGGAAGTGTGCAGGAATAATTTAACATAGGGGAAATGTGTGCCTGAGCGTGCACGTCCCCGTTGATGCTGCGTCAGACTTTTGAATGATGACAGCACTTAAATATTTAACACTGGAGTCATTGTTCCTTTTGGTGCAGAGTGCATGCATATGTAGTAACATAGTCATAAACCTGCAGGAGAACCTCTGCTGCTCAAGCCTGATGGTGTTTAATTCAATAAAACGGTTCATCCACAATTTTAAAAGCCCGGACAATCAACACGTTCCCTTAGTGATCCGTGCTTGATGGCTGCTTGTCCTCCAGGCGGGAAAGGTGGTAAACTGCTGCAGCGTCTTCCTCACATCCCCTTTAGCACCTGTTGGAGGCCTCTAAACATTCACCCAGCATTCCGCTGCTCATAACCACAACCGCTGGGACCAAATCTGTGCTGTGGAGAATGCACGTGTGTGTGTGTGTGTGTTTAAGTTTGCAGATTTAATTAGGTCAAAATACAGAACATTCTCAATCAGAAAACACTAGAAACCAAAAAGTCATTTACGTTTCCAGTCAGTTTTCAGACTCTCTTTTGGCCAACCTGCCTGTGTTCATCCAGTCAGGCTAAAGGCCAAAGTCACTACTGGTCAGTCAGTATGTGAGCACAGCCTGACACCCCTCCTCACACGCACACACATACACACATACACACACACACACACACACACACACACACACACACACACTGGTTTTAGTCAATATGGAAGCTGTAACATTTATGGGTGAATGCTTTTATTTTGTGTGTTTTAAGTTCTGTTTCCTGTGTTGTTGCTATGTGTTTTTCATTTATTGGACTAATTGTTGCACGCCTGAACCTAATCTAATCAGTGTTCTATTTAAGGCCGGGGTGTTTGCTTCCAGCTGTTTCGTGTGTGCTTCCCTGTAAGTTTTCTGATCTTATTTCTTTGTGCTTCCTGTGGTTTTTCTCCTTGTGGATCTTGTTTTTTTTTTTGTTTATATTCCAAAGTATTTTAACCTAGTTTGTCTAGTGTTTTTTTTTGTAAGACTTTTTCCTAGTGTGTCAAATGATTTTTAGTTAATTTTTTGGTCAATAAAGACTTTTACTGCAACTGTTGGGACTCCTGCGTCCACTGGTGGCTCCAGACTCTGTTTCACTTGTAACAGTAGCTGTCCTTTGAGGACAGCAGAATCCTCTTCAGTCTTTGTCATCTGTCTGACTAAATGGAAAAATGGAACCAGATAACCACTTGTGCTGAAAGACTGGAAACAAGTTTGGGTTAGATTTGGTCAGAAGATGAACTGGCAGTAAAACAAGTGCCGTGTTGATCTGCTGAGCGAGATCTTTACTGCTGAGCCCTGAAGCTCTGGAAGATCTGATCTCAAAGGGTCGGACTGGGGGCACTTTTCTGCAGCCTAGAGGCTCATTAGTGCTAACTGCATCTCCTTTCCTGTTTGTTTCTCCTGAGCAACGTTTATTCGCATGAATTAATTGCAAATGTATGAAGTTTCATTCTAATCAGGAACGTAGGTAGAGGTGGTGCGGCGGAGTATCCAGCTCTGCCAGCAGATGGAAAGTACCTCCTCTAACCTTTGCTCTCTGCTGTCTGTCATGCAGAAACTTGCAGCACATCTGTCCAAAACAAGGGCGGCGAGAGAAGCTCCACACAGCTGCCTGTGTCCTCCAGGTAATGTCTTACATCTTCTTACTGATGTGACCTTGTATGAAAGCGAGTGAAGCTCCGTGTGATGCTGCGTTTGGCTGAGAAATGCTCCATTAGGTCACGTGCCTTCCTTTTTTGTGCCCTGGAACAGGCTCTGAAATAGCTCTGGTTCAAACTTATGCAAGTTTGAGGCGACTATTAGTGTTCTCATATTTATTGGACTGATATTTCTACATTAGTTTATAAGAGGTGAAGCAAAGCCGCCTAATTTATTTAGCACCTTTCATTCTTGGGACAAGTCAGTGTGCTTTCCAGGAGAACAGCAAGTCTAAGTTTTCAGAGAGATTTAGGACTTTCTAGACTATTTTAGAGCAGAAAGTAACGATTGGCTTAGAAACAGCATGAAAAGTAAATGAAAATGTAAAGATTCAGCCATTATAAAAATGTTTGAGGCTGGTGTCAATTCTGCTTGAGGGTTGTTCCATGTGGAAGAGCCAGAAGGCTTCATTCTATCACCATGTTCTTCATCTCACCTGAACCTGAACCACTTGAAGAGCCTGAACACAACTTTCAGATCTACTTTGTAACTGACCTGGAGCCAGTGTGATGTTTTAGTGCAGTGCACTTTAGTGTAGTGCAGTAATGTGCGCTCTGATTAATGGTCTTCTGGGGAGTCCAGCGGTCTGGTCTGATGGAGACCAAGGCATCCACCAGCTTCTCTGGGTCTGCTTGGACATGAAAGCCTGGAGACATTGCTGTTGCTAAAAGAAGCTCCTTCAAATCAGCTTTGACTGGTCACTCAGATGCTTTTATGCACACATGTTCTTCTCATTTGTTAGTGCTACTGTGTTGATGTTCTGTAGAAGTGGTGACCACAGCCTGTCACCAGCAGAGCTGCTGCACCTTCAGCCAACTTTCAACAGAGAGAGAGAAAGCAGCAGAATGGCTGAGTAACTCCTGAAGCTCCTGGTTGTCTGCAGCGTTCCTGAGGTGGTGATCATGAAGTCATCAAAGACAAACGCTGCATCTGTAACTCCTGCTTCTCCTCTGCAGGAGGACCTTAACTCCAAAGTCTCCTCTGGAGGAGAACTTTAACTCCTCCTTTTCCTCTGTAACTCCTCTTTTACACCTGATTTGGGTTTTGTGTAGAGGAGCTGCATATGTGAATAGAACCTTGAAAATGAGAGGAAATGGATGTTTGGTCTCCTTTTTGTCCAAACTCTGGGGGAGCTGCTGCTGCAGTGGTTGAGCTTTTCCTCTGTTGGTCATCAAGTCAACATTCTGTAGTAAAACTGCTCAGTGTGAAATGTTTGACTCATTGAGAGGGAACAGAAAGGTCATGGATGCTGTAGTTCCCGTCTGCTGAGATCACGTGTCTGGAAGCTGCTGTGAGAACGGGAGGACCTGCCTGGCACCACACATTAGTGCTAATTGGTTTTGTCAATAGGATGTTAGTGTTTTAACGTGTCTGTGGGATGGCCATGAAGGTGGTGGTTAGCTTGCTGCTTCAGAGGAGATTCTTCACTCGCTGCAGGTGTGGAAGCCTTTTAACTCCAGGCCACCAGATTCTCACGGCGTTTACGGCTGCTCCTGACCTTCTGTGGGAGAACGGCAGTCTGGGACTCTTTTGGTCCATCTAAATCATCTACACACCCTTTATTTTTAATTTTGTATTTAAAAATAATTGACAGCCTTTTAAAAGTAAACTTTAAAAAATTAAATTACCAGCAAACCCAGAAGCAGAGAGCCATACTAGGAACACACCAACTCCCTGAAACCGTGTTGTAACTGGCATATTTTCTGTATAAATCCTTGAGCATATTCAGATAAATGCGTCTGTAAATGAGGATGCCCGGAGGCTCTGCTGTGGCCCCCAGCGTTGCCCACCTGGTGCCTGCCAGTCAGAACCAACTGCACACCATGTTCACGTGTCTGCCATGCTTGTGATTATTTACAGTACCAGGTGACTGAGAGGGCACAACTTTGACACCTAGTTAGAGACTCTGCAGGCTGGAGTTCATCCCTGATAGATGGAGGCCAGAAATCCATGAGAAACACCTAGAAAAGCTTACAGATGTGAAATGGTCTGTCCACATAAAGGCTATAATGCCATATAGTTGGTTAAGCATGTAACTTTGGGTCTTGACAGTCATGTGACACATGGTTTTTTTGTGTGTGCTGCATGTCTGTCACTTGAAGGACACAGTTTTATTCTGAGCTTGAAATGTTTCTGAGCAGCCACTGAAAAATGAACTTTGTAAGTTGATAAAAGTAGCCTGGCAGAACGTGAGACCCTTCAGGTCTGGACGGTGCCATAGAGTCTGTTGTCTTCCAGCGTTTATCGCAGCCATGAAACAGAGCAAAGCGTTTGCAGATATGGATGCAGACGTGTGGCTGTAGACGGCTTGGCCCACCAGGAGCCTGTCTCAGTGCTGAATGGGCCTCAGATCAATGCTCTGGTTATGCTGCAGAACCACCACAGGGCTCGGTTACACCTCAGGCAGGCGAGTGGGCACTCACACTTGAGTCACGCATGGCAGCGAACACATTTGGCCTTTGGTTTTTGATCACGAGGGGCTTGAATTTCTTTGCTACTGTTGACGATAGCAATCAGACAGAGCGTGCTGTCATTTAAACTGGTGAATATGGGGCAATTTAGGCTTTGGGATTAAAGTAACAGTAATTCTGACCAGAAACATCGCGGAGACGTCTGGCCCCGCACCCTTAACCACTCCTGCCCTCTGATTGGCCGGAACACTCGTGGTTTGGGGACCAGGTCGATTCATGACAGTCTCTGTGTTTCTGGGATCTTTTGGGGACTGTGAGGGGGACAGTGACAGAGGTCTTATGTTTTATGTTTTCACAAAAATAAGTTGTTGCTGGTTCAAACTTTAAATCCAGGAATGCCTTTTACTTTAGTCTGACAAAAATCTGAAAGGGGCAAGGTTTCTCAGTCCAGAGCTGGCAAAGGTATACTTTTTAAAAATGTCCCTGTAGTAACCAAGTAATCTTGCGTCATTTGTCTTGTAATCCTCAAATGAGATTAAGATCTAAATGTAATTTGCAACCTAATAACATAGCAAACAGACATGCTGCCCAGAATAAATATGATTCCCTTATGACAAGAATAATCTGTAGAGCCACCAGCACGAACATTATCGTGACCTACATAACTTAGGTCTGATCCTCTTCTAAATTACTTATCCATCATTTTGATCGTTGGCCAAACTAGCTCTGAATTTGGGCTTCGGAGCAGGAGGAGAATTTTCTCTCCATCAAGGTCAGTGACTAGTTGCTAGTTATCACTAATTATGAACAGATTTTAATGAAATGTTCAGAGAATGTAGAGAATGTTGACAATGAGCCAAGAAACAGATGGTTACATTTTGGTGATGTTCTGGAATCTGGAGGGACTTTGACCTTTGTTCTTCCAAAGATGAAAGGCCAAGGGCTTTGATTATGTTGTGCTGTTCTGTTTCCTGTATTATTACTGCCTGTATCGATACTACATAGATGGTCTACTACAGGAGGAAGTTGGAGTGTTGATGGGTGAAGGAGCTGCTGGTGGAGGTCCGAGCTCTCCCAGAGCTATACAGAGGACTAGCACAAACAGCTATTCATGGGAAATCTTAAGAACGTTTCTTTTTTTAGTAGTAGTTCTGAGAACCAACAGTATTCTTTCTCTTAAGCTTTATATTCCCCAGTTATATATGCAGCGTTATTTTTGCTGTGCAGGTCTAAATTAGCTTTGAAAGGTGTGATTAGTAATGCTCAGAGGAAGTGGACCTCCTCAGCACGTCAACCCAGTGAGATCATTGTGCCGTTGCTGCTACATGAGAGCTGGCCATTGTTGCTAAAGGATACAGGTTGTATACATTGAGTGATTTATGGGTGTGTACATATATCTGCGTCATCTCATGAGTGTTTTGTGTTTTATTTAGAACCTGGTACACAAGCGCATGACAATATGAATAGTTTCAGGATGAAGGAATTCCAAGGTTACATTTAATCCTGTGTGCCTCCTCACGCACACAGGTTATAAATAAACTGTTTTGCAGTATCAGGTCATAGAATAAAAGAGACACACTCAGATCCTATATATTATCACCATTATGCTTGTCAATGTGTAAAAGGCTCTGAATAGTTCAATTACTCCAACACTAAGTCTGTAAATGTTTAAATATTCTGCTCATTGTGTGTTTGAGGGAGTAAAACCTTCAACTTTCTGTTTGAGTATTTGACTGGAACATGCCACACTTTTCATGGTGCATGAACCCTGAAATGAGGACTTGAAACCAAAGGTCCAAGATGACTTTAGATGGGTTTACAGCCACTTAAAGATGGTATGTCGAACAGAGGAAATGGGTCTTGACAGTTTACCTGGACACAGTCCCAGTGGAAGCCATGGAGGGAGAACAGAGGCGTGTAACACAACCCATCCTGCACCTCGACCTGCTGGCTGGAATAGCTGGCATAATTCACAGCCTCTCATTTTAGACTCGCGCTCTCTCTTACACACACACACACACACACACACACACACACACACACACACACGGTGGAAATTGTAGTTTTCTTTGATCTTGTACCCAGTGGTCTGTGAGCCAGCTCCAGACTGCTTGGAGGGAGATCAGAGAGGCGACTGCCATCTTGTAGCAGCACTGCTCTGAGTGGTTCTAGAGTCTGTACCTTTGAGCAGTAAAGACGTCACAATGTGACACGTCGTCCTCTTGTCCTCAGCAGTGTCCCATTCAAACCTGACAGAAATAGGGAGGTTGTGCTGACAGATGGATAAATGATCAGTTCCACAGTAAACAGGTTGGGGTTCAGGGTTACTAATACTCCCTAGTGATTTTACAACATTGACAACAGTAATTTTTTCCCTCCTGTTTGTGATCTTGTCTTTTCTGTCATTAACTCGTGAGGTCTGGAACTTAAATTGGTAAATTAAAATTAAATTAAATTAAATTGGTAAACAGAGAGCATCCACCCTTTCCAGCTGAGCAGGTCCCATGGTTTCAAATTTAGAGAAGCTGATCTTCATCCTAACCGCTTCGTACTCGGCTGTACCGTCCCAGCGGGAGCTTCAGGTCAGTGATTGATAAGGCACCACCGGTTTCTCCCCTCAGTAAGGGTTCCTCTACCCCGTATTCCTAGAATACCTTCCACAGAGTGCCTCAGTACACGGTCACAAGCTTTTCCAAAACTACAACACACGTAGACGGGGTGGGCAAACTCATGTCCCTTCCAGCAACCTAACAAGTGTAAAGAGCTGGCCCACTGTTCCACGATCAAAACCAAAACCACATTACCCCTCTTGAATGTGAGTCAAACTCCACTCTTGTGTACCCAAGGATTGGTCCTTTCCAGGAGTCTGTGCACTGTGATCCAGCTGAACTTGGAAAACCACCGCCCCGGTTTGGAACTCAACAGGGGCAACTCACCAAGGGCAACTCCAGTGTTCTTGGTTCAAGAATCAGTAATGTGTGTTGCGTTGAGGGTGATTATGTCTAGTCCAATGACTCTGGATAAACATTGAGTTTCCATTATGGAGATTTTGATATTTTGTTCACCCTTTTTACAAACAGCCAGTACTATCTGAGCAAATATTATCATTACTGAATATTAATATTTGTAATATTGGTAATATTACAAAGTAACCAGTGTGTGTGTGTGTGGGGGGGGGAGCGTATGGGTGAGGTAATAATTTAATCAAATTTCTATAATTATTAAACATGATTTAACAGTGCATATTGTAATCTTTGACTTGGAAAAAAAGAGGTAATTATACATATATGTAAAATTCTTTCTGAAGATGAGCAACTAACAGAAAAACATCCTCCAACTTCCTTAAATGTCTTAGTTTAGGTCAGTATCTGTCATGAAAATACGTACTCATAAAACATTAAACAACTTCTCTGTAATGATGGAAATGAGTCATGACCCAAAAGCTTTACTAAATATCATTGTATTTGAAGCGTATCATGTTCAGTGTAGAACAGGAGCCAGTTTCCTACCACTGGTGTAGAAGATGGGCTAAAAAAAAGTTGTAAAAAGTTAAAAAGCCAATTTTATGGATTTAGGCGGTCCACAACTATTTTGCAAAAGTAACTTGTCTTAATTCTCTATATAATATTTAATCATCATATCTAAATAATCTCTATTCTCAAGATATCGTTGGAACCAGAATAGAAACGGCCCCCAGTTGTAAACAAGAAGCTTCCTCTAATCTGCAGCTGACGGGGGGGTCCCAGGGTGGTGGAGCCGTTTATTTAAGTCCCCCAAGTTCACCTTGACATGTGTGCTGACAGGAAGAGAGCAGCAGATCCCCTTTCTGAGCTGGAGACCAGTTCAGAGTGCAGCTGCCAGCGTGCAGCCATACTGGGAAGAATGTGGCAGCCGGAGGCAGCAAGACAGGAGAGACAGAAGAGTGAGAGTTAATAGTAACAAAGGAGGAGAGATGAGTTTAAGACGAGAAAGAAGAGAAGACAGATATGCAGGAAATGCTTTTCTTCTAGAGTCTATCCCGTCTTTCTGGAATTTGCAGCATTCATTTAATGAGCACAGATGTGTAAGTCTTAATTAGCTCTAAAGCAATAAAAAAAATGCCTTTAATTGTTGATTTTCTGACTTTTAATTCTTGTCTGAAAATGAAGGAAACTACTCCATATATTTGTCCAGACTGTTTGGACCACATGAGTCTAGAAAGAGCAGCCTGCACCTTGAAGGGTTGAGAAGCAGCCGCCAGGTTCCTGTGGATGCTTTAGTCACAGACTGAGCACCTAAAGAAACATCCCAGCCTCCTCCCATCAGCCAGCTGCTTCTGCAACCCATTCATATGCTTAGCTTAATGTGACGTATATAAAAGGATAAAACATTCATGTTAAAGTCAGGAGTGAGCTGACCGCTACAATGTCAGTCAAGCTCACAGTGATGCACTCAGGCTGTTTGATTTGGCCTTCTGGGAAAACTACTGCAAATCATTTTGTCTTTGACCAGTTAAAGACATTAAAATAAACATTAAAAGAAATCCAATCAAAAATTAGTTTGAATTCAAACATCTTTCCAAGTCTGAATCTCATGTGCACTCAGAAGAAAGCAGCGCTGATTGCAACTGGAAGACTAAAATGCTCCAAAATAAACTAAACATGCTGTAGTGAAAACACGCACGCACGATGGATCTCCTCTTCAGGGATCTTGGCTCAGTGCTGCACTTTTGATGTAAAGTTTGTATACGTGGAGCCAGATTAGAAGCTGGCGCTGTGGTGTTTGGCCGTCACGTGTTTACGTGATTGTGGCTGTTGTAAACAGGAGTCAATCTGCACAAAACTAGGCCGAAGGTGCAGATCAAAATTCTGCTTTCTCAGGAGTTGGGGAAGAGTTGGTGGAAAGCAGAGCTGCTCAACATGAGCCAAGGAAGAAAAAGGAAAAGACTGAAGCATGTACATGCAAATCACTGCTTGTTGTGGTTGGATGAGGACCACTGAGCACACATGCAGCTCAGCTCTGAAAAGGCTGCAGTTGCTCGCAGGGAGGCTTCAATTTGGTTTCCAGATGGGCCCTGAATTCCCAACAAAACAACTTCTTCCATTCTGTGCTGATGGATCCATTTTTAAGTGGCCCCGTTGTTGCCGTCTCATATCGGACACGTTCCCCCGGAGCTGTGCATGTCGCTCAGGTTAAGAGCTCGAGAAGCTGGGGGTTCCAAACCAAATGTTTTTGAATTCACACCTCACTGGCACATTGCTCAAGTTCACACCTTTCAGGCTGTTTCTTTGTTGGGTTCATTTGCCCACTGTTTCTGACTAACACTTAGATGTCTGCATCACAGTGTATGTGGCTGCTGTCTCCACCACGCTGAGCTGCGGCGTAAAACTTCCTGCTAAACTTCCACCAAAGCTCCACACACGTTCTCCAGAGAAGCTGCTGCTGCTTTCACTCATTTGTCTCAGCTGCATCACACACAAGGACTCGCTGACGAAAGCCTCAAAAGAAAAAATGCAGTTCAGTCATTTCTGTTTATTTGCAACATTGATCCACTCATGAGATGCTTGAAAGGATTTAAAGACCGTTAGACCTGATGTGACAGGAACAGATCTGATCATCAAAGCTGCTTTCACCTTTACACCAACGTTTAACCACTTCAAGGTCAAGTGCCGGAGAAAAAGTGATTCATATGTGCCAGGAAACAAAGTGAGTAGAGCTGATTGACTGACTGACTGGCTGATTGTGTCACCACAGCACCTCTCAGAGCTAATGAGACTCGTTATTCACTAATTAATGATCACAGGCAACACTCAGCCCAAACTGTTTCAGAGTGAAAAGAGTATGTTATCCTCAAGTCTCCAACACGCCCCCCCCCCACCCCATACACACACACACACACACACACACACACACACACACACACACACCAGCTCCTAGTGTGGTGCAGAGTGTATGAGGCCTGTGCTACTTTGCTCCAGACATCCTGTGGGTATCGGAGCGATTTGGCGAACCCGCGGGGACGTCGCTCCAACCTTGCCAGACGTGGCCGTTGGCCAACAACAGCACGTTTCAGCTTCTCTCCGTCCCGCTGCCTCCAGCTGAGGGCAGCGAGCTGCTGCCCAGACGGCAGTAGCTCATTTGGAAAAGGTTGTGTTTCACCTTCAGAGTTCAGTTGTAATTAGGAGCACTTAAGACTGTAGTAAAAGGCACACACACACACACACACGTGGGGGAGGGAAACTGAAGGTAATGGTATTTCTAAAATAGCTTGATTTTATTTTGCTGGTGAGTCATCTTGTTTGCGTTCTGATCTGAGGTAAAAGTGCTTTTCTTCTCTGCCTGGAAGCTTCTTGCAGCTCCATCCCACTGGCCAACAATGATTTGATTTGGATTTTGAGAACGTCTGCTTTTTTCTTCAACACTAAACCCAACCTAGGGAGTGGAGACTCCTTTTAACTTTATTGTTTGTAACACATGTTTTTCATATGTATGTCCTAGTATATAATGTGTAAAATACCACAGAGAATGTCAGTGTTTGGATGAGAGTGAAGTCCTACCTCTAATATCTCAGTAGTGGAATGAGGCATCCAGTCAAGCTGCTCCTTTATGGAACCTCGGACACAATGACTTTCCCAGAGAGCTACATGAAGCTTCACCCCTGGACGCTTCACCTCTTGCTCTGGACATACGGCTCTCATTTGTCTGATCAGCCTGAAGGCTAAGCTGGTTCAATTTCCCTCACGCTTGATGGACTTCTCATATGAAGCCAGCAAGGAGGAGGTTTGTGGGCCTCTTTATGTGGTGGTGTCTCAGGGTGACTGGCAGCAAAGGCAGACTCCAACCATTACAGCTCTTAATTGTTTCTCTGGATGGGAATTGCAGAGCTGCCTGGTAGCAGCTATTAAGTTCTGGACCTTCTCCAGTGCAGTTCCTGTGAACACTGGCCTAACCTGCAGCTGACAAAAGACAGAAGATTCCAGCACGATTCCTGGGAACTGGTCCTTCCTTCTTTTAGAAAATACTGTTGAAATTCTATTTATCATATCACACGTTTGAGTATTATCTGTTCAAGAGCCTGAGTGAACATTGGTTGGTTCAGTTTTGAAAGTCTGCTTGTCCTCTTCTCTACCCTCCTTTGCAGGTCCTCCTCACATTTCTGCATTTTCACAGACATTAAAGCAGATGCTTAATTTCCTCTGCATCACCAATCTGCTCCTCCTCCTCATACTTAGAACATACAACAGGATTGCTGATGAAGACGTGAAGATTGAGAGTGTTTGCTTTAAAGTTCCTCCAGCCCCACCAGGCTGCTGCTGCTGCTGCTGTCATCGCTGCTCGGTGAGCTCAGTCCTATTCTGGGCCTCTGCTAGGTCCCAGGACTTAGTGGTGGTTATTGATGGAGCGGGGCGGAGGACAGGATGAAAGGAGTCACACCAGAAGCTCTGCATGAAAGACACATCTATTACAGGCTCCACAGACTCTGCTCCAGGCTGTTCTGACCTCTGACCCCAACTACCCACTTTTTCAGTCTGGGCCTAAAATGACCTGTGATCATCTGGGAAGAAGTAGCCTCAAATGCTGACAGAGATGTGAACACGCTGATCTGTTAAAGGAAGTCGCTTATAGCCTCATCCACTCATCTAGATAATAATCAGTTTCATTGTAAAGACAATAAAAACCTGCTTGTCCAACAGAAACACAGAACAGTCGAAGCTTGTGAGTCCTGACTCGGACAAGCAGCAACACAAGCACAGCTCCTCCAGTCAGTTCTGGAGCCTTTCCCAGCTGCCCTTAGGCCAGAGGCAGCTTCGCTCTGCTTCATCCTGAGTTAGAACCATAGGTCTGGGCCACGACCACGGAGCACGTCTCCGGGTGTTATTCAAAAAGCTTTGAATGCCCGAGGGGCAATTGAAGGCAGGTACCAGCAGCATGGGATAACAAAAGGAAAATACATCAAAAAGAGGAAAAATCACAGTTACAAATGCCCAAAGAGGAAGGTAGCTGCGACGTGTACAAACCTTTACGATGGTGTCTTGTCCAAGTCCAAGTTCAGAGAGAATTCAGTGCTGATGATGAGACCACTGTTCACTGGAAGCTAACTGTGCTAAAAGCTATCAGTCACAAATGGTTCCAAAATCCAATCATCAGAAAATCAGAATGGATTTTTCCAGCACGACACCTTCAACCCTGCCATTTGCTTCAGGTCACGATACTGTTGGACCTCTGGTCTTTTTGCAGAGTTTCCTAAGTTGGACACAATGGCACATTGACATGTTGCGTCCATAGTCCTCTGCGATGTTTTTCTTAATCACTGTTATCTGAGTTTCTGAACCTCCAGGTTTTTCTTGGACGAGAGGGAGGAAGGAAACACTTATATCAACTTGACTTTGTGTTTCAGTCCAAACAAACAGCAGTGACTGATGACAGGAACTCTTCCTCTCGCTGCTGTTTTTGTTTGTCCTGTCAGGATCGCACTTTGCTTCACTCACTGCACCACCAATACTGTCAAATGTCTTTTCCGTTGAGTAAAGATGGGTGTAGACCCAGACTGTCTTCGATTCCAGTCAGTAGCTCAAATATGCTCCCACGTCGGAGCTCCTTTTTTGCTCTCGTTGTCTTGTAAAGAAGTTAGCAGGTCAGGTCTCAGAGGTGGCTGAAAAATGCAGCAGTAGCTGGATGGATTTAGCAGAGCTGCAGAGTCCTGCCTGAGTAAAGAAGAAAGCCAACAGCTCAGAGCAGGGCCTCAGAGGGTGACCACACCATTTCTGTTCCAAAACAACTAAAACCAGGAGGCTGGAGTTTAGTTCATACAAATTCATCTCCTGAATACATTTTTAAGTCGTACTAACATTAAAATCTCCAACCAGGAGGGTATTGGTAGCACGTTTCAACTCAATAACCTATTCAGTTTGATTAACTAAGGAATAATGTTGGAAAATTGGCAGAATATTTTGCAATAAAGGCTGTTATTGCTCCTAGCATGACTACCCAATCTCTGGGATACCAATTTCACTAAACCATCACTGCTTAAGGAGCCACAACTCACAGGCTTCTAACTGGATTCGGGTTTCAAACACAAGTTTAAACCTCTGCTGCCTTCCTTTAAAGGAGGTTGTTGAACTTCAAAATAACTGCATCATATTATATTATAATATACTGTAAATTCCTCTATCCCTCTGGGACCAACCAGCACCTTACCCAGAGCTACTGCTCTGAGGCACATGTGGAACTACACTCTGAAATATCTCCAGAGGCTTCCTGAACGGCTGGCCTCACCTGCAGCCTTTATGAGCTGAGAGACAAAAACTTATATTCTAAATATAACCTTGATATTTTACATCTTGTAAACACAAGTTGTTACTAGTCTGTTGTTTTTAACAATTTTTTTTCAGCAGTATTAAAAAGTCCTTTGATGATGTTTGAACACTAGCAGTTATTGGATAGAATGTGGCTCTTTAATGAGTGTTCCACCTGTTGCTGCTCCCCTCCTGGTGTGTGTGTGTGTGTGTGTGTTTGTGTGCATGTGAAGGTGGATGATGACACCACGTATTAGTGTGTGATGGCTTGTGCAGCTGCTCCAGGAGAGGTGTGTGTGTGTGGGAACGTCCTGGGACAGTTGCTTTGCTCATCTAGCCGTTAGCAGCCTTTTGATGTTCCAGCACATGCAACATGCTGGTTCCCAGAGCAGGAGGAGGTGGTGGTGGGTACAGGTGACAGCCCCTCTCCCTCTCTTTTTGTGTTGACCTAGGGAAAGTGGACGTGCCCCCTGCTGGGACTCTCAGCTGTTCCCTCAATCTGGGCT
This sequence comes from Pao palembangensis, assembly GCA_015343265.1. Taxonomy (NCBI): domain Eukaryota; kingdom Metazoa; phylum Chordata; class Actinopteri; order Tetraodontiformes; family Tetraodontidae; genus Pao; species Pao palembangensis. Next base: position 12,170,476 of record CM027083.1, on the reverse strand, counting down.
CCTGCACTTGTCTTTCTGCTTTGGTTTTCTAGGGTTGGCTGGCATCGAGTGATGCTGGCGTGATGCTACACTCGTGCTGCTGCGGAGGTCGTTTTTAGTGGAACCCGAACATGGGCTTGTCTGGTTCATCAGCCTCTCGTCTCTGGGCTGTAGAAGTGATTGTGTTTGGTTCCTGCCTGAATGTGCATTGCATGTAATAGTTTATTTCTAGTTGCAGCTGTTTTTGTTACTTTTATTATGACATAGTGTAGTGCATCATTCAGTTTTGAGGTTTAAAATTCCTACAAGGAGTAAATCTATTTTAATAGAAATGTGAGAAGAAACCAGGCATTGACCTAAGTCTCAACAAATAGGTTGTTTGTTCTTCTTTGTTCTAACGTTTTCAGTGGGGACAGAAAGATTCAGGGTGGAGACGTGGCGCTTCAGAGATCTCTCCTGTGTGCAGGCAGACCTACAGCAGCCAGTCCGCTAGCATGTGGATTAACTATCGACTATAACATTGTGCTTATAACAACACACCCTGAAGTTTTCTACTTCAGAGCTGTGAATGTGGTCATTGTTGGTGTGGCCACTGTTTGCCTTCACAGTTGACCCTCTGTGCTCATTCACACGTGCTGACATGGATCTCTCAGATTCTCCAGCCTGGTGCCAGGAAGGTATTTGTGCACAAGCAGTGAGTTTACCAGTGAGGTTCAGTCTCGCTCCAGCAAACCAAAATGGACACCGCAGCTCCCTGCCAGCAGCAAGAGACACGGGGGGTGTGTAAGGTCAGAGGTTCTAGTCTGCTGATCCCACACACACACACACACACTGGCCCCCAAGTTTTTGTTCATCATTTAACATTTGAATAGCAGCTGGTTGATCTGGATGACCATCACCAGTTGGGAGCCAAGCTCCCTGCTGGAAACCAGTCACTCAGGTGAGGGTTTGTTCTGGTACATCGCCAACACAAATGGGGAGCTCTCCTACTGCTACTTCCTGTTTGTTGCTTTGCTACCAGGACGCCATGCTGCATGAGTGTAGGCATGGTTCCACAGAACCACTGAATCAGTGGGAAGGTGTTCCTCAAGCACAGAAGCTGTGTGAAGGCCCTTCATCCATCCTAGAAAATGCATGGCTGGATTTACTGGCTGCAAATCATTTCAGTTTAACACTTTGTCATTTATCATTCTCATCTGAACTGTTTGCTTTCTGCTTAAGATCAAACTTTATGTTCCTCATTTTTGACAGCTACTTGACAGATGTTTAAAGTCCTCATCGTCCTCATTCATGCTGCTGAATTCCAACACAAACGAAGGCATGAATGATTCCCACATGTGTGAAGTGTTTGTGGTGTTCCAAACTGCTCAGCGTAGGGTGTCGTCTGTCACCCACGCTCTGCTTCCAAGTTCTGAGGAAGGACCGGTGAGGACATTTACCCTCGCTGCTGCTTCCAGACTTCTTTCATGTCAGTGGAGGCTCAGCAGCATGGAGGAGAGGTCGGTGCTGGTGCAGAGATGGAACGTGGGAATGTCCTGTCACTCAGAACTCTGCCGCACTGGAGGCTACCTGCAGGCCTGTTTTCCTCATCTGGGGCTTGGGAGGAAATCTGATTCCAGCGTGTGATTGAGCTCTTCACTCTGTTTGTCTTTGCAGTGGACATGTCATCCCTAATCAGTCCTTTCTATTTATTTGGATAGTTGGTTTGAGAAAGAGTGCAAGACAATCCGCTGAAAACAAAGCTGAAGGTTTGCCACAGGGATCCCAGTTGCCCCCTTCCACATGTGCTGGAGGTCTCAGCCAATTATCGATTGGTTTTCACTAAAGTAGCTGTGGAGCACTGTTTCTACTCCCCTGGAGGACCGGTCATTCCAGCAGGAGCTTTTAGCCACACAAATATGTTGTGTGTGTGTGTGTGTGTGTGTGTGTGTGTGTATTAAAACAGAATTAAAGCCAATGAGGTTCCTTTCTTCTGTGATTTGATCTCTGTTTTTGATGTGAAACGCTTCAAACATGGGCTGCTGTGCTTTATTTTGAAAGGCGGTCTGGGTATTTCCTTGTGTGCTAGCTAAAGGTGACTGGTTGGGGGGGCGTAGTGTCATTAGAGAACTGTTTTGCTTGGTTTGTTTTATGGAGATTTGTTCATGGTTCCATTTTTCTGACATTGATCAAGATACGTGAGATTGTTTTTGCTCTAGAAGCTCCAACCCCGGCGGCTGGTTGAGCTGCTGCCTCTGGGACGTTCAGATGGTGGATTTTGGGGTTATGGGGGGTGGGCTGCATGGTTTCCTGCCTGGGTATTTAGAGAAGTTGAAATGGGATCTTTGCTGTGGTCCCACCATCAGACTAAACGAGGTGGGCTTCGCTTTGAGTCTCAGGCTCATCTTTCAGCTTCATGGAGCCACAGAAACACTTGGAGGACGTTGGTGAACAGGCTCCAACTATTAATAAAATGCAGAGTGAGGGTCCAGGGATGTGTTGGCCTCTCAGGTTTCCTCTCACTATATAAAGTTCTGTTGAGATCAGATCTCTTCCTCACACATCAGAAATGAGAGCTTTTCTTTGTCTTTACAGATTGGTGTGATTGTAGCCCCAACTGACTCAAAACAGCTTCGGTTTCTGGTGCGGTTTCTGGTGCTTCTGCTTTTGTTCTTAATCTCTGATGAGAAGCTATTAGGGCTCCAATGTAACAGTAAGTCTGGTGCCGTGTATGAAGCTGAACGAGCGCCAAACTCCTAAAGAACATGTGGTAAAAAGATTGACTTCCTCCCCTGGATCCAGTCATTTCTCTGCCTCTCCTGTGTCTGAGCTTCTGTTTTAATAGCTTCCACAGCTCAGAGAGCCACCAGCTAGCACTTCTGCTGCCTGCAAGTCCACTTTAATCATCAGCTGCCTCTGGAATCCTCACAGTTCCTCAGTCTGAGACTTGGCACCAACAAAATGTGGCAGTTCCAGCCTGGCAGGAGCATCAGAGGCTGGGCGGAGCCAGATGAAAGCTGCTTCAGACCCAAGGGTTAGGGTTAGAGTTGGGGTTAGGGTCAGACCCAAGGGTTAGGGTTAGAGTTGGGGATAGGGTTAGGGTCAGACCCAAAGTCTGAAGCAGCTTTCCTCCTCCTCCTCCACCACATGGCAGAGTCAATGCCTTTAGTAGGGGAGTGAGTGAGTGAGTGAGATCGTAGACGTCAATCTGAGAACGTAGAATGGAGGACTTGTCAGACAATGATCCTCTCGGTCAGGTCCATGAACTGTCTGAGTGAGATCTCCTCAGTGGAGATCAGGTGTGGATTGAGGTGTTGTTCTGAATGTTGCTACTGTATCTCTGCTGCTTGGTGTTCTCCTGCCAGTCATACAGCAGCTCTTTGTATCAGATTATTATTGGGCTCTGCTTTATAGCTCTATAAACAGCCTCAGAAGCAGCCTGTTGCACATTTTAAGCTGCTAGAAGGACAACGTTGCAACCTGGACAGTGCACGTCCTGTTGTTCTGACACTCACATAAAACACTGTGAGAGTGAAGTTGTTGTTGTAACCTTTGCACAGCTTGGCCATTTGTCTGTGTTAAGTGATGCAGCAGAGGGTCCCCCAGATGGGCGGGGGGTGACAGCCTCTTGTTCATGTGATGAACATCTCCAGCAGAAGGAACCCTAACCTTGCGGCCTGAGCCTGTAGCTGTTGTTTCTAATGAATGATTGCTGATCTGGCCTCGTGCATCCGCAGATAGAAGTGTTTGCTAGTTAGTATTGTCTTTTATTTCTCATTTATCCCAAGATAAAAGAATGAATAACAATTGCAAAGATGAAGCTATGATCCTAACGTGTTCAGGATGACCTATGTGGGCGTCTCTGCTGGACGTTTAAAGTGTGCATGCTCTTGTTGTCTGGCAGCTGTTGGCTCAGCTGATGTCATGAGGACTGAAGAGCTGAACAGAGGAAATGATCTTCACCTGTCTTCACATACTGATGCTATGGTTCATCTTTAGTTTCAGCCCTTTTCTCTGAAAATAAATACTGATTGAACTGATTAGGTCCAAACCAAATCCACATCTTTAGTCTGGACTTTAACCTTTGCCCTTCGGTCCCGTGTGTGGCCGTTCTGCAGGTTGTGGAGTGGAGATCCAGCAGAAAAGCTCTGACCCTCAAGAAGCCACAAATATAAAGAGAGTGGAATATTGTCTGTTTGCTGTTAAACGTAGAGGAACTGGCACGAGCGCACTCCCAGCTGTTCCTCTCAGTGAGCGATTCAGTGAGGACGGAGAAGTGAAAGGCTAAACACAGAGAAGATGGATGTGCCTCCACTCCAACACTGCTTCTACCCAGATTTTCATCCCCAACTGTTGACTGAGGTTGATGCTGACCTTTCCAACAAACACACAATGCTGTCATTGTTTTCACGTGTTGTGTAATTATTTCATCCCTAGCTGTTTGTGGGCCGGCCACTATTTGACAAGACAATTAGTTTCCAAGAGGGAAACAATCACAGTTGATCCGTTTTCCCATTTCTGAACTGAGAAGAATGTGGATAAAATAAAAGAAGACAATTTGTTTTCACATCTTGGGAAGACTCAGATATCTTTAGCTTTGATCTATGACTCACAGATCAACCAGAATGTGTTCTACATTTGGGCTCGTCTGTCTAAAAGTCTATTTAGCTGCTAAATTATCCAATCTGGCTTCTCATTGTGGATAAAAATGCTGCAAACATAACTGTTAAGTAGAGTAATGAGACTAAAATGACTGCTGGCTCATGAACAGGGTTCATCTTTTTTCTCATCTCTCTTTCTTCATGTATAATAAAAGTAAAGCAGCTTAAAACTGAGGTGGAACTCTGTGACAGTGTCAGTGCAGAGATGCACCAGTCCAACTTTTACTTTTCTGCTGTCTGTTTTTTTTACTAAAGAGGTAAAAATGTGTAATATTTACAACCTTATTGTTTAGGTCGGAACTGAATAGCTACGGTTGCTTAAGTTTAATTTAGATTTAATTTTAGATGAAATCTTTTCTGTCAACAAACTCTTTTGTTTTCTATCCACAAGTTTCAACTTTCACATCCAAATATTTGCAGCTAATGGTGGGAAGACATAAATCTTGAAATAAAAACATTATTTTCCAGGTCTCTGAAGACTTGGGGGGCGTCCCTCCTCTGAGACAGCGTAAAGAGCAAAAGTTCACATACTTCCATCCTTTGATACACGCCCCTCAATAAATCCCCTCAACTGTTTGCACATCTGAACCGAAAAATCTGTGAAGTATGAAAGTGATTTGATGTAGCGTACCCTAGCGTTCTTTTCTAGCCGGAGAGCTAAGTGACGACTGTGTGCCTGTCTGCTGACAGAGCAAACAGACTTTTCACTTTTGTGTTGTTGTATCATTGACACGAAACCTTTGACATCAGACGAGAGTCTTCAAATCAACTCCATAAACTTTACACGCACCTCGCACCATCTGCACAATTCATCATGATGCTTATTGCTCCAGTCTGCATGATTCCCTGGCAATTTTACTGAATCCCAGTCACAACAATCAGAGACCAGAAGAGCACTTTCATAAAGTACAGTAATCCCTAATTTGACGTTCAAAATACACAAAACCATTCTTTAGTGAAACACCTCAAATCTGAAAATATGAGCTTCTTCCTCTATTGTTCAGGGCAGTTTTCTGCAGTGATGTGCTTACAGGTGAAAGTAGTTGTAGTTTACGTGTCATTTGTGATTATGTTAAAACATGGTTTTGTTAAATCTGCCATTTTCTAAATAAAAAAAGTTAGGAATCATTTCCATCTTTGTGAGATTTAGATTAAGCCTAACCTTGTATCCAGGGAAGGGTTAGTCCTAAACCTGACCTTGTATCCAGGGAAGGGTTAGTACTCTTCAAGAGATGGTCTCAAGAGGGTCTCCACCCTGTTATGCCCACTGCTTACACGAATAAAAACTGAGCTCCTTTAATTAGCTTATTGCAAACAGGTAAAAGCAGTAATAATTTGAGTATATAAATAATGAAATCGCTGGTGGAATTGTTTCTCATTCATGCGTTGGGCTGCAGGCCAACCCTAAACATATAGAGGCTTGTCTTCCACAGGGCTGCTGAGCGTTCAGTTCTGGGGTTGAAGCTTTGACCTTGACTGAATGTTACCCCGTCAGTTTGTTGAGTGTTACTTGAGGTGTCTCCATTTTGGCTGCATAATTATGTAAATATCCTCGGAGTAAAGTAAATTCTCCTTTGTTTGTGTGAGTAGGAACGGAAGAGCAGCTATGACTTTGGATGATGGCATGCAACATTAGATCACATTTCTGGCCACATGGAGCCGGTGTCCTTACATAAGCAGAAACAACAGGTGTTAGCAATAGATACAGCATGAAAGACAGAAGGTACAGCCATGATCCCAAAGCAACGACACAACTTCAGCGTCAGTGTGACTGTGTGTTTATGACTACACACTTTGTTAATGTTGGCCCAGTGCTGCAGTTGCATGTAAAACTGTTGATTTGCTGTCCATTCCTCGGGGGCCAGTTTCTGCGCTACATTTGAGGAGTGTCTTTGGATCCAGGTGCTCTGCAGTGTGCGTGCCCCTGGAGCGGAGAGCCTTAGCCAACAGGATGTGATAGCAGGTCCAGAATGCAACAGGAATCCTTGCATACACTCGCATGCAGAGAAGGTTTAACCTTTAGGGAATGAATAACCCCTGCAGGAATGTCTGGCACAGCTTTGTCCCCCTGCATCTGACACTTCATTACTGGGATGATTGTGTGTGAGTGTGCGTGTGTGTATGTGTCTGTATGGGGGGGTTACAGTGTTTAAGTGACAAATGAGGGAGCATCAAAGGTGTAAAGAGAAAAATAATATTTTCTGGAACGGCACAAGTAAACATACGAATGAATTTCATTCAAGGAAAATCAGTTCTGATGGAATCTGAACTTCTTGTCTAGTCACAGAGTTCCTTTACTTCTTTGTCCCACTATAACCAGTCCATCTAACACCCCCCACCAAACTACACACACACAAACAAGACAATAACAATAGTAATAATTCCTCAGAACTTTGTCAAGAAAACAAAGACACCTACGTTTCTTTAATTTTTTTTGGTCCATTCGTGTTAAACTGAATTAGGATTCCAGGAAAAAAATGTAATTTTTGAAAATGTCTGTTTGTATTAAGAAGTTTGAAAGTCTTTACACAGAAAAATGAATAAACAGCCAGATCTGAAGGAGAGAAACAGCCCTGACAGGATGACATGACAGTCAAGCTAAATGTAACTAAAAAACAGGGATGATGAGATCATTTAGATAATGGAATCAGAGACAGAGCAGAGTTATCGATTCTTTAATGTTTTATTTAAAATATGGTTTTCTTTGTGAGTCAGTATTATTATTGTATCCAGTGTTCTTTTCCATGTCTGCAGATTTTAATCACATCCATCTGTAACACAAATGTTTAACCATGAATAAGAAATTAGCTGTACCTCAAAACTTCCAAAACATCGGATAGTGTTGCACATTTGCACATGTATGTGCCTGCAGGGCCTGCTGACCAACACCAAAAACACTGCTTCAACAACGTCTCCAGGTTGCCTAAAATAACAGGAAAGCAGAGGAGAGGCTCAGGACGCGTCACCGTGGCAAGGGTTGCTCATACTGTATGTTCAAGCAGAACCTGCTCTGAACGTTTCTCTGCCCTCTCCTCCGTTTCTATGACGACGTTGATTGTGACCTTCAGACAGGTGAAGCGTAGCTGCATTTGTATCCTTCTCAGCTCTGAGCTACAACAGCCAGATTGGTCTGGCTGTTGACCGCTCAGGGTTGTCATGGGGGACAGTCCTTGTCTAGTCCTGGTTAGTGGACTGACTTCTGTAGTCGTCCACCTGTGTGTTCAGCAGGAATGAGCTTGTGCCTTCACTGCTGGCTATTTCATCGTGCTTGTGAAAGTAGAAGTGTTTTGACCTGTTGCTGATTGTGGCGTGGTGATAGGAGTCCCAACCGTCACCTAGGATCCAATGAAGAGGACAAGGATGAGGTGGCCCTCATCAGCTCAGGTGGAAGCCGTGAAACTCATTTCAACCCCAGCTCGTGAAACAGAATGAAATAGCAATTGCTTGTCACTCCTGTTTTTCTGTCAGCGTTGATGCGTGATTGCCACTGTTGTCAGGGTAACGAACGCTTGAATTGTAGAATCCACACACAGGAGAGCTAATTGGTTTTTATCCAAACCTCCATCAGCCCTGGTCTCTGTGGGAGAGGCTGATCCCCCTCGCTCCACTCACTGAAGACACGTTGAAGCTGAAAGCAGAACAGAGCTGTTAGGTCGTGTCTCTGTACATGATTCTAATCTCAACATTTCTCTTTTCTGTCTTACAGGACCTCCAGTAAGTAGACCAGAGGAGTGTGGTGACCTGCATGTGGTAAAGTGACTTTTAAGTCTGTGTGTGTGTCTATGTATGTGTGTGTGTATATACAGTATATATATATATATATATATATATATATATATATATATATATATATATATATATATATATTTATATATGTGTGTGTGTGTATATGTGTGTATGTTGCCAACATACTGTACATCCAGTCATACATCCAGACAGGTGTGTGGACATCCAGTCCTCACACGTATCCTCACCTGGATTTAATGACACATTTAATGATTTAGTGACACATCAGGAATGAATGAAGGCAGGGGGGGCAGTGGTTTTAGAGCTTTTTACCACAAAGGGTTGTGTTTTATTATACCAACTTCTGCTTGTTGTACCATCAATTTCACCAGTTCCAAAGGTTGTTGGATCTGCAGTTCAACACTGGGGATGTGTCGCCTGTTGATCTGTTACCATAAATATTAAATATAACATTGGAGGCACAAGAGGCAAAGATGGTTCTGGTTCTAAACCCAGAAGACTTTAAAACTATCAGTTGACTCCACACTGGACATTCCGTAGGTTGGCCGCAAATTCCAACAACAGAAGGCAGAAATCTGAGAATGAGCAGGAACACAGTTCAGAGCACAAAAACCTTCTCCAGTGTGAGAAAGAACCTTTCTAGCACAGAGTTACACTAGACAAATAAAGCAGGCCATGGAAAATGGAATATCTACACTGCTGCCAATAAAAAGGGACCTGAATGTATTTGTAGTCATCTTTGAGTCGATTGTGACGATGTGATGATTCTAAAGTGTCAGTCTCCTCAAAAGGTTATTGATCAATCTGCTCAGAGGTGGCTACTGATACGCAGGAGTGGAGGAGTGAGAAGCAATAAATGGAGGAGTGTGTCTGAAAACAGAGTGACACAGTGCCACTGTATTTCTAGCAGTGTATTTCTAGCAGTGTGTCATCTTAAAGAGAGACAGGAAATGACTTCATACTTAGAAGGGGATGAGTCTGCTTGGCAGGGACGGTTGACCTGCGTCCCTCTAGCAACTCTCTTATCTCCACTATTGTGCTTGAAGGCACTTCATGCCATTGGAATTGTGCTCAAATATGTGTTTCCCATGTGTGATTGAAGACTTTGTAACGGTTAGGTTCTTGACAATAGCTGAAGCTTTAGATGAGTGCTCTTCACATCTGGGTTTGTCTTTGATTTTTCAGTTATGCTAACTTTAAAATTTTCTCTGCTAAAAACCCCTCCTTGGAAAATGCAAGGAACAGTTCCAATGAGGAAATTTTAATTCATATGAGGTCAGACTACAGTGTAGCTTTCCTGAGTTTGCACCTTCTGTGTCTGGAATACTCAGAGTTAGAAAGGAGGTGAAATATGTCTTGGTTCTGATGAGGCAACTATGAAAAAATCAGTGAAAACACAAATTCATGCTACACAAAGCAACCACTGATCAATAATGATGATTATAATCGCAGCTGACTTCCTGGGGACTACTGTGTGGGTTCAAGTTCCAGGCAGAAGTCAGCTACTGCAGATATGGGCTCTAGGGCCCCCTCACCTCTCAGTGGGCAGCGGAGGATTTCCTGGAGACCACGTCCCGCTCCTCAATGCTTAAGTCCTGCCCACTTTGCCAAATGGGAACCACATGTTTTATATGGTTAGTGTGTAATTCAAGTAAAAGGCTTCTTCCGGCGGTGGGAGACCTTTGACCCGCAGGCTCAGTAGCTAACAGCCCTGCAGCCACTGACCAGACTGCCTTCAGACCACCAGCCCAAACAGGAAATCGAGCTGAGAAATGAGCGCAGAGTGTTTTTGTGCTTCATGACCACCACAGTTTGATCGGAATCAGTATTTATGTAATAAAATGTAGTTTAGGTCACCATCTTCTGAAATAAAAAAAAAGAGAATAGAAAAAGCTGTAATTACGTTGATGTACTGAAAATGAAACATCATAAAAAAAGAAGAGAATCCAAGAGCAGATGCAGCTGAAGGGGAAGGTTTGCAGCATTGTGCTAATTAGAGCCTGCAGCTCTCAGCAGGCTCTGGATGCTTTAATGATGGCGTAATGGACCAAAAGCATGTTAATCCACTTCTGTTCCACAAATTATTTCTCCATTTCACATCTGTTGTTTGGTAACTTTAAATCACTTTTTTCCCCCAAAACAATTATCCAGCCAGTCCCGCTGCAGTTAATTGACTCCACTTGTGAGAAATTATTTCACTTCCTTGTAACTCTAACTTATCACTAAAAGTGGTGTAATTAATGATTCACTGGCGTGCAGCAGCTGTCTTCTTCAGAGGTTAACCATAAACGCTACAACACAAACTCACATGCTCTAAATGTCCAATATAATATGCTGTCTAGGTGTTATCCTGAAACGTTCTGTGGAAACTGACCAGTTCTTCTTTCTGCACCATAACAGATCAATATTGGTTGAATGGTTGTTTAATTAATAATAATAATTAATAATAATAATAATAAACTTTATTTGTTGAGCACTTTTCATACGAAACATAGCACAAAGTGCTTTACATAGATAAAATAATAATTAAAAACCGTGACAACCCCCCCCCCCACACATACACACGCACACACATACACACACATAGACACTGCATACACACAAATCCTCATCCACACCACTGTAAGCACACAAACAGTCACACACACGCATTAGCGTCTCTGTGTTGGCTCGAGAGAGGATGGGGCAGACTCTGGCTATATTATTAAATGATAAAATCCTGTTTTTGTGATATTCTTAATGTGTGGGATAAAACCAAGCTCAGAGTCAAAAATAATGGCCAGGGTTTTTTACTTGTGGTGATGGGGTTAAGGCAAATGCCTGTAATTTGGACAGAAGATTCTCTCTGAGCCTCAGGACCGATGACTAAAGTTTCCCTCATCTGCACGTTCCTCACAATGGAGTCCCCAATGATGAGTGTGAGAGGTGCATCCGCCGGGCCATGTGGGGGTCCACAGGTGGTACCTTCACCGTCTGCGACATCACGGCGCCGGTGTCCTCCAGGCGGAGATGTGTCCGCAGGAGCGAGGCTCAGCCCGCGCCGAGGGCTTGTTACGCCGTGAAGCTGGGGTGAAGTGCAACTCTCCCCGGCGGGTCCTGACTGCGGCTGGGGGCAGTCCACTGCGGCTCCATGAGCAGTACGGTGGCGGCGATGCAGGCTCCGATGACTCAGCAGGATGGTGAGGCCCAGCTCACAACTGGACCAACCATTCCTGGACCTAATTTCCCATCATCAATAAACTTGAACTTCTTTGCCACAGTCGCTACATTCACAGAGGCTCCGGTGGAAAGTTCATTTACCATAACCAGCCAAGCTACTCAGCTACAAACATCCCATCTCTGTTCATCCATCGCACGTCTGACATGTCATCATAGCACTTCCTGTGTGTGACAGAAACCTGCCACCAACTGGAGGGCTACTCTGTCCTCACTGAAGCTCGTCCCCCAGGCTACAGTTACATGGAGGCAGCTCGCAGCTCTAGCCACAGTAGTGGCCCTGCTGTCAACCACCGACAGGACCTGGAGCTGTCCCTCATCTCCCAGCCTACAACATCCTCCTATGAGCACCTTGCATTTAAATGTCAGCCCCCCTTTTCTCATGATTGTTGTCATCTACTGGCCCTCAGAAACCAACCCTGCCGTCACCGAGCATCTAACTGATTGCTTCCTGAGCCATTCCAGCCTTGTACAGGTCTACCATCTTTTCCCTGATATCTTCTGATAGTTCTTTGCACTTGTCCATGGTGGTACAGAAAGTGAAATGTTAGAAACTGATTCGTAAACACATGTGCTTTGAGGAGTTGAGATCAGGAGTGTTGATGATTGGTGGATTGTCCATGTCTGTTTGCCACATGGGCACCAGCCAGTCTGTAGGAGCCAGAAGTCTGGCTGAGTTTTAGGGGATCAAATACTTATTTCACTCAACAAATATATATTGTGGGTTTTTGTGCATTCTGGCTGTTTACTAGCATAATGAATAAATAAATTAAATTAATTTATTTTAATTAAAATTAGAGACCCATCGTTTATAAGTTAGCAAACTTGGAAATTCAGCGGGGGATTAAATACTTATTTCCCCAACTCTAGAGGATAGAAATATAATTTCTTTAGTCCCAGGTTAACCCCAAACTCCCTGTGGATACACCTCTACACACAGCTGCATTTTCATAGAGAAGCCCAAAATAAGTCTGCTTAAAAAGTGTTCAGGTTTTACTGCTGGAGCAGCAGAAAATGTTCACACCAACAAGTGGTGCTTCACAGGAGAAGTGATGGAATGATAGCGAGATGGAATTGAAAAACAGCCATTCAAAAACACTTAATTGATCCCTTGACCCGATAAATAAATGGTAAAACTAATGTAACTACTGATGGCTCATCTTCACTCATAAGCACATTTGTGAAGCTCCATCTCAAGGAATGTTAACTTCCTGTCACTGCTGAAGGGCTGTTGAACAGGTGCCTCCTCTCCTCTCCTCTCCTCTCCTCTTTAAAGGGTTATTTCAGTGGCTGACACTTCTGCACGGTCATTTTTATAAGAGGGATGTAATTTCAACCAGAGTAATATGAAATCACATGAGCTGCTTTTATAAATATGAAAATACATCAAGTGCGAGAGATTAGGATATGGAATTATTCCAGCTGTGTCACTCATCAGTCATTGTCTCAGCAGCAATGTCCGGAGTTGGACGTGTTATGTTGTCTGGTTTTTATCCAACACAGCGTAGCTGCTGCAGAGTTGGTCGTGCAGGTGTAAACTCTGCTGAAGAACTCTCTCATTTGCAGCTGCCTTCTTGCCTTCATTAGATGATTAAAATTCTGAGGAGTCCTAACCCACAGTGGAGACATGACCGGAGAGGACCAAGTAAATGGACTGGTTCCTGTAAAATGGTTCCTCTGCTCCCAGTAATTACCAGGAACTCTGGCCGTGGAAACATGTCTGATGTCCTTTCCTGAGCTCCTCCTGAAGCATCCTCAGCATTGAGAGGATGGTGTAGGTGCCCAAAGGCACACAGGCCTACATGTGTCCAAAAAGTTGGGCAGCAGAACATCACAGGCAGCAGCCCGTTCATTAGTGATGGAACGTTCTTTCGCCTGACCTTTGAGAGGACATTCCTCACAGAGCAATGCCTCAAATGACCTTTGAAAGAGTGGAGGCCTGAATGTGGTGATAGACTTTTTCAAAATATCTGCATCAGTCTTTCTGGGAGCAAAGTTTTTAGGGTTCAAATGGATGAGAAGTCTCATTAAGAGTGCGACTGTCTCTCATGTTTGTCTAGGAGTATGACGGCTTTAGTAGCTCTAAGATCTTTGAATTATGTCTTCAGAGCGTGTCAGCCTTTGGTGTTTCAAAATATATTTTGGAACACATACACACACACTCTTTGGTGCTCAACATCTTTGTGGAGAATGTGAATGGTTCCAATCTCAACTTGCAAACATTTAGCATTCCAGCCTTTCTCTTTGAGTGACTCTTGGAGGAAGTACTGATTTTTGTTCCATTCACTCAGTGAAAAAGTACCTGTAACCTTTTGTTCAGTGTGCCCTTTTGTCTTCTTATTTCCTGAAACCAACTGTGTTCCACCTGTTTGACGAGGCCATTGAGATTTGCAGAAACACGTTTGCAGCATGCCTTTTCCAAAATCTAATCTTTGTCTGAATCTTTGTTATTACATGTTGAAACTTTTAGGTCTTTGATGCTCAGTAGCAACTTCCTGTTTTTGATGTTGAGCAGTGGAGGCCGAGCATGCCACTGCTCCTTGTGGCCGTTAGCTTGCACGTGATGTTTAATTCTGCTCTGGTTCAGAAGCGATGTCTTTCATGATATTCTGTAAATCTCATTCTTTCCCTTGACGTACGAATTTCTCTGTCACCACTTTTTCAGGGTCCTCCTGGAAGACCAGGCTTTCCGGTAACTGTCTTTAGTCATTTTGTGTGTATCCATGCTTAACTTGCATGTGCTAATATTCATTGCAACAGTAATCTTTTCACCGCCACCAATCGCTTCTCTTTGCTCTGCATCGCCCTGTGAAACCGAGTCAGGCTACATCAAAGAAATCTGCATGGGGTCTCTGACGCCTCCTATAATCACTGAACTCATCATCACAGTTGAAATTCAGTACTATTCTGTCCCAAGCTGACGACAAACTGCTGTAGTTAAAATGGTGTAGAAGACGTGTTAAATCTGTGTGAATGACCAGTACGTCATCTTCAAAGCAACACCTCCCACATATGGGGCCCATTTGGTCTTTTCTGCAGGAACCTATGGCTGTCTAAAACCCAACGTCCGTTTATATCCTGTAAACAGGAGTTTCCTTTTATTTCATTTGCTGAAGTTCCACTGAAATGTAATGTCAGAGGCAAGGATGAGAATGATTCCAGGGAGCGTGATTGATGATAGCGTCAACCAGGGGAAATGAAATCAGCCGTGCTCACTGAGCAAATGAGTGGAGGAGGATGTGGCTTTGAAAAGGGACCTTCTCCAATCAAAATCTGTGGTGGAATGTTATTCATAGAAGGTGACAGGAAAAGGGGAAGACCAAAAATGGCACAAAGTGGATAGAGACAACTTGTGATGAATGGAAAATAAACACAATCCTCCCCCAGGTGGAGAGAATTCTGAAAAACAGCAGCTAAGTGATTCCCTGTAAGCTTTTTTGTAGTTTCTCCTGAGCTGGGCTGAGGGTCTCAGGACAGAAGGAGTCCCAACTGGATAGACTGGAAAGTCCTCCAAGGCCAACAGTGTTAGTGAGTTTGGGCTCAAAATGAATTTGAGTTCATTTTGGTTTGATTTGATTCAGAGTCACACCTAGCTCAACTCGTTGTCTTACGCCCAAGTGGTTATTGTAGCAATTAATTATGATCTTGTAATTTTTGTTGTAGGGGAAGGGGAAAAAAAAAACTTACAAATACCACATCTGGACATAATCTGGAAATGAAGACAGATGCAGACAATCAGCAGTCTGCTCAGTATTAGAGTGAACAATTGTTCTGATATCTAAGCGCTCTTGCAACAATACAAACGTTGCAGCAATTACCAACTTTCTGTCCCTCTGTGCCAAACATGAGCTGAACGAGGTTTTACACAAACAATCAATTTGTCATGTGATTTAGCAGAAGTGCTTTCTGAAAGCTGCATTTAGAGGTTACTGCAAATAATTACATTAGTCACTGCATACAGCCCATCTGTGTGAAACCACCATGGCTTCTGTCCAAACCTTGTTTAAATCAGGACCTTGGATAGATCTTCAAAGATCTGAGTTATAGCATATACACCAGGTATGACCAGACAGAGAATATCTCCATGTACCACACACACACACACACACACACACACACACACACACAGTTTGGCTCCTTTACCTTCTGAAGAAGAATCCAGTCTGAGCCTCGGCTAAACACATCACATCGTATCTGTTTTGTCGTGAAAGTGATTTTCAGGTGGCTTGTTGTTCAGAAATCTTCTAACATCTCTGTGAAGGCAGAGAAACATCTCAAAGATGATTGAGTTGTTGAAGCATGTCCTCATTGTCATCTTCTGCAGACTTTAACCATCTCTTGGTCTGTTACATGTCACATGTATGTCAGCGTAGTGCTGTTGTCATGGTCCAGTCACATGATTCAAATCATACTTCGTCCAAACATTTCTCAATGCTTTATTTTGATAATTACTGCATACTATCTGTATCTTCGATAATGTCATGGAATGCGCTCCCCGTGCTGCATGGATAACTAAGCAAGCGTCTGAGTTGATTCTAAAATGGATACCATGGCATTAGGACTTTAGAAAGTGTGTATGCCAAGTGTTTAACTCATTTTAACAAATGTAACAGTTGTGAATGTAGTGAGTGATGGTAATTATTCTGATAAATTTGATCAGATTTGGTTCAAGCTACAGCTTTTTAAAGTCCACATGTCAAGGCATCCTTGAAGATTTCTCGACAGTCTTGAGCCGAACCTCTAATGACTCCTGTTCCTTTTAAATTCGTATTGGTGAACAGGGTGACAAAGGAAGTTTGGGGATTCCTGGGAGAATGGTGAGTTACTCAGCACTGCGTCCTCAGAATAAGAAACTCTGCAGTTTCATGTTAATACAGTCAAATACAAACGAAACTGGTCGGGTCTAAGGAAGGAAATGACTTGACTGAAAATGGAATGCTGCCATTTACTGGCTTCTGAAAGCCAGGTACATTTACCTGTGTTTGTTGGGCAGGTGAGGCTTCAGACTTCAGAGCAGTTTGGTTTTGATTGTTGACTCATAACTCTCTCGCCTCACAGGTGCTGGATGAACTTTTGTTCACATCTCATCTCACAACTATTGGATGTTTGCACCATTTAACCGAGTCCAGAACATCAGCAAAACTGAATCATCTGGTCCTCGGCCCATTAGTGAGATTCCCTTCAGAGCTTTTCCAGTTAGTGTGCTGAAAGACAGGCAGGCAGAGACAGGTAGATAAGTGGCAGCTGTCACATAACCTCTCTGCAAGCATTCCAAAATAAATCAAACAAAAACATGAGGTTGGTGTCAGGCTGGTGAACAGACTATAAAGTCACATATTACTAATCCCAGTCACTGAGACCAGTGATTAGAAATGCACACCCAACAACCGAGTCACACAAAATACCTGCAGGTCAGAATTTTGTATTAGACTAATAAAGAGTGAAAATAACATTTAGTTTCAGGCAAAAATGTTGAATACTTTCAGATTTTTGTAGAATGCTGTGATAAAAAACTGCTGCTTGTTTTCTGTTGAGACTTGACTGGTGCAACGTTAGCAAGACGAGGTTCAGTGTGGCTAGAGTTTTCTCTACTAGTAGTGTTCCTACTACTGTTACTACTGTAACTACTAATATAACTACTACTACTACTGCTATTACTATAACAATTACTACTGTAACTACTCGACTACTACTAATGGAACTACTGTAACTCCAACTACTATCGTTACTCCTACTCCTTTTGCTACTACTGCTAGTCCTACTACTCCTACTACTGCTTCTCCTACTACTACTACTACTGTTACTACTGCTGCTACTCCTACTAGTGCTACTCGTACTACTACTACCACTGTTAATACTGCTACTACTCCTACTACTGCTACTCCTACTACTACTGTTACTACTCGTACTGTTACTACTGCTACTACTCCTACTAGTGCTACTCCTGATTCTTACTACTACTACTGTTAATACTGATACTACTCCGACTACTGCTACTTCTACTACTCCTACTGCTACTACTGTTACTACTGCTGCTACTACTAATCTCCCTGAAAGTTGAAGGGCCTGAACTGTGTTTGTGTCTTTAAACTGGATGCTGGTACTGGACCACGGCCACCCTCCAAATGAAAAGTCTATTTTTCTTTCTTTCTTGTTGAACCCTTCAACAGGTTTGTTTGATTGGGTTCTAAGTCCTCAGCTGCAGATCACAGTTGTTGCTTTCTGCATAAAAGTTTTCATGATTTTTTAATCTATAAACACACATTTCACGTGTCGGTAGGGTTAAGATTACGTTCAGTTATGGAGAAAAGCAGCCTCCCCTCAAAAGCAGCTACACTTGTGAAGTAACTAGTTCAGGATTGTCAAAGATGCATTTTTTGGTCTTTAACTTACACGTCTATGTCCATCTAACTCACATAATCTGCAAATCGACTCCATCCTCCACAAATCCTGAGGACGCTGCATGCTGAACCCCGTCCATGACTCTGACACTGGTTCCTCTCTCTCTCTCTCCCTCTTTCTCTCTCTCTCTCCCCCCTTCATACTTCTTTGCATGTGACTGTCTGCTGTGATTCATCGCAGGGCTTTAAAGGACAAGCAGGGGACAAGGTAAGTTTAGGGCGACGTACCATCGATAGAAGAAGATTAAATATAACAAATGACTAACCTCAATGATGAATGTTCGCCTTTGATTTTCAGTGTTTTCTATAGTCTTCTCAGCTTTTCATCTTTTATAAATCGAGTCTTCTTGTATGAGGGTAACTTCAATGGCACTGACGGCACTGGTGTCACACCAGAAAATCACATCCATTCTCTTAAAGCGTTTTATTTCTTTTTTATAGAATAGAATAGAATTACTTATTTATCCCAGACATGGGAAACTTGCTATTCCCCTTCCCATTATAAACAAGTTTTCTTTAAACTTGATGCACTTTGCAGCCCTTTCAGATGAGTCTGCCACTGCTCTGGAGCCAGGCAGTGTCCATCTCACTGGCTCAATGACTCCAGCTAAATTCTTGATAGTTCAAAGCTGCGAAGGCTGAAAGAACGAGTGGTCTTTTTTAGAATCTCTCCATCCTGATACGTTCATGCCCTCCACACATTCATCCTGGTCACATCTTGTTTTGGAGCTGACTAACTGGTCTGGAGCAGCTAGGAGTCCTTCATACACACTCTATGTTGAACACCAGCATTCAGGCTTTCACTGAGAGAGGGATCTTCATGTTCCCTGCTCTTCTTCTCTCTGTCCTTCCATCTCCAGTCGGACAAACTTGTTTACTTGTACTACAGCTCTCGAAGAATTCTATGTATTACTCTTTTTGTGGGAGCAGTATTGAACCTTCTGGACCAACAATAAAAAAGTTATCTTCCTTTGTTCCATTGCTAGCTTTCAAATGGGTGATGGCGTTGATGTTAGGAGCAGGGCGGTGCCATGTGTTGAGATCTATCAGTAGAGAAGTCAAACTGTGTAACTGGTTCCCACCCTGAATCTTTTCATCATGAAAATCAATAGGAACAATTCTGAAGTTTTAATTTAAACTCCCCACCGAGAGTGAGAGACCTTTTTTGTAGAGAACATGAAGAAATTTTGAAATGAATGAAGCAAAACTTAACGGCTAAATTAGGTTTGAGTTTGTGTGCTGCCTGATGGATAAAAGCTGCTTCTCAGCCCCACAGAGATGGCTGCTATCAGGCTGGATATCTCCTAGCAAAGTAGTGAGGACTTTTATTTACTTGCTGTAGACGTCTGAAATGGGAAAGAAAATACATTTTACAACAGGCAGTTTCACAGAATCAGTCAGCAGGTTGAAGTCGTGTTGCCAGCTGTGTTCTGTCCTTTACTGAGTTTTCTTTCTTTCAGCTCCTCCCACTGACTGTATGACACTCAGAAACAGCAGATTTATACATTTGATCTGTGACTTGTGACATAATCCAGCATTTAGCCCATTCTTGACTCTTTCCTCAGATTTGTGTGGCTGCTGGTATATTTTCACTAACCTTCAGTTTGCACTGCCGTGGGACATGGACGTGCTCTTACTAGGAAACTGTCTGGATGAACTGCCACAGCGAAAGTAGTTCCATCCTCTAAGCCACTCAGAGCAGAAATAGGAACCTGAGCAGCCTCGCACAGATCTGCATCCCAAATGATCGACGGACTTCCTTTCTCTTTCTAGGGAGGAGATACACTGTTGGGCCTTGATGGCGGATGGGCTCCATGTTGGCTTGCTCGCTTGCATTTGCTGTGAGGAAAGTTGGGAAGTAGGAATTAGCACAAAGGGACAGTGGATTTGCAGAGACAAATAATGTAAATGTGACTGAATCTGGACTCAAACAAGTGGGCATTCAGACGTGAAAAGTTTCTCCGTTGGACTTCACACGCGCGCGTGTGTGTGTTTGTTTAAGAGCGTAGCCTTGTTACACCTTGACCTTTTACAAGCAAAGGAATACAATCTGTACACACCTGTCTGTGGACTTTCACCTGTGTAATGTTCATGTTGTAGAAAACCACCTGACATGGAGCCACTTTTTTTCCCATCATTCCATCTGCCCTCTGGCCACTGAGTGATAGATCTCTCACCAAACTGACATTGAGGAAACATATTTTAGCTCACAGAAATTGTTCAGAACTATTTAGAGTCAGTTGTTTGTCACAGGTGAACAAGACCGTCTGGTCTCACCTTCCAGTACCAAAGCACCCATTAAAGGAAAGTGCTTGACCTGAGTTGGGCCAGACGGGCCCCAGTGGTTGGTTGGACTGCGCAAAAGGGGTCAAAGGACAACAGTCCTGCTCTAATGTGAAAAAGGTTATTTCAGAACCTAAACTCTGTCGATTCTCTCCATTTCACCACTGATTTCACTGATATTCTGAGTCCCTTTGATAAGATGTATAAAGAGAGACTACATTTCTGAGCAAAGACTTTGTAAAAGAACACATTCAAGCAATTCTCCTGTGAATTTTCACAAATGTATGCAATCCATCTGTCTTGAGGATACCAGCACATTGTCTAAAGTGTCCACTACAGGAGCCATGTTGATAGGAAGCTCACTTCAGGAACAAACTATTACTTTTCTCGGTGTCCTCCAACACCTCTATAACAACAAGGATGATCAATCATGTGTGTTTAACATTGGTAGTTTTGGAATCATTCTGGAACTAGGTTCCTACAGGGTGCACATTGTCTCTTTTCACAGTGTCTAGCAGTAATTTGAGATCTCTTTTGAATTTATTATCAATATATATCCGGCATTTATTCTGTCTGTTCATTCTGCATTCAGGGAGCACCAGGTGAGCCAGGTCTTTCCATCATTGGACCAAGAGGCCCTCCTGTAAGTAGTTTTCACTCAGCGGTTGTAGCTAAGTTAATAATACCATCCTTCATCACAGAGGATTGTTGACCACAGTCATCACAAAGATGTCAGTGACACATGTGTGAAGGAATGTGGGTGGCTCACAAAGTATCAGATAGCAGGCAGAATGTAAACACACTCAACGTTTCAACAGTGAATAGTCAATTATCATCATTATCTTGACCAAAACAACAATATCCACCCTGTCCAGGTGAAGTTATGACTCGTAATGAATTCTCTTTCAAATATAGCTGACAGAATTTTTCAGGATACATCCTTTTTTGCAGCTACCCATGAGTGTGCACACTCCTCCTGGAGAGTCATAGACATTTTTTTAAAAATTCCAAGGCAGGGTGTAGAAAATGCTCTCAGAAGCTGAAGCCAATTTAGAGAGCTGTTCAGTCAGAAACAGTATAGAAGTTCCATGAACACAGGAGGTGAAGCTGTCTATCTCATACAGAAAGTCATTTCATCTCTGGGGTGAATGCTGGGAAATGTCGTTGGGAGGCAGAGGCTCACGTACACTTGAGTTAGCAGGTGGAGGCTGGGATTGTAAGCTGAATCAGTCTGAAGTGGGAAACCTCTGGGATGATGGTACTGAATGCTGAGGGAAGATCCACAAACATGATCCCTGCACAAGTCCAGGTGCTGGAGAATGACCAGTAGGTTTGATTCCCTTCATGTGAGACAACAGCAGCCTCTCAAATGTTGTCATGACTATAGATGTCAGCGTGACGGGCCTGTAGGTGTTTAGCCCTGGAATGGGGGCCTTCTTTGGAACTGGGATGATTGTGGAGTGTTTACAGCTGGAGGAGACTTTCTTGATGAGACAAAATACATGTACAATACATGAAGGTGAAAGATAACTCACAAAGTCCTTCTAATCCACTTAGTCATTCAATTATATATTCATATACTGTATATTCATTTTGGCTGGATATGCAACACTTGTCATTACTGCACTAAGTAAGCAAGAAGGAAGCTGTAGGAGACCTCAGACAGGAGTGATGGTTTGTTCATTTCAGCATCGATGGTCCTCCTAACCACAAAGAGTGGATTCCCACAGATCTAGCATGTTCACATCCTTCCAAGGTCCAGATCAACTTTAGCATACAGCAAAAAGGTCAGCACAATGTTTTAATGTGACTGCAAACTCTTTCAGGGACAACCTGGAACAAGAGGATTTCCAGGATTTCCCGTAAGTACAAATATGTTGTTTGTCAACCTGATTTGGAAAATTCTTATTAAAAACTCAAATATTTTATATTTCACTGACAGCAATAATTAAAGAAAAAAATAAAAGATTGTTATCAAGAAACAAGGTGGAACATAAAAATGATGGATTCTCCTCATTGAACTTCCATCCATCTGCTTCCGCTTATCCGGGGACAGGTCGCGGGGGCAGCAACCTAAGCAGGGAAGACCAGACTTCCCCCTCCCCAGCCACTTCATCCAACTCTTCCGGGGGGATCCCGAGGCGTTCCCAGGCCAGCTGACAGACATAGTCTCTCTAGCGTGTCCTTGGTCTTCCCGGGTGCCTCCTAGCAGAGTGACGTGCCCTGAACACCTCACCAGGGAGGCGTCCGGGAGGCATCCTAACTAAATGCCCGAGCCACCTCATCTGGCTCCTCTCAACACGAAGGAGCAGCGGCTCTACTCCGAGCCCCTCCCAGATGGCAGAGCTTCTCACCCTGTCTCTAAGGGAGAGCCCAGCCACCCTGCGGAGGAAACTCATTTTGGCTGCTTGTACCCGCAGTCTTGTTCTTTTGGTCACTACCCAAAGCTCATGACCATAGGTGAGGGTAGGAACGAAGAGCGACCGGTAAATTCACCGTGGTGGTAAATTCACCACAACGGACTGGTGCAGAGTCCGCATTACTGCAGACGCCGCACCGAGCCGCCTGTCGATCTCCCGCTCCATTCCTCCCTCACTCGTGAACAAGATCCTGAGGTACTTGAATTCCTCCACTTGGGGCAGGATCTCCTCCCCGACCCGGAGGAGGCACTTCACCTTTTTCCAGCTGAAACCATGGCCTTAGATTTGGAGGTGCTGATTCTCATCCCGGCCGCTTCACACTCGGCTGCGAACTGATTCAGCGAGAGCTGGAGGTCGCGGGCCGATTGAGCCAACAGGACCACATCATCTGCAAAGAGCAGAGACCTGATCCTGAGGTCACCAAACTGGACCCCCTCAATACCACGGCTGTGCCTAGAAATTCTGTCCATAAAAGTTATGAAAGGGCGGCCCTGGCGGTGACAAAGGGCGGCCCTGGCGGAGTCCAACCATCAATGAAAACGAGTTCAACTTACTACCGGCAATGCGGACCAAGCTCTGACACCGGTCATACAGGGAGTGGACGGCCCTTATCAGGGGGCCCGACACCCCATACTCCCAGAGAACCCCACACAGGACTCCCCAAGGGTCGAATACCTTCTCCAAATCCAGAAAACACATCTGGACTGGTAGGGCAAACTCCCACACACCCTCAAGAAGCCTGCTGAGGGTGTAGAGCTGGTCCACAGTTCCACACCCAGGATGAAAACCACATTGCTCCTCCTGAATCCGAAGTTCAACTATCCGGCGGACCCTCCTCTCCAGGACACCCAAATAGACCTTACCAGGGAGGCTGAGGAGTGTGATCCCCCTATAGTTGGAACACACCCTCCGGTCCCCCTTCTTAAAAAGAGGGACCACCACCCCAGTCTGACAATCCAGGGGCACTGCCCCCGATGTCCATGTGCTGTTGCAGAGCCGGGTCAGCCACAACATCCAGATCCTTAAGGAACTCTGGGCGGATCTCATCCACCCCGGGGCCCTGCCACCAAGGTGTTTTTTGACCACCTCAGCAACCTCAGCCCCGGAGATAAGAGAACCTGCCTCTGAGTCCCAAGGCCCTGCTTCCTCACTAGAAGGCGCGTCGGTGGGATTGAGGAGGTCTTCGAAGTATTCTTTGTATCGATCCACAACGTCTCGAGTCGAGGTCAGCATCCCCACTGTACACAGTGTTGACAGTGGACCGCTTCCCCCTCCTCAAATGCCGGATTCTGGTGCAGAATCTTTTCGAAGCCGTCCGGAAGTTGTTCTCCATGGCCTCACTGAACTCCTCCTATGCCCCCCCTCAGCGACCACCGTAGCTGCATTCCGCTTGGCTTTCTGTCTTCTGCCTCAGGAGTCCCACAGGCCAAAAAGGCCCAGTACGACTCCTCCTTCAGCTTGACGGCATCCCTTACCGCCGGTGTCCACCCGCAGGTTTGGGTATTGCCGCCAAGACAGGCACCGACCACGTTACGGCCACACCACCGATCGGCCGCCTCAACAATGGAGGCAAGGAACATGGTCCACTCGGACTCAATGTCCCCCGCCTCTACCGAGACAAGGTCGAAGCTCTCTCGGAGGTGGGAGTTGAAGCTCCTTCTGACAGGAGAGAGCCCTGGTGACCCACGTCCAGGCAAGGGACGCTTGGAACTATATGTGGTCATCTTCATAAGGGGTCTTGGGCTACACTTTGTCTGGTTCCTCCCACCTAGGACCAGTTTGCCATGGGTGGCCCTACCAGGGGTATAAAGCCCCAGACAACTGAGCTCCTAGGATCACTGAGACACGCAAACCCCTCCACCACGATAAGGTGGTAGCCCGAGGAGGGGCCTCATTGAACCTGTTCGTTCTATATTTTGATGTTTGTTTTCCTGAGCGACTGAAAGCTAAAACTTAACTAACTGAAACCAACATTTTATTGATTTTAAAAAGATGATATGTATTTCTGCATTTTGATTAATCTGACTTGATTCAATGTCAATACTTCACTAACACTCAAGCAAAATATTGAATTTGCCAACCGGTACTGACATCCTCTGTTTAGAACTGTGGCTGAGTTGGACTCGTCACTGATGATTTAATGTTGTAAATGTTCATTCATGTCTCATTCATGCTTATTCATCCCTTTCTTCCATATTCTAGGGTCCAATTGGGTTGGATGGCAAACCGGTGAGTTCATAGTTTCCTTTTAAAATATGAGATAATGTAAATGAATTAATTGAAATAGTCAAAAAATTTGATTGACTGTTAGACAAGATTAACATAGTTATTACGATGCTGTTTGGTTCTGTTATGGACATTTGTTGAAAGAAGCTGTCTCAGTTGTATTTACTGTGATATTTTTCACACAGGGTCACACCGGAGCCAAGGGGGACATGGTCAGTGATTTGGTTTTGATACACATACTTGAGCTGTGGTTTTAGTATCATCACCACCTCCAGCGGTGGAAACAAGGTTTAATATACACCAAGCAAACAAACCATGATGGCCACTGAGAGGGGAGGTTAATAATACTGATGAAAATGGCCGACAGGATGTGAGCTAGTTTGACAGGAACCAACATGTGATGAACCGGGTCAGAACACCTCCAGTCTGCAGCTCTGGGCTGTCCCTGCTAGGCAGTAGTGATACATGGTTACACAACATAGTAGGTTGCGTTATGATCACTTTAGTGAAATTGCTACCAGACAAAGGAACAAACATTTCTGTTATGTATTCTCCCTCGGCAGAGTTAAATCTGATTACTCTTTGTGTTTTCACTCAGGGTGAGCGCGGCCCTAAAGGACTTCCAGTAAGTTTCTGAGTACACTGTTTTCATCTCTTCAAGATGACAGCCTCACCCCTGGTCTTACTTTGATTTTTAGGGGGAACCTGGACCCAAGGGAGACAAGGTGAGAACTCAGCCTATCACTGACACTCTGCCCCTATGATGGAGGCTCGTTCCTGCTTTTAAAACTAAACCAAACTATTACTACTAAGCTGCCATATCGACTGGAATTAAAGAATGGAATAAACATTGTAAAATGTCTGCACTGGCCTTTTTATTCTGGAACTAATTCTAATGGATAGCTGAAAAAACAACAAAAAAAGAAAAACAGGCTTTGTTTTTTTTTTTAAATTTGTCTTTATTCTCCAGGGAATTTGTGGAGACTATACACACAGGGTAAGAAAGCAATACACACAACACACACTCTCTCCCTTTTGTCATCTTCTGTTCAGTGTATAACTTTACACAGATCTAAATGTATGTTTTATAAGATCAGAACAGAAAGAGGTTCCAAGTAAATAGCAAACATTAGCCCCCATGTTTCTGTCACTGGTCATGAATGTGCATCGAAATCAAAAGTGGATCAGTGCTGCGTTAACATTGCTGTTTGGTGAGTACGCGTATATGCTAAGACTTAATACAATATATTTATGATTTTAAACGCGTTCCAGCCAATCACCAACCATCTCCTCGGTGACTGGAATGGGTTCGTTGTGTTCTGGTGCCCTAATGTTTTTGACCTTTGTTGTCTCCAGAGACTGGGACTTTTCACAGTGTATTCAGGGCGCAGCAGCTAGCGGATCCAGGGAGACACCAACAATTAGAGACAACAATGAAATTGCGCTGAACCCATACAGGAATGCATCATGCATCTTTAAACTTTCAGTTATTAAAATGCTTCTCATCAGATGACTGGTTTTGATTTGGAAGACTGCTCCCCAATGTTATCCGATGAGGTTTACTTCTAGTGTTTATTAATTGTCTTCATATGTCTTCAGGGACCCCTGGAGCCATCTAACCTGAGTGTCTGAGCACTCAGTGGTCACTCAAGATAAACTGTTTGGTTGTTGTTTTGTCTCTTGAAAATGTCAGCCACATCTTGAACTTATTCTTGCATTTTAGTGGAATATGTACGATAATAATTGAACAATTACATTAGAATTAGGGCCTAAATCAAATATCTTTGCATAAAATACACTCAGCAGTGTGTCACATGTCCACTGGGTGGCGCATTGAGGCTGTGTTCAGATGGATGAAGTTCATCCAGGAAAGAACAGCTTGAATATGAAATGGACTCTGGTTCTCTGTGGTTGGATAGTGGCTTCATGCTGCTGCGCCCAGCACTGACTGAAATGACCACTTCCTGGTGTGCAGGGCCTCTTTGTGCAGGATCTTCCTCTGAAAACCCTGGCTGCCTTGCGCTCCAGTCAGGCTCTCACATTGAAGGTTTGTGGGTGCCTCAAAACACCCTGGCAGATAACCCTCAGCAGGGGTGTCACCAAGTCATGCCGCAAAGAGAGGTCATGGCCAAGAGGTCAAGGTCAAGAGCCCCAACCCCTCATCCTCTGCTCTCCACCCCAGAACGATACAGTCTGAGCTACTGTAGCATCACTACTCAGAGTTTCCCTGCAGATGTTTCTCATTCCTAAAATCCATTTGATTGAGAATTAAGTTTTTAAACATGTGTGTCTATGATGACACATTGTCAGTACAGTTGTCTGAATATTTTCATTGACATAATGCTGAATATTGAAAATTGAATCCTGCATTCCTCATTAAAATTTTGACTTATTTAAAAAAATGACATGTAAGGATTGGAGTGTATGACTGGATTTTCCCTTTTGCTGTTGTGGTGGAAAGCTGGCAACAACGAGGGACTTTGCAGCACACTTGCCTACTTTAACTGCATCATTTCCCTCCTTATATTTACCAAGAACACATCGTATGTACAGTATTTCCATGATGTACATGACCTTGCGATCACTATTTAATAATCCATCGAACAGACTTTATAATACAACTATTTTACGGCTGAATTATTTGCCACATTGTTTATTGGAAAGTTGCTATATCCTCTCCATTTTTACCTACAAAGGCCCTAGCATGACATCATATATGGCTGAAACATCTGCATTAAACAACATGGAAATATATGCGCGATGTGTAAGGTAGGCAAGTTGCTGGCTGCTAATTCTGCTTGGTGTCGGTTGGGTCTTCTGAATGTGTAGCTTTGTCCTGAACTTGCTTCTGATCATGCTGGTCGTCTCAACAGAAGCGGCGTATTGTACAGCCTTGTGTTGGACAGTTGGCCACAGTAAGTCTGAAGCGTTCTGTTACTGCTCTACTCTTTGTGGCAAGACTGGCACCACCTCTGCTCCACTGCATTCTAGGGGCCTGCTTTGAGCTTTGTGGGGTCCATTGATGCACAGAAATATCGATAATACAGCAACAGGACAGACCAGGATGGGATTGGAATGTTTTCACACTCATCAAACCATGGCTGTCCATCAAGTGTCCCCTCTGAACTCCAGGCCCACAGTTTGCTTTTCTGGTGCCTCTGTTTTTCTTTTTTTTTTTTTTTGTCGTTCCAACCTTGTATCCTTCCCATTTCCTTGCCTCTCACTCACGTTTTATTTCTATTTTTCCTCCATATTCCCAATTTCTTCCTCCGTTCTTCTGGTTTTTCCTTTCTCTGGCCTCCTGGTGACCTTTCCTGTGCTTTGTGACTGCCCCTGTCAGATGTTGCCCATCACCGTGCGCAACATGCCCTCAATAAGCCCTCTAATCCTAAAACGCCTCAAGGTACAATTCTCTTTACCCCTCCCCCAACCTGTGGATGCCAACCGCTGCCATCCCTCAGCCAAAGCCGGCCAATCTTCTCTGTCAGCCTGCTTCATTCAGCGACTGGCTGCTATTGCTTCATAATCAACGCTTGATTATCATTTTTCATGGTGTCACATTGTTTAATAACACATGCAGTATAAATGCTGAAAGCTGCTTCTATCATTTCCATTTGGATTTCTTTAATATTGAATTGTAAATAATTATTTTCATAAAACAGAATTCCTTTGTACCCTAAAACAATAGCTTCCTAATTTTAAATGTTTCCATTTTCAAACTAACACAATTTATTGTCTTTATTTTTGGTGTATATCAGTGATTTGCTGTCAGGGTCAACACAGGTGGACACCCACCATCCCCCCACCCCTCATTTGAACACCCCACACATTTGAATCATCACTGGAGGTTCTGCCAAATATTTCTGCACTCCAAATTGAGTTTTTCACACAAATCAAATCCATGTACTGAGAAGCTGCACTACTGAAGGAACAGCGCAAAAACATTGGATATGAATTCCTGGTTGGCTGAGTTGGCATCCGCTGCATCCTTTTATTCTTTTGTGTTTGCTGCCTGCTCTGTGTCAGAAGACAGCTCTGTGTTTGCATACCAGGCTTTTGCTGCCACATACTGAAAATACACCAGACTAACATGCTGAAGAAAGTTAACGTTGTCTCCCGATGATTAACTGCTGGGAAGTAAAGTGGTCAAATAATGAAGAAAACATGCTTTCCCCATATATATCCAGCTGTAGTGCAATAGCAATATATTTATTACCCCTCTGGCATACAGTATATAAAGATGGATGGATTTTCTCCACTAATTTTTACAAAAATGAAGCCAAAGTAAACCGAAATGAAGCGTGGCCGTGTTGCACTGCTGGTAAGTGTAGTAGTAGACGTCAGATTTCTACTCACACTTCCACCTGACTTCACTCCAGAGTGCAGCTGTCAGCCATACACTGTTTTCTACACAATCAAATCATGAAAATAATACATACCAACACAGTTTTTATTAGTTTTTGTTTTGGCTCATGATGATAAGAGTAAAGCGATTCTGGGTACTCCAGCATCCCACCACTAGAGGAGCTCTCCCCTCATCTAGGAATCTGTAGAATGTGAATGGATCCTCATTAGGTCACAACAGAAATAACGCTGCGCATCCTGGCCCATGTAGCTTCCACTGGTGATGGGAAATTGGCCCTTCAGAGATTCTCGATGATCCTGACTGCTAGGCTCATTTGATGTTATCTTGACTTTGCATCAAGGCTTGAATATGTCAGCCTTATTACTGTCAGCTAAATAATATGTCAGAGTGATTTGAGAGACGCTCCTGGAATCATTGAAGCAAAGTCGTATTTGACATTTGAGTCAACTGGAGCAATCAGTCTGAATAACCAAGAATAAAGGACATGAACATCATATCCTACTAAAGCTACATTTTGCATATGTCATATTTATCCAATCATATGATGATATTGATCTAATCATAGGCTACAGACTCTCAAATAAAGTCCATGACTAGTCTCTGATGTGAGACATGACTCTTAATAACTGACCTCTCACTTCCTGATGTGGTTTTTCATCGGTTCCTGATGGTCAGCCAGGTTCTACAGCTACTCTCAGACCCTCATCAGAGTAGAGCTCAGAGTGAGAGCATGAATCTCCATGTTCACATATTAAAACCGCCTGCCTTGCTGCCCAGTTAACCCTCGTCTCTGAACGTCCTCCTCTGCACTTCTTTGCCGTGTGCTGAGAGCGTGTGTGTCTGGCATGGCCAGTGTGCTGACGTCCACACCAGCATGGCAGGTTGTAACTCAAGGTCTCTCAGCAGGGTGAGCCTGGAGCACAAGGACCCCCAGGACCTCCAGGGCCACCCGGAACCCCTGGGACCCCAGGGCTGAATGGAGCGAGTGGTCCACCTGTGAGTCCAGTTTGTTGCAGAAGATTTGAAAGACAGAATTTTCCATCCATCAAATACTCTTCAAAGCATTGACTGTAAACTCTGAGGCCCACGTGAATCTGGTATCTACAGACTCCTCGTCAGGACTGAGTTGAGTATTTACCTCCTTCTTTTCATACAGGGCAAACCTGGTGAACCAGGCAAACCGGGAAAAGACCCAAGAGTAAGCTTTGATCTGAGTAGTTCTCCAGGTCCAAACCTTTTTCCGTAAAATATTTCTTTTACATTAACCTTTGGATTTCTACTTTCTTTTAGCTTTTACCAGGACTGAAGGTAAACATGTTTCCTCACTCTTCCAACACTTCTCTCAAATCAACCTTGAGGTTTAGACATAAAAGCTGCATAGAGGTCTGTGGAGCTGAAGTCTGATTCGACACCAGGGTTTTCACACACCCAGAACAAGGGCTCGTGTCTTGGTCGCTTGGTCCAGAGCCATATTTGTATGTCTGGTGGACGTGCAGCTCAGGCTCAGTGTCCTGGCGCTCTTAAATTATATTTATCATTCATTTTTTCTGGACGTCTGCTGTTATATCTGACTCCGACCTCACACCTGTCATTTCTATCTGTCTCTACTTATCTTGTTTATATGTGAAAATCACGATAAAACTTTTAAACAATCATATTTCGAAATAGTGTTAATTTCAAGTTATAATGTAAAAGCATATTTTGAAATAAGGAGATAATTTCACATTAAAGTGTGAAAAATACTGTTAATCGTGCTGTGATTGTGGGATACGGAGCCCTTTTCTGTACGTGTGGCAGGAAAGGGCTCCTGTATGTATGGCAGCACCACATGGTGCTTCCAGCTTCGAGGATCATTTCAAAGCAGGGATGCAGATTGCAGCGCCTCTGTCATGGCCACGACCGTTTCCTTCAGCATTAGCATTAAAAACAGTCTGTTTGCAACAAGCCAGAGATGCATGTGGTTGCAATAGAAGACTTTACCAGGCATTAATCAAGAAATACATCTCAGCAGTCAATCTGTTCTCACATTTGTGCTTTTCTTTGTCTGTCAGGGTGAGCCAGGCGTTCCAGGACAAAAGGTGAGCTCATGGTTTACATTGAAACTAGAATCTGCTGCACAAATGTTGGTTTAGATCATGTCAATCAGCAACTGAGACGTTAAGAGGCTGCTGTGATGTGAACACAGTAGTAGTACACATTTGCACGAAGATGATGAGCTTTTCCACCTGTACCTTTCTCTGTCCTGCTCCAGGTAAACTCTCCAATGGAGTTCCCTTTACAACTGCCTTTGAAATGGATCAGCAGATGTCTGATTAAATGAAACAAATTCACTCAGAGTTTGATTAATAAAGAGATAACTCCAACCCTGTGAAATCAACAGCGGACAAATGACACAGAGATTGTAGACACACAAATACAGTGGTTCAATCTGAAATTCTGTTTCAAATGCCTGTTCTTCTCTCTGCAGGGCGACCGAGGTGAAGCGGGCCCCTCTGGACCTGGCGGCCCAAAGGTACCGTGTGCTCTGCTCACTTTCTGAGTCCTCACCACAGTTCAAGTCCTGACAGTTGGTTGTCTTCGGAGATTTCTTTCTTTCTTTCTTTCTAAAGCAAGCATTCAAAGGATGAAAATGTTCTTTTAAGAGAAGAGAGTTGTGCGTTATAGGGCCGAGCTGAGGTCTGAACATGTGGAAAAGTAAAGGTCGAGGATTTTCACAACCTTTTTATGGCATCTTGTCCTTTTGTGGACTGTAGCCGATAAACAGAATAAGTGCAGCCATATTCATTCAAAGCCAAACTTTTTTGGTGTCCTGAGCTTTTTTTTTCTGCTGAAATAACCCAATTTTATTGTTCATAGCAATTTTCAGCACCATGCTCCAGTGCAAATGTGCAAGAGATAACAGCAAAATAGTGATTGAACAGGATTTTACTGACAAAGTCAAACATGAAAACAATATCGTAAAAGAACTTCTGACCTCACAAAATGATGCAGACAACATCTGCTGCACCGTCGTTGGGTTCCAGCATCAGCTGGGTGGAAAGTATCTGTTATAATGATCTCAGTAAATAGAATCAACACGCACACATGCACACACCCACACACATGCACACACACACACATACATGCACACACACATACTCGGAAGAAAAGCAAAGGCTCAAACAGTGACTTTGAGGCTTTGAAGGGTCAGAGTGAGCTATGCTCCAAATACTCCCCACGTGCGCGCCCTTTCCACAGCTTAGGAGGCTTCCTCTAGAGGACAAACACGTGCACGTACACAGCAACTGTTGCAAATCAGTCTGTTATTATTACTGTAGTAATGAGGAAAGTCGAGCCTGAGAAGGAAGTCATGTTTGACCTCCCAGCCACAGTATCAGTAGAGTGCAGCTGTCAATAAAGACATTTGACTCTGCTTTTATGGAATCCATCAAAGAAAATAGAATTTATCTTAAAAAAATATACATGAACATGTTAAATCTGATGCATGAACCAGCGAGAAACCATATTTAGAAATAATTTAGATATTTTCACAAGTACACTGGCAAAAATTAAGTGCAGCTCAACACCTGGATGTAAAAGGCTGATCTGTACTATTAAAATCTGTCTCTGTGCGAATATTCTGTGTTTTGAGGGGGGGGGGGTAGTCCTGTTTCTTAGTGTAGGACTAATGGATTTATGTTTGGGTGGGCCCTCTGACACGTCCAGACTTTACAAAAAACAATTAGAGGTTATTTCTACACAAGAATGTACAATAACCTGAATTATCCACACAATAATTGGTATATTTCTGTTCCCATGAGGACGTCCACGTCTGACAGTAACATCAGGATCAACACACTAACTAAACCGAAACAACTAAGTTGCCTTAGTAAGCAAAAACTCTAGCTCTTGGAGGAGGAGCACAGGTAGTTTTATGGAGCTTTCAGGAGATATATAAAGTATAAATATGCTAACAATGTCTATATGAAGGTAGTTACTAAGATGAGAGTAACTCCTGAGGAATGTATAGTAATGTTTTTAATGTAATTTGTAAACCAAAAAAACACACATGCACACACATGCACACACATTCACACGTAGTCTTCCCTGTGTGAACCTCTTCTTTATTTTGTATTTTTTTTCCATTTGAAATAGTAGCAACACTACAGATTACAGAGGAACTGAAGAATCTTTCTTTTAATTTTTTTAACCGCTGGTTTCAGATGTAAATGAGTTTTTCTATAAATTTGAACACTGTGACCATGTGACCAAGACTATTGTTTTCTTTTCTTCTTTGTCGTTTGGTTTGGTTAACGTTTGGTTGTTGAAGGGAGAACCAGGTTTCTCTGGCACTCCTGGCTTAAAGGTAAAGTCCTCTTCACATCAGTTATAGCTCAATTTGCTGCTCTTTCTTCATGCCTTCTTTTACTGCAAAGGGACAGGCTGGCATTCCTGGTACCCCTGGCATCCCTGGCAAGAGGGGCTACAGGGTAGGCCTGAGTGGAACCAGCACCCTAACAGTCTTGTCCAGTCTTGCTTATTCTTTACTCTGTTGCCAGTTGAAGCCCAAGACTAGAATAATATCTTGATATATATATATATATATAAACACACACACTATAGTGTTAATGATTTCACAAACTTTGTTGCAGTGTTCTGGACTCCATGACTGACTCCTTCATGATTTATTCTCCTAATCATGCCACCATGACTCCATCATAACAGAGCAGTTTAGGAGTGAACTTTACTAACAGCACGCCACTGTCACATGTCGTCACATGTGTGATTTCATATTTGAATCATGCTTGGGAAAGATTTAAATATGATTTTTGGGGATTATTCATTTGTCCATTTATTCTTATCCCTGGCTTCCCTACAGAGGTGTTTCTTTGTATTTGTATTCATGTTACTCACTGCTTGACTGATTGTATCCAGAATATAAGAAATATAATATTTAAAAGGACATAATTCTAAAAGTCAGACCATTTGTGACGCTGGTGAAATTAGCTTGGTGAGTTAAACTTTTCTTTTTTTTGTCTACTGCAGGGAGAGAAAGGAGAAGCAAGTAGTACCCTCCAAGGAATTAAAGGAGAGCCAGGTTCCCCAGGACTGCCAGGCCTAATGGGTCCAAAGGTAAAGTCTGATTAGGATCTGCACATCTGCTCATTAAGAGGATTATATATGAAGAAAAACTCAAGTCAGTGTATTTGATTCCTCATACAGGGTGACAAAGGGGAACATGGAGAGAAGGTCAGGGGAAAAAACTGCATGTTTCAAACCATTGTTAGGAAAACATTTATAAACAATCTAATCATTACCTTTCGCCTACAGGGGGAAGTCGGCCCTCAAGGCCCAGCTGGACCACGAGTATGCTGACACTGTGAAACATATCACAAATTTCATGTCATACATGTCTTTATGATCTTTGTTTTTGTAGGGTCCACCGGGTCCTACTGGAGAACCAGGAAAAACAGAAATGAACAACAATGACAATGTATGAATTTCTCATTTATCTCAACACGTTTACATGCAGACATACTCGAGCCTAAAAAACAAATTCAAAAAGTTAATGATATTTTCGTTTTCCTCCAGGACATTCGTAACATACCTCTGATGGTAGGAACTTTCTACAGTGTCTATTGCAGCATGTAAAAACATTCAACTTTTGAAAAGAAAGTGACACTGACTGGTGCTCTTCTTCTTCTTCTACTTCAAGGGACCTCCTGGATTACCAGGACCCCCAGGACTCCCTGGGACAAAGGTTGGATGCATATTCATTCTTTATCTTTTTTGCTATTTTTGGTCACGCACCTACAGAAAGACCAGCATTAAAATCATTCATCGTCAGCAAATCAAAATCCAAACTGCAGTAAAGAGATGTTGTCCAATAGCACCTGGTCAACACAGAGGTGTCTTCAACCATGTCCATTTACTTGAGAATTCAGTCTTGGTGTTTCCTCAGGGTGAAGTGGGTCTACCAGGCGCACCAGGACTTGATGGAGAGAAGGTAATAAGTGTTGTAAAAACTATACAATAACAATACCACTACAGTCCAACCCAAACACGAGCCAAGATGAAGTTTTCATGCAGCCCCAGACCTGAAGGTGTTTGACAACGTGGCTCCCTGCTGAAAGTTCAAGTTGGTTGTTGAAAAGTGAAAAGAAAAAGCTTGTTACTTCGAAGTTACTTCGAAGTCTACTTAAGTAGAGTGGTGGAAATAAATTGCTTACATTGATAGTTTTGTTCATGTTCACTTTGAAACGTGTAATTTCAGGGACCCCGTGGGAAGCCAGGAGAACTTGGTCCTGCAGGTCCACCTGGTCCAGAAGGTCCCAGGGGCGAGGTTGGTGTCATGGGATACCCAGGCCTCAAAGGAGAAAAAGGAGACATGGGTCCATCTGGATCACCTGTGAGTGACAGTGTTGAGCACATAACACACCACATTACATGATGCCTTGGGGTT
The DNA here is from genome assembly GCA_015343265.1 of Pao palembangensis. NCBI lineage: Eukaryota > Metazoa > Chordata > Actinopteri > Tetraodontiformes > Tetraodontidae > Pao > Pao palembangensis. The sequence continues at coordinate 12,134,756 of CM027083.1, read as the reverse complement.
CTCTCACCACAGCTGGAGCTCACATCTGTAATTATCCAGAGAGAAGGCCCTGGTTCCTACAGCAGCCTTCTTATTATCCTATTAGAGATTCACTCACTTAGAAGAGAGACCAAGAACAACACTGAGGTTCTTTTTTCAATTGCTGTGGTAGGAAGGCAGAACCTACCCCCAGATGACATTCATTCATTCATTCATTCATTCATTCATTCATTCACGACAGGCTCTTCTTTTTCTATCTGCTTCCACTTCCACTTCCTCACTTACAGAGCTGCTGGTGACAGAAGACAGGCTGGACCTAGCTGCACTTTGGATCATTAACAGCACAAATTTTTAATTGCTGCATTAGAAGACATTAGAGAGAACATATTCATAAAAGGGATATTTGATGGATTTGCCTTTTGTCTTAAACAACAGAAACTCACAAGGATCGCCTCCCTACACTTTGGTGTTAACTTTTTAAAAACAGTCTCACACACAGTTGTCACACTGTAATTTATTTAACAACGCTGAGTAATTAAAAAAAAAGGCAGCAGATGAGGCCGGATGTAATGTTTACGTCTGACATATTTCTTTAAATATAAAATAAATACACAATTTATTCTTTATAACACACACACATTCTTTAAATCTAAGATGAAGAATTAAATTTGTCCCTGAATTATTACCATCCACCTCTATCATCGTATTTATCTCCCCTTCCTTGTTCTGTAGGGTTTAGATGGCCCTACTGGTGAAAAGGGGGCCACAGGGGCCCCGGGCTCTATTGGATTACCTGGTGCAATGGTATGCAAGCATGTCCCTCATGCAGCATCTCTCTGGACGCAATCTCTGTTCTGCCAAAGGGGGAAAAGAGGGAATTCTACTTTGTGTTCACCCAAGTGTTAAATGATGCAACCATGGAAGATACTAATATTGTCTTTTTCTGTGTTTTTTTCTTTGTCGTAGGGTCCCAGAGGTGAACCAGGAGGAGGAGGAAGATCACAAATGGTAGGTCATTTGTCCACAGATCTGTTTAGTGCATGTAAACTACACCTGGTTTACTCGCAGGTTCATGAACTCTTTCTGTACTAAAATCTTGCTGCTTGTGTTTGTGTGACTGTTTTCAGATCTACGGTCCTCCAGGGCCACCAGGACCTCCAGGACCGGTTGGTCCTGCAGTAAGTCAGCATTTTATTGAAGATCTAATGATTGTCCCAACAGGACAAGTGTCTTACTGTCCTTGAAATCATAGAAGATACAGTCTGGAAACAGTGACCGTGTGTCCTCCTTTGGCATCTTTACCTCTGGGGCCCATTTCAGAAAGTGGGTTTAGCGAAAACTCTGGGTTAATTTGTTGTGATTTAAGAGAAACTCAGGGCTTTTGGTTTCAGAAAGCAGGCTCACTGTAACTCTGAGTCAGTTACCCTAGTAACATACGCTTTCAAATGGATCTGCTCGCGAGCAGGTTCATTCCAAATAACCCTGACTTTCTGCTGCTCTTGAAGCCTGCAGACTGCCGGGAGAGGAAGATCCGCCCCCGATTAAACGTTTGAGCCCTGATGGGAACTTCTTTGAGCGTTAACGATTCATTTGCACCCTCGATAGTTTATTCAACAGCATTCTCAGCCCTCACATCCCTTATGTTTTGCAAATTGGCTATGAGTTCGGAGCGAATTCTTGGTGTTGTGATTCGTTTTTTTTATCTTTTTGTGCCACCTTTTTTTTTGTTTTTTTTTTAAATATATCGCTGAGCATGTGTCCAAGGTAACCGTCAGGCTGTCATAAACGTTACTCTTGCGTTCAAACGATTTTGAAACACGTTTGTAGTCTTAAAAATTCCCAGTCAGCCCAGACATCTGATGGAAGTGTTCCACAGGATTGCAAATATCAGTTTAATCAATAAATAGATTGATATTTGAAAGCAACAGCAGCCAATTACATAGAACTCCTTCTGCTACTAGAAAAATCAGTGTGTTAAATACTGACAGTGACGGGATTGCTGACGATTTGGCTTTTTCTTTGTTTAGGTAATTTCTCTAATTAAGTAAATATAGTCATCACAGTTAAATGAAGCGACTGAACGCTGTTTAATGAGGACAGGCTAAACACCACCATCATAGCACACACAGAATAGAAATGTTAAATGAGTGGAACGCACAAGAACAAACATTTTTTTTGTTTTTTTTAATCTCCAGTTAATAATCACACATGGACTCGGTCAGCAATTTTCAGCCATATGATGTCTTTTGCTGCTGCCGCAGTATTATTATTTTTTCTTGAAAATATGCACATTTTTGGTGTATGTGGTCATGAAAGGGAGAAGTGTGACGATCAAGGTTTTTTTTTTTGCACTTGTTGCCATAGTGAATCACGTTTTCTGCGTTCATTGATATGGCTTTTTATATCCTCGTGCACGAGCGTCACTCAGGGTAATTGTGGCTCAGAGTTCAATTGTTAACACTTGATCTGAAACCAAAAACTCTCAGTTGCACATTTCAGAGTATGGCTACCCTGAGCTTTGGTTCTGACCCCTAGTTTGGTAAACCCGCTTTCTGAAACGGGCCCCTGGTTTTTCAAGCTGCTTTTGTGGTCTAGGGTCATTTTCAGTCCCTGCCAGGCTGTAACATCAAACCAATGCAAACCTGGAAGTCTACAGTCAACGTTGTTGTGGGGATGGGTTTACATTTCCTTGGAAGCAGTTTTCTGATAGTTCCAGTTGAATGATAGCTTCAGTTAGGACTTCTGCTAGTTTGGTTAAGTCAAACAAACATTTACAGTCATTATACTGTATTTCAGCACCAACTGTATTTCAGCACCAATTGTAATTCTGATTTTCGCTGTAGTTACAAATTAACCAAAGTAACTAAAATGATCTAAGCCAACAGTTGATCCCCACTTTCATGCTGACTTGACCTCCATCATCCACAGCACAGACCCAATTTGGTATGTTTTATATTGCAAGAAAAAATATACAGAAAATTAAAGATGCTGAAAACAAACGCATGTGGTCAATTGCATGTTTATTAATGAATTACTCAACATTAGTGGAAATAAACATTTTGAAATGACTATATTTCTATTATTTCTATTAATGACTATATTTTATTATCACCAAACGGCGATGGCAGTCTGACAGTTTTGACTATCTTCAGTAATTGTTGGATTTTGTTCCATTCAGGGATCTCAAGGACCATCAGGACCCAAGGTCAGATATTGATAGTCACATGCTTATTTTATTACATACCTTCCTTTATTAATATAGAAAAACATACCCTATACAAATATATAAACCCTATAAATAACAGTCCACAATGCTACAGGGAGAGCCGGGATTTGGCATCAGAGGTGAAAAAGGAGCCACAGGTCAGAAGGGTGACAAAGGAGACAGAGGCCATCTTGGACTTCCTGTAAGTACTTACTGCATGTTGGGATTGATTTATTGTTAGATATTAAATATTCTCTCATCTAATTTGTATGGATTTGTTAGACGGTTGTTGGGACTATGCATCAATGCAAATATCTTTATATGATATTGGTAAATTATTGGCATATATTGATATTGGTTGTTTTGACACTTTATAGTCAATAATATTACTATATTATTGGATGCAGGTTTCATATTGTCATAATTCTGTTGCATGGAATGGGGGGTGTCAAAGCAATCCAACTGCATTTCAATATCCAAGTTTTACCTTCTTTGCATTTGTATTTGAAATATATTTTCATAAAATTATTTTCTGCTCATTTTTTAAAGTGGTGACTATCACTTTCAGGTTTTCATTCTTTGTTTCTGATTCAGTCATTTATTTATCTTCTATAACTAGGAGTCCTGGGAATTTAAGATATTTTGAAATCAGCTAGAATATTATTGTGCTGTAGGAGTGGTGGTATTTGAGGTTAGAGTGTGTGGATGTGGAAACAGATTCACATATATATGTATATCTAACTTTGGTGCTATCGAAAGATGCCAATTTTCCAGAAAACTAGTAGCTGTTTGACAGTGGCTTTGGTATCCGTCAGACCACAGAGCAATAATCTGACCTCTGACTTCATCCACCATGACCAGCGCAAATGTTACTCACATTTACTCTGACTCACTGTACTGTCATGTCCTCCACTTCCAACACCCACCATTTTTCATCATCTCAATATGGTTTTTTGAAGTCACAAGTCACAGCTTCACTCACCCAGCCCTCACCTCCCCATCCTATACCCCCCCCACCCCCACCCACCCCACTATGTCTGCTCTCTAACTATATACAACACTACACAGGGGGCTCATGGGTTAGACGGCAGACCCGGTCCAGTGGTGAGTGGTGCAAGTCCTGCTCTGGTTCCCTCACCATCTCCTCCTCCTCCTGATCCTCTTCTTCCTGCTCCACCCCCCTGCTGCAGCTTGCCTGCTGTCTGCTTGTCATGTTTGCTTGCTTGATCACTTTCCATATCTGTTCTGTCTCTTTCCTTCAAGTAGCTCTGTGGGTACTGGACTGTTGGGCTGGTTTGGGCTCTGAGGATAGCTAGACTTTCACTAAAGATATCACATAACAATAACTGGATTAGAATCGGACTTGGACAGATATAGAATAATAGAGTTAATTTCAAGAAGATAATTACCTTTGACATAAGCGGTTAGTACTAGGGCTACAGCAATCGATTATTTTATTAATCGAGTATTTTATTGATTATTCTTGCAATTAATCGAGTCATCAGATGAGAAATATGCTGCGCACTCTGCAACTTTTTTTTTTTTACATTACTCTAACTTTAAAAAAAAGCATCTGTAAGCATCTGTAACGTTCTTGTTCCGTTGAACATGCTCAAAATAATATCAAACTTAGATACGGCGTTAATTAAACTGACTGCTTTTACAATTTAACTAAGTTCAGGCTTTAACAATCTCACTATAGAACTTTATTTTCCGTGGATTATTATTATAATATAATTATCTTAAGCAAAACTTAAGAGCCTTAAGGGCCTTAGCTTGCTGTTTCTGGTCCGATCTGCGGACTTTTAGCAGAGACCAGATGTTTCCCTTGGAGGTGCTGCAGCAGCAGCATTTGTGCTATTATGCTATGCTGACTGCATCTTACAGTAGACACGCTGCGTTTTCTTTTTAATGTTAAATTCTTTGTGATTTGTGCCTCACTTCAATCTTTATTGATCAGCAGCTGAAGCAGCGAGCACAGCAGAAATGATGATCCATCCCAAACACAGTGCGAAGTTAGTGGAACGAATTTAAACAAAACTTTGACATAAATAATTTTTATCAAAGCTTTTTCATAATCAAACTACTCCAATTATTCGATTAATCGTTTCATCCCTGGTTAGTACAGTCAAATAAAAGCACAAACATATAAAATTCCTGACCAGCTTAGTTTGTATTAGGATTTCACTAGGGGAGGTTAAGGGCTATGAAGTCACTTGTTTGTACAATAGGGGATCTCTGATAGGGACAAATCCTCAGTTCCAAGTCTTGCTTCAACAGATTCCTTCCCAGACCCTGTCCCAGCAGTGGATTGCAGATTTCCCTCAGCTAAGAACTGTCCAAAAAGGAGCATGTAAGGATGTCTTTGTTGCATGTAGAGATGATCTGTGGATTTGAACAGCTGCATTGCATTCAGAATTGCACAGTGCCGTTCTCTCCAGTCCTGATTGCTGCACAGGCAGGAACCTACAGTCTTTGACATTTTATTCCCTTTCCTGTCTTTTTAACAGTTTGGGCAGTAGTTCAACAAGCTTGCTGTGTATTATTGAAGATGTTGGGACAATAACTGATGTTTGAATGGCTCTTCGCTCTATTTTGCATATCTGTTCGTGTCCAACAGAAGGCTTGTTGATTTACTGTTTAAGGCAATGATTGGTTTACTTTCTCTACTCGTGTTTGTTAGTGTCAAAATAGTAATCACAGTATTTACCTTTTATGCACAAAAGGGTCTAATAGGACCAGCAGGTATGCCAGGACCAGCAGGACCAAAGGGAGAGAGGGTGAGCGTCTACTACAGTATATGTTTGTTTTCTGCTTTTATTTTTACAGAAATATATGTTTAATTGAGAAATTCTGCACTCTGGATTGTCTCAACACTGAAGGGTGAAAAAGGAGATGCTGGATTACCAGGACCAACTGGGCCTCAAGGCATCCCTGTAAGTCTTTTAGAATAAATACGTGTGGGATTCCTGTTTGGTGTATACAGAAGGTACTGAGGAGTATTGTTATGGAACACGTGATTAAATCAAATAAGCAAATCAAATGTATTCACAGCCCAGAACCACAAACAGTATTTGCCTCAAAGGGCTTTACAATCTGCACAGTTGTGACCCCTCTGACCTTCGACCCTCGATCAGAGTCAGCAAAAACTTAAACACTTTTAGAGAAAACAAAGAGCCTGAAGGAGAGCCACAGATGAGGGATCCTGCTCTCTGGGATGGACAGAGAGGAAGTAGAAGCAAGAGATATACAGTAGGAGTCGGTGTTTAATCTGTCCGTGGAAGAAGGGATCAGTGGTGATGGAGCACAAGGCTATGGGGCCAGGAGCATCTTCACATGTCCTCATATGAAACTCTCGGCTACTCCACCTGCAGATCTTGATGGACCATATCTGAAATCAGAAAGACTAGAGGAAGACAGCAGGTTTATGTATATATACATTTATTAAAGATATGCAGTGTGTGTGTGGGTTCCGTCTGTCAGTGAAGTCTTTGTCTTTTACCAATACATGTCAACTCTCTACAAGAGTACAGTCGCCAAACACTCACTAAACTCCGACCTCTCCCACATCCTGAGCCCGCGCGCAGGAGAGCTGAGCAAAAAGTGGGAGAAAGACAACGTAGAGGTGTCTCTCCAAATGAGGGATAGTTGGTGTCTCTATCAGACAATCATGAAAGCTACTAAAGTCCAGCTTCTCTCGGATGTCATTTCCTCTGTCACCATCCTTGTGTTCTTTTTGAAACTGTAGACTCTGATATTAATGCCCCTAATTAGCCTGCCTGGTGAACGCCACAGAAGTGTCTAAAAACTATCTGAACTTTTGTAGCAGTAAGGTTTCGAGCATTAGGGTCCTTGTTCGTCCTCCTTCCTATGACATTTCCATTTCAGCCTCATGCTATGCTCTGATGAAGAAACCTGGGTTAGACATTTCTGCACTTTCTAGGCTAATCTCCAGGCTATCCTTTTTTTTTTTTTGTGGAGAAAATAATTTTCTGACAAGTCAGTTTTAGATTAGCAAAATGGGATTAGGGGTAAGTACCAAAATCCTCAATTTCCAAGTAGTGGTGGTGGTCGTTGCAGTAGTAACATCATAATAGTTTTATCTTGCTTTTTTCAACTTGCTTGTTTTTTTAACTTTTCACTTTTTTGTTTTTCGCTTTGGCACGTGGCCTACATTTAGCTCCACCTGCTTGTCAGCTGTTCTTCCGTTGACCCAGCATTTCAGCTGAATCACATTTTCAAGAAGGATTGTATATTTCAGCTATAGAGGCAGCTCCTCCCATCTGGTTGTGCAGCGCTTTGCTCACAGGTTTCTCTGAATTCTTCCACATATTATATTATATTTTTACAGAATTCTTGCCACTAAAATGATGTTTGTTTCATGGTTCAACTGGTTCATGCCAAAAAGAATCTGCTCTTCAATAACGCAGATGAAATCATGGCCAGTATGGTATTTGGTTTGCACCCCAGGGACACCAAATGAATGAAATACTTTTTGGGGGTGGACCAAGTCTTGTTAAAGAGAAGCTGGTAAAGGCAAATATTATGTTACTTAACGTGGGTCATTACATATTTGTTCTTATTTGTGCTTATTTGTAGGGTATTGTTGGACCACAAGGACTCAAAGGGAATCGGGTAAGCTGATGATGATGATTTGATCATAGTTACTATGGAACAGCCTGCAATTACCTGGAAAATGTGTTCGTGAAAGAAAAAGAATATTGTTGCAGCTGGTTTTTAAGGCTTAATGAGGCCATCTAAGCTGTACTAGGAATAGCCTCTCCAAGAAGATGTCAATCAGAACTACATCTTTCTTTGGTATATATTTTCATTCTGTATTAGAAGGTGGGCCTCTCTGCTGAACCTTAAAATAAACAGTTGCAGTCTGTGGAGAAGTACTTAAATTCAGACTTAAGTTTGAGAGACTGGATATCAAACTCATTTTTTATATCTGGTAAATATTTGAATTTTAACAATGAGAATATGACCTTAAGATGAACATTTATACCATCATGCTATCATAAAGTACATCAATAAACAGTTTTCTATCTGCAGTAGATTGTTCCAGAAAATTATGAAATCCAAAGGGAATTAAATACTTTGCCATTTAAGGACACTTTAAAAGGCTAATAGTGTTGCCAGTTATTAAAAATACTTAAATGTATACTTTCCATTAATGCACATAATAAACATAGATTATCAAATTGAAATGACATTATTACTGTTATTATTACTCTAGCCCTGAAGTTACATAATGAGATTCATATCCATCTTTCTCCCAAATTTGGGGCATTTTATCATAAACTTGTGATTTCTATGTACCGTACTTTTTTTTCCTCAGAGAATGTCTTCTTGTTTCCTTCCCTGTAACATGTGACTTTTTTTAATCTTTCCACTCCCATCTCTTTCACAAGTTTTCACCTTTAATCTCTCAACAAATTCAACTGGCCTGAAAACAGGAAGTTATCCGATTGAAAACAGCTGATAATCAGTCGAGAATGTGACTGTCCAGTTGAAGGTGTTGATGACAAATCTGTGGGACTGTTGCTGTTTTTACTTTTTGTCCTGTCTTCCTTTGTTTCCGCAGGTCTTCCTATCCCCTTTTACTTCCCTCCACCTTGCTCTGTGGCCCATGGCCCTTTTTTTTGCCGGGGTTGCCCTCTCTCCCTCTCACAAACCTTGGCCTTCTGCTCCTCTTCCTCCTGCATTCTAATGATTGGGTTAATATTCCTCCTCTTACACCTCCTAATGACCTAATTGCCAACCCCAATTTAACAGACTTCTTCCTTGCAAGCCTTCATGCACTCCCTCCAACCCTTCATCCTCCCTTCCCACTCTGGCCAGCAGTGCTCTCCCTTCAATGTCCACATGTATGTTTTATTAAAATGCAAGCACCATTTTTAAGCTCATCATTTAATGTGCTTCATGTATGAATGGTCTTGTTTCTTCCTGATATATTCTGAAATTCTAGTTGAAAATATATAACAGTTATAGTTATCATTTAGAGCAGAGCCAAATGTAGAAGCCCAGTGTTTAACCACAAGGCACAAAGACATGATAATAAATGTTCAACTGAGAAGTTTTTAAGTATCCCCCCACAAAATCAACAACTTACAAATGGATTTTACATTGAACATTTCAGTCCTTTATGTCAGTTAGCATTTATTCGAGTGGCGTAGGACTAAAGCTTAAGACAGCAATGGGAGAATACTGTCAGGAAGTCGATTATAACCCATTATTATTGATCCTCTCACATTTGCTTATGCAGATCTGTAAAGAATGATATAACATATTAGAAGTCTCAGTGCCATGTAGTCTTTTTCTGTACTAAGTCACATGCGTACTCTGTTTTGATTTGTCTTACCAAAACTCCTGCCCACCACAAAGACTTGACTAATCATGGTCAAGGCCATCCTTGGCAAAATGGGTTGCTTTCATTCAGGGCTGCCTAAAACTATAAGGTTTCCAAAAGCTATCTCATTTAAAAATAAAATTAAAGTAAAAATGAATCATACAATGGCCTATTTATTAGCTGATTGATATATTGATTCCACCTTGACATGTGGGCTATTTGTGACTGGAAAAGTGCTCAGGGAGCGCAGACCTCTACCAAGCAGGAACTTGGAGAGACACATCTGAGTTGTCTTCCTTTAATGGAGGTTGTTCAACTTAAAAATAACCACTTTAACCAGTATTAGTCAGTAGTACTACAAGGTTACGTGACAGCCTTTGATCTTGCAAAGATCAAAGGTCAAAGTCCCTCCAGAATCTGGAACATTAGGAAAATGTTAATTATTTGTTCCTTGGCCCATTATCATCATTTCCTGAAAACTTAACCATTTGAGTTTTTTTGCTAGCAGGCAGACAAACAATCACACAACCTCCTGGGTGTGAAGTAATAGATGACATAGTATACTACTTCATTTCTATAGACTATTTGTCTTTTAATATTTTCATAAAGGCGTTTTTTTTTTTTTCTAAGCTTCTAAACATGATTGAGGATAGTGACACAAGGAAAGACCAATCCCAACATTGAAGCAATTTGAAAATGCAAAAAGTTTGCCTGTTTTTCTAAAAATTAAACAAAAATCTTTTGCTTCATGTGTGGCTTAATGAGGAGGTCTAAAGTTTGTCTTTTTAATACACTGTTGTTTACAGGGAGAGAGGGGCAAGAAAGGCAACAGGGGGGCCAAAGGGGATAAGGGAGACCAAGGAGCACCAGGATTAGATGCCCCCTGTCCTTTGGTATGTCAGTAGTCTGATGTGTAACCAAGAGACAAAGGGAAGATGCACTATTTCAGAGTGTAACATAAACTTCCTTTTATCTCTGGTTGAACAAGACGTTTTATTCCATGAGACAAACAGAAACCAGGCAGCAACTGCTTGTGAATCAAATAAAAACGGTTTGTAGGCCAAATTCTCAACTCTGCAGGGCTGACTGAGTCCCTGGAGGAAAGATTTTACACAGATGCTCAAACCCTCCTCAAGTGTATAATCCTCCTTTCATATAACCTTTACTGACCATTTAGTTTGGCCTTTAGCCTGATACAACACCAAGGTCACCTCAGCTTGCACCTGAGAACCAGTCATTAAACTGGATGCACATAATACTTCACCACATAGAATGAACTCATACCTTTAGGTTTCCACTTGTGACCTTTGGAATCCTGCAGTTTAGAAGTGAAAATGTAGAAGTTGAAGAGTTCGACTGGCCCCAGTGAGCCCAGTTTCTGTCAGTCTCAGCCTACCTGCATGTTTAGGAGCTCTGAGTCCAGTTGGCCAACAGAAGTGGAACCGTCCTACAATCACGCACAGGAGCACAAACACTCCTCTGCCACATGCGCTGCAGACCTGGTTTTAAATGGTTGATTTCACAAACAGGGTTTCCGAGGCTTTAAAGGGGAGAAAGGTGAACCGGGCCTGCCTGGCCTGGATGGGCTGGATGCCCCTTGCCCTGTGGTATGGTGCTCTTTCTTTCCCTTCATAGTTTCACAGCATGCTACTCTCATAGAAACATGCATGTTTGATTGGATATTCAGATTCACATACTGTAGCTTACATATCTGAACACATCCAAGAATAACCTTAAGAGAGAGAATAATCTTAGCTCTAATCTTAGAACCAACATGATGGAATATTCCATCAATATCCATCAGAATCCCCAGAGACCTTTACACTAAAACACTAGAACAGACATGGTTCTAACCTGTTCTAACCATATAAGATCTAGACAATCTCCACCTTTCTCCCATGTCTCTTAACTTGACCATTCCTTGCATGGAGCACCATGTTCTGTCCATCTTTAAGACAACACAATACCACAGGAGGGAAATGAGTGGGAACTAGAGCAATTCATATGGCCAAACGCAGTCCATTCTCCTTCACAACTCCTCAAATAAGACAGCTTTATGAGACCCAAATGCCGTAGTCATGCTGAAGTGTCGCTTTTCATTGTTAAAGAATTTTGACTGCATTTGGAAGAAACCATGCCCACATTTAGTGAACTAAATCTCACGATGAAATATTTGCAGCTGCACAGTGTTTAATGTTAGCCTACAGATTTACTGCTTTATTATCTATCTTTACTGCATAAAAAAGCATAGTTGTATATATTGACCTATGTGCATACATTGTGGTTTAAGATGTGTCAGAAATGACATTAATGACATATGTGTTGAAGAGCACCTGAGAAGTGAGAAGTGATGAGGGTTAGCGTCACACTGGCAGTGAGAACACAAGCCAAACCCAGTGAAATCAAGACTCCTGACATCAGCACTTGTGTTGCCACTGTTGCCTAGTGTGGAGATGGCTTTCATCATGTGGAGACTATTTTATTTTAAGGCAGAAGGTTAACAACATGAGTCAGAGGAGGGATTTGTAGCAGTTTATTGCTGTTTCCATTGTTATTGTTAATTGGAATGGACCCATCTGTTGAGAATATCTGGAGAAGGATGAGATCATTAAAGGAAACATCAAACTTCAGCAGAAGCATCAATTTTATAGATATGTTAAACAAAAGGTAACAAAGAACATCATAGGTTTGTTTCCCTGAGTGTCACACAAAGACTGCTAACAGCTCCTCAGGGATGAGAAATGTTCCTCAGATTAGCGCGTGTCCACCTCTGAGCAATTCAGTGCAAACATGTAGAAAATAGCATTTACTCTGCAGGGAGTTAAAGATGTAGACATTAGCTCATGACCACTGTAGGAAAATAGTTTATTTTTAGCAATGTCATCATTCCAGGTAAGGCCACGTGTCAGAACTGTAACTAACACACATTAAATGTTAGAAGGAAAACATGATAATGGAGCAGAGATCACCAGATGAGGAGATGGTGCCTGTTCCACCGCTGGACGTCGATCATTTGATGTCAGCAGCAGTCAGATAGCAGCGTTAACCTCCAGGGTTGCCCTATAAACATGGAATTAAATCTCCTTTGACTGAGTTGGTTTTAAGTTGCATGCTAATTAGAAATGCTTTGATTTCAGTTCAATGCTAGGTATTATGTTGTAATCACAGATCATCAATTGATTCAATATCTGAAAAGTTTCTTCACAAATGTTTGAAAATACTGTTTCTGATGAATACAACTGAACAGTGAAACCATTTTAATGTCCATAGTTGTACCTGTAAAATGAATATAGATTCTAAGATGGAAGATTCAAATCTATTTCTGCTCTGACACACATGACTCCAGGACAGGATTTTACTTCTATTTTGTAAAGCTCTATGAAGTTGTAAACCTGGTTGGAATGCTATGCACATTTGCATGACAGCAACTTGTCTTCTGCAGTATTTTCTCATTGTGTTTGTGTTGTCAGGGCGATGATGGCTTACCTGTCCCAGGGTGCTGGAACAAAGTAGGTTGGAGAGCTTGATGCCGTGTCCTCCACGCAGTGTCTGCTAACTTCAATCTAAACCATGCTGGAACTAACATTTGTATGTTTTTTCTCTTTGCAGTGACAATAACTTGGAATGGCTTGTGTGATTGTATATAGGATATTTATTTTTTTACATATTCCCTATTCTGTTATAGCTAGAAGAAAAAGTCCTATAAAATGATAAGCCAATTTTTTTGTACAGATGGTTTATTTTAATACCTATGATAGTGTTTATGTATTGGAGTTTTATACTTTGCATTGTTTTAGTATTGTGATTGGATAAGTAAAAGTGCTAATGTGGCTACAAACAATAAGCATGATATTTGTGCATAGTGTGAAGTTGATAATGCTTATTAACTTATTGTATGACGTTGTTTTCCTCTGAAATACTGGACCACACTGCGCCGAGTGGTGGGCTGGAGTAATTATCTTAGCTTTTGAAAAGTCTTAGCTGAACTCTCCTCTTTGTGATGAAGTGTTATGAAAACTTGGACAAGCACTGCAAATACACACCATCGCCAATTTTTAAAGATTTTAAAGTTTTTAAAAGATTTAAAACCCTTTGTAAATCCTACAAGACACCAGTGGTTAGAAGATGACCGACTGTATTTAGATGAATGAATAGATGAACAAATCTGACCAAATAAAGGTCTTTGCTGTCCAATCTTTGTTGAAGCAATAAATTCACAGAAAACGATCAAGTTCAAGGAGCTGGTCTTCAGAACTAGAGGCAGTAAAACATTTGACTCTAGAAAAAGTATTCAGCTCTACTAACTGCTACAGAATCTAAACATTCTCTGTCCAGAGATGTCTGAAAACAGACGAGTTGTGATGGCATGCGCAGGGAGCAGCAGATAAATTTAACTCCAATTTGAAAAAATACAGAAAAAAGTGTCCAAATGAACCCAGTCCTAACACCATAGATACTCTTTAGCTTATCTACCTGAGGAGACAGAGTTTGGCCACACGCAGAGTCCAGTAGGGCCTGGCTTGAAGGCTGTTTGTCGTGTCCCATCTGAAGCTTGATCTTGTTATACTTGTACAGCTGCTGATCCTTAATAACATCAGTACCAGGACCTTCACATCAAAAACAGCCCCAACAGCTCCAAACATCCAGGCAGGGATGGGCAAAAAGACATCGTGTATTTCCAAATAAAAGAGCAAATACCTAAAATACTCAGCCAGAAAATGAATCAAGACAAAACACTCTACATGACTCTAAAGACAGTCCAAAACATGACAGTTTATGGGATGAAATGTTGGCAAGGCAACATTCTCCAAGCCCAGGAGTGTGAAAAGAGTTGCTAAAGAATGCCAGTATTCTTTAAGTTCAACAAGCCAGAATGACGGCTGCACTGGCGCAGACCAGAGAAGCGTGATGTTGAATCTCACAAACAGGTGTTTGATGTGAGGAACGCTGCTCCGTGATTCATGTGTAGACTTCTCAACTGTTCCACATGAGCACATGTTGTTTTATGTCCACAGCAACACTTGCATCACGGAGGAGGGTGTCAACAAAGACTTCTGAACATGTTGCAAGTGTTGGCATGAAAGCTGTGTCTGTATGTCAACCTGAAAGGATCATCCTGTTGTTTGCTTGTATGTTTGACCACAGTCAGCCACATTGTGCCCTCGTGTTGTCCATCCCTGTCTTTTATTGTGTTCTTTGTAGTGTTTCTTGTAATCTGCCAACAAAGCCATCTTGCAGATTTGGATGAAAACTTTGCTGCTGACCCTCCAAGGCATGCTGCTGCAGACATCCACTTCTGAAGAAGGCTGTAACCTGCTCACATATCCCGATGTATCTTTGTCTAAGGAACATTTGTATGCAGGATAGTAGCCATGCGTGTTAAGCTAACCAACTTCATCAACTGACTGGGAGTGACTGGAGCAGAGCTCTGGTCCATCAATGCTGCTGCTCTTTAACAAACCTTTATTTTGCTGCCTGGATAGGCTGTTGTTATTAGAGACTCTTGTTACAACCTTGTGGGCAATAAAATATTCATTGTGTCCCATTTCTGCACCATCTCCCACAGTCATCAATGAGCTAGCTCTTTAGCATTTATAATCTTTACATCCAGTTGTGCATGACGTGTAACAATTCTGAGCGCATTAACAGACAAATGCCAAAGAACAGCCTCCACAGGCTTGGCCCTGAGCTATTCCAAAGGGCCGTGTGGCTGCAGGCTTTTGTTCCATCCAATCAAGCACACACAGCTGGACCAATCAGCTGTCTGAAGACTGAGTCAAGTCTGAATGAAGCTTTGCTGTCTGATCAGCCTGGAACCAGTCTGAGAGCAGCAGAACCAGTCATCCTACTGGCCCCTTCAAACAGCTTTCATTAAGAGTTACAGGGCTAGAACACTGGAGTCCTATGAGAATACGGATGTCTTGGCTTCTTTGAGTAAAGTGATTTTTCTGCACTTTAAGCTAACCAACTTCAACTTTTGTGTTGGCCGACACATGGACGACTGAAGGCAACGTTACCTCTGCTGTTAAACAGCTCGATCTTGAGCCGGACGAAGATTAAGCTGCAGTTTCAGTAGAGAAATCTTCAAGTTCTAGAAAAAATTCTCAGAGTAGAAAATTCACTTCTATCCGATTAGAAGTGTAAGAAAAGTAAAAAGAAACAGTTTCTCTCTTTTCTCCTGATGTTTTCTGGCTGAGGGGTTTGGGGCTTTAAGGACCAAGTTGATTTGCTTCAAACTGGATTTGACCATTTTTACTGAATACATCTGTATTTGTGGAGGCATTTGATGTTTTTTACCATCATCTGCATTAACAGCGCTTGCAGATGTACCATGATGACATCCAGTTTTGATTACCAGTTTTGTCTTTATAATTAGTCTCTTTAATCTTGGAATAATGTAATTTAAAAATAAATCAATTCTACTGATAAACTACATATAGTGCAAAGACAAAAATAAGACAGTGAAAGTGCATGGACCTGTTTACTGACTTTGTAATATGGGAAACATTTAATTGCACATGAATCATGATGTAAAAGTTAAATCTCCACATTAAAGAATTTATGGAAACTGTGTCAACATGCAGGCAGTATTAACAATTGTATTATCTGAATAATAACATATAACACCAAAAACACTTATAGCTCAGCTGAAGCAGCCACAGCTGACTAAGTCTGATTTTCTGACTTTTCTACAAATCCAGGGAAATTAAAACACAACGCAAAAGATTCAGGCTGTAAGCCTTTTACCACCACTAGGTGGCAGCTCAACATGATTTCTGCTACTTCTGCATGTTTAACTTGTGAGTGTAAAACTAAAGCTGTTTGGCTTGATTACAACCAGACCGATCACCAAAAAGTATCAGTAACAAGATGCAGAATACGGCTGAGCGCCTTTTGCTGGTGTCTGGGACGACATTCATTTGTATTCTTCTTATTTATATTTGAAGGGTCAGCATCCTTTCCAACTGGCAAAGAAGTAGAGATCCCAGAGAGTTCTTCATGAAACCACCCTAGAGGGAACTTGAAGACCTTGGGACGTATCTTTGAGTTTTTACCCAGGCCTGGAGTTTTGATATTTGGTTCCAGGGGAGTGGACACGGTGCCGGTGGTCAAACGCATGTTGACTTTAGTGAGACTGGAGAGCAGAGGACTTGTGCCATCCTGTAGGAAGTCACACAGCCACTTCCTGTGATAGAGGGTTCAGAGCAGCTCACAGACTAAATCTTGCCACGTGTTTCCATGAAAAGCCATAGAACAAACAGCCTCCTGATGATTCCTTGAGCTTTACTGACTGCCTTTTCTAAAATCCTTCACCTGCAGCTATGACATATTTGAATTATCGTTCTGTGTAGAAAACTAGCATCATCACACGTCATGCCTGATTTGATCCTTTCTTTTTTGTATTCAGGTGTAAAAGGTGGTTTTACGCTGTGATTATAAGTGTTGTAAAATATAGACCTGTGTGTATAAGAGTACTCTTTTTTTTCCCTGTAAATAGGTTGCATTAATGAAACATTATTTTATTAGCAATATTAACAAAGTGGTTCTTCAAGGGCATTGAGTGGCTCCGTGCAACAGCTGTTTTATTGACATATGTAGGAATTGTGAAGCATCTATTTTGGCCTTCACCAAATTTTCCAACTGTTTTGCAGCATTTCTAAGAAATGAAAAAGCAGCTAAAACTTTTTCATTAAATTACTTTTTTTTTATATATATATATACAGGAACTATTTCACGTCAATGGACATTGAAATGTCCTATTATTTTTAAGTGTGAATAATCCATTTCAAACAACTGCACATGAGCTGTCCTAGTGTGTGTTAAGCAGAGCTTCCTGGCTGACTGGAAGGTCTAACGTGCATTCCTGGTGTCATGGCGACAGCTACCTTGTGAACAGACACGACTCAAAAGCTGTTGCATTCTATTTATTTCTTGTTTTTGAATTTTTAGTCCAGATTTCCTGAAGTTGTATGTTCATGAGAGACTGTTGTGGGAGAGTCAGCCTGTTGAGTGTGTTGGAAGAGCAGTCAGAGAAAAAAACAGCCATTCAGTTCCAACACTGATCAAATCTGCTCGAACTTCAAGAAGAGTGAAGTAATTTGGAGAACAGTTTTAACTGTTTGCTGTATCATTTCATTCGACTTTCCTGGCAGGTCTTGTGGCATTCTCTAACACATTTAAACAGCTGATCAAACTTTCCCTTTTTGTATTTGCACAAATATGAAGTTAATTTGCTTATTTACTTGGTTTGGAGATGACAACTGATCTGTGCTTTTAACTTAGAGATTTTCTACAGTTTCATCATACACGGCTGTATGAGTTGTTCATATTTTACTGCATGAATTTGAATTGAGAAATATGAATTTGCTGTATGACAGGAATGCAATATTTAATATTGCAGAATGGGATTTAGCCCAGCTCCTGTGCAGCAACCTGTCACTTCTATCTTTGTCATTCTTTTTTCTCACTGATGAGCTCGTCATATGTTCAGATCTGAAAAGGTCAAAGCTGGGTCTGAGAAGTCAGGATTAGCTTGTCTTTGTTCTTTCAGTTTGTCCTTATAAATATGGAGAACATGAGAACTGACTGCTTTTAGGAAAACCAATCATCTCATCCATACTTGGGTGTAGGGGTTAGAGTTTCGGGGTTAGGGGTTAGAGTTTCAGGGTTAGGGGTTAGGGTTAAATGATGCTGTTTTTGGCCTTGTGGGTGCAGCTGAACAGACAGTGGCGACCTGTTTCTTTCTATCTCCAGAACTTTCACCTGCAGGTCGGGAAGCTTCAAATAACAGTGGTTAAAGGCACATTACAATTAGAACAAATTACTAAGTGAAGTGAGGTGCATTCTGTTGGGTGCTTGTGCTGTGATTAATTGTACTAATTACAGGACTACAACATATTTTGCAAAACCTGCAGCTTTAGCCTAAAAGAGTTTGAGAGGCTGAACTGGCTGAAATCATAAAGTACAGTAAAAGCACTTGTCCTGTCAGGAGTCTCAGCTTGATCAAGAATCTTAACATTCACATCTACAGAATCCACACAGAGTCCTGTCATGAGCTGATGCTGAGTTTAAGCCATACTTGATGTTCAGCAGCTCTCCCTGAGTCTGTGTCTGACACATAAGCCTTCCATAAGGCATAAATAAGGGAAAGAAAGAAAATCAGAGCAAAAAAAGAGGCTGTCTGCACTTTCAGCTCTGCCCACTTCACAATGTGCCTTTAGCAAGAACATCCAGCCTTCATGGTGGAGGTTACAGCAGCAATCCCAGTGTACAAAGCTGAATCTCACAGCTGCAAACATCTGGAACACCAACTATCACAGTAGGTTGGGAAGGCTGATCTTTTCACTGCGTTTGCTTAGAACATAAAAAAAAAACAACATGAAAAAGATTCAAAACAGAAAGAGAGAAAGAGATGTGATCTAAGTGGGTCTGCAGGTGGAGGATTGTCAGATTCAGATCCGGGGGCATTTTTGTTGTGATTTAACATTGAAAGAAAATAAGAGATCTTCACTGCTATCATCACGTCTGGCACAGGTAATTTACATGTAGAACGTTAATTTTTGCTTTCCAAACTAAATCATTTGTACTTTTTATAATCCAAAGAACGGCAGCTGTCATCACGGATGGCAAACATGTAAAGATGTTTGAATCATTTGTCACAGTCAAATAAAGAATTCTATTTTTAATTGATTCTGTTTCTTGTTTTTAAATGTGTGAACTTCTCTGTTTTCCTTGAATTTGTGTGACTGGGTTTTTCTTTTGCTTTCGCTTGTCTGCTTTTGTTTTCGCTTATCAGCACTTTTTGCTACATTTCATTAGTATGAAAAGCGCTCTATAAAACAAAATAAATTTTGATGTCAATGTTCCTAAAGCATCTATCAGACATATTAGCCCCAGATGAGGACAGAAATAACTAGATGTGTTTCTAATTTAACATTTAAAGAAGGTGTTTGAGCAATAACACATGGCAGGTAATAACAAGAGCCATTAGCCCCTGACCATCACATATATATTACCATGATTAATTATTTTAGATGGAGGGAATACAATTTTCAAATTTTAATATAAAATTTAAATTAGATTTAAATCATTAAAATAACATAGTCATATTTCTTTTTAAAGTGTAAACTTAAAAATGTGTCATATATAGGACACAGACATAGTCATGATTGAAGGGTCTGTCTGTCTGTGTCTGTCTGTCCGTCTCATGTCAAAAACCATGAAGCCACCAGGGGGAGCCAGTCACCAGTTTTTCATATGGTGAGACTCTTATTGGCTGAAATCTTCCCTCCCACTGTGCGTGCATCTTGTTGTGCAGGTGAAAGAGCCAAAGTCTGAATTGAGTCTCATTTGAGACTGAAGACTCAAATGATGACTGTAGCAGGATTATCCTTAACACATCCCTGGGACAACCTCGAGAGTAGGTAACAAAGCAAGCCTTTTTGTTGATAGATGCATTATCATTTAAGCAATAATAATGGGAACATGTCATAGAAATGCAAAATGAGAATTTGAAAAGAGCATCATAAAGCATGTATTATGGCTGATATTGTTGTCAAAATGTCATAATAAGAATCATAATTTGCAAATCATCTGTGATATTGTGCTTTTGTTCTCGTTCACTTTGTCTCCTTGTTTCCTGCACTGGTCAGGTTGTAAATGCTGCTGTCAGAACACAGTTGTAGTAACAGTAGTGGTTCTAGTGGGACCAGCAGCAGCATTTTGCTTTCAGATTATTCCAGAAAAGCCTGTGTGCTTAGTTTGAGCTGAGACATTCCTATGGTTGTCATGGGCAATGGGTCGATAAAAGTCCTTCGGCCTGAGGAGAACAGCTGTTTGGCCTCAACCAACAAAGACGTGGACACAGACGTCCTCAGGTGAAAATCTTTACTCTGCTTTCCTCTTTAAAAAGTGCAAAATGTCAGCCTGTTTTTGCAATTGGAAAAGTGTTAATTTGGTTCGTTGGGGCTTGCAAATATTGGATAGAGATAAGATATTTTGGCAAATATAATTAGAATCAAATATGATTAATGGTAATATGTATGATTACTAGAATACTTAAACGTTTACAAAAGCTATCCTGTTATTTTCAAATTTCATATAAGCTAATTTCGTCCATTATTGTTTTTTTACATTCACAAGTCTTTTCTTATTTAGTTTGGCTCTGGAATCAGTCTTTTTTGATTTTCAGACTGAGAATTACTCAACTTGAGACTGAGCTGGCACGTCGGGATCAAGAGTTCAGAGCACAAGAGTTTCAGTTGCATCAGCTCCAGAGGGAGCTGGAAGCCAAACTCTCCCAGATCAACAAGCTCCAGGATGCTATTGGCTACACCAACGGCCTCGGCCACTCACCACCACCTGTCAGCCTCCCCCACTTCCACCCATGCTTCAGTGTCATCAACCAGGGTCCTAGTCGCTTCCAGAGGGTGGCTGTGGAGGTTCACCGAAGGCTGAAGGCAAAAGAGGGAGTCTCTGCAGAACCAACGTCTGAGAACTTCTGTCAGGAGGTGAAGGCAGCCCACGTCTCCAAAGCTGTCCCCAAAGACTCGCAGTAAGTTTCCATTTCCAGCTGCCTTTAGGACAAGCAGATGCTGAAAGCCTCAGCAATCCAGACGTTCAGAACAGCTTTCAGTCATCTCATTTCACACGTTCAAAGCGAAAACCTTTATTGAAGAAGCATAATGTAAATATGAATACTCACAACAATGGATCCACGTCTCAGAGTTCATGGTACGTATGTGCTTACTGGGTGATGCTGGAAAAGATTTTTGCTTCAGAGCTGGAGAACGTCAGTGTTTCAGACTATCCAGCACATCAAAGAGCCAGTTTAGCAACATCAAAGAGCCAGTTCAGTATCTGACACAAAAACCAAGTAACTGAGACAAACAAAAGGCTGAGTGATCTAAAAGTCTGAGTCATTAGGAGTTCCAATTATACAGGCACAGTGCTGCCTGGCTGCCTGGCTGCCTGCCTGTCTGCCTGTGTGCCTGTCTGCCTGCCTGTCCTCCAGGCTTTGCTCTTCAGCTCGGTGCTTTGAATCAACACCTCATCTGTGTGATATGCTAATGAGACACACACTCAAGGAAATCTATGCCCACTCAGTCCTCGGTCATCTATTATTGGATGAGCATGCAGGAAATAAAATCTCATCCATATTGGATTGGGAGGGTAAATCCAATTTTTTAATGAAGCCCTCTGAATAAAGCAAATTTGTATCTTCAGGATGATATTTTCCTCAGTCAGCACCTGTTGTTTTTACTTTTGTGTGTTTTGTTTCATGGGGTTAGGGTTAGGGTTAGGGACAGTCCAAAGCCGTTCAGTGTTCATTATTAGTTACCAAGCAAGACTCTGTCCATCATATTTCATTTGTCTTTTCCTTTTCCTGGTCCTCAATGTCATCAAGCTGCAGCTCCATCAAACTGCTCTCCTTCTTTTGACTCAGTTCACATGTATTTCCATGGTTATTTTTAGCCCTCCTTCCCTCCTTCTTGATTGTTTTCATCTCATCTGTGTGCTCCACTTGGACCTGCCCTCTTTCTGTTGATGTTCCTCCAGACGGCCTTTTGTATGCATCTATGCATGCATGCACGCGTGTGTGTATGTACATGTAGATATGCGCATCTGTATATGTTTATGTACATAAAAATATAGATAGATAATTATGATTACTCAACACTTTCACAACCCTTCTTCTTCATCTTCTTCTGCTTCTTCTTCTTCTTTGCTCCAAATGTTTCCGACTGAAATATGTTTTGTTGTTTTGAAACTGAAGTCATGACAGGAACAGAAAATAAGCCTCAATTTCCTTCCATGGAACTGAATAAAACCAGTGAAAACGAAAGACTGCAGTGTTTTATATAAAGTGTGTTGCTGCTGATTTAAAAATGTTTTCAAATGATGCCAGTGGGAATCATTTTGTCATCAAAGTGGCTTTTTGACGAAGGATTGTTGGGTTTTGATAGCAAAGTTTCAATTTAACATAGATGTGATGGTTGATTTTCCAGTGTTGGGTCTCATTTGCTTGTGTGTCGAGTTTTGACACACTGAGCAAATTCTGCAAAATGTGTTGAAGCAGTGGGCAAAAGCTGTACACAAGAGGCTAGGGAACATAACAGGATACTCCTATTATCTCCTATTACTCCTCCAAAATCCAGAACATCACCAAAATGTAGGCAAACAGACAGGCAGACAGACAGACAGACAGACAGGCATAGATAAACTGTCACAGAACCTCTCTGAACTATTTGAAAGAAAGGTTGTTTTTGTAACTTTATATGAATCTTAGCAGGCTTTTTATATTTAATTTTCAAATTGAAAAAGTTGATTTTGCATGTGTGTTGGGTGTAATTGGTCATGTTATCATACTCAAATATGGTTCAAATACCTTCCACACTTTCTCTGCTTCATCCTTCCATCGCAGGACCAAGAAGCTCATCAATGAGGCCATCATGAACAATGACTTCCTTAAGAAGCTGGAGCCCCAGCTCATGAAGCAGATGGTGGACTGCATGTGTGGGAGCATCTACACGGAGGGACAGCTGGTCATTCAGGAGGGAGAACCTGGGAATTACCTCTATGTCCTCTCAGGTTATTCTGGCAGCTTCCAGCTCCACTTTGCATTAGGATTTTAAATGTTTTTTAACTCAAGCAGAAAAAGTTCTTTAAAATGTAACAATTAACATTACATTTGATCTCATGAAAGTATACATAGTTAATTTCTTACAGGAACTTCTTAACTATAACGTGTTTTTTTTTTCTTGGATTAAAAGCAAAATGAAGAAGCGCTATTAGGTGCTAATAGCAAATCATCATATATGCAACAACCATGCACACGCCTCATCTACCCTAACATCCACCTCATGTCCATGATTCCTCCCAATGAAATTATTGTTTTTTTAATTGTCTAAAAATGTTAGCGTTTAATGTCATTTTGTCAAGATTCAATATCAAACAACAAAAAAAAAAAGCTATGAGTAATGTTGTGGCTCAACAGTTGATGCTTTTGCACCACTGCAGAGGGTTTACTGGAGGTCATCCAGAACGGGAAGCTGCTGGGAGAGATGCATGCTGGGACTGCCTTTGGTGAGCTGGCCATCCTGTACAACTGTAAGAGAACAGCCAGTGTGAAAGGTGAGAGAGCGCCTCCGATCTCCTTCTCACATGTGAATGGAGATTCCTTCAGGCTAAAGCGTTGATCATATGTGTGTTTAACAAGCATGTCCAGGAAGACGTTCACCAGAACACACGCTCACTGCAGGTTCTGCTGCAGGTTCTGCTGCAGGTTTGCTGCAGGTTCTGCTGCAGTGTTCTCCATGGAAGGACTGTTGAATACACGATTCCCAAAACCTGAAACTGTGCAAGTGTGCCATGTTTTATTGCTCAATTACCTTCTTTAAATGTTAAATTAGAAACACATCTAGTTATTTCTGTCCTCATTTGGGGCTAATATGTCTGATAGATGCTTTAGGAACATTGACATCAAAATGTATTGTCTTTTATAGAGCGCTTTTCATACTAATGAAATGTAGCAAAAAGTGCTGACAAGCGAAAGCAAAAGCAGACATGCGAAAGCAAAAGAAAAACCCAGTCACGCCTCTCTCTCTCTCTCTCATGCACATGCACACACACACACACACACACACACACACACACACACACGTAAGTAGGCTAAGACTAAAGAAGACTGAAGACTAAACTATAAAATTTATAACTAAACAAAGAAGAAAAATAGTAAATGAATCAAACCTAAAGGCCAGGCTAAAAAGGTGTGTCTTGGGTTTGTCCTTAAAAATGTTTGCACAGATTAATGTGGCTCAAGATCAAAGGACTCAAAAGGACAAGGACTCATTTTATACAACAGATCAGTAATTATTTCCCAAAAACGCATGACTCGCCTGATTTAAAAGAAGCCTCTCTCATGCAGCTGTGTCCCAGTCTCACATCTGGGCTCTGGATCGCCAGACTTTCCAGACAATCATGAGGCAGACGACACAGGCCAGACATGAGGAGTACTTCAGCTTCCTGCGCAGGTAGATGACGCTGAGAGTCTTGTCTCTATGATAATAGATGATGAAGGGGTGAACTGTCGTGTCATTTCAGGATATAATCTGGACATTAGTTATGTCATGGAACATACTGACTTCTGAGCTGTCATGTAGCCTAATGAGGGTTAGAAACAAAAACATCTCACCTCTCGTCCAAGACGCTTCTTCAGTTCCAAACTAACTTGGTGCGAATCCCAGTAATGTGCAGTGCTGGGTGACTGAATGCTGTTCTTGGTGTGGACCAAGAACAGCATCATGTGCTGTTAGCTGTGAACGACTGAGAAACTTCTTTTACTCCTCTTTCAAACCATCTTTCTTCTCTGGCTGAAACATAAACTTTGCTGTCTTAAATGAGGGTCCCTCATCCTGGTGACTCACCCTGGTGAGGGTGTACATGGACGGCTGATCCTGTCCTGAGGACCTGGCTCTCTTGTGTTGGACATCTGTGGAGTGAGTTAGCGTGTTTACATGTACACAAGAAAATCAAATTCCTGCCTCAGTCCAATCTCACATGTAGCTGGATTACAATCGACCAGGAGAACTCTGAAAGAAGTCAGACCAACACCCCCAGATAGGACTGTGAATCGGTTTCTGTAGACGGTGCATCGGTACCATCTATGTTTTTTTCCTTTGACCCCCGAGGTGGTTTGACTCCAGCCCTAGTCCATAGTCTGGACAGACTATTGCTAACCTTTTTGTAGCTGGAGAGTCTGGTTGCATAAATTATTCACGCCAACTGAGCCAGAAGTGGAGTCAGATTTAGATGTGCTTGGAAACGCACTTCTTCACTGCCCTGGACAGCAGAAACCACCTTGCTTTGTTCACGTCTGGGTGTCTTTTGTCCTTTGGGTGGACCAGTCTCTGAATGTGTTGCCAGGTTTACGACCACCAACAGCATTCAGTAGACCAGCTCTGGGATTCTCACCAGGTCACTGAGAACTGATCACACCTCTGGGTCCAAAGGTGGATGGTGACAACCTTCATCAGTACAGCTAAAAAAAAACGATTTATTTCTACATGAAAAAAATATGAGATCCAAACTACACATCTAAGATGCAGAGATGAAAAGAAAAACACTGAGTAGAAAATTTTCAGTTGTGTTAAAAAGGACACTGCAGTGGTGTTGAAGCCTGAGCTGTCTGTCTGCCTGTCTGTCCATTTGTCTGTCTGTCTGCCTGTCTGCCTGTCTGTACAGTATGTCTGCCTGTCTGAGCTGTCTGTCTGTCTGTCTGCCTGGACTCTGATCCTAACCCTAACCCTGGGATGTCCTGTGTGTTTTCTGACAGTGTGTCTCTGCTTCGAGGACTTCCTGAGCAGAAGCTAGCCAGGGTGGTGGACTGTCTGGAAGTGGTTAGTGCTTTAGCTTTTATATCCTCTGCAGTAGTTGCAGGTAACGTCTGTTTATTCATTCATTACAGCCTGCAGTTGTTCACACATGTTTCTGCTGCGGTTCCTGCAGTAGCAGCTCTGTTCAGTCACTCAGAACCTCTTTGCAGGACTGCTTTGAAAAGGGCGAGTATATTATCCGAGAGGGGGAAGAAGGGAACACATTCTTTATCATTTCAAAAGGAGAGGTAAGATTCTACACTGCTTCACCCAACATGGCCTGTTATACAGTACATACAGCTATAAAAATCATGTTGAAAATCATTTCCAGGTTTAGATGAACATAGGAGTTTCCCACAAACGAACACATTGTTTTTGTGTACAGCCTTTCAGCCAGACTGAAGCCAAATTCAATATGTTCCTGGCCAGTCCTACGTACTCCAGCTGCCAATCAACCTATATGTGACATATGATCATTTGTCTCCCTCAGTTTGACAGATGAGGCAACACAAACACACCTTGTTTTCTATAGTTTGTTTTCATCTACTTTGAATAATGTAGGAACTTTAAATTAAATGTATCCGTACATTAAATGAAATGTATCTGTGAGAATATATGTAATATTTGTCTGCATATATGGACCTTTCAATGATGTTTGATCTATAAAATCACAGACAACCAAAAACTACAACACAGTCAAATGAAGACTAAAACAGTGAGAGCTGGTGTGTTGTTGACCTCCAGGTTTCTGTCTGCAGGTCAGAGTCACTCAGAGCACAGAGGCTTCTGCTGAACCCCAGGAAATCAAGACTCTGGGGGTCGGAGACTACTTTGGTGAAAAGGCTTTAATAAGGTACAAACACCTTCAGTGGAAACTTATTACTTCGTGTGTAGCATTAAACTTTAGAGATGGCAGATATCCAGTAGTTTAGCTAAAATATTTTTTTTAACCAACCCTTATTTGGAGGCCAGTTGTAACATTTCCGGGCTGATGCTTTTATTTTGTGAACAGTTAGTTCCTTTTCCCTGTGTTGTTGCTGTGTTTACTTTTCGTTCCTGAACTGATTGTGGCACACCTGTAACCAATCTAATCAATATCAGTATTTAAGGCCAGGTCTAGTAATTTTTAGTTGGTTAGTTTTAACAGTCAGTTTTAACTAGCCAGTATACCATCAGGTTCTTTGTCGACGGTCTTGTCATATTCAGCGCTGCATACTTTTCCTCTCAAGGTAAAAGTATTTACATGGCACATACATGGCATTGTTGTGTCTGTTTACTTCTATTTTATCTTGTTCTGTGCTTTTAATATAATCATTGTGTGAGAATGCTAAAAATATAGAAGAGATGAGTTGGTTATAGAAAATACTCAACTATGGCATTCCTTTGATTCGCTAAACTGTCGACTGGCACCGCACCCCAGGTAGCAGGGGGCGGGCAGAAGACACATAGGGCACAGGATCTACAACCTGCCCTCCTCTTGTGGAGGCAGAAATTGGACCAGGTAAATGTGCTAACTGCCATCAGATTGAGACAAGACCTTGGGGAGAAGCGCAATTTTTAGTCACAATGTAACCCTGGAGCCATCAGCGTTTCACCTCAAGCATGGGCCACTGACAAATAGGGCATGCAGCTCCCCCACACGCTTCATGGAGATGATAGCAAGGAGAAACGCAGCTGTTAACCATTTAAGACCCGCCCGGCCACTGGCTCAAAGGGGGTGCTGGTACAGAGCATCCAGAACCAGAGGCAAATCCCATGTAAGGGCCCTCCAGACCCCTGGAGGGTATGACCCCAGGGCTCCCCTCAAGAAGAGGGAGACCAACCTGTGGGAGTCCACTGTGCCACTATCCACCAAGACATGACGACTGAAAATCACAGCAACATGGACCTTCAGTGTGGAATGAGAATGACCACCATCAAGCAGGTACTGTAGGAAATCCAGGACTGCCGCAACCGTCAAGTGCACAGTATTCATCAAGTGCAAAGTTTCCATCCATTAGCATACTGTGCCCGAGTAAATGGTGCCCAAGGATTAATAATGGTGGCCATCACTGGCTTACTACACTCGATTAGGAGGGCCTTGGTCCATGCAGAGGCCAGACACACAGTCTGAGGCGGCTAGGGTGCAGGTACCAGATCTGACCCCCCCAGAAGGTCTCTCCTGTCTAAGAGACGCCAAGGTGAGCTGCAGCAGAGGGAACCAAATCCCTGACCAGAGGGGGCACTAGCAGAAGCCTGCAGCCCTGCTGCAGGACCCTGTGCAGAATTGGCAAAATCCAAAATCCATCCTGGAGGTCCACCAACATGAATAACCAAAGCCAAGCGGACACGCAGCAGCTAAAAAAAAAAAAATAATAATTCGAAAGGAGAGCAACAAAAAACAGCACATGCTATGAAAAAAGAGCAACAATGCTCAACAGCAAACAAACCGAAAACAATGCCCGAACCACAACAAACAATAGCGAGGAATGTGAATGCTAGCACCGCCAACACAGCCATTACGCGAACAATGAATGAATCGCACAAATAATAATAATAAGAAGGATGGAGTGGGAGATAGTATAAAAGGCTGGGCTCAAGTCAAGGAGGATGAGGATTGTGAGTGAACCAGTCAGCTGCAGTTAGGAGGTCATTGGTGATTTTGAGGAGGGCTGTTTCTGTGCTGGGGCGGGAACTGGACTAAAAGGGCTCATAGAGGCTATTGTGGGTGAGGTCTGAGTGGAGTTGGGTGGCGAATATTTTCTGAAGAATTCTGGAAATGAAGGGTAAGTGAGAGATGGTGCGGAGGTTATTGAAGGTGTTATGATCTGAACTAGGTTTCTTTGGTATGGGATTCACAGTTGCGGTTTTGAATAATGAAGGAATGATCCCAGTGGAGAGTGGATAATGGCAGATATCAGAGGGTGTAGAGAAGAGAAGGAGGATTAGACCAGGGTTGTGGGGAGGGGATTGAGCTGGCATGTTGAGGGTGTTGATTTGAGAATGAGTTCAGAGATATCTAATGGAGCAGAGAGTTGAAAACTGGAAAGGTTCTGGGAGTTTTCCGTCACCTTAGGTTTTCTGTAATTAATTAATCGTACCTGATGTGATAAAAAGTCCCAGCCCTAATGTCCGTATTTAAGGCCGGTTCCGCAGGCTCCTGTTGCCAGAATGTTGTTTTTCCAGCCGTTTCCTCTGTGCCTCCCCGTGTATTTACTCAATCGTGTTTCTTTGTGTTCCCTGTGGTTTTCTCCTTGTCAATCTTGGTTTATTCCTTGTGGATCTTGGGTTTTTGTTTGTCTTCCAAACTAGTTTATCATAGTTAATCTAGTGTTTTTAGTTTGTTTTTCTTGTAAGACTTCTCCTAGTGTGTCTACAGATTTTTAGTTCATAGTTCTACTCCTTTTTTTTTTGGTTGCGTTTCTAGTTATTTTGTGGGCATAAAAACTTTTACTGCAACTGTTGGGACTTCTGCTTCCACTTGTGGGTCCAGACTCTGTTTCACTCTTAACATTTACTCAAGTACAAAAAACTGAAAACTAAATCTTGAGCTCAAGGGTGGTAAGTTCTTCAGCAGTGGCTGAACTTTGGTGTTTTGTATTGTGTTTGACTGACATGGACGTGCACTTGTACGATACGGACTACAATGTCCTGTGTGTTTGCAGTGAGGATGTTCGTTCAGCAAACATCATTTGCAACGAGAACGATACACAATGTTTGGTGGTGGACAGAGAGTGAGTATCTGACTTTCAATGCAGGACTGTTATCAATGTTTGCACACATGAACATGTGTCTTTAACTGCCTGTGACATGATGGTTCTGTAAGTGTAAGTAATTAACACCTAGGCTAAACAAGCAAGTGAAGCTAATGTCTTTGTATCTGCAGGTAAACTGTGCAGGCCTAAATCTGTTAAATGAGCACACACACACACCCTTGCACTTGTATCTTTGTGAGGCCTTTCATCGGCATAATGCATAACCCAACCCTGACCCTTATGTTGACTATCCTAATTTACCCCTGACCTGACCCCAACCTTCAAACCAAGTCTTAACCCTCAAACGGGCCTTTGTAGTTGTGGGGACCAGCCAACCAGCCACTTTCCAAGAATGTCCTCACTTTGCTAATAGAAAGTGGACACACAAACACACTGACATGTGCTTGCTCCAATCATTGCAGGAATTTTAACCAAATGGTGGGAACATATGATGAGCTCCAGTCTTACTTGAAGGAATATGTAGAAGAGCTTTCCAGAAGTGATGAGAGAAGAAATGCTTTGTAAGTAGAAATGATATAATGACACAACTGTAAAATGACTGACTGGTGACAATGGTAGCCACATGTAGAGTCATGATTGGCTGTGCACTTTTTAATTTTGTGGTTGTATCTAGCTCTAAGGTTAGGATTGATCATCAAAATTCTAGTTTTCTTTATTTCTTTTCTCAGGCCTCACTCACCTCATTTGGATCCTGCAGAAGCCCAGCAGCTCAGAAGGCTGAGGGAGAGGATAGCTCTCCTGTCTGCAGACAGGCCCTTTCAAAACCTTGAGGTCATAGCAACGCTGGGCATGGGAGGATTTGGTCGAGTAGAGTTGGTGAGCTTCAACTACATTCCAAAATTTCTCCCTAGATTAGAGTCACATGCTAAACCTCTACATCCTGCCAGGGCTGGACAGAAAAGAAATGTAGTTAAAGCAATTTCTACCTTTTTGGCATGTTGCAAAAAAATTTGCACATTACCAACTCTGCCTACCTCCAACATCCCACCTGCTTCCCCCTGCCTGAGCTCTGACACTCCCCTCCTCCCTCAATGAATGTGGTAGGAAAGTAAAGGTAGTTGAGCTAGTTGGTATCTCTGGTTACTGTACGACCATCAAGTGAAACGCAACTCTGGAGTTTTAGTAGTAAAATGGGATTAATGACAATTTCACAGTAAACACTGTGCTAATGAAGAGCTGGTGCTAACACTCACAACAATCACAATCCAGATGGCTGAAGCTAAAAGTTATGTGATTGTTAATGATAATGCTGATAATAACATGCCTGGTTTGTTTAGTCTGTTAACGGTGGTGCTAACGCTAATCTTCCTTGAATAATAAAGATCTAACAGAACTATAGAGACTAATAGCTCCTGGATGCTGCATTATCACATGTGTTGTGTTCTGGGATTAGGCAAACTGAAAATGCCTGTCAGGCAGAACACGATCATTTCATCTCTTTTTAGGTCTGGATGAAACTGCATTAGCCCCTGCCAAGTCTGCCTTTAAAGCAGTGTCAACGCTGACTCGTGTCTTGCCTCTTGGTGCATCAAGTTTAGTCTTTAGTATAGTTTTTGTTTTGTGAAATAATTTTTTTGTTGATGGTTTTCTCTGTGGGAGTAGCTGGGGATGGAAGCTCACCTCGGCCATTTCTTTCTCTTTCTCATGGACTGCTCTGCCAGTAAAGGGCACAATTGGCTGACAGTGGTGGGAAACTAGAAGGGACGTGGCGATGGATGACAGCCAGGACACTTGGCCAATTACCAACTATTCACTCCAAGTGAACTGATTGGTCAGAAGGAAAAAAGCCAATAAGGGCCTTGTAGACCCCCAATGTGCGTCCTTCCAGATCCTAACTCCTCGATCTCATAACAAATGCCCCCACAAGCATAGCAATGCTGGCGTTTTTGAGAATGACCTGAGTGATCACTGTGACACCAGAAATGCTAATTCCCAGTAAACTAATTGGCCAAGCGTCCTGGTCATCGTCTGTCACTGCTTCCAGTTTTTTCCCGCTGTGACTGCTAGTGAGTCACCCACCTCTAGGGCGAGCCGCCACTTCCACCCCAGCTGCTCCCATTGAGATGATGATCAGCAAATAGCAGCATTGGCTTCAGAGTCACCAAAAGTGGTCACGATAGTTTTAGCTGTAGCATTATGGACAGTGTTTGTCAGTGTTAGCTTTAGCGTCAGTGCTTGTATCAGCACAGTGTTTATTTTAGCTGTTAGGTAAATTCACAGATTGTAAATTAAGGTGTAATTAGAAGCAGTGGGAAAACTCAGAGGAATCTTGTGGCCACTGAGCCAAATCTTTTCCCCTTTCTGCCAAGAATTTCTGTTTTCTCTGTGGGTTAAATATATTTGCTGGAAATTTTATATTCAGTCTGTTTATCCATGTCATTTAGTTGTTGGTGGTAAATAGTATTTTAAACCTTTATTGATTGATACTCATTTGTAGAAGCCATTCTGTTGCCAGGTGAAGCTGAAAGACGAGGACATCACTTTTGCTCTGAAGTGCATTAAGAAGAAGCACATTGTGGATACCAGACAGCAAGAGCATATCTACTCAGAGAAAACCATCCTCCAGCAAACAAACTGTGCATTTATTATCAGGTTTGAAGCTCGCATAACTACAACTCACAATATTTTCTGGATTATAAGGAAATATTTTTTTAATTGCCTTTGGTAGAAAGCCGTCGTCAAAGCTTTGAGACTGATGAAAATAGATGAAAGTCTGATGCTACACAATCTTTTCCTTCAGAAGATAAACTGGAAGTTGCTCAGTGTTTCTCACTGATGTTGCCAGGTGAACCCTTCTGAAAATGTTGCTGACTGCTGAGATTTAGCAGGACTATGGCATTTGGAAAAAGAGGAGCTTGTGCAAGCAACTGTCCAAAGTGAAAAGTTCAGCTTAGATATAGTGTTCTTGCTTTTTCATTTATTGGACAAACTGTCTGTTCACAGGTTCTTTATGGGATTCATTTGTGAAATTAAGTTACTTATTCAAACAATATTTTAAGGCTGAGGTGTCTAAAGTCTTGATGCTCCTAAACCAGATTTGTTTCACACTCACACACACACACACACACAACTTTATTACTATGATGGAAAATAATTCTAAAGTTTTGTTTTTGCTGCAGGTCTACCAGGTTTGTGTTTAATAATCACTTTCAAATCTCCTCATTCAGGTTATTCCGAACATTTCGTGACAGTAAGTTTGTCTATATGCTGCTCGAGGCATGTCTCGGTGGAGAACTCTGGTCTGTGCTGCGGGACATGTGAGTGTAGGTCCTTCTGCTTTATCCATGTTTATTACATATGGAAAATATATAGATAACAAACTCATAACAGGCAAGATGAAAGTCAGAGTTTCACTGAGTGGAATCCTTCATATCAATTACTGGCTGCTTCATATTAATTATGACAGATGATTAATTTGACAGATGATTAATTTGTTGAATTATTTTCCAACCACATCAGGAGTTATTTTGATGACCCCACAGCCAAGTTCTGTACTGGTTGTGTCTTAGAGGCCTTTGATTACCTTCACACTATGGGCATCATTTACAGAGACCTGAAACCTGAAAACCTTCTACTTGATGCTCAGGGTTATGTCAAATTGGTAAGCGACGTGTGGAATTTTGTAATTTGACACAATTTCTGTGATTATGTGCTTTATTTTTGTTTTTCTTTCTAAAAAAGCCTTCCATCTTTTTTTATTTATTTTTTTATTTTTTAGACAGATTTTGGCTTCGCTAAAAAGATAGGCCTTGGAAAGAAGACATGGACCTTCTGCGGGACTCCAGAATATGTTGCCCCTGAGGTGATAATGAACAAAGGCCATGACTTTGGTGCAGACTGCTGGTCCCTGGGAGTCCTAATATTTGAACTTCTCACTGGCAAGTCAGTAAGAAAAGGTTCTCCAACTTTAAAGTTTACATACTAGTATAGGCTGAGCAACAGAGACACGTAAAAAAAAAAACTCCAAACTTAGATCTCTGTGTGCAACTGGACTTGTTTAGGTTTCTTTAAGGAAAGCTAAAGATATCTAACTTTGGAACTCTTATAGAATAAGACAACAGTAAATAACTCACTGTGGCCCCCTACAATCCAGAAATGCTCATAAAAACATACAAAAACTTTTGAACATGTTCCCCAAACCACAACAGTCAAGGGAGTGGGGGTGTCCAGACTTGCTGATACAACCTTAAATTGATGTGAACATGTGACAGAAGCTGGTAATGGAAAATGTAGAATCAACTTCTGAAATATTCAGATCCCCTTCTCTTTCTAGCCCACTTTTTGTTGGCTCAGACCCCATCAAGATCTACACTATGGTCCTCCATGGCATTGAGAAGATGGACTTTCCCAAGAAGATAGGCAAACGTCCAGATGACCTCATTAGGAGACTCTGCAAGTATAAAGACAAGATTAAATCATAGGGATAAGACTTATTTGGTCCAAGGGGTAATGACCATTAGCATCACCTAAAGCAGTGGCTGGTTCAAGTTAAACATAAGGGCTGATGCAAAGCTACTGTGACAGTAGTAACATTGATATTTGTTTGCATTTGTCACATGCGTGACAGGAAATATGTTATGTTTGGGTTTTGTCATGGAGTCTTTTTTTTTTGCTATGGAGTTAATGAGCTCTACTAAGATCATGCCGATTTAATCAATTTTTTTTTGTTAGTTTTGTCATCAAGAAGATGAATTAAATATCTTTTTTATTCCATTTCAGGCTAAACCCAGCAGAAAGGCTGGGGAACAAAAAGAATGGCATAAGTGAGATCAAGAAACAAAAGTAAGTCAGCTTACAAATTAGCCAACTAAAGATTTCAGCCATTTTCTTCAGCTCATTATATGTTGGACTTCTTTTAGAAGCAGATTTTACTGAAGATTTAATGCAAATGTATAAAATCCAAATCAAATGTGTATTTGACATACTATTCCAACTCTTCAGTCTTATACTTTAAAATTTCACAAAATCCATTCTCCAGTTTATTACAGTGAATCTTTCACGTCTTTGCTGTTGCTGTTGTTATGCTGGTTGCTAAGGAAGCTGCCACCAACAAATCCAAGTGCTGTGTATGTTATTATATTTCTATAATAGAAAATAAGAAGAGAACAGGAGAAATTATTGTAAGACTGATGGACAAACATAGCTATTTCACATTTTGATATGAGACTAAGGTTGTTTTTTCTTATTTATTCTTTTTTACATGTTTAAACTACCAAACCAATAACTGGTATTCATGGCTGTGCCACCCAGTGGCTTCTCGTTGATATTCACTGATCTTTAGGCTTTTGCAAGTATTCCAACTGATAATAATTCAATGAAAATTGAACTGAATTGTGTCAGAATCCAAGCAAGGGCCCAGCTTCAGCACGACTGGATGGTAAAACACAGCTTTATTGAAGGCACAAATGAAAGCTGGGTGTCAGACAAGTAGCTTAGCCGAAGCTAAAAGCAGTTGCAGGCCGCAGGCAGACTGTGCTCCAGACACACTGTGCCGTGAGCGTGCGTTTGCGCTTGTAACCAGGACCAGGCCGGTTCAGCGGCGACTGGGCAGAGCACGCAGTCTTATGGTCAGAAACGGAAGGCAGGCAGGAATACCGGGAAGAGGGCGACGAAGGATGGTCAGGAACAGGCAGGGTTGGAACTGAGCAGGCAGACAGGAAATCACTGCTGGAAAGTGTCGCATTACACAGACCACAATCTGGCAGCGAGCTGGTCTCAGACCACGCCCAGCAGGAATGACGGGAATGAGTTGCAGGTGCGACTGATCGAATGGGTGTGGCGAGGGTGGAGAGACGAGGGAATGGAAAGATACCAGTGGTGTGAGTGCTGGAGAAGACAGCAGACAGGCAGTTGCACAGAATTGCAGTTTCACATGGACATCATTAAAATTATCAATGTTTCACTATTTTTACGACAACTTTAACGATTTATAAAAGTAAGTTGATACCGGTATTGAGAAACTTTTTTGCAGCACATTAAAACTGAAAGATAAAGGAAATTGTTTCCATTTTGGAATTCATATCTGGGTCCAGGCCATGAAATGTAAAATAGTTTTCAGACTGTCAGTGCCTACATTGGGAATGACTGATGTAGTCACTTGAAAGGTGCTTTTCAACACTCCAAAAAATAGACAGCTCAACTTTGGTCAACTAAGCTACTCTTTGGTCCTGCCCTGCAAGAGACTCCTATAAATATGAAAATTTCTTTGAATTGTGTTGTTTTGTTTATCATTAACATTCTTAAACTGTAACATTAGGAGTTTTTACATGTTAAAATGACTTTCAAATTTCCCTATTTTGTTTTGTAGATGGTTTCAGGGTTTCAACTGGTTGGGTTTGAGGCATCACAAGCTGCTGTCTCCACTGAGAAGAGAGGTGAGTCCATCTCCAGCTCAGGACACTTTCCTCCGTAGGTCTGAAAACATCTAAATGATGTCGACAGGTAAATCTGAGGAGCTCTTTATTTTCCAGAGCATGGCTAGAAGAGAAGCATTTTTTTATGTCCTAGCATGACTAGTATGTCCTATTATGTCCTAGTAATACTGTTACTTATAGATAATTTGAGGAAAATTGTCTGTTATAAAACATTACACACGTCATGTGTCTTTTTAGCTTCACCTGTGATGGACTGATGAGCTGTGCATGGGTTATTCCTTCCTCTTCATAGTAACCACTATTATCATGTGAGTTTGGAGCTTTGTTGATCTCCAAATCTGTTGATGTCGGCAGGTGAAGGGGCCCATGGATCACAGTTACTTTGACATGTTTCCTCCGGACACAGAGGAGACTCCAGATGAACTGTCTGGCTGGGATAAAGACTTCTAACGACTTTCGTGTGTAATGCAAATGTGGCCTGAAACATCCACGAAGCAGAGGGATGGGCTAAATGGCAGCTTTCTATTCCTGTCGATAACTAAACAGATGGTGACTGGAAAACCAGTTCAGTAAACACTAAGAGTTTCCACCTGTATTTGTGTTTTATTATACTGTTAGTCTGTGAATTTAGCAGTTTCTTGTAATGTTGCTATGACAACCAGGTAAATTGGGTGAGTGTTGAGGTAGTTTTCGTTTTTAAAGAGTATGGTAACAATATCAGAATTCAGTAAAGATTCACTTTGATTTGTTTTCCCATAACACTTTAGTCATAGATATTATTGGGAATAAATTGATTTATATGTTTCAGATATAAACTATGTACACATTTATTGACAAACCTTTGAGGGATGTGATATCCGTCATTACTTCTTCCCATGTGTTAAAAAGACACAAAGTTTAAGCTTCCCTTTTTGAAAAAAAGTGCTGATTGACTATTACTCAAAATGAAATAAAAAAAACTTCCCTGACAATTAAACAAAGTGAGATTAAAAGAAAATTGTTTGAGGATGGACCCTTGAGTGTTGCTGGCTTTTTCCATTTTTTAAAGTATAGGATTAATCTACTCCATTTAGACCTAAATCATAGTTACATCAGATGATGCTGAAGACACCAGGTGATAATCAGAAGACCTGCTGAGCTTTGCCTTGGAACAGGCACGTTGGTTAGGTCACTGGCCCAGGATACCAACAGCTATGGTGGCTCAGCAGCAGATCTTCAGATGGACCCTTGATTGTCTTTGAACCAACGTCAACCAAATCTGTCTGGCCAAACAAAACTAATCTAACACTATTCAGCTTACTGGTAGACAGGGGACCATGGTTCGATTCCCGGAGGGCACATACATATACATATATACACATATACATATATATATACTGATAGCTCAGTAGCGACTAGATAACTCAGTTGGAGTGAATGCATAGCTCAGTTGGTAAGGCACTGGACTGGTACACAGGGGACCACGGTTCAATTCTTGGAGGGCACATACATAGATACACATATACATATGTATACTGATAGCTCAGTAGTGCCCGGATAGCTCACATACATATATATACTGATAGATTGTAAATTGCGTCACAGCAGGCAGCGTGGTCAACCACAACTCCTCACTGTGCCCTCCTGGCTCAGAGTTGCTCTCAGAATCTTCCTGAATCAGTCTTAAACTAAGAATCCTTGTTATAAATGTTTGAGGACAAGTTAGGAGCTCTCTGAGAATCTTTGTGAATATGGACCCAGAATCTTTGTCCTGGTTTGGAGGTCATGGTTTTCAAAGACCCTTTTTCTCAGTCTTGAGAAAGACCCACTGAGACAGCTGAGGTTGATGGTGCATTTCCTCGTCAATGTTTGCTTAAAGGACAGCAGGCTCCCAAGGCAAGTGAAGTGGTCCACATTTTCGATTCTGGTATTATCAAATAAAAAAAATAAAAAAAAGATCTGTCAGCGAAACGGTTAGCTCCTAGAATAAAAACATAAATACACACGTGTGTCTGTATTACTAATACTGAGAACACAAATTTATATTATCAATTCCTTTAGTGGAGGCTTTTTCTGGTTCATTCTCACTCCTTTACTGGTCTGAATTTGGTCTGAATTTTCAATACTAATGAGCATTATCTGCTTCAGAGCTGCTTGATATTTGTTTTCTATCTTTTACAGTACCAGCTCATAAGGTGCTATATGTTTTTTAAGCAAACTGATGTCCTCAATCAACATGTTTTTGTGGTTATAATCTTGTCTGTATTGCAATTGATGAAAATCCTTTTCCCTCTGTACCACCATGAAACACTGCAACATTCAGCACCTCCTCGCTAAGCCTCTGTCACGTGCAAACTGAGGCACGTACTCAAGTTTCTCTTTTTTCCTCACTATCGTTAGAGCAGTTTTAATATTTTAGTTGTAACATAGTATGCTCCATTGAATCAAAGCTCCTTTAATCATCCAAAGATGAAATGTCAAAATCTCTTTGATCCTTGATCCTGACAACCTGTGGTGACCCCTGCTGCTCAAAGGATGGCGGCGGAGCCTGTGGTTAACTTGGCTGTTTCATCAGTGTTAGTGGCGATACCTCGGACCAGTGCCCATCAGATAATAAAACTACTAACCATTTGTCCTTCTTCTTCCTCCTCCTGCAGGCACCCTGGTGCTCTGGTCATGCCGTGCCCCTCTCTTTATCCTTTTATTTTTGTCAAACATCCTGCAGGCCAGTTACATCATCATACAGTGACCACAGCAGATCCACCGCATTAGAAAATGCACAGTCCCAATAACAAGTCCAACAAATTTGCATCCAGAGCGTTTTCTTCTTGCTCACGGAAAGTCCGACCTGTTCTGCAGAGCTGATTTTTTTTTTCATAATGTGGGATTTTCTGTTTTTGTTAATGTTAAGCATTTTTTCTGTCAGAAGGTGGCAATAGGTCACCTTGTGGTGTGTCTAGTCAGGTGATGTTCATCAGCACAGGTGTGCTGGGTTCATCAGCACAGGTGTGCACATTTTGTAGCCATACGGTTTTTGACCATGCCATGGAGTGTGTTGGTTGTAGTCTGAATGAATTTATGGAATTATGTCACTGCAGGAAACAATTCAAATCAACAACAGAAGAGAAGGTTTGGACATTGCTTCTTTTCAGTTACACCTACACTCGCATAAAGGCACAAGTACAAACCAGGAAAATAAGCATGTGCCATGCATACTAGTATAGTTAACCTAGACAATATATCATGTTTTATACTGTAAAATCTGAGCATAATGACATGGTTTGTAAGATCTCTAAAATGTAATTTGTGCTATTTACAAATGTGGTGCATCAAATAATTAATGTCATGTCCTGTGAAGGCTGTTTCTCCACTTTACCCACTGGTCCACACTAACCTTGACTTAGCCAAAGTCAAGACTATTGCTATTGGAGTTTGGGTTTTTTTTCCCCTTATTTTATGCTAATGGTTTTGCAAAGTCATATGGCAATTTTCTCATCTACAAGTCTACATTGTCATTTAGCAGAAACTTTTCTCCATAGCGAATTACATCAGAGGGGAAGAACAACACAAGGAAGATATCAAACAGGAAGGAAACAGTATAATTAAGTGCTCGTCAGACTGCTGTGAGTCCAGTAGGACATGGGTGCTGCCATAAACTGCAAGAGGCAGTGTGTGCTAAGTAGAGATTTTTTCCCCACTCCCCTACAACAAAAATTACAAAATTATAATTAATCAGTACAATATAAACTTGGGTGTAACTGTACATGTACAGTAAAAGAGTTGAACTAAGTGAAGTAAATGCTCCTTTCATATTATAGGGTTTGATTTGGGACTAGGATTAGGATGGTGGTTAATTTAATCTCTCCAACATATTATGAACATATCGCACTTAGGATGCACTGCTTCTTGTACTTCATGGCAGCACCCATACCATACTGGACTTGCAGCAGTCTGTCAATTATACTGTTTCCTTCTTGTTTGATTTCTTGTTTATTGTTCTCACCCTCAGATGTAAGTCGTTTTGGAGAAAGCATCTGCTAAATGGTATTGTATAATTATGGAATATTGTATTTGTATTTAAATATTGTAGTTGGAGAGAAAAATGATGAATGTGAGTTCCCTGTTGTGTTTTGAAGATGTGGTTGTTGTAGCAGTTACAGATCCAAGTGTATGTGTGAAGAACTGTCCCTGCGTCCTAGCCTGAGGATTATCTAAGGTTTCGGTTTGGCCTTCACAAAGTAATCCTGTAGATTTTTGTTCCCCCTGGTAGCAGCAGTGAGTCTGATTTTGTAGAAACTGAGAGCCTTGAATTCCTGTACAAATGTTTTTTTTTTTTTTTTTCTCACTGTTCTCACTAATTGTGTGGCTGATGTGGAATAACTGAATGTGACTGGAAGGAGAGAAGCAGCTGAACAGCTGAGGTTTCTTGGTAGCTCTTGAAGGCTTTGCTAAGAAAGGAGCGAAAGTTCCCTCTGGTGGACAGAGCAGCAAACAGCACCTTGGTGGCTGATTTAAAATCCTGTCTGCTGCACACTCTGTGGAATCTGAGCAGTGGAGATTTGACAGTTCCCGTATATGTATGTTTTGGATGGTAACTGGTATAATATATCAATGCATGTGTATCTGTTTTTTTGAAAAACATGTTAATGTCCAGTTGGTTTGTTTGATGAAAGTCAGGTCCTTTGTATGTGGTGGTACACAGTACATCTGCCAGTGTAAAAAAAAAAAAAAAAAAAAGCGTCAAAGTATTTTAATTCTTTCGGAGTTCTTCAAACAATGGACAGAGTGGTGTGTTCTGTGGTGTACTATGTGTCGCGCTTGCACATTTATTCCGTTAAAATAGCTGCCACTGCGTGTGTGTGTCGGCTACGGCTAACGCGGCCACGCTGCGGGGAGCTGAATGTGCAGGCTGGTGTCAAGAAATTAGTCAGACATGGCCTTGAATTAATTGGTTTCCAGTGTCGGTCAGTGCAAACAGGGCTCCGGGTGTGTCACAAGCCGTGCACCACGGCCGATCATTATTGCTGATGATTTATTTATTTTATTTTTTGCGTTTTACTAGTGCGTGGATTTTGGCTTTAATTAAATTGTAAACCACGATAAGTCTGACAAAAATCCTGGTGTGTGTTGGACTTTGAAACATTTTCATACCCATGCTTGAGATGCCTTTGTGTTCCCAGTATTTATTTTTAAAATGAATTTTCTTTATTTTTTTATTACAAATTGCTGATTTGCCAGTGGTGATTGGTTTTTGATTTTTAAAGCTGGAAATGGCCATTTCAGCTAGTGTATTTACCTTTTGTGCCACAGTTTATGCTGCTGTGAAGGGATCATAATGTTTATCAGTTTGCTGTCTTTGCCATGTTGATCAAAACCAGAATTCTTAAATTCTGGTAAGCCACACCCAGTATTGTCAGTTACAGTGATTTTAAAATTAAATAAACTGAGTATTGGTGCACTCAGCATTTTTTTTTAAATGAGAAAAATCATCACCTTTTAAGAAGAGATTAAGATCTGAGTTTTGTGGTTGGTTTAATCTACTTGTATTTATAGTTGTACACCATTCTAAGATTCAATGTCTGGCAGCATCAGTACATTGATAGCAAGTTATAACCCTAACCATTCTACTGATGCATTGTTTTTTGGGAACGGCCTTGATTAATCTTGAGCATTTTGTATTGATTGAAATCTTTTTTTTGTATTGTTGTTCAACCTTTATTTTCTCCCTGTTACAACGGAGACTGACTTTTGTTACTATGCCAAAAATTTAAATGCCAATATTTAAAGTTAGCTTTGAATGAAGTTGGTGTGGATATGTGTAAAAAGTGATGTGTCAAAAATAATACTTGTTTGCCGTGTCTTTTTGTGCAAAGCTGGCATCACAGAACCTGCTGTTCTTCTTAAGATCATCCTCACTAAGATCCAGGTTCGGTCCTGTCTGCACATTGAGTTGAAGGAGGTCATGACGGAGGTGCAGCTTGTGGGATGATGATGTCAGTAGCTGTTTGAAGTGTAGAGGTGAGTGGTTGTAGACGATGCTGGCTCTTATCCAGAGATGAATCAGTGTGATGGGTACCAGGGAGGGTGTTGATCAGAGGAAAAGTGGCTTTCAGCTTTGTACTTATCACCCGTCGAGCCCTCCGTTCTTTCGGGGCTTCCTGTGTTAGTGGTGTCGTCACTGACTGCGGTGCAATTAAATCCATTTCCTGATTCTGGGACTGGGGGGGGGGTTCTGACCAGTCCCCCCGGAAATCAGTCATACTTGACATTTACGACCTGTTTGTGCAGCATTGAGGGGCTTAGTCATCTGGTGGTCCTCCCTGTCCTCCTCCCATCCATGGGTTTGCTCACACCCATAGTGAGCAATAAGCACTTCCAGCTCCTCCTCCCAAAAGCCCTTCAACTCCTACTCATTCATGAAGGCTGCTAGGTGGAGACTGAGCACACCAAACTGTTTGTCCATCAGCACTGGGTCTTCCAGCATTATTTGAATATCTCTGCCCCAGAAGTAGTAGAAGAGATCAGTCAGAATCTGCTGATGTTCTTTGAGATCTGCTTTTGCTCTGCTGCTTGAGATGTGCACAAGGTCAGGGATTGGGTGGCACAGTGCACATTCACCATGTGTGGGTTGAATCTAAGCTGTATCCCTGTGCAGTCTTTGTTTCTTCCTGTCATGACAGCTGTTCCATCCGATCCCATGCTCATCACCTTGGTTAATGGGATGTCTAACTCTGACATCACTTCCTCAATAGCCTTTGCAATCCCCACACCTGTTGCATCCCTGCACTCTTTATTGGCAACAGAGTGAGTGCTTTCAAGTGTGCTAGGGTCAAGGATTTGGACATACACAACAAGCTGTTTATGATTTATGTCTGTGGACTCATCTGTGAGCACTGTTACGAATGGACATTTCTTCACTTTAGTTTTTAGGGCAACATCCAAAGTGGCTGTCAGACTGGACAGCATTTCTGTGGCTGTCTTGTGAACTGTAAGAAACAGACTTTTGCTTTAGATGGTGAAGCTCTGGCACACCAACTTCTGTCATGAAGCTGGTTTGAGTGGTTTTTAACGGTACCAGTGCTGCTTTGTCCTCCTGGCTGTTCACCTTTGCCTGAATTTGTTCTAGGTCTCTTGGCCGAGCAGGAACTTTGAGGCA
This sequence comes from Pao palembangensis, assembly GCA_015343265.1. Lineage (NCBI taxonomy): Eukaryota > Metazoa > Chordata > Actinopteri > Tetraodontiformes > Tetraodontidae > Pao > Pao palembangensis. The sequence continues at coordinate 12,091,583 of CM027083.1, read as the reverse complement.
GGATTGATGTTCATTGCTTGCAACATGGCGAGTGAGGGTGGTTCTGTACAAATGTCACAGTACATGAAATTGTCATCTGAAAATCGCAGAATGTGGTGAGCCACTGTTTGAGAGGCCTGCCTTTTTTTTTTTTTTTTTTTTTTCTTGAAGGTGAAGGTGCAGAAGGTGGCAGTTCATTTGCAGCAGTTGGCTCATCAGAGCAGAGGCAGAGCTAATCATAGGCTGTGGCAGGGAGGGGAGCATCACAGGTAGATGTAGTATCTGTTTGAGACCTGGGCTGGGGTTTTGGCTGTGACCAGATAGTCCCATAGGTTTGTTCTTCTGAAGGCTACAATTAATTTATAGTTCTGCAAGCCTGTCCGAGCCTTGGATCTCTTTGTAGAAATTTCCCTTGATCGTTCTAATAAGTTTCAGAGCTGATGTTGAATAATCCATTACTATGGGGAGAAGGGGTGCCATATTGACCGGTTTAATGTTCTGGAAGTCTTTATAGGCTTTCCTCAAAAAAGACTGAGTACCCTCTGATGGAGAGTGCTGTGAACAGCACTCTGGTGGCTGCTTTGAAGTCCTCCTGCCTGCTGCAAATTCTGTGGAATCGGATGAGTTGAGACTTTAAGATTCCTATATACGTGTGTTTAGGGTGGTATACAGTTTTATGTAATAAAGTATACGTGTGTGTTTTAAAAAATATTTGTCAGTGTTTTGGTTTTCAGAAATCCGGGCCCTTGAAGGTGGTTGTGTCCAAATAATCCACCGAGTCCAGGTGGATATTTGCTTTCACTGTTATAGAAGTATTAAGATTATTTAACAGGTGAACAAAGCTTTCAAATTCCTCTCTGGTATGAGTCCACACACCGCATATATCGTCCAGGAATCTGAAATAATGGGCTGTTTTTTTGGGTGCAAATTCCTGTCATGCTGCCATGAAAATATTAGCATAGACTGGAGCGAATGTTTTGCCCATAGCCGTGCCTTTAGTCTGTAAATAGTTTATTAAATTGAAAGTCATTCTTGGTCAGATTAATGTACTGGAGTTCCAAAAGTTCGTCCGGTGTATTTGGATCTGGATGTTTGTGAAATATATTTTTAACGGCCTGGATGCCTTCTGTTGTGTCTATGTTGGTGTATAAACTGTCCACATCCATCGTGAAGAGAAGCATTGTCCGGGATGGACACTTGCCTAATTTTCTGGATGAAACCATATGTGTCCTTTATATAACTGGAGTGTTTGTTGGAGAGTGGATTAAGGAAATAATCAATATATTCCACTGTGAAATATGTTTCACTGTTGCAGTCTGAGACAATGGGTCTACCAGGAGGGATTTTAAATGGTTTGCTCCAACTTTGTGGCTCCTTATGGATTTTGGGGAGCATATAAAAGCATCTAGGAAGAGGTTTGCGTTGCCCTGTCAGGTAGGTTTTTTTTCGCTTTGCATTCAGGATTTTTTTCTGGTAACGAGTTGGGACTGCTTTGCGGAAAATAGGTTGGTTGAGCGACCTGTAATATTTCAGGTCCGATAGCTATCTGTTGCCTTCCCATAGGTATTGAAATTGATTTAAAATTACAGTGGTGTTGCCCTTGTCGGCTGGCTTAATGACAATGTTTGTTTTGTAGTAGTGACCTGATCTTCTCTGGCCAGAACACATACTTGACTGTCCTCAAAGGAGTGTCCGCTTTCTTTTAGGTGTAGGTGTACTGCTGAGTCCTGTCCTGAAGAGGTGGCCTGTCTGGGTTGGGCCATTCATTTATGGAGGGGCTGTTTAGATTCCCCAGTGTACAGTTCCTTGCATTCCTCCTGACATTGTACAGCATAGACAACACTGCTTTGTTTGTGGTGTGTTGTCCTTTGGGTGTACCAGTTTTTGTCTGTGCGTTGGAGGGTTTGAACGGTACTGGAATGAAAACCAGTCATTACCTGGTGTGACCACCATTTGTCTCACACAGTGCAACACATCTCCTTCACATAGAGTTGACCAGGTTGTCCTGGTGGTTGGTCTCAGATGATCATGGAGGTGAACACGCTGGATGTGGAGGTCCTGGGTGTGTGGGCCTGTTGGATGTACTGCCAAATTCTCTGAAACACCTTTGGAGACGGCTTATGGTAGAGAAATGAACATTCAATTCACATGGACATTCTTGCAGTCAGCATGCCACTTGCACCCTTCCTGAGTGGTCTTTTATTGTGGCCAGTCTAAGGCACACCTGTGCAATATTCATGCCATCTAATCAGCATCTTGATATGCCACTTCTGTGACGTGGATGGATTATCTCGGCAAAAAGTGCTTACTAACGCAGATTTAGACAGATTTGTGGACAATATTTGAAAGAAATAGGTCTTTTGTGTATATAAAAAATGTTTTAGATCTTTGAGATCAGCTCATGAAAAATGGGAGCAAAAACATTTATATTTTTGTTCTGGTTAGATCTTGTATATGTATCTCAATGTAGATACATATACATGAAGTACAGTTCCTGAATAAATCTGGACTTTAAAATATTAAAAGGGAATAAGGGATGTTTGGGATTTTATCAAAGTCAAAAGGTTAATCAGAAAGCTGCTACTGGATCTGGTTAAACTGGAAGAACAAGGCAGAGGTAAGTTGGTGGTAGGATTTTATTCTAGTACAGTATACATATATTTCTGAAATAAAAACACATGTACATGCCAAAGAGTAAAAGTATCAGCAAACAAAGACAAAACACAGACATCCCTCTGGTGGTAGTTATGTTTTGGATCAACATGAGGTTGTTTAGAATCTAACATGCATACAAATCATCCCCTAATGCCAAAAAAAATTCTTTGGTAAAGGTGAGGAAATTCAGGAAAAATATTAAATACTTTGGGAAAACAAAACTAAATTGAGTCACGTGCAACTAAACTCTGAGGAAATGGCATATTTAATTTTTTTTTAAAGAGCTGTCATAATAAATTGTCCAAGATAAATTTTACACCAAAACAAAGAAATGAAGGTGCATTCAAATACTGAAGGTCAGTTGCTTCTGTATGCAACCCCCTCTAAGGCACCCTTCCATTTTTTTAAATACGTTTGCTTTTGATTAATGAAATATCAAAAAAAGTGTGTAACATTTCTTTACTTGCCAAACAAGAGCTCACAATATATAATTGACCATTTCTACTCAGTGAATCCTCATTAATAAACACATTTCTTTAAAAGAACAGTTTATGCTGTTCTACCCCAAAAACATAGTCCAATTCGTAACAGAGCCTTCAGTCTTCACGTAAACACAAATACACAGTAAATAAAACACTACATAAAAGCTCTAATCTCTTAATATACTAAAACAAAAACATGAAATCTTAACACATCAAACTTCTATCATTATGACTTTAAAAAGAATGATGGGCTAAATATATAACATGCAGCTCTAGCAGATCAGTGTACAGATATAATGCTTCTCTCTGACAGTCAAAACAGAAAAAAACTACATTACAAGATTCAGTCAAGAGAAAAAAAAAGTTTAAGCCAGAGAAAGAAAGAAACAAAGGAATCAAACTTTGAAAGGTGACTGGCAAAAATCAGAGCTTCTCAGACTTACACAGAAACAAGGGACACAGGTTTATTACAATCTTTAGATTTGTCTGTTTCCATCTTTATTCTGCACACTCCTTTTATTTTACAGGGTTTAAAAAAACACTGGCCGACTGTACTACAGAGTCTACACTTGTTTCAATAATTCATGTGACTCCCATCAAAAAGACTAAGATCATTAACAAAAAAATGAGGGTAACCCTGGAACAAAGTCTAATTACATGATTTCACACCACCATGCGCTTTCATCATTTATTTCATAGAAACAAAACCAACCTTTCCAGTCTGTGCCATTTCATTTCACCTGGGTCTTGTTTTAAAACATCATACCAGCCAGTGCCGAACCCCCGCCCTGCAGGTATCAGTTTAATCATTAAATTGATATTTGAAAGCAACAGCAGCCAATTATGCAGAACTCCTTCTGCTACAAGAAAAATGATTGTGTCAAGTTGTCTGTGATTAATGGATGGCATTTAGTGAACCAACACTAGGTGGCGCTGGATCACCTCAGCCTTTTTTTGTTGAATTTAATGGAGATCAAATTTAAACATTCAGAAAACACACAGACATGCATGTATAACAGGTATTAGTGTTAAGCTTTCATATAGACAATATTAAGTACTGATGGATGGATAAAAATCTGGCTTTCTTAGGGGATTTCTCCAGTTATCATAGGTTAAATGAAGCGACTGAATGCTGTTTAATGAGGACAGGCTAAACAACACAATAGCTTGTATTTAAATCATCTTAAATGTTTGAAATATATTTTTGTATTTCATAACTTTCTGCCAAATCTGTTTGGTGCCTGTTGGGTTGCACCTGTAGCTCAAACACACATATAGAATAGAAATGTTGAATGAGTGGAACGCACAAGAACAAACATTTCTTCCATCTCCAATGGGGAGAAGTGTGATGATCAAAGTTTTTTTTTTTTTCCTACTTGTTGCCATGGTGAATTACGTTAGCTGCGTAACTTGGGGTAACTGTGACTCAGAGTTCATTAAACCAACTCTTAACGTGTTCTGAAACCGAAAACTCTGAGTTTGCCAAACTCTGACATTTCAGAGTTTGGCAACCCTGAGTTTAGGTTCGAACTCAGTTTTGAAAACCCTCTTTCTGAAACGCGCCCCTGGTTGAATACAGTACTGCAACAACAACCAACCTCACCCTGAATGTGAGCAAAACCTACCCCTACCACAGGTTGTTCTCTCTGCTGCGTCTGGACCAGAACAGCCAGATGTTAAGTTTCTTTCCCCATGCCATTACATTGTTAAACAACCAGACACAGTCCCCCTGGACTCGTGTTTTTGCACTGCTTTTTAGCTAGAGCGCTATAAATGAACATTTATTACTAGCAACGTATAAAGTTCTACTTGATTTACAGTGTGCGTTTATATTTCAGTGTTGTATTTCACATTTTCTATGTGTTTGTTGTTCTATTTTGCATCACCTTTGAGTCACTTGCAACAAGATTTTGCTCAAATGTGCACTGACGGTGTGTAGCATGAATGACAAAGTCAATCTGATAAATTCAATTCTATAAAATCCAACAGCTTCAAAATGTGGAAAAGGGCATCTCAGAAATGTTTGTTGATAATGATCACTGCATGGACTATGGATTAGTGTCACGGGTAATTGTTTTTTAAGTCATGGTGCCTGATGAAGAATCCAGAGGTGGCAAACCAGCTCAGCATGAAGAGATAAATAAAACGGCACTGCTGCAAATAACACATTACAGATTCCCTAGATCAGGCATCACCAAATGGCGGACCTCCAAGTGCTGGTTCTGTCTGTACCCGTGAACAATCTCTGATAAATCTACGTGAATAGATTTTCATGGAGCATTTTCCCAGCGGTCACAGCTATAGACAGTGGTGCTGCTAATCCAGTTAATACAGCAACAGCTCCACTCAGTCGAGCCAATCAAATCGTTTGTTTACCCTGCACAACAAGCGCACCACGGAAGTGCCACAGCTCGCTGCTGCCGTCAGTTTGCGCTTCCGTGGCTCGCTCCAAAAGAAGTAAGGTTGAGGAAAACTGTTTTAAAGATGAGTGGATGGAGAAATTTGTTCATTCTTCCATCAGCCAGTTCAAAACCAGTGTGCCTCATATGCTCTGAAAACGTGGCCACGTTTTATTTATTGCTTTCTGAAGATGTTGACGTTTTACTTGAAGTGTAGCCTTTATTAGGCTGAGGCCTCTTTAAGAAAAAATAACAAATGTTTAGTCAATGATGTGTATGCACTTGTTTTTTCCTAAAAGAGCCACCTTTTATTGTTTTCTGAAAATGTTGACATTGTTACTTGAAGTGTAGGCCTTCAATTTTTTTAGGCTGGGACCACATTAGTTTAAGAGGGAAAAAAAGGTTATTCTACTCTCACTTTATTTTAAGATTTTTGTTTTCTCTACTCTAAAATAAATGCCTTAAATTTATTGGGCTACTTTAATATATGGTACTAGAGATAATTGTGCACTCAGTTAAACATAATTAACCTGCATTGTGAAAAATGTGGACATAAGGAAAGGCTATAAGACACAGTCTCAACTTCGTTTTGGACATTTTATTTGGAGGAAATTTTAATAATTGGACCTCAATGACTTAAATGAATACCCCTGCCCTAGATCAACAGTTATTTGCTGATTATTTGCGCAATGCAAACAGTTTTCAGAAATTATTTTTCTAACCTCAGACACCTGGAAGTTTTTGTTTTACTCAGCTGTTTTGAGAGGTTGTGACATTTGAAGAGAAAAAAGAATAAAGGTTGAATTTCCTTTGCAGATCTAAATTTAGATATTTTATGCATTTATTATTAGATATATTATGATTTTATGTATTGACCAAATCTAAATTCTATGGGTGGTGGGTGGTGGGGTGGTCCACAAAGCTCAGAATAGTCCTCTTTTTTTTTTTTTCCCTTAAACATTACTAGTTTCAGAAGTTATAAAATGAGAATGCACGTTACCTCATGAAAACCATCTGACAGAGCAGTGAAGATCACTGCAAAGGTCTTCGAGATAAGCAATTAAGCTTAAAGCATCTGTGATTACGTGCATGAGTGTGACTAAATTTTACAATTTCTAGCACATGTCATTATGTGCTTCATATTTAGTCTTGGATACAAGTTGCTCTTAATAGATCATGTAGTGAAATGTCCACAAATATGGGAAATGATCATCAGGTATTGCAGTCAATTGTGATCATGCCAAAAATTCTTTCAACAGCAGCCAGCAGTGATTGTTTAAAGTCGATGTCCCCTTTTCTTTATATATTTGCTTTGCCTATCATTCCCCTGACTCAGCCATGATGAGTCCATCAGTACTGCTAGATTAGCTGAGGTTTACATCTGCATTTTACCTTTATGGAACGTGGTGTAATTTTACATTGTCGCAGAATTGTTTTTATTATCTTACGACACGTTGGGCATTGATATTAAATTAAATTCAATCACATTTCAATACATAACAAAATACTATTTTTTTTTTTTTATGAAAATAACCACACACGAGTTGTCAGAGCTGCAGGTTTGCCACTCCTGCTTTAACCCCTACTAGAAAGAGGTATAGACTCCCTGCTGCCCTGCATGCAAATACAAAAGTTTGTCTACAATCAAGTAGCTTTAAAAAAAATCTTGAATTAAAAGGACTTTCATCTGCACCATGTGAACAGAGAAAGACCACATTGACTACTCAGAACAGTGCAAATGCGTATAGAGGAAATCACAGTAACAGAGTGAGCTAACGTCAGTCTCATTAAGGAATCGTGAAAACATAAGGCACTACAGTCTGAGATGAAGCATCATTCCAAGATAAATCATTCAAAGATAAATCCTTTTGTTGGAGAAACTGGTTGTGAAATTTGAAAACAAGGGTGTCAGCTCCTAGTCACAATCTTTGTAACCATCCTCACTTTAGGAATACGCACAAGACAGGTCAATTTGTTTCTGCAGTTGTGCAGACGGCCCAGACAGGCACGCTGTCTCAGCTGGCTGGGATATGCTACTCATAATGATGAGTTAGGAGTGAGGGCTAAGCACAAAAAAGCTTTTGGTAAAGAGAATAACATTTCAAAGCTTACAGTCGAGTGAAAGGACCCACGTGAAGAGGTGCTCTCAGTTTGGGAGAGGAGCAAGAGTTGGTGGTGAATGTGGAGGAAGGGGAGGAGGAATAAGGAGAGGAGGATGCAGATGACATGTCACCACTGGTGTTCATGGTGAAGACACTGGAAATAGCCACATCCACAATACCTTGACATAGCTCTGGATAAAGTTTCCTGGCAGAGTGAAGGGAGAAAACAGCTGTAAAAGGATGTCTTGAATTTGTTATAACAAACAGTAAAAACATGGGTACAAAACACTGAAATTATGTAGAATAAGACAAAAAGACATCTTAGAGGTCTGTTTAAAAAAAAAAAAAAAATACAAAATACATTTTAATGTGAAAAATGAAGTGAATGCTACTGACTGTGCACAGGCTGGTGCTCCATTGATCTCAATCAGCCACACTTTAAAGCTCTCATCCAACATGAAATCAAATCCGAAGAGCTGGAAACTCTGGTAGGACAAGTGTTTGGTGCTGATTGCCGGCTCAATACAAGTCAGACAACTCCTGTGAAAGCACAAGATTGATGCTCGTTATGTGACAATAAAGAACAGTAGTACTGTACAAACAGGCAAATGGCTTGATTACAGACTTTCATAGATTTGACTGACTATTTTTAAAGGAAATACACAAAGAAAGCTCTACAATTAGTTATATTTTTATACATCACAATTTGGTATGAAAATTCAAAATGTGATTTGTGTTTACCTAATAACAAGAATGAAGCAATTAGGACAAGAACTTACTTAATAATCTGCTTGATCTGAGGTAAGATGGAGGTCTCTAGGGATACATTATAATTATTCAGTAGGTACACCCTAAATTCATCAAAAAACATCTCATTCCCTTTCTCATATCGTCCGTAGTTTTGGGAGTGCTCCTTTTGAATGCAGTGGTTGGTCAGATGGCTCGTCATGTCCTGGAGGTCAGAGCTGTTGTACGGCTCTGAGGATGTCCGCAGCACACCTTCCCGGTACAAATAGATATTGTACTGATGGTCCACTAGCACCCAGCTCCTAAGAATAGCATCACACAAACCAAACATAGCTCAAAGGAAAAAGTTCAGACTAAAAACACATTCCAATTACATTTCAGTTCAACATGCCTAACACTTGCCTAATGTCAAATTTCCGATGTTCTGGTTCCAGAAGCAGTGGTTTCTCCAAATACTTTTGAATAACGTGAACCTGTCCCTGATCATCAATAAAATCCAGCAGCTGATTAGCATCATGGGATATTAAAATTCCAGCACCTGTGGAAATAAAACATACTATAGCAATTTCCATACTGGAATAAAAATGTTAAGAGCAATTCTAAAGATTTTTTTTTTTTTTTTTCTTCAACAAAATAAATTTACCATCAATACTGAAAAGCTTTTCAAAATAATTCAGACTTGATTATCTAGTGTCTTCAATAGTGACTGCTCACTTAGTCTTACCTTTAGCTCCAGCAGAAGATTTGGCTATCCACACTGTGCCATCCCCACTTTCTTTTTTAGTATTATAAGAAGCCAAGAAAACTTCACGCTCATCTGTTTTAGGGTTGCTCTTCATATGGTTAATGCCATTTGTGGCTGGAGCAACAGGGGTGTTGAGGTTAGTTGGGTAAATGATGTAGGATTCTGGAAACCAGTTGCAGGAGTCCGACAGCTCTGGGCTAGTCTTTATCATCCTTTCACAGAAAGTAAATGGTCAGCCAATGTAAGAACCACTGGATCAATTATTTGGAGAAACATGCACTACAGATATGAAAATGAAAGAAACAAAGCTATTATTGAAAGGACAAATTCTCACTTCACCAACGATGCCTTCCTGCAAAGCTTGTCTGCTCCTCTATAATAATTCACCAGCTGCACCAGTCCTGGTTCATGACCTGTGAAGACAGACATTATAAACAAAACATACAACAGAAACCCACAATAAAAATGTGCATTGTCTCAATGGATGATGTAAGCATCACAATTTAGAAGTTACATTGCACTAAGAGTACACTAAATACAAGCTTTTCTCAGTGCACTGAGCAATAATAAAACAGGACAAAATGCAAATAAAGAACAGCCTTTACCTAAGCGCCCAAAGGGTAGTCTATTCCTTTCACCAAGCATCAAGTTGAATCTGGGATTGTCTTTTTTTAGCCTCTTCCAATGCCCAGTTGAGATAAGGATTTTGGAAATTTCTGCATAAACCGTGCTATTGTCATCACGATTTACAAAGGTGTACATGGGGGAATTCATTTTTCCACGCTAGCTAAAAGTGTGTCGAATGCGAACGTGCTGTGAAACTAGGTTTGAAGCTATGTAGTGGGCACTGCAGCAGAGACACCACAAAGGTTTGTCCCCTCTGACTATGTCATACTGACGAATCGGGTGGTCCAAACTTCCGCGTTCACACCATATATTTCGTTTCTTTATATCAAATAACGCAATCTGTAAAAAATAGCAGCGGCACTCTGTTTAGCAGAGAGGGTTCCTCCAATAACTTCGGACTAGGGTGTGACTGCTGCTAACGTCTCATCCGTCTGGATTAACGACCATTTACATTCTGTTTCCGGTGAATCTTTCAATGGTAACTAACGCACTTCAACGATTCACGAAACATTTCTCTGAAATTACTTCTATGACCAAAAGTGGAAAAACGATGTGCTAAACTTTAACCTGTTACCCCGTTAGTCATACTATCACACGTAGTTCATTATCCCACCGGTGGCGTTCCATGAGGCTCTGCGGCTTCTGCTTCTGTCTTCCTTGTCGGTGTAAACAAAAATGGCCTCGATTGTGGGTAGTGTAGTTTACGCATACACTGAATATATTTAATGGATGAAAGGACTTTTGTTTAGCTTTATCCCAGTTACTTACCATAATTAAAATTAATTTAATCGGGACATGAGTTTTTTTTCCCCACTTCTTAAGGTCAGATATAGTGTATTCAGTTGAATTTCTGCATTGTGTGCACTGTATTTCCCAGAGTACAAAGCGGCAAATGACGTTACTAATATATTGTGGCCACAAGATGGGGTAGTAGATCTTCTTACCAATATTAACTGGTTGGTGTTGAAAACAAAATAAAACAGTAAAATAATAAAGACAAAATGGCATTTTAAGAGGATTACGCTGGTATTAATTTAACTTATATTACAGAATGATGTACTTTTTCGTGTACTTCCCCACTTAAAATTTTAACACGAGTTTCTGGAGTTTCCCATGGATAAACTCTCCCGGAAGTGACGCGTTCCAAGAAGCGTTCCATTAAAAATAAGTGCCGCGCTTAACAATGATCCTTATAATTCCTCGTGTTTCTTGTATATTTACTTATCAGATTAATGTAATTTTACCTAATATCAGAGAGCACTTTTGTCTTGATATGCATGTGAGGATAAATCGATGTTCTGATGTCTACTGAAGCATGAGATGGAGCGTTGCCGGAAGTAGAAATACAACGACGGAACCAATGGCGGGAATAGTCATTCGCAGAGGGAATGTTTGGTGGCAGCAGTTTTAATCTAATCTAAATCAACACACTAGCGTTTATTCTGTAACGTTTTAAGCGTTTGATATTTGTGACACCGTTATAAGAAGACATTATACACCGTAAGTGATGTTCATCATGTGTACTGTCGCTTCTTGGGTACTTTATTGCCTGCATGTTCTTACCTACATTGTTTGTAACTGCATGAATCAGTAAGTACGAGATGTTTAGATTATTTGTAGCATGTGGCGCGGTTCAAACATTTTAGACATCAATTGCCTCTTGAGTAGTGCATGTTGCATAAAGTACATTTGCCCAATTTAAATAAGATCAATTGTGGGGTTCTTATGTCCTGCCAAAGTAAGCATATTTTCATAAATTTCTTTTGAGACAACTTCAAATATGTCACTTATTCCACAGCAAGTAGAAGATATTTAATGTTATCTTCATATGAAAAGGATAATCACCAATTCTTAGGATTTTGAACACTAAAGTTTTACTTGTGAGATAAACTTCAGAATTTTGGAAAATAAGGCAATACTCTAACGTCAATCACATTATTTGAATAGCTTGTCTTGTGTTTTGTCCATCCATGTGTCGAATGAGCTGACATCCCAAGATGATATCCCTTTATCCTGTAGTTAACATAGCAAATTGGTGTATGTCTGTCTAAATTTACCCTTCTTCTCAAACTTCCTCAAGACAAAACAAAGTAATCCATAGAGGTTGCCGCATTGCATTGATGCAACTGTTTAGAAATTTGATAAATTTAGTGTTTTTGATAAATATTTGGCATCAGTGATTCAGTGCAGAGTTTCAAAAAATTAACATGATAGTTTAGTTTTTAGGAATTTAGTCCAATATATGGAAATATAGCTGTACCAAAACAAATGTAAACATGTCTCAATAACAATAGCTATGGAAAATGGAAGTCAGATCTTTTAGTCTCTCTGCACCAGGTCTCTGGAATGCACCCCCCTAGGATATCCAGACTTTGACATTTTTGCCCAACTTCAGTCACACCTAAAAACACAGCTGTTTAGACTGGCCTTGCCTTCATTAACTGTCATAATCTAATTGAATTGTATTTTGTTTGTATGTTTTTTTGCATTTATGCTTGCATGTTTTCATATATTTTATCACATCTATCAGTAAGGTGAACTTGAGAGCACTTATCCATTATTATTATCATTGTTATATAGAAAACAGTTAACACATACCATACACTGTTACAGAAATGCTGACCTTGATGTATCTAAATATAGTCCCTATGTTTTTGTTTTTTTTTTTTTTTGTTTTTTTAATATCAGTTTTGTAATTTTTTTTTTTTTGTTAATGGTCAAGGTTATTTGTTTGTGTTAACTTTGAGCATTTATTTTTAATCATCTTTGTCCCCCTTTTTTTCATTTATCAGACTGGATCAGGTCAGGCATGAGTGGTGCACACCTGGACGAATGGCAGAGGAGGTCCTTTGACATTTCATTTGGCAACTGTACACCTGAACAGACGGCCGATGCCTACCGGGCCCACATACTCTCCATTCAGTATGCATGGGCAAACTCCCAGCTCTCTCAGGCCAGCATGGCAGTCCTATTCAGGACCTACTCAGAGCGCTATGCCAGTGTAATGGACTCAGATGACCTCCGCACAGGCCTTAATAATTATGCAGAAAGTGCACTGCATCTTGCTCGTAGTCAGAGGAACCACAGTGACAAATGGGAGTCATCCCTGACCATGGAGAATGTGTTGGATCTGCCCTGGGTACAGAAGGTGAAGCAAGCAGGGGGAGCAGATTCCCAGGTGGCACCAGAAGATGTGAACATCTGTGTGGGGCAAAAAAGCAAAGGCAAGTTAGAGGCTCCATTGTTCAAAACTTTAGGATCACCACAGCCAAAAACAGAGGTTAACTGTACCACCAACAGTCTTACTAATATTACATCTGCAAGGTCAAAAGTCTCTGAGGTGACCTTGAGTATTTCAAACTCGGTGTCCCAACATCAGTCTGTGTGTAGTCCTCCTCCTCAGGGGAATCCTGGCCATGCAGGGGAAGCACAAAACTATAAGTCCTCCAACTTCTCCACTTCAAATCCTTCTAAGCGAAAGAATTTTTACAGCCAAGGTGGAGAAGTTGGCAGGGGGCATAGTGGAATTCAAGCAGGCACTGACTTGACTTCAAGAACCAACTTCAAAACAGCTCGTGAGCAATTTATTGTTGATCAACAGAAAAAACACTCCAGTCAGCTCCAGCGAGGTCAGAGTACTGGTGTTTCAGTAACCGTCAAGAAATCTCTTGGTGCTAACAGGTCACGTGGTGCATTTTCAAAATTTGTGTCGCCTATTCCACGACAGGAAGAAGAAGAAAGTGGGAAGACCTCAAATAGTAATCAAGAACCTCAGATCCTGGATGAACGGCTCAAAAACTTTGAACCAAAGATAATTGAGCTGATCATGAGTGAAATCATGGATCACGGGCCTCCTGTTGCTTGGGATGACATAGCTGGTCTGGAATTTGCAAAGACCACCATAAAGGAAATTGTGGTGTGGCCCATGCTGCGACCTGATATCTTTACTGGACTCCGTGGTCCTCCTAAAGGAATTCTGCTGTTTGGACCTCCAGGGACTGGAAAAACTCTCATAGGTAAATGCATAGCTTGTCAGTCAGGTGCTACCTTCTTTAGCATCAGTGCATCATCGCTTACATCCAAGTGGGTGGGTGAAGGAGAAAAAATGGTGCGGGCCCTCTTTGCAATTGCTCGCTGCCATCAACCTGCTGTCATTTTTATTGATGAGATCGACTCACTGTTGTCCCAGCGGACAGATGGGGAGCATGACTCATCTCGGAGAATAAAGACGGAGTTCTTGGTGCAGTTAGATGGGGCTGCCACGGCAGCAGAAGATCGCGTCCTGGTAGTAGGTGCCACCAACCGACCTCAAGAGATCGACGAGGCTGCCCGACGACGTCTAGCAAAAAGGTTATATATTCCCCTGCCCGAGGCAGCTGCAAGATTACAGATAGTAACTAACCTAATGGCTCAAGAGAAGAACCAGCTGAGAGAGCAAGAGCTGTACAGTGTGGTCACTGCCACGCAGGGTTTCTCGGGGGCTGACATGACTCAGCTCTGCAGAGAGGCTGCACTGGGACCAATCCGCAGCATTGAGCTTGGTGACATCACCACTATCACTGCAGAACAGGTGAGACCAATTCTGTACAGTGACTTTCAGGAAGCCTTAAATACCGTCAGACCCAGTGTCTCATCAAAAGACTTGGAGCTGTATGAGGAGTGGAATAAGACATTTGGATGCGGACAGTAAAGTAAATCCCTCATACTTTTCTGAGTCATTAGAGTTTCTGTTTAGCTGCTGTTCCTTATTACCACTGATTTCTCATCTGATTATTTTAATCTCTTGCCATTAAGGCCGGTGTTTTATGACCTATTAATATTCTTTTCTCAAAGGCTGTTGTAACTGCAAAAATAAAGAAATAAGAGCCAGAAATGCATTAAAGGTTTTGTTGTTATAAATGCAGCTGTACTTTCATTTTATAAATTCTGTTTTCCATTTATAGATGAAAATTTTTTTTGATAAGTAAAATCTCTGTTCCAGTCATCCTGAATTGAGGTTTTAATGCATTTATCCATTAAAAATTATTTTGTTGTATGTTATGTCTAATGCATATCCTGAACAAATATGAGATCTATTATTGAATAATAAAGTATAATTTTCACACAAAATAATGTATGATTGAACAGCGTTTATGGCAATTTTTTTTTTCTTAATGTCCACACTGGTGATTTAATTTTATTACATTTATGTTTAGCATTTAATTTTACAGTAACTTTAGTTTTAAATTGGTTTATTTAATGGCTTGAGTCTCATATTTTTAAGTGTTAAAAGATAAAACTCAAATGGTTAACATTTATTTGAAGGGGAAGCTTACTGTAAAAAAAAAAAAAAAAAAAATACCATACATGGGTGCAATTAATCAAACAAGATAACGGGAAACCATATCAACTGCATCATTTACAAAGTTTTTAACTTCAGTGTTGGTGCTGCATTTTCTTCCTCTTTTGTTCTTTATCAGAATTTCATTTGTACCTGATTAGTAAGGACACAGGAATATGTGCACTGGGAAAGATGGCATCCTGATTCAATATATTGAACCCAGAAAAAGTGGAAGTCTACTTGTATTGACACCCTCCCACTCTAAGCCACAAAGGACAGTATACTCACTCATAATTTGTCAATGTTTTTGTAAGGACAATAAACATTGCTGGCATTGCAAATTTTTCCCCGCAATGTTAATGTCAATTATGACAGCAGTGGACTCAGCAGGAAAGTTCACTGCTGCAGTAATACACCTTTTCAGCATATGCTTTAATACTCAGGAGTCCTGTCTGGTATTGTCATATGAGCTGCAGACGACTGTTACAGTTCTTACAAGAATTAAATTCTCATTTTATTTCAATGCAATGATCTTTGAAAATCTGGAAGCATATGAAAAGAGGAATTTCATTTATTTTTCTTTTTGTCAAGTTCTCCAATAAATATTTCAGATGTGTTATTGGCCAGTGAAACTCTAGTTAATTAGCCAGTAGTGAAAATAGTTACCCACACCCCCCACCTCTGGACAGATGTAGAGGATTCCTTCTGTGCTCACTGGATCCAGTATGGACTGAAAATTGTGCCATATGGTGCAAGATGGAGAGAAGAAATGGGGAGATGGTGAAAGGAGAGGGGGGATGGAGATGGGAGATGATGAGAGACAGGAAGGATAGAGAGAACATTGAGCAGAAGCTGTAGGATCCAGGCAGGGCCATGGAGAGGGTTCTGGATTCAGCAGCAGTACCAGGCCTCAGTAGAGTGGAGGTAGGAGATCCAGTGACATGCTCCGGAAGTGCTGTAAAAAGATGGAGCACGAGAGCTCCGGGGGAGAGGGTCTTAGTGCTGAACCAGGCATGATGAATGAGTCCCGCCCCCTACTCTGAAAGTTCGGTGTCTGTAGATCTCCCCCAGCATAGCCCGAACAGTCCTAGCTATAGGCTTTGGCAAAAAGCAGGGTTTTAAGTCTACTCTTAAACACAGAAAGGGTCTCTGCCGCCAGGAATGATGCTGGTAAGTGGTTCCACAGCAGAGGAGCTTGATAACTGAAGGCCCTGGCTCCATATCTACATTTGGAGATTTGTTGAATTACTAGTAAACATGAATCTAAGGAACGTAGTGTCCTACAGGGCTGATATGGTTCAATTAGATCAGTGAGATATGATGCACAGCTTTGTAGGTTAGGAGGAGGATCTTCTATGTAACCAATGTAGGGAGGCCAACACAGGTGAAATGTGGTCATGCCTCTTAGAACACGAGCTGCGGAGTTCTGAATGAACTGCAGAGTTCTGAGGGATTTTTTGGGCATCCTGATAAGAGAGTTACAGTAATCAGCCTGAAGGTAACAAAGGCATGGATGAGCTTCTCAGCAGCATCTAAGGAAAGGACAGGCCTGATTTTTGCAATGCTACGAAGGTGGAAGTAGGCAGCCCTCGAGATTTGTTTTATGTGCGTGTTAAAAGACAAGTTCTGATCAAAGCAAATACCCAGGTTCTTTACAATGGTGCTAGAGGCATGAGCTAGTCCGTTATGAAAGCCTATATCATTAGCTAAAGATTGTCTAAGATGTTTTGGACCGACTAATAGAACTTCAGTTTTGTCTGAGTTTAACAGAAAGTTGTGGGTCATCCAGGACTTAATATCTGCAACACAGGAATGCAGATGTGTTAGCTGATTGCTATCATCTGCCTTCATTGGTAAGTACAATTGGGTGTCGTCAGCATAACAATGAAAATCACATTGCCTAGTGGTAGTCATTCGTCACTCAGATCACTGAGAGGTGTCATCATGAAAAGGAAAAAGTAAATTGAGAAAAAAATTAATGTTGTATTTATATAGTGATTTGTACAATAAAGTTATTTTCCATTTAACTTCACCAGTTAAATTATTTATTAAAATGGCAGAGTTTTCACATTTACCGGTGTTCAACTACTCCGGCGAGACCTGCAGTGCGACACCGGCCGGCTGTGCCTCACCATGGATTTCGTCATTCGGCTTACTGTGCTTTACATGCTGTAGTGAGACCGTATTGCAGTCTCTTGCAATATGAAGTACATTTTCATAGTCTTGCTGATGTATATAATATATAATGTAGCGTTTTTTGTTAACTATGTGTGTTCTTATGCTGAGCGATCATAAAACGGCTAAAAGGGGGACTAGGTGAAGCATGCAGTGCTGGTGCCTCATACTAGGGGGCGCTCGTGATCCCAAGGATTCTTGTTATGATTCAGCGGCTGCAGAGTGACAGCGTGCTGTATACTGCGGTCAATCGGTCAATTAAGAGAGCAAGAAGTGAAGTCATTCATTTTTTTCTATTCGTCTTGCCTTACTTTCAAAATGCAAGATTACATATCTTAAAACTAAAAGAAGACAACAGTTTGTAGGTGTAAAGAATGCTGATATGAGACCTTAAACATAACCCGTTAACTGCTGCCAATCAAATATTGGATAAGAGTCTGTAGGGTTGATATGTTTGTAAATCTGATCGTGATGATGTCTGTGCCTCACCAGCCATGAACCTCACCGCACATCACTAATATATAATGTATTTTGTTAATTAATAATGGAACAAAGTCTTTTTTTGTTTCGATTTTCGTTTTTGTTTTTTTGAGAGGGAGATTTGGGACTGACCAGTCATTTGGCTGGATTATTTCTTTCATGCAAATGTCTGCTGGGTCCCAGCCAAGTGTGGGTGTGTGTGTGTGTGTGTGTGTGTGTGTGTGTGTGTGTGTGCGTGTGTCGGTGTGTGTTTGGGTCCCAGTGTTGGTTACAGCTGCATCCTGTTTCTGCTAAAGCATACAGCAGCCATCTGGATGTAAGCCGTCGCTTCTGAACTGCTTCGCTGGCCCCAACAGAGGCTCCACGGACACCCCTCTGAGCCGTCAACCCTTGCCTTCTGTTCCAGTGCCTTATCCTCTGACTTTTCAAGTTTTTAACAGAGCATGTGTGCTCATCAATGCTTTTTTGATTTAACAGGGTTTTCAATGGTTTTTGTTTACATTGTTTTTTCCTGCCTCATTGGTAAACAATATGGTATAAACTCTAAATAAATATTCTTAGTTGCTCATGTTTTAATATTTGAATAATCCATCCATCCATCATCTTCTGCTTATCCAGGGTCAGGTAGCGGGGGCAGCAGCCTAAGCAGGGAAGCCCAGACTTCCCTCTCCCCAGCTACTTCATCCAGCACTTCCGGGGGGATCCCAAGGCATTCCCAGGCCAGCCGAGAGACAGTCTCTTCAGCATGTCCTGGGTCTGCATGGGTCCTCCTGCCAGAGGGACGTGCCCTGAATGCCTAACCAGGGAGGCGTCGAGGAGGCATCCTGACTAGATGCCCGAGCCACCTCATCTGGCTCCTCTCAAGCTCCTTCTGGATGACTGAGCTTCTCACCCTAGGGAGCCCAGTCACCCTACAGAGGAAACTCATTTCGGCCACTTGTACCCGCGATCTTGTTCTTTTGGTCACTACCCAAAACTCATGACCATAGGTGAGGGTAGGAACGAAGAGAGACTGGTAAATCGAGAGCTTCGCCTTTCGGCTCAACTCTCTCTTCACCACAATGGATTGGTGCAGATTGCACATTACTGCAGACGCCGCGCCGATTCGCCTGTCAACGTCCTGCTCCATTTTTTCCTCACTTGTGAACAAGACCCCGAAGTACTTGAACTCCTCCACTTGGGGCAGGATCTCCTCCCCAACCCGGGGAAGGCACTCAACCTTTTTCCGGCTGAGAACCATGGCCTCAGATCTGGAGGCATTGATTCTCATCCTGGCCGCTTCACACTCTACTGCGAACCGATCCAACTAGAGTTGGAGGTCATAGACTGATGAAGCCAACAGAACCACATAATCTGCAAAAAGCAGAGACCCCGATCCTGAGGTCACCAAACTGGACCCCCTCAACACCACAGCTGAAATTCTGTCCATAAAAGTTATGAACAGAATCGGTGACAAAGGGCAGCCCTGGCAGAGTCCAAACCTAACTGGAAACGAGTTTGACTTACTGCCAGCAATGCAGCAGACGGGAGCGGACAGCCTGTATCAAGCGGTCTGTTACCCCATACTCCCAGAGAGCCCCCCACAGGACTCCCTGAGGGACATGGTCGAATGCCTTCTCAAAGTCCATAAAACACATGTGGATTGGTTGGGCAAACTCCCATGCACCCTCAAGGACCCTGCTGAGGGCCCTGCCTCCTCACCGGAAGGCGTGTCAGTGGGATTAAGGAGGTCTTCAAAGTATTCCTTCCACCGATCCACAACGTCCTGAGTCGAGGTCAGCAGCACACCATCCCCATTATACACAGTGTTGACAGTGCACTGCTTCCTCCTCCTCGACGCTGGATGGTGATCCAGAACCTTTTTGAAGCCGTCTTGAAGTCGTTCTCCATGGCCTCACTGAACTCTTTCCACACCGGGTCTTTGCCTCAGCGACCGCTGTAGCTGCGCTCCGCTTGGCCTGTTGGTACCCGTCTGCTGCCTCAGGAGTTCCACAGGCCAAAAAGGCTTCTTCAGCTTGACGTCATCCAGCGGGTTCGGGTTTTGCCGCCATGACAGGCACCGACCGCCTTGCGGCCACAGCACTGGTTGGCCGCCTCAACAATGGAGGCACGGAACATGGTCCACTTGGACTCAATGTCCCCCGCCTCCCCTGAGACATGGTCGAAGCTCTCCCGCCGGAGGTGGGAGTTAAAGCTTCTTCTTACAGGAGACTCTGCCAGGCATCCTCTGCCCGGCATCCTCGCCCACCATCGGCGCCAACTCACCACCAGGTGATGATTGGTTGACAGCTCCACCCCTCTCGTCACCTGGGTGTCTAAGACATGCGGCCACAAATTCGATGACGCGACCACAAAGTCGATCATCGAACTGCAGCCTAAGGTGTCCTGGTGCCAAGTGCACATATGGACACCTTTATGCCTTAACATGGTGTTCGTTATTGACTTCTTTGACGAGCGCAGAAGTCCAACAACAGAACACCACTCGGGTTCAGATCGGGGGGGCATTCTTCCTGATCACGCCCTTCCAGGTCTTACTGTCGCTGCCAACATGCTCCTTTCAGTGTGGTGAGTACTGAAGTCACTCAGGAGTACGAGGAAACCCCCAGAAGGAGCACTCTCTAGTACTCCCTCTAAGGACTCCAAAAAGGGTGGATACGCTGAACTGCTGTTTGGGCCATAGGCACATTTCTAAAGATCAGGTAGTAAATGTTGCTTCAAGTTTATGAGGGAAAAAACCCTAAGCCTAGCACATATTTATAGTAGGTTTCAAAAATGTGTTATTTATAACGACATGGACTATTTGCTTTAAACTAATTAAAAAGAAACCCATAATTAATGCACTATCTCCACTCTGCATTTATATAAAATATTCTTTATTGGTATTTCTGCAAGCATAAAAGCTTTTTAAACACTGAATTGTCTTATTTCGATACAATTTGCAGTCATCACATATCAAACAAAAGGCCAGGATAACATAAAAAAAAAAAAACAAAATAAAAATGACCTTCCAGCAGCAGTCATGTTTTCATATCAAACACATTTAGTACAATCAGACAAAAGGAGATGTAGCTTTTATTAGTTCCTACTCTACGGACATACATCATTTACTGTAATAAATACAAAAACAAACGGGTGTTTAAATGGATATAAATAATGTGTGGGATGTTACAATTACAAGAGCAGGCTGTGGGAGGATATGTGTTCTTATCTTATTTTCATATTAAGCATTTTATCCACAGACATTTTTTCATTTTATCCACAGACATTTTTTTTACCTTATTTAAATCCCTTCAGTGATCAGTGTTTTTAAATGTAGAACACTGTTATATATTTATTTTGAATTTTAAAAAAGACAACCTCCAACCTCTTGTTCCCCTCTTCTTTTCCAAAACAATACAATTTGTATCAGTGTAAGACAATAACAGCGGATGATGCTTTGTCTCAGCTATCCGGATAATCAAACTCTTTTTCCTTTCAGTGTGGTATTTTATATAATTAAAAAAATGCAGCTTTAATAATTCAGACAGCATGCATACATTGTATTTAACAGCTTTTTTAATAGGCGTTTCATTCCCATGTCATTGACACAGATGCATGTTCTTGAGGATGGGGTATGTTAAAAGTGTGTGTGCTCAGAAACGATGCTCTCCTCGTGTTATGTGAGAAGAGAACTCGTATCGGTCTTGACTCCGGTGACCGCAGAGGTTACACTCAAAGGGGTCTCTGAAACCATGGCAGCCCATATGAATGGTGTACATGACATGGTCCAGGAACAGAACACGACAGTGTTCACACCTGTACGCTCTCACCTGCTCGCCCTCTGCTGTTACCACCTTGAATCCCTCGGAAGCCATCTCTATGCTGGCCTGGATGGCCTCGTACTGCCTCTGCTGTTCCTCCTTCACCAAAGGCAGGACGCCATTTCTCATTCTCGAGGTGATGTGGTTGGTCAGGTAGATGAGGCCAGGGGCCGTGACACCTGGGCGGTCGTCGTTGTTGCTTTCGGTGTCTGTGGAGTCCTGGCCACTGTGGCTGGGCGAGCCGTCTTTTTCACTGCAGGCCGACTTAGAGTTGGACAGCAGCAGCAGGTTTTCAGCTGCGCTGTCTTTGGCTGACATGCCTGTCCCTGTTTGGCCCTCTGAGGCTGTCTTGTGGAGGGGAAACATGGAGCTGAGGCCCACATCAGAAGAGGAGGCAGGAGAGGTCTGAACCAGAGGCCGGAGGGACTCTGCTTCCAGGTAGCTGATGGCGCTGTTGATGGCCTGGTCGATGACCTGGGGCTGGGTCAGCTCACCAGCTCCTCCATCGTAAGAGAGATCTGATAGGCGTTTGTCCCCTGAAAGGCAGAAGATTAGTGTGAAGACTAGACTGCTCATAACCACTCCTGAAAAAAGAACCCAAATCTTGTTAATCTGTGTTTAAATAGCATTACTCTGCCCTTTTTGGTGAATGCCAACATTTTGAGTAGTAAAGATGTTTATCTCTAAAAAAATTCTCTTATTTTTTTTCCTTCTTTGTTGACATTTCTATTGCTGGTCAGTGCTTTTGTAGAGTTTAAAATTCCTATACTATTGCATAATGTGGCACATGCTTTCCACTTAAAGTAGTTAAATCTACATTTCCTGTTCAGGCTGAACTAAGAAAATAAATGCTACATAGTTTCTGCAGAGCTACAACTAATGAACACAACACCAAGCGTAGATTGAACTATGCAGCATCGTTATGGACAACACAACAGTTTTTTTTTTTTTAAAGCAGAGACATTTTTATCACACAAAGGAAGCAGATTTCTGCCCTTACCCACAAACTTCTGTGGCATAGTGCTCTTACGTTTAGCTACATTATTAGCTAATCTGTCTAGCACCAAGGCTCTGTCAGATCCCGTCTGGCTCAAGTCTTCCCTCTGCTCATTGTGGTTGCTTTCTTCCTTTATTACTGGAAAGCAAGACAGAGAAATGGATTTCAGAGTCAGTTATTTTTTTATGTATTTTTTTTAATTTAAAGTGGGGATGGTATTTCTTCTCAGAGCACAGAACGGACTATTCTGACACAAACAAAGCACTTGGTCTCTAGGGAGCACTAGCGAACCGTGCCAGATTACACTTAAAGTGCAGATTTTATTTAGTCTGAGCGCAACTGTGCCATTCTCCCTCATGGCATGGTTGAAAGAGGTGTGCTTGGGCATGGCAAGGTTGTCCAAACATATGCACTACCACAGTTATGTACACAAAGCTTAAAACGTGGTCTGAGCGCGATCAATACATTTGGAGATTTGTAGGGGTGTACTGTTCTGAAAATTGAACGCAAAATAAAAAACAAAGTCAAAGTCTAAACTATGTTTTCATGCATCGATAGCTTGATGTCATGACATAGGTATCGGAGGAATCTGCGCTTGTGCAGTGCGACACAGTGGGAGACAGCAGAAATTGCCCTAATGATAGTGCACCCTTAACTTATGCTCATAGATGAGGCACAGATCTGTTGCTTAGATCAATTTTCAGCTAAAGTCATACGAATAAACCTATGAATAAATATGGACAGTGATGTCCTTAAACTGTCTAAATTAGCCCTACAGTAGTTTAAAAGGCCAAAAATAAAAACTGCTCACTTGGCGTGTTTAAAAAAAAAAAAGTCAGCAACTTAACCTGATCTGCTGTAGGATTGATTCAGCACAATAAAGCCACTAATGGCCCTGTTTGGTGTGGCCAAGTGCAGTTAAGGGAAAGCTTTGCCATAACAACCCACTGTGGTAAATGCTAATGCAGGGTCCAGCAGCAGTTGTCACTGGTATGGCGTTAGATTTGGGTCAAGCGAGCAGATGCCACTAGAATTTTTTATTCTAATTTTTTTTAATCTTAAAATTAATGTCTACGGGTATATTTTAACTCCTCAAGAGTCAATTTTAAAACTTGACACGTGATTTTTTTCTTTTCATAAAACAGTCCCCACACATTTTCAACATCTACGTGAAGTCAAGGTTGCCCAGGGTGGAGATTTGGTTGTCACAGCAGGATGCTTTGGGGGAGCATGCCTTGGCCCCGCTTTGGAGATGGTTCTTCTTGAGCATGGCTTATCGTGACAAAACAGTTGCTCAAAAAGCAAATTGGTGCGGCATGGTCGGTCTGGCTCTGCGCTGAAAAACCGGCTAGTTGAAAAGGGATAAAAACTGCAGTTGCCAGCATGTCGGTTGCAATGTAATTACATGTGGGTGGAGACTAGAGAGCTTGATGAGACAGATCACCAACCTGTGTAAATGCTGTTCTGTAGCCCCATGTAATGGAGGTAGTTGTGGCATCGCTCCTTGTGCTCCTCGAGGGAGCTGCGCTGCTTGTAACTCCGCCCACAATAAGCACATTTGTGAGGTTTTCCAACTGCACAAATAAACAAACAAATAAGTAATAGGCTCCAGCCTATTAGGTAATATTCAAATGTTACAAATGTTTTGGTTTAATGCTATATACGTCAGTTCCCTGTCTTACACACTTGCACTGCTTTTTATTTTGTCCCATTTTGTTTTATCATTTTTGTTTTCCATCACATTAAAATCCCATGACCCAAAATGTTCATAGACATTAACATTGCAGCACTCATATGATCCTAATTTTTGGTGACATCACCTTTTTCTGCAATATGAAGGAAATGGTAATGTATCTTATTTTTGCTATTGGCTAAATGGACTCATTTAATAATTTACAATGCCCTTAACTCTGACAAACTTATAAAAAGTGATGCAAGAATTTTATATAATGAAACAAAATGATAAGCATGATGATTGACAGAGGAAGTTGGGACTAAAACCCTTGACAAAAGATTTTCCTTTATTCAGGTTGTGCGTGGCTAGAATTCCTTTTGAGGTGATGTAGGGATTGTGTCTTTTGGGGAAAGATGTCAGGAAGTAACTTCGGAGAGTGTGCACTTTCTATTTTAAATTAATTTCTGCTATGACACACAAGTTTATTAAAATTTAAAAATCCCCCAAAGTAGAAATTTGTTCCAGTTTTTTATTTATTTTTTTATTTAATGCTTATAAATCTACAGTCATGAAATATTGAAATCTAATAAGTAAATTGAGAAATACCATTAATCCACCTGTCTTTGCTCTTGTATTTCTGCTGCACATTAAAAAGATGGATACAAATCTTGCCGACAGTGTCCTGGTCTGCTGTTATAAATATTCGTCAGCTTTTGCTTTTTATATTAAAGTTTATTCTCAAAAAGCCCTTAGTGCATTCACGAGAGTTCATCACATCCTCTCAGTGCCCTCTGCAGAGGAAGTAAGTAGAGGTAGACAGAGGTGACAAAGTGCTTTACCAAAGATAAAAAATACAATAGAACACATGTAATAAAACACAAGTAAAACAAGGATAAAAATAGAAATATTAATAAAATATAATACAATACAAATATAAAATGGGGTAGGAGGAACCATGCAGCCGACATACTGACCAGAGTGGGTGCGCAAATGGCCAGTCAAGGCATCCCTCCTTCGACAAGCATAGCTGCACAGGTGACACTTGAAGGGTTTCTCCCCTGAATGGAGCTTGATGTGACGCAGTAGATTTCCCTTCTGAGTAAACGAGGCACCGCACTGGCTGCACTGGAAAGGACGTTCCCCTGAGGACACAAGAAAATGTGTAGCACATTATTATAAAAAGGTACATCAATGAGTAAAAAAGAGGAAATATATATATATAAAAAATGTTAATTGTACACCTGAAAGTAAAGAAGTTTTTATGTTCTTGCACTTCTCTCCCTAATCTCATCTTTGTTAGAATAGAACGATAAGGGGCTGAAAAAGTGTGTCCCTACAAGTCTTGGGTCACTGTGCTTCAAGCGTCCTATGTGCCAGAACCCGTTGGATGATAGAGCACCTCAGTGGTTTAGAGCAGGCTTGGAGGGGAAAGGGGGGAAGTCACAGCAGAGTGCCACTCCATCTCTCCATGCTCCCCCCTGCCCCACAGACTTCTGCTGCTGTGATCGAACAAGAGCCTTTCAGACTCAGCCTGCCATCTTTGTAATGCACCATTGCCTAGGTCAATTTGATCTGAAAATCTCATTCCCCCCACCCCCTACTCTCTAAAATAAGAGCGGCACATCACAATGCAAATTCAGCCTCATTTGAATAAAATGAAGGCAACACTTTGTACTGAGAGCCAGTCTTCCTGATCAGCGCCTCTGGAATAAACCAATATCCAGCCTCTCTGAGTGTTTTGGCATTCTGTGAGAATGTTTTAATATGACTTTTTTTTTTTTTTTTTTTTTTTCTCAAAGGCCCCCCAGAAAATAAGAGTCACCAGTGAAGCAGCAAAAATATATAAAAAGGAAAAATCATTAAAGATGCATTTCAGAAGCAAAGTCTCACCACAGAATATTTTCTATATAAATAGAAGGCACTTCATTATATCTTTTATTGTAGTGTCTTTTGCATTTCAATCTTTTCTTCCATTTTGAGTTTCATTAGTATCTAAAGGATGACAGTTAAATGCTTTTTTTCAGCAATGTTCTCCACTGCTGGTTTGGCTTCACGACAATGGAATATAAATTTAGAAAAATTTCTCAACTTTTAACAGTCATCGTCATTTCACACATATTACATTTAATTGCAGCATATATCCTGATTCTCAGCTGTGGGCATGTTGTTTTGGTCCACGTTCATATTAATGCTCAGTTATTATTTCTCTTCATGAGATATTTTGCAGTCATTTAGATAAACAATCATTAATGACATGTTTAAAGATTATTTCATGCGTCTTGTGTATCGACTTTTTAATGGGGAACATACGCTAAAATAATCTTTTTGTTTAAATGCAAAAACTATTCAGCTGTTGTTCTGGGGGAGATAGACAGAGAAGACATCTCTCTAACCCTGATCCACTCTATCTAAAGTGGGAACAGTCAGTGTGGGTACAAATGAAGGGCAAGAAGTGTTGCAGACAGCTTACCAGTGTGGCTTCGCTTGTGCACCATCAACACATTGGGACCAATGCAAACTATCCCACAGATATCACACTGGAGCTTCCCGTTGGGCAGCCGTGTACCTCCGGCCGAGGAGAAGGCCTTGGCTTGGGGGCTCGACTGTGAGCCGTTCACCTTGGCCCCCGAAGCATCAATCACGCGCAAGTCTTCTGCGCACTCCTCCTCCTCCACGCCATTCATGTCAGAAGCCAGCCCATTCTCCTCATCACTGCGAGCCTCAACTTTAATGTTACAGACTGGAAAAGAGGGCAAGGGGTGGGGATAGGATGGGGTGCCACGGTTTAGAATACGAGCATGGTTTTATCATAATGTCACATGCTAAAGACGGGCAGACTGTCAGAGAGACATTGATGCTGCAACACTGGAACAGATGGAATATTGTGATAACTTTAAAATCCTGAGAGGGAAATTTGATAATTCTGTGAATGTTTCTGACTGAATAAATCTCACCCTGCTTAATGCATACGCTCAATACAAGCATTTTTAGTTTAGCCTCTCCTGCAATAAATTTCACTTTCTATAAATTTGATTAGTTATTTATCTGATTCCACTGCCTTCATTTTTTATTTAATCAGTCAACACCGTTAAATTCTTGCTTTCATGATTTTCTTCTTTTCACATATTAGGACAACACTGAAAAAAAAATCTCATGTTGTGCACTTTTAAATCATCTTTTTAGTGTCACATCTACCTGCCATTATGTTGTTGAAGTCTGTTTCACTGACAATACTGAGCTTTATTACTGGCCTGCATTATTTAACATACTTTTGTTCAGTCAGTACAAAGCTGTATTTTTTTAGTTAATTCATTCGCTGCTGTGAAACTCTAGAAAAATGAAGGTTTAGATATAATTGAAGATTTGAATTTAAGCACATTTAGGGTAAACTTTTGTTTTTTTTTTTTTTCAAACATGGTATTTCAGGAGGACAAGCAGGTGGACTGCCTGAGGATGCTGCTGATGAGATGAAGAAACATGCAGATAATCTCACACCATCACAGTTTGGTGTAGCAAATGATAAACAGGAAACAGAGAGACAGGAAACTGTGTGTAGGGGTAGGGACTACAGCGGTCTCGACCTGAAAACACACTCACATTTGGCTTTTTTTTTTTTTTTTAACTGGAAATAAATTCTACATAATTGATAAATATGAAAATTAATTGTGGAGAGAACAGATGTTTGGGTTTTTTTTTTTTAATTTGGGTGTTACCAAAGCGTCCTTTCGGTCACATCACCTCCAAACTTTCTCATCGACACAACTGACATACTGTACCAGTCCCAACCTGAAACAACCTGTGGTTTAAATGTCACGGCAACAGCCTGATTTCCCCATGCCGCTACCTCTGTTTGTACAACTAAAGAGGAACAAGCGGAAATCATGAAATATAGGAATCTATGGAAAAGGGGAAGCTTCAGAAAGATGGCCTGCCTAACTGAAATACCAAGAATTATGGAGAAGTGACAGAAAGGGAAGCACTGGAAAGGAATTGTAAAACAGCCTATAACTGTAACTTTTTTTTTTTTTAACTTAGCCCTGCTTTCACTGAAAGCCACCAGAGAAGCCTAAATCTTCCAATGTGCATTATGTTTCCACATTTGAGACAGGACACGTTTAACACCACTAAAATACTTATAGATACTTTTCTTATTTTTTTTTTTTTTATCTCCGTGCATTTATCTTGTAACTTGTTCTCACATTCTCTTCAAAAAAAAAAAAAAAACCCTTTTTACATGAGATAACCAGAGATAACCAGTTAGACACACAGGAAAAAGCAAAGACAACACATACTTCAGTGTTTGCAGGTTAAATACAATGCAGTATGAAAAAGATATCAAGCATGTACAAGCCAATTACAACAACAAGTAGACAAACAATGTATCTATACATTTTAAAACTCTGAAATAAATGTACACCCTTGTTATGTGATCTCTTGAGTGGTTAAATGTGTAAGGCTCAGAAGTGCAGATACAGTAATTCATATTTAGTAGAAAATTCACATGACAGAAAATATATTAAATCATGCATTTCAGATAATTATAATTAATATACATATTTACAGTATTTGAGTAGCTAGTCATACTTCTGTTATCAGAGGTATGTTAGCAGAATTATTTACATTTAGCAGAATTTACATTTTTACACATTTAAACATTAACATTTCTTTATTTACAAGAAGTTGTTAGGTTGTTGAATCTGCCTTTCTAATTTGTTTACATTTACCTGTTTAAATCCTGTTAGCTTATCTTATAATTGGTTAGTTTTAGTCATGTGACAAAAAATTGTGTCGCAAACTTATTAGCTGTGCATGAGTAGTAAAGCACTGTTGTGGAAGGAATTCATCTGCTTCCTGTATCATTTTATAACAATTGAGCCCTCCACCACCAAGGAACCCTTAGATGTTTATACTTTACTCCTTACGCTATATGGGTATCTAAATGCATTCAGAAAATATCAAAACATACGTAAAGTTCTTAATCACTGAGGGGTTTTTGGAAGGTGGAATGCAAAAACATAGATTTTTTTTATGCATTAGACATTTTGAATAATTTCACTCACTGCAGTGAGGTTGAAGCGATTATCCTTTATAATTTCAACCCTGGAGCTATGTAGTCAGCTGACTAAAGCAGACAGAAGAGAACCATGCATGGGCTTCTGCTAACTTCTCATGGATATAGGGAAGTTGTGACTGAACCGGGAGTAGGAAGAAGACTTTTTACTTTATATCGTGTTATGTCTCAGTCACACATCCTGATTTGCTCATTTTGGGAAGCAAATGTAACAACATAAGCAAACAAAAGAGGCTGCAATAATCCCGATATGGATGTAATTCTCCGAATACCTTGCAAGCAGCCCACTAAAATGTGCTAATAATAAGGAGTGATATGACAATTTAAAGTTTAGAAGTAGCCACTTTTTGCCACCTCAACTGAACGGGTTGGTTCAGCAGAGTGGAAACACCAGGAACCCAGTGGAGGTTCCTGTTACTGACTATGCACTCAGTGCCTGAAAATAACCCCATGTGCACAATAGTGGAACCACATGTGTTAAACCACGTTAGCAAAACTCAACACAACTTGCAGGAACGCTAAAAACAGCCCCCTTTTTCACCTCACATTTTGCATTTTTCTTTAAACACCTCCGTGTTGTGTTATCGGGAACTAGACTCAGTTTACCCCCTCTCTTCCAGAAGAAGGCCCTGTCTGAATCATTGAAACTGATCTTTTCGCTGGGATATATCGGTGACTGTTCTCAGTCATCAAGGGCTAAGAAAACTCTTTAGCTTAAAAAAGTCAACTGGAGTTCTTTTAGTTTTTTGAAGATGTTTTTACTAGAGACTTCAGTTCTAAACTAACTGGTAGGACTTTTTTCATTTAAAGAGATCTCACCGAGATTGCTAACAGTGGTGTTCTGTCCTGTTCCTATTTCTATGAGAAAAAAAAAATGTATTTAAGCTTGAGATTTAAATAGAAAAATTGAGGCCAGAATGTCAAGAGGACCAAATCTAGTTTTCGTATTAGGGAAGTTTGTTTGCCTGAGTCACAACAGTGTAGATTGCGGCACTGTGAATGTGCAACAACAATGACGATTCCGCACAAGAGTGCAACAGGAAATAACCCAGGTTTTAAGGTCTTGATACTTTGAGGTCTAGTGTCCCATATAGTCTCACTGCTTATTGCCTTTTTTCACAACAGAGAAGTGAGCAGCAGATGATCCTGTGCGATAGTTTTATCTCCTGACTTTTATCACAAAGGCAGCCATGCATAAATGTAGCAGATACTTACACTTCTCTCTCTGGTGCCTTGTTCTCTGTCCCCATATAGATATGTGTGAAGTAATGATATGTAGGGAATGAACAGAAACTGTAGTACTTAAATGCACTTTACCAGCTGCAGGTTCTGTTTACTCCCACTGATTTAAAAAGAAGAAGAAGAATCACTTTTGGTATTTTTAGTTCAGTTCAAAATGTTTTAGTACTTTAAATCGTAACACTTGCTTGATAGCTTTTAGATAATCCCTGTTTACACCAAGCTCATCATTAGTTAGTGTCCGTGTTCTTGCTACATACTGAGTACCAAAATACTCATTTTACTAGCAACATTTTTTGGAAGTGAGGACATTTTAGAGATGGTCCAACTTTAAAGGCCTGTTTGAGTGTTAAGACTTGGTCTTAAGTTTGGGGTTAGGTTAGGGTTAGTTGGGATGGTTAGGGTAAGGGGCTGGGTAATACATTATGCCTCTGTGTGTGTGTGTGTGTGTGTGTGTGTGTGTGCTGCAGTGAGGCACTGATCTCTCTATGTTTTGGCCTGTTTCTGAACACTTGATCTCCAGAGGTGGTGACAGTACTTGATGGCAAGTTCTTTTTGGGTAGTTCTTACACATCATATTTCATTTTCCTCTCAAATTACTTTAGACCTCTAAACTTTATCTATGTAAAAATAAAAAAAACAAAACAATCCATTTTACTGCACTTTTAACAGTTGAAGGTAAATAAATATTTTTAATTCTCTAATCTCATATTTTTAAAGAGCCTTTTTTGGGTTTCCATGCAATCTTTGACCTTTTCGGGGATAAAAAGCTTTGACCTGCATGAATGACAGTATTCATCTAAGGAAAACTGCACTTCATCTGATCATTCTGTTACTGAGGTAATTCATGAACAGACTGCATGTGCTGTACCCCATGCATGCGAGTCCCCACATCTAGCTTTATCCTTATTTACACCACGACATTCCCCAGCTTCATGTTCACAAAATGAAATCAAGGCTACATTAGTGATTCCTTAAGATTCAATTTATTAATGACATGCTGTGGATCAAAGAGGGTTTTTTTACTTTTGCGCCAATGACCTAAATATGTCTATTTGTAGTTTCTGATTGTGTTTTCTGAGCTGTTTGAAATGGCAGATAGGTCCCACAGGATAGTATTAGCTGAAAAAGACACTTTAATCCCTATATATATTTGCTTTGACACTGACATTACTTCCATTTTACTGTTTTAGGAATAATTACATCATTTCTTGGGGCAGGACAGTGTAGTAATTTATTTCATCAGTAGAACCTGTGTCAATGGGGTGCGGGGTTAGTTTGCCGTGAAGTTGCCTCATACCTTTGTCTGCTCTGTTGTTGTGCTGGTGGATGGAGTTGGCTGATAGGTCCTCGGGGACAGCCATGGGCTCCTCTGCCTCTTCTGTGGCTCCATTACCATTAGGGCTGTCCCTGCCTGCAGACACACACCGTCACCCCAATCAGAATTTTCCTTTTCTGCTACAGCTGCCTATTGTGTCTGTTAGTTGCACTCCTGGCATCTCAGTCAAGTGGTTGTGTTTTACCTGGCATCTGGGTCATTTCCTGGGCCTCCTCTGTCTCCATGTGGTGCAAGTATTCTGAAGAAAGAGAGATGTAGATGTAAACATGCTTAAGTTTAATCAGGTAAACGCATAATAAATAGCGGGCATGGAGTAAAAGGTGCTATTTCTCGGCACAATTTGGTCACCCTAGTAAGACCTCTCCTGTCACCGCTGCAGTCACGCTGCTGTCTGACCGTGTTACATTACAAAGAATCGCAGACATTTTCATTAGAAGTCTGACAGAGAAGCTGAGCACTGTAGAGCACCTTGGCCCCTCAGATAAGGCCTGCTGGTAGAGCAAGGGTGCCAAGATTGGACTTTCACACCACATTTGTTATTTATTGTTAATTTCTTGCCACGTAATCATCCAAAAATCTAAACTGACTGTTGCAAAATTAAGCAGAAAATTAACTGGCCCGGGGTCACGAGAATGCAGGCGTCCTCCGTGCCCAGCTTATCCTCACTCATGTTCTTTCTAATTTACTGAGCATGCATCACTGAGCCCATGGCCAGACACACGAGAGATGCAATGAGAAACAAAAAGAGGGAGAATAAGAGACAGACTGATACAGACGTGGAGGCAGAGAGGTGGGTAGCGATTGGGCGTCGAGAAGTCAGGGGAACAACTACAACAGGAAGGTGCAGAGAAAAAAGCGGTGACAGAAACACAGACTTGAGGACAGAGAGAGTCTCTTTATTTATTTTTCAGAAGCTACGCTACGGCCAGACCTGAATATCTGAGGAGTCACCAGTGCTCATGGCCCCATTAATAATGGATGGCCCCCAAGCTTACAGCAGATGGGCCCGACAGCCTCAGCCCCAGCTCTGCCACTTCAAGAAGCCCTTGGTGGAGCCGCTGCCCAGTCCCAGCAGCGACTCAGGGAGAAGTGAAGCTCCTGAAAATAGCGAAACAAGCCCAAGGGAGAAGGGGAACCAAGGCCTTCCTGTTTTACAGACAGATGGCTCCACACATTTGGAACAAATAGTGGGAAGCAACCAGGCCACTCTGTCGCAATGCACAGCAATCTGCGGAGTCAAGTCAGGAGCTCGAGTTGAAGACGCCCAGGACACAAGTGCAAGGCGACGGGGCAAAGGTCACTGGTGCAGATGAGTTGTCGAGTAGAACACCGGGGTGTTGCGTGTTACACTGCTGAGCTGCTACTACATAGCACAGCACTTCGGCATCTGGAGGGGTGGAGGAGGGTAAATTCTCATGTGCCCTTTTTCTAGGCAGATGGTTCAAGGGCAAACACGGATGTGCCAGCGTGGGACTGCAACAGAAATATATATTTGAAGAAAAGAAGCCCCCACATTTAGCCACATGTCACTTGTGTGGAAGCATTAGAAGTTCACAGAGACTTTTCAGTGTTTGGTTTTACCAGGTTATTTATTTTCTGATAAGATTTGAAATAAATTTTGTCAGGTTTTTATAGTTGTACCTTAAGATTTACATGCTTTCTAAAGCAAAGGCAGATTGAGAAGTGCTGTGTTAAAAATCAGTTACATTCAAACTGAAATCACCGTCACTCATTTAAATCAGACTGAAGGTATGCATGTCTCTGTGTGTAAAAAGTGGCAGGTGAAACCTTACAGTGACTTTTGGAAGTCAGAACAGGCCTTTGACATGCAGTTTGGGGCGGGGGGACAGGAAGAGGCTTGTGGGTTGACAGAATGTGCGTGTGTGAGAGAGAGGCTGGTGCTGTTTTGCAGTGGGGTGAGGTGTAAAAGTTACACCAGGGAGCAGGGTGGAGATGAGAAACGGCAAAACCGTTAGCAGATACTGAGGACCACAGCAGCAAAGCTTGGATATCCAGGACAAAGCTGCAAACTCTGGTGTGTACAAACATGATAAAGATGTATTTTGCACATTTTACAATAAAAACAGCAATACTCAAAGCAGCTCAAGAGGATGAAAGTCATTTCCTTATTAAGATTTTTTTTTATCATGTAGTTTAATAAGTAATTAAAAACTATTAATGCACCAATACTACTTTTCAAGAATCAAATTACCGAATTCAAAGCAGTTAATTAAGCTTTATTTAGACTATGTTGAGTAAAATAAAATACACCATATAGCTTCAAAGATCAGTATGGATTTCAATGAGATCATTTGAATTATACAAAGTTTCTTCTAAAGTTTCCACTTTAAACAGAGTTACAGAGTTACGATTAATGAGCAAGTCTGTGAATAACTCTGGCTGTTCTGGGACGCACTGCGCGCTTTCTTGTGACGATCCCCCAAAAGCAACGATCACCTTTGTTCATACACGTGTGAGGATTCTCATCAGAAATGCATGGAAGGCACATGCGAGCGCGTCGGCGTTCATGGTGAGCCACCGGGGGGGGGGGGCGAGGGGAGAGTGAAGGTGCGCTGCGAGAGAAGTTTCCTTCATTTGCATCTGACACACTTCACTACTCTGCTATTCAGGCAGTACAATCATTTTAATAACTGTCTGCCTTCCTCTGCCCCTCCACCCCCTCCTCTTCCTCCTGCTTCAGTTTCTACGGTCAGGAAAGATGAGATGAATTGTCTACAGGCAGATTTGCACTTCTCCAATCGAAGGATGAAAAAGTCTGTGTGTGGTTACTGGTTTCAAGTTTGAAATAAACTGATAGTTTTTCATCAAACTATTGAGTTTGCAAAGTGTTGGGTTTATGGGATACTCGTTGGAAGTTACATAACTTAACCGTAAGATTTTAAATGTAATTTATTTTATTTCACTTTGATCAAAACAAACTTTAAATGAAATAACTAAAAATGATTTACGCGCCGGCGCCTAAACAGGCCAACGCTTTAATTTAAATCTAAAAGCTATCACTTCAGTGGGGACAAGGTGGTTTTGTGGCACAACTTTATAAAACCGGGAACTTCGGATGTTGCAACGAGTTTAAGAAATTGAAACGCGTTTATTTCCTCAACATTTAGCGAATCTTTCAATTGAACAACTTTGAACCTTTAAGTCAGCAGTTTAAAATTGTTCTTCGGTCCTACCTTCAGATCTGTTTTTCCCCCACTCCGCACAGACGTTTAACAATTTAAATCAGGTTCGATAAAAACATAGTTCAACAGAAAATATCGATCCTTTATGTCAGCAATATGAGCGCCAGTGCGCGCTCACAGAAAATACTGTTGCGCACTCCTTGCGCGCACAATTTAAAGTCTAAAAATGTTGTATCCACTGTAAATTCAGCATTTTAAAATAATAATAATAATAAAACGGGCAAGTAAACCCCTTTTAAGTTTTCCATTTGTGCACTTCTGTGGCAACAGGTGCTATACCTTGTAAATGTGAGGAAACATTTGAAAAGTAAAAGTAAAAGTAAAGCCTTTTTAAATTGTCGGGATATTTATAAATTAGGTAAGGATTATTTTATAAATGAAAGTATTTTGACAAAAATTCACCTATATATTCCCAGAAAGAAAAAAAGAATGGAGAATGGGAACATTCCTTATTTGCCTATAAGCTGATATTTTAACAACATTTTTAACATTTAAATACTTTTTTTCTATTCAATTTAATTTTAAGTGACACACTGGGTGGTTAAGCAGTTATATGTCCCGTTGGAGCACAGAAGAAAGCGGGATCTGATGTTGCGACGCACCTGCACCGAAACTGTTAGGAGGGTCTTTTCCAATTAGGCACAAATGTCTATATTTTTTAATGTATTTATTTATTTTAGATTAAAGAAGTTCATTTGTGGTTATTTAAACAGTTGTGTATCATAAATGAAAGGCTTTAGAGAATACAAGCGGTGGAAGTGACATTACCTGCTATTCCTTGAGTTTGCAAAATGAAGTTCTTCCAACTCTCCCCGGCTCCATGTGCAGAAGGTCGCAGCGCCGCGGCGGCCCCATGGAGCTGCGCCCTGAGTCCCTCCCCTCTCCACTGCACTTCCTCGTTCCAGCCCAACATGACTAGGTGTCTGAGCTCGATTGGGGCATTTTGCTTGCTTTTATCCACAGGCCGAGTGTGCGGCGGGGAGTCGAACCACCAAACCCTTGGCACTTGCTTTGTGTCGTGCCAATAAAAGCTGACACCCAGTAGACCATTACTGGCAGTCATGCATGAGATGGGATGAGGCGCAGAGGAGAGAGGTCCATTCATTCTTTATTTATTTCATTCTCAGGGAAGCTGGGGGGGGGGTTCTCCTCATTGGTATATTGGACATCTCCCCTTCTGTCACCTGCTCTGGCACACTGAAGCACATGCAATCACCACTGTTTTCCTTTTATTCTATAATTATTGTTTTGTATTTAATACTTTGCACCTTGTTCTTTCTCTCCACGGGTTTCTATATGCCCTCAAAAAACCAAAAAACTTAATTATATATTCAGTAGGCAAAATAAAGAAGAAGTGTATCAAATCACAATGTTGTCCAGTGCACCCATGACACCCATGACTGGGTGAGGGTGGTAAACTCTATTTCCCTCCCACAGTTGTCATTCATGGCTCATATAGAGACCATTAAGGGTGGACTTGTTTTCTTTTAATTGCACACAGTAGTAATAGCTGGCCAGAGGGCTACCTGAACTGTTCAACATTATTCAAATAAATATAAATTGTGGATTAATATTCATTGTAGCCTTAAATAATTAATGAGGTCTATCTTTCGTCTCGCTACAATGTTCATCTACCATTCTCAGACTCTTGTCCTGTCTGTATCTTCAGCGTTGTAATTGCTGTTTTAAATTACAGTCCACAGTATTAAAGCCGATCTTTTTGTTACCCTCATTTCATTGCACATTTCAAGTCCTAAGCACTGGTGTTACTTTTTCAGTTTGTTTTTCTGGCTGTTTTTCCCTGTATCCTGATGCCATCAGGCCCCTTGCAGTAACTCTTATCACAGGAGAAGCTGCCTGTGCTGGATTGCTTAGTCACCTTTCATGGGAGGCTGCCCTTATCTCCTAAGAAGCACAACATTAAGTCAGTTTGTTGCAAAAGAAGGAACTGTGGGCAGTTGGACTGTGGCTGATGCATTTTAATAACCATAATATAAGTTGAAGCAGTGCTCATTGGCTTCCTTAAAGCCTCACGGTCAGCACTGCTTGTCCGGTTTAGAATCTGTATCTATTTAATGCTTGAGGACACTGGCTCCTGAGGCCACCCAGAGGGAATGCTGGGACTGAAACGTGACTCAGCACTATCAGCAAAAACAGAGAGCGTTTGGTCATGACTAGATACTGTTCTGTCCTGCAGTGACATAGCGGATTTGCTTCAAAACCGACGCTGAGACAGGGTTTGCAGGTCAGGTGGCTCAAAACTTACCAATGATGGGTGTTGACAGCCGTCCTCCTTATCATTCCCTAATTGTTATTGGTCATGTGCATAAGCTTACAAACGACAACAACCTTCTGCACTAAGTGTCGATGATTAATAAATGTAGTTATTTATTCTACATTTAAGATAGGATTATATTAAACACTGTAATCCATGATTGCAACTCAAGCTGACCACAACCCTCCACTCCTCTGGGTTAATCCACAACCTGGAGCAAATCATGATGTTACAATTAATATCATTACCTGGCAAGTCTCAAAACATCATCAGGTAAAGTAATCGCTCTGCTACCACACAAAAGGGTCTGGCTGCTTCTTATTTCATGGATCTTTAAGCAGTATTCACTGTTTCACATCTGGAAGTGTGAGCAGCATGTACCCCTTAATTGGTTTCAGCACCTTAATAAGTCGAAGACGTTCAAGGCTGATAATCACATTAAATAGTCCAATTTATCTAAAAAGTCAATTGCAAACTGAAAAAAAAAACCTCCCTTTCTCTAGGAATGCATTATGCTGTGAGGGTGTCAGAGTAAATTAAATTCCCCTCTGCACACTAAAGCATCTATTTCCTTATGGTAATTATCTGCTGAAATAGACGTGTCAGTAGAAGGAGTCAGGCATGCTTGACATTTAGCCTTTATATGGAGGGGGCGATGGGTAAAAGTTAAGACGAGGGAAAATAAATTAATCTGCAACCCAGGCAGGCATCGAGAGATCCTGGAGGATAGTGGTTGAATCAATCATGATGTTTGTGAGCCCATTTTGAAAAGAAGTCACTGATGAGATTCAAACTGCAGGCTGGAAAATCAGGGTGGGGGCTGCAATGCTTCTTCTGCAAATGGAGTCCTGAGTGCTATGAGACAAACCGCAGTGTTAAGTGGCCTTAAACACACGTACAGTTCTTATTTTATGGACACTTCATGAGATATCCACAAGCTCAAAGCTAAAAATCTGATTTATGGGTAAACTGATCTGGCAGATTGGGCAGCACGGTGGTGCAGTTAGCACTCTTGTATCTCGAATCTTCGGTTTTCTGTATAGAGTTTGCATGTTCTCTCTGTGCATGTGTGTGTTTTCTGCGGGCATTCGTTTCCTCCCACAGAAACTGATGAGTCTAAACTGACCATAGGTGTGAGTGTGAACAGTTGTCTGTCTATATGTTAGCCCTGCAATAGGCTGGCGACCTACCCAGGGGTGTACCCTGTCTCTCGTCCCTTGACACCTGGGAAAGGGATAGGCTCCAGCAGAGCCCTGCAACCCATGTGTGGATAAGGCAGCTACAGATGATGACTGACTTACCGATCTGACAGAACATCACTGAGAATTTATCATGCATCTCTTTTGCCCCCAGTGTTCAGTTTCTAATTGAAATTAGATCAATAAATAAAGGGAAAGCACCGCCACTGTCAATTGAGTCTTTAGTGAGAGGGCCCATATTCACCTCCATTTACTTAATTAATAATTAGCAGACCCAGAAGAGTAACTTCAGGGATTGTGACATTAGTTTTCAGTGTTTCCACTATAGCAGCTGTTACAGTTGAGGTTTGTAGTTTCAAGTCTAAAGACAGTTATGTTGGGATATGAGCACTCCATGAAGTCCAGAAATACAGTTATTCATCTAAACAATGACACTCTGGATGGTTAGTTAAAGCCAAAACCTCTGGCTATGTCCTTTCTGTTGTATTATATCTGTGATTGTTTTTTTTTTTAGGCATAGATTAACCCTCTGATTTAAATCATATAAATACACCTGATATTATAATGTGAAATAGCCTGAAATATAACATGAAATACATACAGTATGTAAAGTAAGGACTATGGATAGAATTCATAATGTCTACTAAATAATGAAACGTGTGGATTCTTCACACTCTGCAGCTTGATACAGCAACTGGGAGAAAATGCGTATATGATACATTAGAAATATGAACAACTCGTAATAATGCAAGCTTGACTTCTGGCAAAAGCAGCTGCATCAAAATCCTCGTAAAATGTAAATCTACACAACATATAGCTTAAGAAGAAGAGGAAAACTAGCTCATCCCTATTTCCTGTCTAAGCGTAACACTGCACAAACCGCAAATGTGAAGCTATAGCTGGCAGGCACTTAATAATGTTAATTTGCATTAGAGCCACATCTTGAGAAATTCACCGCATCTAACCGATGTGTGCAGCAGAGACATAGAAAGAGCCTTCTACTTCCTGAGCACATTCATTTAGTTAATACTTAACTGCTGAAACTGCAATACTTAACTCTAATGCCATAAATTCTTACTTTGATCGATGTTGTTTTGGTCTTTGTCATTGTCATTCAAATCAGAAACGTTTGGGCTGAAATACACACAGACCAAGCAAGAAGATGAGATAAGGAATATTTAAAGGACAGTTCGCCATTTTAGCACCGACAGTGAGAAAACCACTCATCTAAATCAGGGAAATTATGGTAATGGGACATCTCATTATTCTCAGTCCCTGAATCAGTCACTGACATCACATCACTCTGGAAATTCACATGAACGGATCAGATGGTGCTAATGTTTTTCACCTGCTTTGTCTAACGTTTCCTGGTGTTTTCATGTGTGAGACAGGAAGTGCAGATCTCAGAAAGAGGTTGCACGTTGTCAGCATGGTCGCATTTTGAGAGAGGAGTGCTCGGGACATGCCAGACCACTTATCCTGTTGAAATATCATTTGTGTTGCAAAATTCTAAAATGAGGTCAGTTTCAAATGAAGCAGTCTGATTGGATCATAGCCCTGCTATAAAAACATATAGTGTTACAGCTGAAAATAATTTCATACATCATTTTTCACTTATGCATCATGCTGTTAAATCTCTCTACATAAAGGTTAGTAGGTGTTTTTCTAGTGCAAGCTGCTCCAGCTAGTGTTCTGCTCTGCCTTTACTCTGGTTTAGGTTAACCAGATGGTTGGGACAACCAAAGTCTTTTAGTTGAGTATTCATTCTATCAGTATTTGTTGCTGGCCCCGGTGAGCTAAACATTGGTTACTAAGAACAGGCAACACCTACCTTTACCTGTAGGCATCCAGGAGGGTCTAGATTTTAGTATTCACCTGAAAAGTGCTGGAATAAATCTATTGCCTAATGTTTTTTTAAAACTGATTTTTTTTTTTTTTTAAAGGAACTGGTTTCTCCAGAATGACAAATGTCCACAAAACACTATAATAAAATCACACCTACGTGAGATCAAATAAATAACCCACAAAGTAAATCCATCAACTCAATAATAACATTTGCTTTAGTCTTCAAAAATACAGCCATTATGAGAATCCCAATGTTGCCCAACTGTTGAAGCAGATAGTCAATCAATCCAGGCACAGATGTGTTTTTTTGTTTGTTTGTTTTTTTGTTTTTGTTTGGGGGGGGTGTAGTTTTGGAGGAAAACTATGGGAGGTGAACCTAATCAGCAGCAGAGGAAACAGATCTCAGGGGCTGTCAGGCACCAGGAAAATGGATCTGGGTTGTGAAAAACCACGATTACCACGAGCTGCTCTGGATTCAGCCATCTGGAGATGCCAACTCCAAAAGCCGGTAAAGTTTGCTCAGCTGGGGCCCAACTAGGAAACAGGTTTACATGTTCTTAACAGACAGCCACAACTCCCAGAGCACAAAGGATATTTTCATTGTTATTCATGTACGCAGACAGTGTCTCCATTTTCTGACTGTTTTAATCGTTAAGCTGTCTGCGCAATACTTTTTATTTAGCTTTTGCTGCCAAGAAATCAGCAAAAAGATTTGTTGAAATTTTAACTGATATCTACCTTCCTAATGAACCTTGTTTAACCCTTTATTTTCCCAGACTCAGTTCATAATAGTTTCAATTACTGTAGCCTTTTCTAATCGACTATCATATCAGCAACACTCACCCAAATAAAAATAGGATGCATGTCACGTGGAAGAAATCAGAGCTGATTCGCACGTCTACTGTTGAAGCAACCCATAACAATAAATTGTTAACCCTCACTTACAATTGTTTATAGTTTCTGCCAGGACTTAAACCATAGCCTCCCACAGCAAAGTCTTGAGCTAATCAATTGTGTGCCCATGTGTTCTTGTGTACATGTGTGCCGCTTCATGCCTTGGCCCTGGACTAGAGCTCCAGGACCCTGTGCTGTGCCACCATCACAATGTGACTGCGTGGAGTTGCATTGCCGCCCTAGAGGAAGTTTTATGTTCTCTGAGCCTTCACTGATATGAGGAATCACCCTAATTCATGGCTGTGTAACCGTATTTTGCACTCTCCTGGCAGTCCTAGCTGGACGCTGTAAGGCGCTAATTTTTTGTAGGTCTAAGTTAGCCCTTCAGTTAGGTTTTGGTTGGATATAGTTCGAACATATATGACGGCTGTCACACATTAAATCGACATGGCACTTTTGGATATGTGATCACACCCACTTAATTAAAATATAGATTTCTTTAAAAAAAAAAAATTAACTTAAGCTAAATGTTTTTCCTTCAAAAAATAGTTTAGGTCAATGGAGTCTGGTGCTGTGATCCATTAAAAAAAAAAATCACTTTATGGCATGGGCACGAACACATGGTTTGGGCTAGACAAAGTTTTTGACTTTTGATCACTGAAGCATTATGAACAATTTATTGTTTTTTGTTTGTTTTCTTTTGTTGTTTTCAGATCATAGGTGCCAGAGACTTTTTTTGTGCATCTTTATCTTAATATGCCTACTTAGAAAAAAAATACTGTAAGGGGAAGGGTTTTTGAATGCACTTACACTCTTCTCAGTGAATCGTTAACAATAGCCTTAGCTGTCTGTCACACCCATTATTAAACTAAAGTTCTTTTACCAAAGGTCTGTGAATGAAGTCCTCTGAATGTGAATGCAATCTGACTCAATCCCTAGGAGGAGCTCCATAAAAGGATTTGAAACAGAAAATGGTTGACTTCCTATTTGTTTTACACCATGAGGTGCCGTAGACTTTTTGTGTGTGTCTGGATGTGTTCTATAAGCCTATCAATTTTAATTTGCCTCTTCTACAACAAGGACTATAGGGAGAGGTTGCAGTTAGATTGTTCAAAGTCCAAAGATTAACTTCTCTGGATATAAAGCCATTTAAGATTTACTGGCATTTACCAATCTCAGGAATTTTAGTTGTTTTGTTTCAACAGTAGATTGTTGTGTATCATGTCAGCTGTCAGCAGCCTCATCCCCTCAACAGAGGTTCTTTCTCGCCACGTGTTATGATATTTTAATCAAGGGTAAGTCATTTTGATCAAGGGTAAGTTATTTTCTGATCAATTTCAATCCTGATTTTGTTCAGATTAATTCATTATATTATTAATTCATTATCACTATCTTCACTTTCATATTTTGTAAACGGTAGAACAATGTGAGGGCCTGTTTACCTTTGGAGCGCAATATGTGAAGATATATAGTAAGAAGACATTTTTCAATTCAATTTTCAATTCAATTTTATTTATATAGCACCTTTTACAATAAAATTGTCTCTAAGTGCTTTACAGAGGTAGAAACCCAGAGCCTGAACCCCCAGGTAAGCACAGTGGCAGGGAAAAACTCCCTTTTAACAGGAAGAAACCTTGAGCAGGACCAGGCTTACAAGGAGGAACCATCCTGCTGAAAGTTGGCTGGGTAAAGGAGGAATAAAAGAGGGAGACAGGACAGAGAGAATAAAGAGAGAGAGAGGGAGAACAGATACAATCATAAAACCAAAGAAATACAGACAAAATACAATCATAGAAATACAAACATATCAGACATATATACACATAATACAGCATAGCAGGTTGTTATAAAGAGATGAACAGTATAGGCAGGTGCCGACAGCGGACCCTGAGTTTGCCATAGGCCAAAGTCCGTACAGCACGAAGGCCTGGAGACGGAAAACCTGCAAAGAGAGAGAGAAAGAGAGAGAGAGAGAGAGAGAAGGGGGGGAGACACACAGAACGACAAGGAAGACGACCCAGATAATCCCGGTGAAAATAAAAGGAGGAGAAAGAAGAAGAAAAGGAGGAGAGGACGTGAGGGAGTGGTTGGTGTTGAGGAAGTGGGGAACTGCTCAGAGGATCATGTGTTTGTCCCCAGCAGCGTAGGCCTATAGCAGCATAGCTGTGCTAAAAATTGAAGAATAAGAGTCTGATGAGCCTATTCTAGCTATAGCTGTGAAAACTGACTAAACTAGATCTGTCAGCCCTACACACTTGGTTTGAGGCTAGCTATATGCTTTAGTGAACAGAAAGGTTTTAAGTTTGATCTTAAAGGCAGACGTGGTGTCTGCCTCTTGGACCCAGGTTGGTAACTGGTTCCACAGTAAAGCTGCCCGATAGCTAAAAGCTCGTCCTCCCAGTCTGCTTTGATGAATTCTAGGAACTACAAGTAAACCTGCACTCTGTGATCTGAGTGTTCTTTTAGGTATATACGGAACTATGAGATCCTGCAGGTATGATGGAGATAGTCCATTTAGAGCTTTATATGTTAGAAGGAGAATCTTAAAGTCTATTCTAAATTTCACTGGAAGCCAGTGAAGAGAAGCTAAAACTGGAGAGATATGCTCCCTGGTGCTGATTCCTGTCAGAACTCTGGCTGCAGAGTTCTGTATCAGCTGCAGGTTTTTAATGGAATAATTTGGACATCCTGACAGTAATGAGTTGTAGTAGTCCAGTCTAGAGGTAACAAAAGCATGGACCAGTTTTTCAGCATCACTTTGTGACAGGATGCTCCTGATCTTGGCATCTTTTGGATGCAGTCGCAAAGCAAACTGCTTGGTTAAAATATTTTGGGTTGTTGGTAATTGCATGACCATAGGTATGTTTAAGCTGATTTCTTCTCATGAGTGTCCATGTTCAACTGCAACAAGGTCTCTATGGGAACATTTTGTGTTTTTCAAAAATAAAGGATATAATTTATTTTGAAGCCTATATTATTTCTCTTTCTCTTAACTCTAATGCTATAATACTAACTAAATAATTCTATAACTTACAGAGCTATATTTAATCAATGAGGCAAACTGCACTTTTGACATAGAAGTCATGGTAATATCTTAACAGGTGCAAATGTGTCTACCCCCATAAAGAATGGCTCCAATAATTTTGGCCTGTCATTGTAAGCAGCCTTTATATTTACAAGCCATTATACAGCAGCGTTTAAGCCACTCGTTTATTTGAGCATTGGGAGTATGACCTCTACTGGTAGATCCGTGTCACTTGCAGTGCAGAAGTGCTATCTATTTATTTATTTATTTATTTGTTTGTTTGTTTGTTTGTTTAAAGTTTTTCCATAACTGATAATACATCCGCTACTGGTTATCTACTGCAGGGCATCAGTATCATTGTATTTCTTTGTCCTTAAGAAGTGGGAATGCCGGAGATATTTGTTTTTGCCCTTTTTTGGTTGATGTGCTTATATTCACTTTATTATTGTAAAAGAAACAAGTGTCTGAGTGCATCTATTTGTCAGTATAGTATGTGCACTTATCAAATAATCGATCTTTTGATGGATTATTCAGCTCTTCCTCTCTTTTCACACATCTCTCTGTC
Organism: Pao palembangensis; assembly: GCA_015343265.1. NCBI lineage: Eukaryota > Metazoa > Chordata > Actinopteri > Tetraodontiformes > Tetraodontidae > Pao > Pao palembangensis. The sequence goes on along the minus strand of CM027083.1, from coordinate 12,046,745 downwards.
CGTGTATGTCCCTTACAGTGTGCTTTCTGCTTATATGTAGTCTCCTGCTGATAGGATTGAAGAAGAAACTATTGTGTAAAATGCTTCCAATAAATGCATATCTGAATTTTCACCCAAAAAAATGTTGTTCTTAGATCTCCACAGTTGTTTTTGATACCCTTCCATTTCTTTTTTTTTAAAGAAATGTGGTTCTCCGAGTTTCCGGTATAATGGAAAAGTTTTAATTATATTGTGATCCAAATTTATTTTGTGCAAATTATTTTGCAAATGGTCTATGGTTATTCTTTGTCTTTATACAATGTTCTTCTGTCATATCAGCTCATACAAAAAAGTAGCATATGAAAACAGTCAAGGCAAGGTGCTTTTCCACAGTACAGGATTTCATTTGTGAGACACTTTAGTGTTTGATAGTATTTAGATTACTTTATGTATAAACACATTTCATTTATAAAACTGTAATGATATTTGTACTGTAGGGAGAGATAAATAATATTGAATAGCATGAAAAATATCATCAAATAAAGAATTTAATAAGGTTCCTAATGATCTTGTCTTCACAACTAAAACAAGGCCGGATTCCAGTAGAATTAAACCATGGACTTTGAAATTTCCATTGACCTTACTGTAGATCCTGATGAGTTACATACAGTATGTGTACTAATTTTAGTCCACTTATGCCAAACCAAGCGCAAGTCATTCTTCACAAAATAAATTTCTAGGGGGCACTGCTCTGTCATTTTTCTGTGCTATATTTCCAAACCTTGTCTTCCTACAGGTATGTGTGCAACAAAGTCAGCATGAACATCTGCACACCGGAGCATAGCTTCACACATTTAAACAAAGAACAAAACTAGATTTTTCACTTACACATTACGTCTTCACAGACAGCCTACTCTGTCATCCGGTTTCAGTGCACTGACCTTTTGTATCTTTTGACGTCAACTCGGCTGCTCATTCTGCATTTGAGAGTGAAAGAACACCTGTTCTATTTAAATCTGAACAATATGTTGATGCAAAGTTTAGCTTCTTTTATGGTCTCATTCATTTCCTGTATTCTTATTTCTCTGTTGTTGCTTCCTGCTTTTCAGCTGATGTCATATCTGCTGCAACTGGGAAAGGAAGCATATTTAAAGTCAGCAGTCATCATTAATAATTCTCTTTCGATAGCAGTCTCCACATTTGAGGACTCAAAATGAAATGGCTTTCTTGGCTTCGTTTTTAGCAGAATTTATTGGAAATATCTAAGAAACTGAGTTTCCCCCAGAGGGAGACAGGAGTTTGAGGTACAGCCTGTTTGACTACAGGTACAGTTCTTTTCCCCCAATACATTAAAATAGGCACTGTTGTAGGGGCAGCAATGTTACAAACCACATCATGAGAAAATTATAATAAAATAATAAGTCCCCTTTGTTGCTTAATGGTGCAATGTTTAAGGTCTTGGAACAGCTCGTCAGTTTATATCAAACATTATTTCAAAATATATTAACATTTTGCTTGGAACTACTTTCGCCATTGAACGCGCATTGGATTTTAATATTTCTAATTCATTGCAAAGCTGCGCTGTCGTTGACGTTGTGGTGTAATTACACCCATAAACAGAAGAGGGAGACAGTAGATCACACCTGAAGCTGCAATCAACGGCATTTATTTTAAATTTGCATTTTAAGCAACTGATAAGTCATTCTCGACTGCATCATTTATTCACATTTGTTGTTCGAAAGAAAACAGAATATTCAATTATCTGCTGGAGCCTATCCCAGCTGTCAAGGGGCGAGGTGTGAAGCGATGGACAGCTTCCCAAAGGTCACTTGCTCTGCTCTGAAATGTTCACCAGTCTCCACTGTAGCATGCACTATTTTGTTCTGATAATAAGCTGGGGAGCTGCTTTAGATTAGCGCTCATTTCATCAAGCAGCAATTGAGACAAGAGCTCTCTGTCTTTCTGTCGTGTGCGCGCGCGTGCGCGTTATGTAATTCATTAATTGGAAAGTGAGCATTCTTTATTGTTCCTAGATGAATATCTCTTTGGCGTCTCTTTTCCAGAAGTCTTTCTGTCCGCAGTGCCGGTGATGATTAACCGTTGATTTTGGTTTCGATTTTGCGAATCTAACCAACACTGAAATAGCAGCGTCTTTCCAACGCTATGCTTCTCAACATAGCGATTTTGCCAGCGTTTAATCAATGTAGGAAGCAAATCATAGTCGATATCAAAGCATTGTTTGGATGTTGAAACGTCTCAGCAAATATGTCTCTTCATGTACAGTCTTTGAATGCTCTGAATGCAGCTGTTTTGTACTGGGAAAGAACGGTTTTATTCCATTACTTAGTACCACAAAAAATAGTACGACTATACAAAACGCGTTATGATGATGGGAAGCTTTACGAAATTGTGAGATTCCAAATAGTGAACAGTCCTTGGTTGAATCTAAAATGCACCAAACAAAGCTTCACTGACTCAGCTCCAGGAAGACTTTAAGTCTTTTCTGCTAAAACTCTGGGAACTTCTGCATCAGGCTGCACCATTAAAATTCTAAATACTTCAATTAGCAGCCTCAGAAACAAATGAATAACAATAAAGCGTGATTATGTGTTTACAGCCATTACTCATTTGGCTAATGTGGTGCATTAACATGTGGTGGAAGCCAAAGATAGGTATGTTGAGATGGATTACTCAATTAAATTTAATGTGTGTGTGATGATATGAAGTGGTTCATTTGCTAGTAATGCAGCAATATTTAGCGATAACTAATTTGTCTTGGAGCTGAGATTGCATTAGTTTAACCAAATGTTGAGTGTCAGCGCAGCAGCAAATGGAATTTATAAATCAACAAGATTCTATGTGGTCAGAGAACTAAAACAGAAAAAAGAAGGCTTATAGGCTGACTGAGTCTGAACCTCAGTGGGGTTGACCTTTGTAGGACAGAGGAAGATTTGGTAACTTCACAGTAATATCTGTAGCCTCTCCGTTACCAGAGTGGACTACCAAAGAAGCTGAGCAGAGACATGCAAATTCCAGCCACCACTCCTGCAGTGAGTTTGCAATAAGAAGCTCAGGAGCTCTTGAAGTGATCATTAAAATGTACCCCTAATTTACTCAAAATATTTAAATCGTTGCATTTTAGTTTAGTTGATTTGTTACACAGTTAAACATCGTGAAACTACTATATTGATTTGGTTTGCGTAGTTTAGGATGACTCATAAAGTACACTATCCCGTTTAATACACACAGTGTCCACCACAGAGGTACTGGCATAACTGTAGCCCTCCTGCCGCTGTACCACCAAGCCTGGTTTTCAAGACTGCCTCAAGGATCCTCCAGGAGTTTCAGGCTCTCTGTTTGAAGATATTAGAGAACAACCCACTGAGACACATGATGGACATCTGTGATTGGTCGACTGTTGAGCCTCTTGTCCACATCAGCGTCTTCACTCAAATGATCACAGTAATAATCCAGCATGCAAAAGAGCCAGGGTGAGGTGCTTAGCAGGTGGTGGTGACATCTTACATCCATGTTTACTACCAGTTCACTATAAGCTGGTGTCATCTGAAGCTCAGCAATGAAGAGTCTGAAGGGTCTGCATCTATTATTGCCAGGGGAGAGACTCTGTGTGTGTGTGTGTGTGTGTGTGTGTGTGTGTGTGTGTGTGGTGGTTGTGTGGTTATCAGCTCAGGTCATGGATCTCCTGTCAGGTCTAATGATGTAGTGAATGATGGTTGCCCAGAGACTGTCTGTGTTTGCAGCGTCAATCAAATTATAACGTGAAAGGAGGCAGTATGACCTGCAGGCTGATGTGCAGCCGCAAACAGTTTCTGTCTGAACATCTACTACAACCACACAATAAATTAACTTCTTTGAATTTATTTAGAAAATCAGAAAGTTGCTTCAACTCAGGGGGATAGTCATTACCAATAATGTGCCCGCTGAGCAGCTGGATTTGTAATTTATCAACTGTAAATATTGCAGATATCAGGACCATCAGTTCTCACCACCATCTCAAAAAATGATGTGAATTGTTGGAAGAATTAGCTGTACTTCGGAATGTAGATTCGACATTGGAGAATATGTTTTTTGTTCCGCCAAAATGTGTCTTTCTTTTAGAAATACAGAATATGTTGCTCACCATACTGATAGACTAGATAGCTGTTTAACCGACTGGCCGCTAGATGGCAAAATATACCCTTTTCTACTGCAATCCAGCCATCGAAGAAGGTGCAAATAATAATGTCACGAAGATGCATTGTGACAGTTAAAGTACGTCTGTACCATAAACACATACAGTAAACACGCTCTGAGCTGAGACTAGAAGAAAAAAAAAAGCCAAACATTTAGCCAGGAGTGGTAAAGATAACATAAACTGTGTTTTTAGGGCTGACAGCAATCTAAAATTATGTAAAAAGAGCAAATGTATAAAGAGTTTTTTTCAGGTGCTGCTCTCGAAAGAGGAGTCGTATATTCAGTGAGGCAGAAAAATAAAAACAGTCTGCTTCAGTGCCTATTAATTTGTTTCCTTGGATTGTTTGGGATGAAGTGCAAAAATGTAAATATGACACACACACACACACACACACACACAGTGTGTATTTACTGATATTACTGATATTTACTGCCAACTAGCCAGGGTGTTTCAGAATATATATATATATATATATATATATATATATATATATATATATATATATATATATATATATATATATATAAAACACCCTGGCTAGTTGGCACAATTCTTAGGAAAGAATCATGTGTCAGTGGTAATGACAGTGATGCTTGCTGATGATTTTCATTAGCAAATGTAAACAGCCAAGAGCTGTTAAAAGGATGGGTTAAAAATAACCCCATTAGAAGAATTCTGATAACAGAGTGTTGATATGCCTGACTCCCATACGATGTTGTCCAGCAAAAGCAGGGAGAAAAAGTGACACTTGTAAGATCTGAAAGAAACCAATACTCCACTTTTGTAAATCTTCTTCAGATAATTAACAAGCTGTTTGTTGTGTCAGCACTTTTGTCTCATGAGCAATACTGATGTTGAATTCATATTCACATCTAATGAATTTGGTCATGTGGGTTCAGAGAGTCATAAGATTTGTTGCATTTGGAGCCCAGTAGTTATTCCTGAATTTAAAAAAATGATGATGTTGTTAGCTGTGGTGCTAGTAATATGAATAAAACTGCACTTAAGAATCACCAGGGACTGTTGTAAATTCAGTGGTATTAGTTAGCTTCTCTGCCATTCTGTACACTCCTGCAGAGTCTCAGAAATAATTTAAATCTCATATTTTGCCCACGGTGCTCTAGGTCTAAGGTTGCTACAGCCTTTAAGTTGTGCAGGTGGCTTCAAGCTAAGTAAAAAAAAAAAGTTGCTCTGGATTAAGATGCAGTGTTGCTGCAGCAGCTACAGCAGAAGGTCATCAAAGTAAAGACCCCCCTGTGGTGTTCTGGAGACAAACAATAGCATCTGCCGCCAAGCAGGAGATTATTTTTGTTAATTAGGCAACATGGTTGAGGGTGACTCAGGTATGACACCTAAACATTAGACAGACGGGGCCAGGAAGAGACAGGGTGCAGACAATGTATTGTTTCAAAGCAAAGAGAGCAACTGAATATGGCAGAGAACATCGCACATTCATATTGGTGCTGTTCATAATCCACATTTCAAGAATTTAGGTTTCTAAAATAAAGCAGGTGACTGGCAGATGTTCATTTTAAAGTTAGTATTTCAGTAAAAACATGATTATGCCTTACAATAAAGAAAATACATGACCATATTGGTATAGTTAATTCCTCCACTCTTGTTTTATATTTTACATTCATCACACTTTAAAGGCTGTGAACTGATCACCGCTTAGTGGCCAAGCATGGGTTAGATTAGAGCAAAAACTGCATAAAGTGAACTGTCACAGGCTGCACTCTCAACCATTTGGAAAAAATCCTGAAGGAGTGCAGTGAGATGGAGCCTCTGAGGAGCAGCAGCCACAGCCATGTCCTCAGAGAGACACCCGAAGCTTTGCTGCTCCTCTGCCCTCAGTAGCTGTAGCTCTCCACATGTCACACTCAATTAGTTCAATGAAGTAATGAATATGCTGCTGTATATTTTTCATGAGAGTGGTGGAAGTGAAAAATCTGCTCTTTGTAATACTTTTAATATGTAACTTTTCATACTCTGCCCCCGCAAAGTAGCTGGCAGGCTATCATGATGCTACATGAGCATGACTTAATGTTACCATTTCCCAGAGGAGAGGCAGCATAATGCAATGTCATTTTAACTGATGATTACGTTGACTCCAGCAGATACACAAGCAATTGTAAACCTGACACTATGTATGTCCATTCATGTTTTAGGCATCAACAGCTGAGAGAAACCCGAGAATAAAAAGGGCATACTGTATGTGAGTTACTGTCTGCTCTCACATCATTACAGTAATTAATTTTCAAGGAAGCCCACCCTTGACCCTGCAGGGAGGTATGAATGTTAAGTATTTGATGGAGCCATAACGAGAAACTGCAGCTCCGAGAGAAATAGTAAAAAGTAAACTTGAAATTACTGCAAACACAGCTTTCATATGCATTTTAAATTCATTTAAATAACAAAAATCAGCAAGCAACACATTCAACAGTACCCCTGGGTGGGCTATTTAGTAATCACATTTGTGTATATTTGTGTATATTTCTCATCGGATGCTAAACTGAAGGTGTTTTATACCTGATATAAAATACTTGGGTGGCATACAAGGCTCCACTCGACTTATGGTCCATCTCTGACAGCACTTCTCTGATTTTCAATTACAAGGTTGATGTTGCATTAGGCAAAGAAAAACTGAGGGTAATGGACTTTTTCTGTTGCTCAGGCAGGTGGACTTGTCCCACGAGAATTTACTTTCTATTATTAAGCCCCTTTCGTTGCTCCATCTGCTCTGACCAAGACCATCTCAAAATGACCTCCTTTTAAAGCTCTAGCTATGCAAAGCCACATGTGGTTTTGAACTTACATTTCCAATGTAACATTTGCAATGAAATCTGCTGAAAATAAACAGTTGGAAAAGAATGGAAAATTCTTCCAGTTGGTTTGCATTCCATTCTAGAAAACCGTTATAGCTTATACACGCAACACATCTCAAGGGAACTTACAGCAGCATGTAAGCCAGCAGGTAATATATTCAGGGAGAATACCTGCAGCATGTGTAAAGGCCTGGATGATAAATTACCAGACACACGGCACAACAAAAGGATGAATGTATGGCTGCAAATATAAACATTTAATATTCCACAAGGTGGAATGGAGTTGCTCTCTTTATGGTAACCCAGCAGTCCACAGTGCTGTCCTCAGATTGATAGTTTCCAGATGTGTACAGTCTAGCAATGATCAGCTCATCCAGCCTTTCCATGTTCAGCATGCATGTCACATTGGCATAAGCTGCTTGTTGCAGATGAAATACTGGAATTCGAGATACTTGAAGGTTATCACTTACCTACCTACAGCCTGAGATGAGCACCAGATTAAACCTACTGTCACCTATATCACACCTGCCATTTTGAGAAAATGTAGCCTTCCCAATTATTCCCAGTTAAGATGCCTTTACCACAAGGGCACATTGCCTTCTTACATCTCGTATGAGACTGGTGTGAAAGGTAAAACTGTACCCTCATCTGGAGACAAGAGCACGTGAAATTGAAATACTGAATGTCTGGCTAGTGCAGGCATAGGCAAACTACGGCCCGCGGGCCACATGCGGCTCGTTAAGGTCTTTAATCCGGCCCGCCGAACTTGGAAAGAAATACTCTATATTAAACCTTGTTTTTTTGCGTGTTTTTGTCATGCAGTTCTCACTTTTTCACAATAGATGGCACACTCTAGGTACATTGACCTTAATTTGGTGCGAGGTATTACTCCACTTTTATAAATAATATAGATTTACTCAACTCAAAAATTGTTTGAAAATGGTTATATGTTAATATTGAATTTGTGGTGAGCTAACAACATGACTTCAACCATTTGGTGCTCAACGTTTTGATGTTAAATCAACGTATTCTCATAAACATACGTAATTTCAACAACATTTAAACGTTTAATGTCGGTCGAATGCCAGCTGGGGAAGGATTAGTGCACCTGCAACTTCTGGACTGTTTTTGAAATAAAGACAGTCAGGGAGAAAGTGATGATGATGATATCCTGAAAGATAACAGAACTTTCAGTGCTTTTAAATAGTAAGTGTTAGTAAAAAAAAAAAAAAAAGCTGTATTTTCAGTATTTTAAGAGTCAAGAGCTAAATACTGTGGGGCTTCAAAGACAGATACAGTATTTTGTTGTAGTGCTTTTGTTTATTTTCAGTTGCTATTAAAGCACATGTTGTCTACATTTCCCATGATATATTTTTTTCTCCTATGAGGTAGGATACCAAAACACTCCATCTGCTCCTGGTCCGGCCCCTTGGTCAAATTTTAGAACCTATTGTGGCCTGTGAGTCAAAAGGTTTGCCCACCCCTGGGCTAGTGTCAGAGATATAATATCAAATCTATAAAGGACAATTTCAAGCCCAGGAGTCTGGAAACTGAGGCGCTCAATCACGGAGCAATTCACTGAGATTGATCAAAGGCCATCATAATCAGGTGGAAATGTTACTTGACTTGCACAACTATCAGAAGACCCAAAGATGGATTCACAATAGATCCAAGGTCATGTGCTTGGAAAATAATACAGATGGTGCAATTACTATCCTCGAAGCATTTTAACAGCATTTAGCAGCTGTTCAGTAGACGAGGGTTCAAAACTATGAGATTTGGAGCTCAATAAAAAGTTAGTAAAAAGAGAGAAAAAAGGAAATTGCCACTCGAGAGAACTGCAACTCAATAATGAACCAAACTGATAACATGTAAATAGAATAACAATCATTTTATGCACAAGGACTAAATGTTCTTAAAAATAACAAACTTTTGTTTTTATTTATTTCAATTCACACCCTGGCAAATGTATTTAAATGCTAAAAATGTGGTTTTAAACATGCATTATTTATCTTACTATTCCTATTTTAAGACATAGGCATAGTAATTGAAACAATACCAAATATGTCCATTGAAGGTGGATCATTAGTTTGGTGAAAAATCATAATCTGTTGCTTTGGTGTTTAAGTAGTGTGAAAATCTCCAAATCCTTATAGAAATTTTGGCAAAACTTTTGTTTGAATGTAAAAACTTCTATTTTGATTGAATCACAAAAATTACTCATAATGACAAGAGAATCTTAAAAAAACAGTTTAACTAAATCACCTTCAATAAATGATGCTGATGCTGAATGAGGCTGATTCCAAAACAAAGAGGTTTCTATAGGATGATCAAAAGGGATTGACTGAAAGAAATAGAAGATAGAAGAATAGAAATAGAAGAAATAAACTAGCCCAAGAAAAGACATTCAGTGCATTTTAAAGTACTTCACAGGATATCAAATATTAAATCCTGATATATTAAGAGCTTGTTGTAGCTGTAGGCTCAAATTCGCACATGGGGAAATACTGTCGACAGTCCCCCCCGTTTCTTGGCCCACTGTTGACAGTGGGCCAAGAAACAGCTCAATAAATGTCAGCAAAGCTCAGGCTTTGATCATAAATGGTTTTGATTATAAATAAAGTTAAAAATAAAGTTATGTAATCTCGTATTACTACTGCATATATGTATACTATTATATTATCTGGATCCAGGAATTTGAAGGACTCATTATAATTGCTTGGTGGAGGTCTGCACCCTCTGAGTGCTTTTCCAGATATTATTATTAACATAGAATTAATTTCCATTTCATGCATAATTTTGTATGAAAATGCTGATACAGCTTTTTTCTTTTCTTTATTTCTGCAGACCTACAACTGTTCAATGCCAAATTGCAGTGTAGGCTGGTTAGTACAGAAGAAAAATGTATTTCATCACCTACATTAATGTGAAAACATTTCATTTCAGTCCAGTGCATTTTGGCCAGAGGACTAATTAAACTACAACTTTAGGGCTATCTCATTGTTGTTTGTTTCTTGTTTAACAGATATTTTGAATTAACAGTGTATCTTTGAAGGAGTTTAATTGTACTGTACTCTGGGATTTTAAATACCCACAAATTTAGACTCTGAAGGTGTGATCTGAATCACAGGTTTTGTATATAAATCATAGATTCAATGAAATTGAATACATTCTAGGATATAAAGTGATGTGTACCCTGCTATGGATGTTAATGACCAGCACAGATAACATCTCTGGCGTAGTCATTATTCCACTGGATGATACAAGGCTGGAAAGCTGCTTGGGAAATTAGACATATGGCAGTGAGATCTTGTATCTTGTAGAATGAAAGAATTGTGAAGGCAAAAAGTAATTCCACCAAATTAATAGGAAAAATGAAAGAGAGGGACAGGGCCTATTAAGATTAACTCTTCAAGTTATAAATGAGTGTTTCTGGGAGTGAGAGGGGAAAAACAATCCAACAATCATAGGCGCTTGGATGCGTCGGCACAAAACCAGATTTTCCTTGAATGAGGGAGGTTAGTTGGAGAAGACTTTTGCATTCATAGACACAGATGGGTTAAGGCCAAACAGAAAAAGCATGATAGATCTCCGCCACTTCTCCCTCGCTGCTCCAGAGAAGCCAGTCACATCGCATGTACATGCATTTAAACTAATTTACCTCGATCCCTCCAGCTGGCGGACAGGCACGTCTCACTGCTGGAGATGCATCCACTTGATCAAAGAGTTGGTCATCGCATCACAACAGGTGACCCGAAGAGAGGGATTGCGCACAACAGAAAAAAAAAGCCCAAAGCCCTCCATCCGTCTATCCGTAAACCCTGTTGCTCAGTGTTCGGCCTGTAGCGCTGACTTAAATTATTAATCCAGGTTTTGAACTGCTGGTTGGCTGGACGTACATTTATTATTCCTCATCTCATATTGGAACCAAAGATGAGGAAAAGAATAATCCCTCAAGTTACACGGCCTTTCACTCACTCAAATGTTTGAAACAAATTGGATTCAGTATATTGGTGACAGCACTTTGGCTGATTAAGGTTGATTTTAAAGTGCTTTATAAATAAAGTTGACTTGATTTGACATTCATGCTCTCATCTTGGCTGAAAATGCTGATGCAAAATTGCAGATTATATTGTCAAACTCTGTTGCTTACAGTACTGGTATTAAAAACCAAGCTGCAAGGCCGACCTGCTTAATATCTTTTTCACACATTATTAATTATTAACCTTGCTACAAACAGATGTGATAGAGGAACACAGGAACAGGAAAATTCATCTGCATGGCTTCATGTGTTTCATGTGTTTCAGACCTCACCTTTGATATCAGCAGCGCAGAGCAGAGCACGGTTTTGATCTGTCCAGGCAAAATTTCCCATTTCATGTCATTCTTTTATTAATTTGGAAAACACGGCATTTGAGCCAGAAATGAGAGTGGCATTTATATTTATTGAAACGTTAACACACAATAAATACAAAAAAGCACTCACAGATAAAAACACATCAGGACATCCAAAAGGAAATCAAGAAACAGTCAAGAAGTTATTATTTATTTATTTAATTTGCTTGTTTGTTTTTTAATGTCTACACAGCACACCTCAAGCCATTAATCAGAAATGGACTCTACGTCATCTAGTCTGCACTTTGGTGGTGGAAGGTCAGGAGTCAGGACACCATGTGGAGACTGAGGTTTGTACCCCCAAAGACAGCTCTGTGTCCTATACATTCTGCTTTTTTATAGACCTCTGGTCCCATACATTGCTTAATAAAATTCAGAGACTATAAAAACTTCAGCAGTAATGACTCAAGTTTTTGTTTCATATGTCCATAAATAACTCATTACATAGATAAATAGATATTCTGTATGTGGATTATAAACTTTAATAAAAGCTTTTTTTTTTCCGAAAGAGTGATTAGAAATTCTGGATTGTTGGCTGCAGTTCGACCCTGATGTCCAACTGGATGAAAAGCGCGGTGCTGCTGTCCCCGCGGGATCTAGTTCCTCTGACACTCATTCTTACTACAGGTGGCCTGACGCTCGATTTGCCATGTGCCTTCCTCGTATGTGCAGTAGCAGATTGTGCACTCGTCAATCTTCACTTCTCGGCCCGCTGGTATCACTGCTGTGTCCGCGTAGCAGTTTGGACCTGTAATGTTGGATGGAAAAGAAAGAGGAAAAGTGCAGCAAAACCATAAAAAAAAAAATGTCTTTACAATATCAAAACTGAATTTAAATTGGCCTGAAACGTGTTTCATTTGTGTGCTGTCAAGTGTGGCTAGCTTAAACAACCAGTCCTCAAACCCCGTGGGAATAGGTCAGTCAGCCATTTTCAGCATATTTGGATGCCAGATGTTGATATTGAGGCTAAGTATACAAAAAAGGTTATCAAGGTTGATTTTTGCTGTTTTCTGACTCAGAGGCTCACTGCACTATATACACCTTTCAGATGGGTTTTATTCATTTATTGTTTATTTAATGAATTAATCATTATTGCTCTGAATCACTTAATAAGACTCCAAATGTAAATTTTAAACTTACTGATAAGACTTATTTTAGCACTGGGGAATTAAATGTAAGGGGTTAGAAATGTGCAGACAGGATAACAGACTTGCCAAAAACAGTTTTGGTGGTAAAAGATCTGTATATTTCTGAGTTTAATTCACTGGTTATCAAATAGTAATGCCACCCAGTTTATGTACAATTTATCCATAATATAATTAAGAAGTGTAGCCAGTGGAATGAAGAAAATCAACATTTGTTTCTCAAGATAAATTAAAACTACAGAATTTAAATTTAAACTACAGAAAGTAAGGAAACATTTGCATCAAAGAAAAAATAGATTGAAATGGATCTGGGGATCATTCCAGTTGCTGAAACTCTACATTTGCTTCTCTGTTTCCTTGTGAATTATCTTTTATTCTCTGTAATGGGATATTGAGCTCATGAGTTTTACGTACTACTTAGCTTTCCAATAAAAATGCCACTTAATAAGCATGATCGTGCCAGAGTACATTTACATACCTTCAATATATTTTACTATCTCTATGAAAGACAATCTATTATAGCTGTATAGATGCATTAAGCCTTTGTTATTAAGGTATAAATGCTGAAAAATGAAAGACAAAGAAATTGAAAAAGATCCATTTTGATTCTGATAGACTTCCAATATTTCTTAATAACTTCTAATCAATTTAATAAAACTAAATAACTGTAATAACATCTCCCAATGTCACCATCCACTCAGAACTGTTATGCTGACGACACCCAATTGTACTTATCAATGAAGACAGATGATAGCAATCAGCTAATACAACTATAATCCTGTGTTGCAGATATTAAGTCCTGGATGACCCACAACTTTGACTTTCTTCTATTAAACTCAGACAAAACTGAAGTTCTATTAGTCGGTCCAAAACATCTTAGACAGTCTTTAGTTAATGATATAGGCTTTCATAACGGACTAGCTCATGCCTCTAGCACCATTGTAAAGAACCTAGGTGTTAGCTTTGATCAGAACTTGTCTTTTAACACGCACATAAAACAAATCTCGAGGGCTGCCTACTTCCACCTTCGTAGCATTGCAAAACTCAGGCCTGTCCTTTCCTTAGATGCTGCTGAGAAGCTCATCCATGCCTTTGTTACCTTCAGGCTGATTACTGTAACTCTCTTATCAGGATGCCCAAAAAAGTCCCTCAGAACTCTGCAGCTCATTCAGAACTCCGCAGCTCGTGTTCTAAGAGGCATGACCACATTGTCATGCCTGTGTTGGCCTCCCTACATTGGTTACATAGAAGATCCTCCTCCTAACCTACAAAGCTGTGCATGGTCTGGCACCATCGTTTATCGCAGATCTAACTGAACCATATCAGCCCTCTAGGACGCTGTGTTCCTTAGATTCATTTTTACTAGTTAAACCACGTATCTCCAAATGTAGATATGGAGCCAGGGCCTTCAGTTATCAAGCTCCTCTGCTGTGGAACCACTTACCAGCATCATTCCTGGCGGCAGAGACCCTTTCTGTGTTTAAGTGTAGACTTAAAACCCTGCTTTTTGCCAAAGCCTATAGCTAGGACTGTTCGGGCTATGCTGTGGGAGATCTACAGACACCGAGCTTTCAGAGTGGGGGGGGGACTCACTCATCATGCCCGGTTCAGCAGTAACCCACCCTCTCCCCCGGAGCTCTCGTGCTCCATCTTTTTACAGCACTTCCGGAGCCTGTCGCTGGATCTCCTACCTCCACCCTCCTGAGGCCTGGTACTGCTGCTGGATCCAGAACCCTCTCCATGGCCCTGCCTGGATCCTGCAGCTTCTGCTCAATGTTCTATGTCTGTGTAGATTCTCACTCATCCAGGTCATGGTTATCCAAAGTAGATCTCTCTGTGTCAACTGGACTGAAAGGTTTCCTTGAAAACGTTTCGCCCTCTCTCCAGAGAGCTTCTTCAGTTCTAAGTTTGCTGGGGCAGAGCTTGAAAATATAGCCCTGTGGACCATTGGCATGTTGGCGAAACGTTTTCAAGGAAACCTTTCAGTCCAGTTGACACAAAGAGATCTACTTTGGATACTCAATGTTCTATCTATCTTCCCTGTCTCTCCTCTCCCCCTCTCCGTTTTCTATCTCCCCCTCTCCTCTGTCTCTCTCACCATCTCCCAGTCTCTCTCCCTCCTCCTTTTCTCTCTATCTCCACCTCTCCTCTGTCTCACCATCTCCTTGTCTCGTCTCTCCTCCTCTCCCTCCCAGGCAGTCACAGTGGATGGCCGTCTACACGGAGTCTGGTTCTGATCGAGGTTTCTGCCTTTTAAAGGCAAGTTTTTCCCCGCCACTGTTGCCAATACCAGTGGCTTACTCAGGGTGGAGCTTTGCTCCGGGAGCTTTTTCTCCTTTTTTGAATGTGTAAAGTGTCTTGAGATAACTTTATGAATTGGCGAATTGAATTGAATTGAATTGAATTGAATTGGTGTTGGACTGGTGTTTCGGGATTGGTGCCATTTAGGATGATCTGAGGAGCCAACTATCTAAAAACCAGTGAGACAGACACACAGAAAAGGTCATTGTTTGATTAAAAAAAAAAAACAAAACAAAGTCAGAATGAGCATGTTGATAATCAGTTGCAATCTGTAAAATTAACTTTTAAAAATCATGAATTTTCAAGGGCCTTCTCCCTCAAGTATTAAAAGTTGAGGTTAGTTATCCACCTATCTGTGGCACAGAGAATGAAAAACAGCCACAGGTGAAGCTACACTGACTCTCCTCACAGCTGGCTGTGGACAGGGTTGCTTAATTCCAGATGTAATTCATAAAGGTCTAGCAAAGGGTAAACAGGACTGGGGAAAGATATAACTGTACCAGTGATAGTATTGGAATATTTAGGCTTGTTGAATTAACTGAAGCCAATAATGTTGTTGTTGTTGTTGTTGTTTACTACCTCTGCCAAGGAGGTTACATTATTTGACCATTGATTTTTCCAAGGATCAATGGTTAATAAACACACTGGGTAAGAGTTAATATGTAAATTTGGTTACATACTGGCTTTGCTTTTAAATATAAAGATCAGATAATTGTGTACACCGTGGAAGCATTATGTGACATTGGACTATCAAAATATAATCCCCCTAAACTATTAATTCAACCAAACCAAAACATGCTGGCATTAATTGTATGGGGGAAGTGAGGTAAATATTGATTTTATATGAATGCATTGAGTACTGGGAGTATTATTTAATTCCGCTTCGAATAACGCAGCAACAGTTCCTTTGTCCACCACTATTGTTTGCCGAGATCTTACTATCTGATGAGGACCTTGTGTGACTTCAACACTGGCAGCATCTTGAAACTGTAAAGAAGGCAAGCGTTTTTGGCGCGCTTTTTAAAAAACACTTTTTTGTTTTTTTTTTTTTTTACTAAATTACTCCTTGAAATAAAGGATATTTTTGTTGCACTATGTATTCATTATGAATAAGGGACCATAAAATAAAAAAAAAAAATGGGTCTGAAACTGTCCTTAAGAGGAACTGTCCTTTAAATTTAGAGCGATTCAGAAAGAGGTGCTGTTTATTCAAAGACAAATCCTTTTGAGGTTTCAAATATTCATAGCTATCAAGCTTGTAAAATGGTAAGGCTTCTCGGAAGAATTTAGCAGTCGAATGAAGACCAAATCAAGTATTCCAAAAGTGTTCCTAGGTTTTTTTGGACTGATATAATATAATAAGCTTTTTCAGAAGTAGAAAGAAAGAAAGACACATCCACATGGCATGCTAACCACAACAGACACGCTGAAGCTTCAAAGTGCAACGTAATCCTCAACAATGTGTCTGAATTTGTGGAAAACAAATATAGTGTCATTTACGCCTTGTTTCTTAATATGTCAGACAGCGATATTATTGCATAGACAAACCTCACTGACCTTCTCATAAAGTTGGTAATAAATCAGCTACTGCAGCAGAGAAGCTCTGTTCTTTTTCCTTCCAGAACTAAGACTTCTGTCACAGCTGCCGGTCTGCCACCTGTGTTTTCTGCCTCTCACCACTTCACCTGCGCCGCGCCTCCTGATCAGCTGCGTCTGCTGCTCGTTTGCCAGTCTGCGCCGCTACTTAACCTCTGGACTCTGACTGACTCTTTGCCAGATCGTTCTTATGCAGCACGTCCCAGCATTTTTTTTTTCTGCCTGTTTATCTGTGTTTGACCCTGCCTGTATCTGACCTGCTTTTGTCGTCGCTTCCCGGTAAACCTGTCTGACTTCTGTCCTCGACTACGAGAGTGCCTTATCCTGTAAATACCTGTGAGAGGATTAAAGGTGATTTTACTGCTCCATTGTTTCACACATGGATCCTTGCCAAAACACTGACAAGTTCAAAGAGAACTAATGGATGGCCTGCTGATATTTCATGTCGCACCCCCTACACAACTGTTACCTGATTAAAAAGGGGCGGTCCCAGAATTTTTTTTTAGCCTTCAAATTAGGTTGCTAATGCTGTCTCGTGAGTCAACCCACCTCTCCAACTCAACGATCAATATCTGAAATAAATATTAAATAAACAGGAAATTGGCTAAAGCACTAATTGAACTATTATGTAATATTTATACATATACGTATACAAAGAAAAAACAGAATCAAAGCATTGCTTAATTATCCAAAAGGCTGTTTCCAATTAGTCCTTGTTGATGCAACACTTTGGTTAATGTTCACATACAAACACACCTTACTCAAATACAGTACCAGACCCCTACAGCTGACAAATAGTATATCATATTAAAAGAAAGACTATGTGTACCCAACTAGTTATTGAAACGTTGCAGACCTGTTTTGAAGTTTGAGTGCCTGTAAGGACTAGCACACCCAGCACTAGCTTTGCAATACACTTGTGAAAAAGTCTTGTCGAGCGTCTTCCGTATGTTTTACACAAACTACTCTGCACTGAAATTCTATGGCACACTGACTCACTCAGCTCGTCTTTTTATTGCACTTTCATGAAAAACTCTTTAAAGATCCAAGTCTCGTTTTCCCGCAGCCGTCATGCTTTCCAAATCAGGGATTTTAGTTTTACACAAGTCATGACCGTCATTCTTTCAACCCATTAGCTCATCGAAAACATCCATTTAGTTTAGATGGATTCATTAATGACAATTTTCAACCTAATCTGTATTTGCAATGTACTTACTTTGAATCTTTAGTTCATGGAAAAACCTGATCAACCTTAAAATTGTCCCTGCCTGCATTTAAAACTACACCTCCTTTGTCGGAAGGTGCATCAGAATGCTGCATTTGTTAATAGGCATGTATCCAAGTGAGCATATAGGTCGTCTGTGGAGAAAAGTTTACTGGTGCTTAAGTGGTGATATGCATTATATGCTCTTGTCTTAGAAACAAAGTTAGCCAGCAAATCATGATTTACAATGGAATTATTTCAGGACACGATGCTGATGTTGTTGCTAAGTGTAAAACTATAAATAGCTATAAAAATGTACACGTACTACTTTAAGATATGGCGGATATGAGCAAATGTTTTTCATCTTTCCAGAATGACTAATGGAAAAAGAAAAAAAAAAAAACATACACTTCAAAACTGCATTGCAGGCTGAAGGCCGATGGGACAAAAGCCAGCCAGGATAGGACAAGACCTCGGTTATTATTTTACTTTCTGAGTGTAAATCTTTCACTATAGGACATTTCCATGTAGATTTTAGTGCTGTCATCTTTGCGGTGCTCTTGGAAACGATTTCAATACAGCAGTCAAAGAAAAGAACAGCAGGGACCAAATGCACTGGCCTTTATTTCATTTCCCTCTGTGGAAATGAAATAAGTTTCCCGAAATAGTATAATAAAAGTAACACTTAGATACCCCTGAATGAACAGATTTCTCCTGGTTAGAGACCATTTATGACAGGATCTGTTTCAGAATGAAACCTGATCACATTTAATTCCTATTATATAAGCCTTAATTAAGGTCCTTTTGTGTACATCCTGGCTTTGAATCTGCTCACAAAAGCACTTCCACTGGCTATTAAAACTGTGCTCTCCAAAACACAAGTGATCACTCGGTTATTAGAGGAGTATTTTCGTAGATGACAGAGCTTCCATCAGCAGAAGAATATATCTAGAGATTAGAGTAATTATGCTGAAATTTTTTAAAGCTTG
The DNA here is from genome assembly GCA_015343265.1 of Pao palembangensis. NCBI lineage: Eukaryota > Metazoa > Chordata > Actinopteri > Tetraodontiformes > Tetraodontidae > Pao > Pao palembangensis. Next base: position 12,028,116 of record CM027083.1, on the reverse strand, counting down.
ATTATTTCTTCCACTGTCTCTTCCTGGGACTCAAGCATTTAATCGACTTGCAGATTTGATTGAGCTCAAGGTGTTCACAAAAAGCAATCGCTCCTTAAACTGATGACACTGTTAGTGTCATCCGCAGGGGTTTAAATTTTCAAAGAAACGCTAATAAAAGCAAATTACACGCTGCTGGAGTGCGCTAAAGTGCATCCCCAAGGACCGTTCATTTTTTAAAATAATTTTTCACACTAGATCAATGAAAATTTTACTGTTGAAGGTAGTGTTTATTAAAAACCAAGGTTTGAATAGCTCTTTTTTTCCTTATCGTCTTCTTCAGCCAAATAGAAATGTCCTTGTTCAATTGCCTGCATTGGTGCTAACAACAATAGCTAATAGCTCTGTGTAGTGAAATTGCCTCTGTCTTTATCCAGTGGCAATTTAAAAAAGAATTTTAAAAAAGCTGCTCATTAATTAGCATCTCTTGAGCTGCATTAACGCAACAGGAATTGCTTGCACAACATCAGGTATACCATTACATTCGCCATTTCCCTGAGACTAACAAGGTCTTACGCCACTCTGTTGGGAAATTAAGATGCTGATAGATGATGAGTCTCTCTGCTGCAGCTACAGCTTTCAATCGGGCATCAGCACAGAGGGCCAGCGAGCTGGCACATCAATCAGTGCCAACAGTTTGCAGAGACCTATCAAAATGTTAAGACCAGCACATTTATAACTCTTAATGTATAAGCACATGTTCTATCTCAATAATAACTCATTGTGTGGCAGGGGCATAATCATTAGCAGCATTTCGGACAAAGAGCCACAAATGAAAAGCCCATATGTCACATGTATCAGTAGACAGATCATATAATTATGCATTTAAAATAAATAAATAAATAAATGTACCCCCTCTTGAAACCAGAGCCAAACTGCAATATTCAGCCAGTCATCCAATGTTGCATGGCACTCATTTGTGTAATTAATTCATGGGTTCTGAGACAGTGTGCTTTGTCGTTGCTGCCTCACTATTATCCCTCCATTCACACAGCACCCACCATTTTGTCACTCCTTTATTAATATAACATATTGCTGTCTACCCATCACTAGCTCTATTTCCATGCCTCTTCCTCTCTGTGCAGAAATAGATTTTTATAGGCACATTAGGCTTCACAAGAGCTTTTCAGTGATACGCCCAGAGGCAGAGACAAATGGGCTGTTTGTGTGCATGAACAGTTGGGCTCTAAATTGTCAGCAAGAATGTAAGAAGTCAGCATAGGCAGCATGCAGAAAAAACAGCAATTAGCACCTGTGACTTCTGGCTTTGGAGCACTGCTATAAGATGGACAAGAAAACCAGGACACATTTGGGACATCACACCCTTTAATTCTGACACACTAACAACTTGCCAAGCCTCATTATATGATAATGGATAGGGACGAATAGAGGAAATCACTTATTTTAATGCATTCGCTGAGTGAGTCTGCATTATAGATGCAAGATGAGGATGACATGGCTGTTTAAAGACAGAAAATGGGGCAACTTTGTACAGAGAGACCATCTTGAGAAAGGTGAATGCTATCCTTCAAAGACAGATTCATTTTTAAACAAACAACGTGGGATTAAAGCTGAAGACTGAGTTTTCTATTAGCGCTACGTTTTATCTTTTTACTTCCTTTGTGTTGTCAAAGGCTACTGTACCCACTATTACTGAGCTACACAACCCAGGCGCACAGAAGTAAAGACTCTCATTCCTCACAGAAATAAAGAAGATGGGTCACGTGGATTTTGTTAGGATTATTAAAAAAAAAATTATCCATAACTAGTGCACCTCTGGGTGATGCAGTACAGTAATTGTTAGAACATAATGTGATGAATCATTACCTTCATTATTGCGACCTGTATTTATTGTAATCATGATATCTCCAGTCATGAAAACTGACCTTTATATGACAAAATACTGTATGGCTGAAATATAGGAACCACAAGATAAAAACAGGAGTGGGGGAACCTTTATCATATACATTTAATCATGTATCTTTAGCCTTATTAGGTACAAAATGTTCACTTGAATTATTATCAGACATACTTTGTTTCATATAAATATGTTTTCTTTGCTCCTTTGCCAAAGGTGTTACCACTGTGCAAATTAAGTCAGCTGCTGCCAGATAATTCTTTTGTGTGTGTGTGTGTGTGTGTGTGTGTGTGTGTGTGTGTGTGTGTGTGGTTTAGTCCAGCTCATCTGGAATAAACAACGATTAACAAAGGATGAACAATGCTAAAGGAAGCAGACTTGCTAAGCTTGGATTAGTTAGTCTTTTTTAAACTTGTTCATTACTTGTTATACTGATACTGATTGAAGTGGAAGTGAAGCAGACATTGAGGACAGCTACAAAGAAGTCAGAAGTCAGCTCAAGAACAAGAGCCAGGCAATAAACAGCTATACACTAAGCGGAAGGAAGCGGGCAGAGGACTAGTGAGCATCAGAGGCACTATTCAGGATGAAACATCCAAGATCCAGCAGTACATCAAGAAGATGGCCCCAAAGGATAGGGTGCTCAGTGAAAGTGTCAAACATTGGACACCAGACAAGTGGACCCAGCAGGAACCCTCGACAGAGGACAAATCCATGCATGGGATGTACCACTGACAGATATCAGAAGTGGCTGACATGGAGAAATCCTACCAATGGTTAGTGATTGCTGGAGTGAAAGACAGCACTGAGCAGCACAGGAACAGGTCCTGAACGCCAGAGCAATAGAGGCCCAGCTCTACCACACCAGTCAAGTCCCAAGGGGCAGACTGTACAAAGAGGCCCCAGAAACAGTTCAACACATAACAGCAGGATGTAAGATGCTGGCTTTAAAAGCACACATGGAATGCTATAACCAGGTGGCCGGCATAATGTACAGAAATATACACTATATTGCCAAAAGTATTCGCTCCCCCATCCAAATACTCAAAATCAGGTGTTCCAATCACTTCCATGGCCACAGGTGTAGAAAATCAAGCACTTAGCCATGCAGACTGTTTTTACAAACATTTGTGAAAGAACGGGTCGCTCTCAGGAGCTCAGTGAATTCCAGCGTGGAACCGTGATAGGATGCCACCTGTGCAAATCCAGTCGTGAAGTTTCCTCGCTCCTCAATATTCCACAGTCAAGTGTCAGCTGTATTATAAGAACGTGGAAGTGTTTGAGAACGACAGCAACACAGCCACGAAGTGGGAGGCCACGTAAACTGACGGAGCGGGGTCAGCGGATGCTGAGGCACATAGTGTGAAGAGGTCGCCAACTTTCTGCAGAGTCAGTCACTACAGACCTCCAAACTTCATGTGGCCTTCAGATTAGCTCAAGAACAGTGTGCAGAGAGCTTCATGGAATGGGTTTCCATTGCCGAGGAGCTGCACCCAAGCCAAACATCACCAAGTGCATTTCAAAGCGTCAGATGCAGTGGTGTAAAGCACGCCACCACTGGACTCTAGAGCAGTGGAGACGCGTTCTCTGGAGTGACGAATCGTGCTTCTCCATCTGGCCATCTGATGGACGAGTCTGGGTTTGGCGGTTGCCAGGAGAACGATACTTGTCCAACTGCACTGTGCCAAGTGTAAAGTTTGGTGGAGGGGGGATTATGGTGTGGGTTTGTTTTTCAGGAGCTGGGCTTGGCCCCTTAGTTCCAGTGAAAGGAACTCTGAATGCTTCAGCATACCAAGACATTTTGGACAATTCCATGCTCCCAACTTTGTGGGAACAGTTTGAAGCTGGCCCCTTCCTCTTCCAACATGGCTGTGCACCAGTGCACAAAGACCTCAACTCGATAGAACACCTTTGGGATGAATTAGAGTGGAGACTGAGACTGAGGTGATGAAGAATGAGCGCACAAAGATCCTGTAGGACTTCCAGATACAGACCAATAAGATAGTAATGGCCAACTAACTGGACATTGTAGTGCTGGACAAGGCACAGAGGGAAGCCATTGTGGTGGACATCACTATCCCAAGCGATGATAAAGTCAGGAAGAAAGAACATGAGAAGTTAGAGAAATATCAAGGCTTAAAAGATGAACTGGAGAAAGCATGGCAGGTAAAAACAACAGTGGTGCCTGTGGTCATCAGGGCGCTCGGAGCAGTGACCCCCAAAACTAGAGCAGTGGCTACAACAGGCAACAAGTCCCGGGGAAAATGACAGACATCTCTATATATGTATAAACATATTATTATTAGAGCCCCACTAGTTTTTGTCTATGCCTTCAGGAGAGTTTTTTTTTTTTTTAAACCATTCCATTTCACATTCAAGCAGACAGGTTTCTTTAAAGTCCTCGCAGGAATCACATTTCTCTTCATTTGAATTAGTCGCGGGGCGGCACGGTGGTGCAGTGGTTAGCATTGTCGCCTCACAGCAAAAAGGTTCGTGGTTTCTTTCTGTGCGGGGTTTGCACGTCCTTCCTGTGGGTTTTCCTTCACTCTGGTTTCCTTCCACAGTCCAAAGACATGCTTGTTAGGTGAATTGATCAGTCTAAATTGACCGTGACTGTGAGTGTGGATGGTTGCCTGTGTCTGTGTTAACCCTGCGCTAGGCTAGTGAATTATTCAGGGCATACCCGCCTCTCACCCTTGACATCTGGGATAGGGCTCCAGCAGATCCCTGCAACCCCTGTGGATAAAGCAGGTACAGAAAATGGATGGCTGGATGGATGAATTAGTCGCATCCCTCTTGGCGAGCCACCCCCACCCCCCATGTCTGAGGGGTGAACCCAATGTATGAGTAATGAAAAACACCACTTGTTTTTTAATGCGTTGCCAAGGAGATACCCCGTACCCCGTAATTAAATTTTTATTTATATAGCACCTTTTACCATAAAAATTGTCTCTAGGTGCTTTACAGAGGCAGAAACCCAGAGCCTGAACCCCCAGGTAAGCACAGTGGCAAGGAAAAACTCCCTTTTAACAGGGAGAAACCTTGAGCAGGACCTGGCTTACAAGGAGGAGCCATCCTGCTGAAAGTCGGCTGGGTGAAGGAGGAGAAGAAGAGGGAGACAGCAAAATACAGCACTTCTTTTTGTCTTTCCAAACTGTGCTGTATAAAGTGTGTGTGTGTGTGTGTAATACATGAAATTTTTGACAATGGTTTTGCTTCACTTTATGTTTCTTTTACCTTTATCGTGGCAAGTATCAGTCACAAACTTTACAAAGTGTGAAATCATTTAATTGCAATGTGTTCCAGTGCTTAGAGATAATGAGTAAAAAATTATGAGAACCTGCCACCTTCCACAGCTGTTCTTTGATATTCATGAACAACTGTCTGGGGTGGATGTTAGCAATACCTCCCACTTTCATCTCTCTCCTCTGGCTTTTACCCAAGTGCCTTGCATACAGACCCCAGAATACATCAATGATGGAGTGCTCTGCCATAAGCATTGATTTTGCATGCCTGAAAAGACCAAGATAATGCCTGTGCATAAATAATAATAAACATCACACATGTAAATAGGTCAGTGTGATATAGCACTACTGGAAATTGTAAAGAACTGGGCTCTTCACTGGGAAAAGAGAAAAAACTTGTTGAATAATAATTTAAAAAAATCTATGTTTTAGTGTTTCTTAAACTCTGTGATGTTTTTTTATGGTAATTCACATCTGGATGAGCATTAATGAGTTTATCTTTGATGTGATGCTTCTGACGAGTTCGGGTTCCTGCGAGGTCTCAGCATCTGTCAACAATTTAAACAACATCTGCAGGGAAGGCAAACAACACCTCCTGAGCTGAAACACTCGCTGTCCACGTCAGGTAACCACGTTTGACATGATCATACATCATCACCATCATCATCATCATCATCATCATCATCATCATCATCAGGTGTCCAAGAGCAGCCACAGCATCACAGTCTCATGTTGAGTGCTGAAGCCTACAGCAGTAAAATGGGAGTTAACGATCAATAATCTTCATCATTTAAATCACATCATCTGTGATGCTCAGCAAACCAAAACAAAATTGGATGATGAAATACTTTTATACATATCTCCTTTATTTCTGTTTACAAATGCTTGGTAGACCATACAATTAATTAACAAAATATCTCCTGTGGTTATCCAAAGATAAAGCTCTGCGTGCAGCTGGACTTGTTTAGGTTTCCTTGAAGATGTTTTGCCACCTCTCCAGAAGGCTTCTTCAGAGCTGAGCTCGCTGGGGGCAGAGCTTGAAAATATAGCTCTTGTGGACCATTAGCGTGCTAATGATCTGGGTGGTCACCCAGAGTTGGTGGACTAAGGCACTTTCTATCACCCACCAACAATGCAGTCCTCCACCCCTTGCCGTCAACAATCCAAACGTTCACACTGTTTCACGAAACCTGGTGACTCATCACCATGTGACCCGGCAGACGAGGGGGAAGCACCCAAAGTGAAACTAGGTCAACGACCCTGCCAACAACCCTCAGGCGACCACCCAGATCATTAGCACGCTAATGGTCCACAAGGGCTGTATTTTCAAGCTCTGCCCCCAGCGAGCTCAGAACTGAAGAAGCCTTCTTTAGAGGAGGCAAAACATCTTTAAGGAATCCTAAACAAGTCCAGTTGCACACAGAGATCTAACTGGATAACTATGACCTGGATGAATGAGAACCTACACAGACATCCCCTGTAGTTAATTTCACCATATTTGTTTCTATGCATACATTAGTGAAACAAGTCTAGTGTGAAATTGGCTGCAAATGTAAATGAAACTGCAGAAAGTTACATTTTTGTAGCATTTCTTTGATCAGCTACTTACTTGAAAATTACTTTTGGAAATGTAAAGATTGTAGACTGTGTGATGTGGTCAATGATTGCAGACTTGGATGCTGACATCTATACACAGGCAGAGAAATTGCCAATCTAAATCCATCTCCCCAGAATAATGTCACCTCACCTGCTGCATCTCTGAAGAACGCTGCAGCCTGGCTGATGCACAAATTCAGAGTAAATGCTGCCAAAGGCTATTTCTCTATCTTTAGAAATACCAGAGTGTCACTGTGGATTACACTTAAGAGTGCGATAATACTGAATGAGGGCACATCATCATCTAGGAGAGCATCACCATTTTTAAAAAAGTGCCAGATTCTTTTTTTATTAATTCAAATGTAGTTCAATTATGCATTAACTTTATGTTTTCTTTTAGTTTTATGGCTTACAGCTCCTAAAAATTCAATCTCTCCAAATATTTGAATATTTTATCATATCAGTCGATCAAAAAAAACATTTTAATATCGTTTTTGAATATTATGGACAGTTCTGTGCTCAGTGCATGGCTGGGTTAAGTTTTTATCAGCCATTGTCTCAAAATGACACAACACTGTGATATACTCATAACTGGAAATGGGAACTTGGACCAATTCCAATTTGTTTGGTCCTTCATCTTGAATATTCTTGACATCTCGGGTCTAGAAGTGATCCAACACCAGCAATGTGACACTTACAAAACTTTTGATGAGCACATTCGTGTCAGAAGGTTCTCAAAACACCTTTTCCATCACATATTTTCCTTCCTGTCAACAGTGCTCTATGAATAACCTGTGATCTGCGTTTTTTTTCTGTGGAAGATGTCAACAAGCGTCTTTTCGAGCAGGCTTCACTCTGATTGCCATTTGTATACTAAAGCAGAGAGACCTTGACATTTATACATCTTAAATATTTATTTACTTTCAAATATCCTACTGTATGTTAAGAAAACGTTTTACATTTTATTTCATATTTAGTAGGTATGTATCTATGTTTATAATCACTGATCGTCTTTTTTTGGAATGCAACATAAGCTCCTACAACCGGCTACTAACGTATTTGTGATGCTTTGTCAATTAAATGTGTCGTGCCCCAAAAAACTGAGGAAACAAACAAGCGTAATTGCTTCACTGTCCTGACTAAAGGTCTGCTAATCTTAATCTACCAGCACGCTGGCATTTTCTTTCACCTTTGCTGCTGCATTTCAGAATTTTCACCCCTGCTCTTCACAGTTTAGCAAAGCACACATTGCAAGGTGTTATACTTTTATATCAGCGCCGGCCGCTCTTAAAATATCTCCAAAATGCTGACATTGCACCATCTCGTCTCAGTGCTGCACACCTGCTCAACCTGCCAGCCACCGCATTTATGAAACCACGTGTGCTGAAAACAGGGATAAATGAGACCAGTATTGTTACTGATACTTATTGTTATTGATACTGTTGTTGATGATAAAAAACACAAGTATAAAACTAAGGACACTTCCACATTTCAAACTCCAATAAGCCTAATGTGTAGAGAGTCTCTCCATTACCACAAATCACAGTATGAAACTTTTTTCACCAGCTCTGGTGGCTGCTGGGTTTGTCAACATCCTGTTTCAGTGACATGAGTTGAATATTAATGTAAAGTATTCCTACAGTTACAGGGACCAGTCTCATCTCAAAGCCTTAAATCCTCATCGGGTGAACGAACCCATGGATTTGGTGGGTTGGTGGGCTCTTCATCCACTTCTGTGCACGCTTAACACTGTAGCTACATCTGTGTCCTCAACTGATCTTACTGTAAAGGAAATCCTGCAAATCCATTGGGCATTACACTTCATACCTGGAGGGAGAATCTGCAGGACTCTGCACAAAACTCCATCAGCACGATTAATATGTGCATTTAAAAAAAGAGGGGGGAGCAAGTAACACGTACAAAGGAAATATTACTAAACACCTGACGATCAAAGTTTTCATCGCTGCAGGATGTGACACAAACCTTTACTCTGTCTGGAAGAAACACTGATGAAATAACTAATGTTAAGTATCAAACCCATACCAGTATGTCTTTTAATTATGTATTATGAGTGAAAATGTAGGCAAATTTGACAGTTTGTTTGTAATTATGATAAAGTCAGTAGATGGTAGCCATATGTTGGATAAGACTACATTTATCCAGTTAAATCGCTCCGTGTATTGTCTGTTCTTTAGCACAACTCTTCTTACTGAAGGGATAACTGACAGCAGAATGCATTCTGCATTATATCCCCCTTTATTGATTCCTTGCCTTTCAGAGGATAACCCTCCTTGAAAGAAATATCTTTTTGTCATTACACTTCGTTATTAAGTCGGCTTCTCTTGTGTTCAGCAGCAGTGGGAATGTCGTTTTCAATAAAGTTCAGTAACAGAAGAATGGCACCTGTGTTCTTAATGAAAAGCATATCACTATTGTTAAAATTGACTGATGCATGCAAAGCTTTATTAAGAGCAGTGTCTCTCTGACTGCTAATGTAAATTTGTCTCTCTTTTTCCATAGCAGACAGCCTGTACAACTTAGAAACTCACAACCTAAGCCAGAGCTAGTATGCATCGCGAGTCATCATTCTTTTTGCTGAGGAAAGCAATGTTACCGACATTGCCATGTTGCGTTAGAGTCACACCAAGAAAATAAGGGAGCACAATCTAGGACGTGCTGTCTGGAATCATCTGAAACAACTTCAGATAATCGACTCTGAGCCACTGAAGTCCCTCTTAGATGAGCCGAAGCTCTCAAAGCAGCAGGATCTTACATTTACAGCCTCCCAGCGGGGGGTGGGTGGGTGGGGGTAGAGTTTAAATCTCCAGATTGTTAAAATGGAATCTACCCAGCCTCCATCAAAAGGGTTATAGGATATTAGGACTGAAAACAGCAAATGAGCAAACAAATGCTCAACCACATTTTAGATTTGTCATTGAAATAGAACTCATTAAATGCAAATATGTTTACACTGTAGTGCAGCATGCTCTGCTTTGTGCATTAGTAAAATAAGTAATGTGCCACCTTGCCCTCATCATTTCTGAGGTGTCATTATCCAAACATATTTGAAAACAAAGCTCAGTTTATAAATAACACGTTAACTGATGCATCTCATCAATTTTCCTGAGGTCATGTTTTCTGTTTTATTGTGAAAACATACTTCACCTTTTTGACTCCCTGCCCCTGTGCTCTTTCTCCCCCTCCAGTTGTGATCTCCTGCTCCACCCTCATTAGATTCATTATTGTTCCCCTCCCTTGTGCTTTTAGTTCATGTTCCTCCTCTTCTCTGTGCCGGTTTGCTGTTGTACCTCAGTGCCAAAAATCCCTTTGTGATATGTTTCCTGGTTTTCTGGACTATTTTCCTGTTGCTGACTACTCCCTCTGGGTCGCTCTTGTTTGCCTGTGTGGACTGATTACTGAGTATCAAACCTTTTTGCAAGTAAACCGGGTATGATTTTAAACAAGAACGTTTTGAAGTTGGGCTTTTGAGTCCTACTTTTGCAGAATCCTGGTCCTAACAATTAATTATTTGTGTTTTATTTAAAACTTATTAAAGACTTAAAATATTTATTTGTTTAAGTGAAAGTTGCTGACCCTTAAAATATGTCCTTGAGTTGAATTTTGGTTCACAACTATTCAGAAGCTCGTTAGTCCAGCATCATGTGGTATTTTTAATGTTGTAACATGCGACATGGGTGAAATAAGCATCACTTTCATACCTGAGAATCAGGTATGAAAGTGATGGACAAGACACCAAGACACAAACAAAGCAGTGTTGTCTATGCTGTACAGTGCCAGGAGGAATGCAAGGAACTGTACATTGGGGAAACCAAACAGCCCCTCCCTAAACGAATGGCCCAACACAGGCGGTCCACCTCTTCAGGACAGGACTCAGCAGGACACCTACACCTAAAAGAAAGTGGACACTCCTTTGAGGACAGTCAAGTATGTGTGCTGGCCAGAGAAGATCGCTGGTTTGAGAGGAAGCCATCCACGTCAAGTTGGAAAAACCATCTTTAAACAGAGGTGGTGGACTCAGGCACTTTCTGTCACCCACCTACAATGCAGTCCTCCACGCTTTCCGTCAACAATCCAAACGTTCACGCCGTTTGACGAGACCTGGTGACTCATTACCATGTGACCCAGCAGACAAAGGGGAAGCACCCCAACCAAAACTAGGTCAACGACCCTGCCAACCACCCTGCCAACAACTCTCAGGTGACCACCCAGAACATTAGCCATTAGCCACAACATGGTCCACAAGGACTATATTTTCAAGGACTGAAGAAGTCTTCTGGAGAGAAGGCGAAACATCTTTCAGGAAACCTTAACAAGTTCGGTTGCACACAGAGATCTAACTTTGGACAACTATGACCTGGATGAGTGAGAATCTACACAGACAACTGAGAATCAGTGTTTCTGTCTCTTGTTCCTGCAGCCCACCAAAGACAGGTTGGACTGATGTCCACAGAGACATAGAGGAAACAGAATACCATTCAGATGACTCCTCATGCAAGCACAGTTTTTATTCTTGGGGAAACTGCGTTTGCTCCAAACACATCTGACTGCAAATCTCCACTGTTAGCTTTGGTGCTCTTGATTGAGTAGAAAAGTTCACTAGTTTCCATTTAAGTTATATATGATTAAATAGGAAATACTCCTGAACCATGCAAAGGGCAAAGCAGTGTGAGGTTAAAAAGATCCTGACACGAGGCACAGATACAGAATTACACCCTCTCGACCGTATGGCTCAAATGGAGTGTAAATGTTACGTAAAGAAAAAAAAAGAAATGAGCTTTTAAACTTTTTATTACAGATAGAACAATTTTGTTTTTGCTAGGATGTCATTATGTTTAATTCATCACAAGTAATTAAAACTTGGATATGAAATACTAAACAGCCCAATGTGGTTCTTATATTTTGTATAGTACTAATTGGGTTTTGTTGGATATATTGAAACTGCATTGCAGCAAATATAAAATAGACACTTTCTTGTCTCTCTACCTCCGTCTGTAAACAGAGCTGTTCAGAAAGCCCACCGGTCATTATTTTATTTGTCAGATCGATCCAAATCTAATGATCTATTCTGTATGTAGCAGGGATCATGAGGATTGGTTGGGGGAGTGCAATGTGTCAATGATCACAAAGATAGAAGTACAAGGGTGTGTGTGTGTGTGTGTGTGTTAGGGTAGGCTAGCCCTCAAAGCACGTGGTGTTATTTTTATGTCAGCAGTGAAGGTATGCGGTCTACTCAGACCTAAAGTACCTAAAAACACATGAAAATGTGAAAAGTAACAGTTAGTTACTTGCAAAACCTTTTCAGAATCTCTAACAAATGAAGCCAAAAGCCCTAAAAACATTGCAATGAAGGAAAACTCACCGCTCTTACAGATGGGGCAGCACTGATCGGGCTCGTACTCCGGGTCCACGCACTCTGTCTGAGGACAGGCCGCCACAGTGCACAACACCTCTCCACTGGGCTCACATCGGCATTTTTCACATGGAGACACCTGGACAACCCAGAACAAATCCTCGCAAATTTACACATTTATCAGATGGCAAATACAGTCATCCTCTACAACACCTCCCCCTCTAAAACACTCCTCAAACACTGTATTTGACCTATTAGATTATCATATAACCCAGAGGTCAAACACTATAAATGCATAAGAGAGAGAGAGTGTCATGAAACAAGACAACGGAAATGAGCTACTGTAGATACAGCTAGATCAGCGCCTTCAAATGTATTTATCCGGTGCTTACTGCTGACGGGCACATTGTCACTTTTATTTATTTATTTTATTATTTTACAACAGGCAAACAGTACACAGAGACACCAGACACATTACAAACAACACTGTGGCAAACTATTGTAACCGTCACACAAAAAAAACAAGGACTCTGTCAATGCTGCAAAAACAATTAAGCTGGTGAAAAACAAAAAACTATATACATATGACAAATTATATTACTGTTCAGTACAGCAAATTTGTTTTCATTTCATATTATGTTCCAATTTGCAATGGTCGGTGGCTATTATTTTCTCCAAATTGTCACTATCAGGGTACCATCAGACATACAACAGTGATTTGTCACCGTAACCAATATACTGAGGTCCAATTATGACCCCTGTTAATGATAACTGTACTGTGGCTGAACTTTGCATGTAATCACTGATTATGCATTCACTGTCAGAAAGTCTACAATAAAGAAATTTCTTTTCTGTGAACTGCACATTTTAGCCCAACTGAAAGCAGTTTTCTGTCCAGTCATGGAACTGGGAAAGATCAACAGGAACAGAGAGGTGTGTCTCAGAATAGAACACGTGTGACCAAGGATGAACAGTTTAGTATACAGTTTGTAAAAGCTAAGTTTCTATACAACAGTGGAAGATTGATTTAGATGCTTTATGCATGAAGCCATACGTCTTAACAAGAGAGTAAAGGTTAATTCTGGCAACATGACTGATTGCGGAGACTTGTGCTCGGTGTGACACACTGAGCACAAGCTTTAGTATAACATAGCAATCAGGCACGAAATCCAGATTATTTCTCTTTATCAAAGCATTCTCCTTCACCCAGTGCAAGAGACAGACATATTCAGTATGTGACAGATGAGCTTTGACATGGAACTAAGTGACTTAATAGTGTGAGCTAAAAAGTAAAAAAAAAAGAAATCCCATGTGAGATTGAACCTCCTGCTGTGATGTTCAACCACATGGTGGGCGAGGGGGGGTGGGAGGGGGCTGGAGAATACCATGTCTCATAGACATTACATCCAATCAAGCCTGCAGGTAATCATGAGGTGAGCCTTCCAAAGGTGAATCCGGAGATGAGACATGAGAAACCTCACTGATTTCACTCTGTGTGAGCACCTTCATGAAAACTTCTGCAGTGCAGATTTGTTCAGTTTCTACCACATGTATCAACAAACTGCCATTTCTAACTCCACTGAAGCTGCACTTCAATTCAGCCTCCAGTAAAATTCAAGCGTTGTGTGCAGGAAAAAAAAGATATGTGCTGACCTTTGCCATTATAAATCTGCTTGCCTGCTTACTTGCATGCAATGAGGCATGCTAAGTACTTTTTAGATGGTGCCTATGATAAACGGAATAAAACAGCAGTTCTGTCAGCATTTTTCTTGTTTGGGCAAGTTAAAACTGAGCGAATGCAGTTAATGGACTTACCTTAAACTCTTCCAGAGAGGCATAGATCTTCCCCCGAAACTCACAGTAGTTCTTTTTCTCCCTGCACAGCGGACAGCATTGGCTAGTGTCCACTTTGACGCAGCGAGGGTGAACCTTAGGACATTCGGGCTTGGTGCACAGAGGACCCTCGTCTGTGCAGAGGCAAGGGCACGTTGAAGGACCCGGGGTGAACTGCTCACCAATGGCAAACACAAAGCCGCTCTCATCCATGCAGCCCTTCCCCCTGTAGTCAGGGTAGGCATATTCATCAATGGCATCCAGGGAGAGGGCGACGTCACTGGTGGGGCCCTCGTCTATTCGATTCAAGCTGCTCTGTTCGCTCCAGTACACCCTGTCAGAACTTGACCTAGTCCTATTTCGAGCTAAGGAGTCACTTTCTTCTTGCTGCGGCTGAACACTATATGCCTCTGCAGCCTGATTGTCCTGATGTTTGTCCTGCCTTGCTTGGAACAACACCCTTTCCAAATGGTCTCGACTGGCTGGTACGGTCACTATAGGATTTGACTGACCGCTGCTCGTCAGGATCATGAGGACAAAGAGAAATTCTGCTGTCATGGCAACGGAGTGCAGCATCCTCTCCCCACCACCAGTGAGGTGGGAAAACACCTTGGCTCACATAACACAGTTCACATCTCAGGTGTGAGCCAGTCCATCTGTAAAGAGAAAATTAAACTGGGGTTACGAGCTCACTGTTTTGTCACTTTGTATCCCGTCAGGCGTCAGATTCAGACATCAAACATCATGCTGAGTTTGAGGCAAGGATGTAGGATCGGTGAACTGGATCAGGAAGGAAAGGAAGCATAGGCCTGTGTCAAGAAATCAATACGGCTATTTTTTTTTTTTTTTTAACATACCACCTTACTGCATCATTCAGCAACAGAAGTGACAGAATAAATGGAAAAATAGCCTGAAAGAGCGCTGAATCTTCCACTATTAAGATAATATACCATTTACAGAACAAAGAAAGAGGCTCAATCTCTGCCTTTTAAAAAAGAATCACAGTCAACTCCAGACATCGATTTGAAAATTGAACATAATTCCGGTTGGGAGCGTGAGGATACCATACCCGACAAAAGAAGTTAAAACGTCTGAAATAAAGCCGAGACTTCCAAAGACAGGCCTCGGAGCTTTCACGAAGAACACTAAACATCTAATTCTCGGTTGAAATAAAGAATAACAATACATTGCTTTCTGTTGTTTTCCACCCTGTGAGGAGTCAGCGCACAACAGCTCAAGAGAAATCCAAGGATCACCTGCAGACGCCGCACGGAGATCGCACATTTTCAAACAGCTGCACTCGGTTTTGTTTTCGCCTCTCGCCTCATTCAAATGCCCGCTACCACGCTTTGCTGCATTTGGTGGCCTACTTCCATTCATTTCCTTTCCAGTGTCATTGCCAATCTCTGTTTATTGGGCCGTGGTCGTTTTGACATTTATCACTTTATTTTGAAAGAAGGGACGATACAGCAGCGATTAACTACTGAGTCCTGTCAGCGTTCATTTAAGAACAGTTCACCACATTGATTCATTTGCCATCCTTAATGAACAAAACTCATTTCCAGCAGAGCAATTAGGTGTGCTAAATAGGAGGTGAAAAGCAGAGACTCAAATAAGGAGTAAGCCAATCTGTTTTATGTATCTGTAATACAGAGATAATGCTAGGATAGAAAACCCCATTAATTCTGTTTGGCTCACTCTGGAGCCTAAGTCTCCCCATATGTTTTAAGTCAAGCATTTTGATATTCATGAATTCTGATCCTTTCAGGGTGAACCAGGCTGAAATTGACTGCTGGCACGACAGTGGTATTTCAGCAGTGTTTTAGCTGAATTGCCGTGTTTGAGGCAGAAGCCTTGGAGCTGCTGTGCAACTGAGAGGAAGCAGAACGTGGTGCATACCAATAATGCTGCTGCAGCTGAAACAGAGCAGGCAGGATCAGAACAAGCCTCATTAGTAAAAGGACCCATATTTGGATTTTCTCACCCGCTCCACCTTAACAGCTGTTACTAGTTGTCTCTCTGCGGTAACCAGTCAGGACAGAGCAGTGGCTGACACTGGCTGGCTGACAAACAGCTGCAAAGTACCAAAGGTATGAGAGTACGATAAAGGAAACACTCACTAGAGAGCTCAGCCAGGCTTGTTCAGTGTTCAGTGTTGCTGAGAAACAGAAAGATTTAAACAACAATCAACCATTATTCTGCCATTTTTTAATGCAATGAACACAGTTTGGGAAATTTCAGTGTAGAGCCTCCATGTTTAGTACATGGCATGTTTTTTTGTTTTGTTTTGGCTTGGTTTGTTGTTTTTTTTTTGTCCAGCCAAAAGGCCCACTAGGATGGTTTCCAACAAGTACTCTGACTTCTGCAGAGCTGGATCTGCTGCCTGAGCCACTTCTCCACAAAGAGGCTTTACATGACAAGAGTTATATTTCACTCTGCAAATGTGACCAACAATATCTTCAAAAAGGATCAGTATTCCTGCACTATAAAGTATTCTTAAATTAACATTTATTCATTTATTATTCTTTAATTCAAAAACAAAAATTCAAAAACAAATACCTTACTGTTGCCTGTACACCACTGTTTCATATTTCTGCAACAGTCTTGAAAACAGATTTTTACTGACGTATCTTTATCAGGCTTGAGAAGCAGAAAAGCTCTGACAAACTGCCATATTAGTATATTTTGGTCTTAAAACAAACATAAAACAACCATAATTCCATTATATTAAACAGATCTAATCTTTGTATGAAGTTATACTGTGTGACATAATGTGTGCCAAACAGCCAAACAGTATAGTTACTGATAGCATTTCTCAGGCTCATGCAAAGATAAATTTAATTTTACTTTTGGGAGAGAGACAGTATGGACTTATTTTTACCCTGCAGCCCATCAGAGAATTCATTTTTTGCCTCATAGGTCTATCTTAAATACTTGCAAAGACTTTCTGGTTCTAAGATTATAATAGAAAAGAACCCAAGTATGTACTATGTCACTATGAGGTAAGCTGAAATACCGTGAACTAAAAAGTCCGATCAAATGTTGGGATGAAATTGAGCATAATAAGCACATCATTGCACTGCATCATCAGTTGTTACGTACAATCTGTGGACTCAGCACATGTGAGACCTGAGAGGACCTGTGCTCAGCAAAGCCTTCAATTGTCTAGAGGAGGTCTGGTTCCGGTCATCAGCCAGCAGCATAGCATACTTTATATAACCCAATGCCTCTGAGGTCATGCACACCTGTGATGCCCTTAAACACCCACTTAAATTTGTGTAAGTGGGAATAACAAATAACAAGTACACTGTTTTCACGTGTCTGCTTGATAAAATGGCCCCTGTAGCACAAACACTTAAAAATTAGCTGTATTTTTTTAAATGAAAAGCCATCATGTCGTGTGATTATTTTTCTCCCCGTCTTCTGCAACCGTCAGATCTGAATGTGTCTGAATTGCTAAAGGGTTTAAAAAAAAAAAAAAAAAAAAAAAAAGTTATATAATTGTTAGATATTTTGTTATATTAGGTTGTTCTTTCGCATGCTGATTATTGCAAAGTAAAGGAAGCATCCATCAAAACAACATAAGACCTCTCCTCAGCGTTTCAATAAATTTGAATTTTTTATTTAATTGGTTTCAGATAACAATAATGCATTTTTAACAAATATATGTATTATTCTATAATTCTATTATAAATATTAGATTATGTTATATTATTAATTTATATTTGTGCATGGACAGTGTGGAGGTAAATTATAAATCACAACTGTATGTGCAGATTTAATAAAAACGTGATCTAGGGGAGGAATGTGTTGTATTAGTGTGATATTCAGCATTGAGGCAGACAGCTGTGTTCTTTCAGCTCTGTGATGGGATGTGAACAGCGCCTGTTGGCAGGTACAACAGCCTAAAAACTGAAAAGATTTTATCACTACAACTTGGTGGTTGGGGCAAAAGTGAGCAGCACATAACCCAGCGCCAGGTCCTTACAGTTAAAGGTCTGCAGATTGTTTCATCACTTTGTGACTTTTTTTTTTTTTTTTTTTAATCCATAAAACAAAATTCTTTCTTTTCAGTAATTTACAAACATGGTGATATGTCAACCTGTGATATATAATTATGACTGCATAAAACCGTAATCAGAAATAAACAGGTATTTTCTAAACATATGCTGTATATTGGTATTTATTTATTTATTTTGGAACTGAACTAGACTTTCACTTTTACTAAATAGATAATCAACGTATTTTCTCAGCAACGCAAATAGCTTTTTGTAACAGATGTACCGACAAATAAATAAATAAATAATAGTACTAACGATTAAAGTACTTCACATAATCATCACGCAGAAATACTTGTCTTGTTATGTTGCATCTCATCCCTTTGTGTGTTTTTCTTTTTCTTCTACTTTTTCTTCGCATATTAGTATTTCAATACATGTACAAATGTTTTATTAAAAAAAAAAGGGTGTGGATTTGGACATGAGGGTAGTTAAATGGAAGCGCCAAAGCCGTGTATTTGTTTGTTCGATCGCCTCTCCTTGTCTGCGTGTCAAATTGTCCTTGTAGAAGATAGTAAAGCCCATTTTGGTGTATGAATGGATATTGCTCTTTATAGGCGGGAGGTCTCTCTCTTCTCTCTTTATCTCTCTCTCTTTCTATGTCTGTATTTGTGAGTATGTGTGTGTGTGTGTGTGTGTGTGTGTGTGTCTGTCGGGGGGGGGGTGTTATCAAATACATGCAAAGATTAAAAGTTAATTTCCCCCCAAAAAAAATAGTAATTTGAATATTTTTACATTTCAAACAATAAATAAATCCAGCCCCAGTGAAAGGTTACTGCAAACATCATTTGTTACCAAGTGGTGTAAATTAAAATGTAATGTATACCATTTCTATTGACTGTAACGCAATATGCAGCATCTGCATTCATGCCTTTTGTTACCACCGGCTATTTTTAGTGCTTAGAATGCAGAAATTCTTAGTAACCTACAGTAAATTACATTAAATTTAAAGCTACAGTGTCACTGTAGACCAAGAAAATATAACATTTTACTCAAATACTGCTCCTCTTTTCTCAAACATCTCCTTTTTTTCAATTCTCTGCACCCTGCAAACAGCAGTGCAGTAGAGAAGGTTTTCAACAAGGGATTTCAATCTGCAAAGATGAGGAATATATAAGTTGTTTTTTTGTTGTTTTTTTTTTTACTTTGATTCAAAGCAAAAAGCAACAAATGATGTCATGACTAAAATTCTTATCAGACTTTTGGAAAAGGTCATATTTGTGTAATTTAAGGGGTCAGTGGCATATTTTAAAAAAAGCACCATGAGTCACATATGCATTAGTATCATGGAATCACAATAGAGTAGCATAAAATTATAATAACCTTTTATGAATTGCTATATACTACAGCTACATAATAAATTAGCATCTTGCTCACCATTTACCATTACCAAGTTCTGATCCAGAGCGTTTATCATGTTTCTGTTTTCGGGCAAACGCCATTATCCTGGCTCAGTCCGAGAGGACTGACGTTTCATTTACGCTGTATGTCGTGCTTGGACGGCATATCTGTCAATAAAGTTGACTTTGACATGTTGTCACTATGGATATATTGTAAATGCCCCTGTCAAAGGCCAAAGTGTTTTGTTTATGTCTCAACCACCGAGGTGCCACAGCAATGATTAATCAAACAGGAATTTAACCTGGCTGCTGCTAGTTCACGGTTCACTAAAGCTCACCATCGCATTGATTTATGACTCACCATTTATTGTCGTTGTCGTTAGCCAGCAGAGGGAATAAGATTTGACACAATTTCCCGACCTCAGGGACATTTTTTGCTCTGCCCCGACTAGTGCAGTGTTATTCACACAGACTGAATTGGAGTGAGTTGTGTTAAGGTTGATGGCCTTCGTTCTTTGTTGCTGTAACATGTCAGCATTGTGATTATGTTCCCACACGTATAGAGATGCTGCATATGGGCACAAATGTACAGAGCCAAGGCTCCCATCTCCAGGATTTTCTTCCATGTCGGCTGAGGTGTTTTAATTAGCTAGCTTGTCATAGCAGCGTCTGAAAATTTAATTTGGCTTAAAACTGTCAAGATGACAGATGTTTTGGCTTCAGTTTAAACCAGGCGTAGAACACTGTCTCACCGCATTGTTTTGGACTACTCTTGCAATGCTCCGCTGTAAAATCTGGATGTCAGCAAGCGAAAAAAAAAAAAAGAAAAACTCCTTAGAGATAGCAGAATCTATTACGCACAAATTCTACGCGCTGTCCTGATATCCCTACGAGCCACTGAGAGAGCACAGCAAATGCAACAGTGTACAAGAAAGTCTACTAAATGGAACAGGGAAGTAAGATGTGAAACATTAAGAAAGAATTAAATTAACGATGCCACATTTTAAAGCTAATTTCTGTCCAGACAAACAGTGTAAAATGATGAAATCCAATTAGAGCAATAAGGGACAAGAAAGCAGAATCCAAGCGCATTAAGCCATCTGCCAGTGAGTAAAGATTGCTGCAGGGCTGCCTAATTGAATTTTATCCCCTGACTGTAAATCTTCAGAGTGACCTAAATCAAAAGAAAGTTTGCCTAAACACGGAATACAAAACCAACCACGCTTGCAAAACTGTCACGCGGTCTTAGTATTACGCGCCGCGGTACAAGGTAAGAGTTTGCACACACAAAGGAGCCTGCCAGAGCAGGTCTGTGCAAGGACACATAAGGAGAGATTAAATCACGTTGATTTTTCTTTGCTGTTATGTACAACAGACCATTCAACTGTGATATTGGTGGCCAGCAATCATTTGGGCTGTGCTCTCTGTTACACCCAGAGACAGTTTGTGAGTGTGTGCACTGAGTATACTGTAAATTCCACTGATTAAAACATGGGATATAGTTACTACACTGCTACAAACCACATTGCATTTACTGCTGTGGCTGTACTTTGCTGGCTGCAGGTTGCAAACACTGGAGTGTGAACAGGAAGGTGCAGTCAGAAATCACACTGATGCTTCCTGCCTACACGAATGTGCAGCTCAGTTGGAGATCCCGCTGTAGCATCTACAGGTGCAGGAGCCTATTGCTGTCAACCATCTGCAATATAGCTCCGCACCGCTCATGTGCACGTTAAAGGGTTTGTTAGAAGATGCAACACAAAGCGGCTTCACGGTGGGATTGTAAAATCTCCATAAACGTGCATAAACACCAAGAAAAAAAAAACTGCAGCCATTTCATTCTCTGTTGAATAAGTTGGTGTGGAACCTGAATTCAAGCAGACGTACTAACAGGCGGGTCGTGGATTTAAGGAGCTGTACCTGGCACTGCTGTAGAGGAAGATATTTACCTGTGGTGCGCGGCGTATCCGTCGGTGTGCGCGGGGATGAAACAGAGCCGTCACTGCTGGACAGCGGAGCCACGACCGTAACAAAAGAGTCGGGACGAAGAGATGTAAAATGACGCTGGCGAGGCAAGGCAAATGCGGTTTCCTCAGAGGATGCTCGCAGGTCATCGGCGTGTTGCACTCAACTTTAAACGCCACAGTGAGTGAAAGCGCTCCGTCCCCACGGCCGCTGTGAGAAGTGCACACGGACAGCGCTGCCCCTGCTCTTCACTGCCACTTTTTTTATTTTTTTTTCTCACGGTGACAAAAAAAAAATAAATAAATTAAAAAATAACAAATAAATAATTGAACAAACGAGGGAGAGGAGGGGGGAGCGGGCTAAGGTTCAGGCTGAGAAAAACGGCCACTAGATGGCGCAGTTGAATATGACGGACGGTCAATTATGATTAGACCGTCACGGGTCGGTTCACGTGATTCACGCGGAACCGCGATTAACAAATTTACCTCATTTAGCTCAATTGAATAGGTCGCTTCTATGGCAACAGTTTGCTGACGGGATGTATAGCTGAGTAGGCTGCATCATGCACCGACTGGTTGAACGAATAAAATCTACCTGGAATGCGGGACTAATAAAAATATTTTACAAAGAGAGGATTCAAGTGGCAACATGCAGTGTTTATTTGAGCTGAGGTTATTTGCTGGAAGTTAAATAAAGATAAATGGTTCTGTAGGGGATCCTAGAAGGCTCATACTGAAATTCTGCCCTTTTAAAAAACAATGAATGTAGGAAATGAAGTTACTCAGAAATCTGCTGGCAACATAATTGGCTGTAATGATATTTAGATTGTTCTCAAATGCATAATAACGCAGTTGATTACACTAATGTATTCCAAATAGATAATCCTATCATCAGATTTAACATATTACTTGAATACGTCCAGCCAACAGTACAATTTAAAAACAATGTAATGGTATTTGCCTACTCCATACCGCAAATAAAAACGTTGAACATTTTCAGCTTTGAATTTGTGTCTTTAACACAATGTGTAAATGCAAATATGTTCCTTTATTTTCTCTTGGTATAGAAACAAAATCACCTGATCCCATAAAAATAAGTATTTGTTGCTGTATTTAAGACTCACTGCAGGACAAACATAAGGACAAACACTAAAATATTAGAGAGGGCGCTATAAGACATCAAAACCTAAAATTGTTTATTGGAAGCAGGAACTGGAACTGTCTGAAGAACCAGATAAAAACGGTCATCAAGGACATGTTGGGAATATATTTGATGAGTGTTTGCATGCAGTGACAGCTCTGACTAACAACTTTTCAAACAGTTGTGCAAATAAAATGATTCATTTTCACATTTGCCTTAAATTATTTAAAAACAATCCCCACCCAGCTCCAAAAAAAAAAAAAAAAAAAAAATCCCTTGCTCATGTCTCTGGTGTGCTGGGCATCACAATGGCAGCAGAAGCTCCCTGTGAAACAGTAAGCGCTCTGCGCGCACACATCAGCATCGTCACAGCGCAGCACCTTTCTGCAACAGTCATTACATTTGTGCTCCCATTAGCTATTGATCATTGCCCCTTCAATGTTTGAAGCCCTGCTGTGAAAAATAGCTCCACGTGGCTTGAAACAGAAATGAAGAATAACAAAATATCCAAAACAACAACAACAACAACAACAAGAAGCAAACAAAAACATGAAACAAAGAAGTGGGGGTATGCAGGGACAGGAGGAGAAAAGCATGGACTGACTACATTGTACCCAATTCTGCCAATTACCATTATAGCTGGCGGTTACGTTTTTCTTTTTTTTCTTTTCTTTGGCGCCTGTGGAAATTTTGTCTCAACATGCATTGAATATTTACAGCGAGGTTAGTCAAAGTTTTCATCACTGTTTTCAGAAGAGTGCAGGTGAAAAAAGTTTGTTTGGGCATTCACTTTGTTCCTCCTCCCATCAACAAAACTATACCCATAATGCCACGGGCTGTTGTTGTACACAGTGGCAGCTTTGTATACCTTCCAACCTTTATTAATGCATTTTTGCAGAGAACAGCTAATGGCCACTGCTGCTCCTTTTCTATACTGCATTTCAATATCAGTGCTGCTGGCCTTGTTACTTGTTCTTTTTCTGAGGATGCACCTTGTAGTTAAAGAAAAATAACAGAAGATTGCACTGCATTATCAATGTGGGTCTTTTTTTTTGCAGACAAATGCAATCCTTTTTAATATATAAGGGGAAAATAGAAAATTAGACAAACATTACATTTTACACTTTATTACATTACAAAATACTACAACAAGGGAACATATGTTTATATTTAAGGACAGTAATAAAAAATTAACAAAACAAACAAAACCTGTGTTCATAAAAAGTCTAATTTATTTCAAAGTCAGTTCACAGAGAAAAATTACAAATCTGTATTGTTGGTAAATCCATACCTGAAACAAGTGCATAAAAATTGCATGTATACAACAACTGAACAACACCGTTCCTGATGCTGCGTGTATTCCGCCCATTAGTTTGGAGAATGAACTAGAAAGGAGCTACGATACAGAAAGAATAAATGCGTTACATCCATTGCCTCCTTACAGGATTACTGCGTAGAATGAAATCCACTAGGACCAGTGTGGCTTTAGGATAATCCCATCAGATCTGCAACAGCGCAAGCTTACCACAGCATGTTAGCACTGATGAGAGTCTAGAGTAGTGTGGAGCAATTCCAAAAAAAAAAAAAAAAAAAAAAAAACTCAACATACCAATTGCTAATGTATAAGACAAACATTTCAACAGTCTGCTGCCAAATATCCACTCATTTTCAGACAGCAGCCTGTTTAGTCTACAAAAAAAAGCCAAAAAACTGTAAACTAAACGTTCACGTTAAAAGCTACGTCTTTTTTTTTTTTCTTCTTTTTTTTGCATCATGGGGAATATCTCTTCTGGTCTCAGATAAAGCTCTGTAACATAATCCCACTTGAAATATATCATTCCCTAGTACATAAAACAAGCCTGAGTAACCACATTAATTCCTATTCACAAGTTGAATGTTAGACTGGGCTAATATCCACCAGAACTGTAGAAAACAAACAAGCACACACACACACACACACACACAAACATACACACATACGCATGCGCACACACATGCACACATACACACATACACAGGTGTTGGTCACTTGTAACCCTGTGTCAACCATTTTAACTATTTTAACTGGTAACCATTTCTTACCAGGCAACTAGGCTGACTAGACATTAGTAAGGGGCAAACTTCTGCCGCTCGGACTTTTTGATGCCAGCAGTTGGCATTTTCGCAGTGTAAGGGGATAAACCCTGTGTTAGGCTGGAAGCGGCTGCTGGGTGGACAGCCAGAACAGGGAGACTTTTCATGCCAAGCAGGCTGGAAACGGGAATGGCGTAGTGTGGGTTTTGGATGGCTGGTAAGGTGGAGGGAGAGTGGACGTTAATGGTGGTAGGGGCTGGGTTGGTGGCCGCCAGGACAGCCATAGAGGTAGCAGCAGTTGAGGCAGTGGGAGCGGACTGAGAGAAGCCCAGGTTGAGATCAACTGGGCTCGCAGCGGAAGCAGCCTGCATGGTATATTTAGCCATCTCTAAGCTGCAGGTCAGGATATTTGTATTGGCATGTAGAAGACGATGAAGGGTTAAGAGGGAAATGGAAAAAGGGAAGGAAGGGGGGAAGGAAGGACAGGGGAGGTGAGAGAGAGGAGAAAAATAAGAATCAAAGGACAGTGTTAAAAGAAAAGACAATAAGGATTTCAATGTAGTCAACAGAATGACGCAGTGACATGGGACAAATCCAGCCTCAACGTGGGTGCAGTGAGTCTGTAGATTCTCACTCATCCAGGTCATAGTTATCCAAAGGTGGATCTCTCTGTGTGCAACTGGTCCAGTTGCACACAGAGAGATCCACCTTTGGATGGGTGCAATAACTCATCTCTCATGTAGGAGCATGGTGGTCTTATCGGCAGGCTAAGATGTGGAGCTCTGCTGGATGTAGCCACTCTGGCTACTGTCTTACCTGGCATTGATGAGGTATTGGGCGACGTTGATACTGGCTGGTGAGCCTGTGATCGTGACTTGGCGCACGGCTGAGCCATCAGTGGCGCTGGCAATTTTGATGTGAGCTCCCGACACCTGACGAATCTCATTGATCTTGCTGCCCTGCCTTCCAATTATGCAGCCAATAAACTACAAGGGGAGAGGGAGGAACATGTAAATAAGAAATCAGTCATGTTTCCATGCTTTTTATAATCAAAACAGCACAGGGAAGAACACAAGGCCTAATAGAAATTCTAATAGCAGAAAGTATCTTGCAAATTAAACTTCCATTATAAACGCATCATGATACAAACGCATCAACATGGTGAAAGAAGATAAAATCTGATAACAAAAATGTTTCCAGTATAGAATATACTTTTCTATTTCCGACACTTTAATACTTGAATGTTTTGAGAGACAAAGTAATGAGAGTTTAATGAGAGTTTGGGAACATGGAAGCCATTTTTATATTTGTACAGTAAATGCATCGTTAGCATAGAGAGACTACTAGTTTAATGGCCGACTCGGCTCCGGCTCACCGCATACAGGTCCAGCGCATTGTTTGTCTCACTGTGTCATGAGGAACCAGAATGTGCCTGGCTCATTTAGCAAAACCGTAATCACTGCAAAACCACTCTTGTTTTTATACTTTTTTTTGAAAAGAATATCAGATAAAAAGCTTCTGCTATTGGCAAATACAAATCAGACCACAGAACCCATTTCTTTTTTTCTTCAGCACAATTTATCCAAATGACTTTTATAAGCATGAAAATAAAATAGCCTGTGAAATTCGACTGATTATAGTTTCTGTTTTTATTTACATTACATCTGTAAACCAGTTCCTCCAGCTGTATTCACATGTGTTTCTGAACTCACTCCAATAATGATTTTTTTTTGCTCAGTGATGTTTTTTGCAGTAATGCACAACAGTATATTCTTTGAATAGCATTGTGTTAAAGCCATAATTTCTACTCAACCAAAAAAGTTGTTTACAAGCTATGAAGGACAATTAACAAAGTGTAGTCAAACAATGTGGCACTTACATCATTAGGTATCGCCAGTTCTTGTGAACTTGTGGGGGCAGATGAATCCAATCCTGCAAAGTAGGACAACAAAAGTGAACAACAGTCTGGCGCTAATGGCTTCCACTTCCATGGTATGACAACTTGCCCTACTTTGACTATAACTGGTGCACCACTAAATTAGAAACATAAAAATGGAAAGTGGCAAAATAAATAAATAAATAAATCTTGCTGCCCTTGAGTCTGTTTTCCAAAATGAGTGTGGGATAGTTGAGATCAAGGATGGTTTGACCAAGACAGTGTTAGATTTGGAGGAGAGAAATGTTGCAGAGCTGAAGGATGGGTCAGAGAGATTAGGATTTCATTCTTTTTCTGGAAAGGTAAATTGGGCATGTGGAATTTGGGGAGAATATCAGAAACAGTGATGACAAATATTTGCTCAGTTGTAAATATTTGTCATTTTTCAAATATCCCTCTCAGAGAACTGAGCTTTTTCAGCATTTCCTAATGCTTGAGTGAATTTGTCAGGCCAGTGTTTTGCATTGTAAATAGAACAATGTTGGGTACAAGCAAAGTCTGTGCCATTCAAGTTTTACTGTTTCTTTATTTTCATCTAATTGTACACCTAGACAAACAAAAAAAAAAAAAAAACACCTGTGACAGTCTGCACAGAGAGAAATGAGACTGAGACTGATCTCTCCGTAGTGACATGAGTGTTTTGATGATGTGATTTGAATGAGGGGTGAAGACAGGGAGATAGACGGACTTCCCCAAGGAGCCATGGGTACGTACCAGGGAAGGTAGGGTTGCTCTGCCCAAGGGAAGGGAGGGGGATATGCTGCATAGCCAACTGGTGAAGCTTGGTCAACTGCAGGGTAGGAAGGAAGTTAGAGCTAACCAATCAAACTGGATTATTTCAGAGGAGTTGACAGCTACAATACACAGCCAATCTGACATTCGCAAACATCACAGATGGTGGCATTTCCCTCAGAACAAATTCTCCCTTCTTATGGCAGTCATTTGAAAACGCAGACTACAAGTCTACAAATGATAATCGCATCTCAAGATCTTGCATTTCAATCAATACATGCTGCTACTGGTCGTTACTAATGTCGGTGTTTTATCTTTACAGAGTAGGGTAAAAAGAGGATGTAGTGGTAGCTTAGAAGGAGTGGGCAGGAGCATGTCGACAGGGCAGATGTCGGTCACTCAACAGAACATACTTACATCTTGATGTGCAAAAGTGTACTGCCCAGGAATCGCAAATGCCTGGGGTGGGGGGGACAGGAGGAAAACAGGAAATGAACTTGTGCAGACAGGCTCTAACATAAGACTTGGAGGTTGAATTTGTCACAACTGGTGTGAAGCCAGCTCAGTGCACTGAGGGCATCTTTGAAAATCAATCATTTCCACTTTTCCATAGCTGCAATGTGTATAGATTTGACAGAATTTCATCAGTTATCTGCCACCCCCTTTGACCATGAGCAGAAATTCAATAACAAACAGATGTCTGGTAGGTCAGAACACACTGCACCAAAATGTGGGACAGCAGCTATGCAGCATTTGAAAAATGTGAGCTTTAATCATGACATCCAGTCAATTTTACACTGGCAGGCAATTATTAATGCAAATGACACTACTGCTTGACTAAATACTTTCTTATACAAGCAACACTTCCTCCTTTTGATATGAAGTGCTCATTGCTGTATAATTACACAAATGTGTCCCTCTAGTGGTGAAAATATGGCTAATGAGGAGCTTGTTGCCGAGACCCTTCCAAAGACGCACATTCAACTATTATCTTTCTCACAAACAGGCTACAATTATAGCTTAATAACTTCCGTAAGGCTGCTTACTTGTGCAGAATGCTGTGGTGCTAATACTGTGTGGACTCCGGCAGCTAAGCCTTTGGGACGGTAGGGAATGGTTGCTCCTTTTGGGGGAGACTAGAAAAAAATTAGGGAAAATATTTGTTGCATGTTCAATAAATACCACAACTCTAAAGAGTACAAGTTAGGTTTTTTTTGTTTGTTTGGTTTTTTTTTGTTTTTTTACCTGCAAAATATTTTGTAATTTCCGATTCTTGTGCCTGAAACCTACCAATAATGCTAAAAAAATGCTAATTTTAGTAGAAGTAATTGTGAAAAGAGGAGGAAAAAGTAAATGTTAAGCAAATATAAAAGATTCATCCTATTTTAATTACTACAGAATTTAATTTAGTAGGGGGTACAAACTGTTAAACAGAATGCAAACTGGTGTAAATATGAACTGTATTTGAATTTGTTTATTATCCCACAGTGGGGAAATTGCAGTGTTCCGGCAGCAGCACACATAGAAGGAAATAAATAATATAAAGGACCTTGAGAAAATACAAATAAAAATAAAAATATGGCTAACCCTATATATTTACAAATACCGTGCTGTACACGAATTGCATGACCATATTGCACATAAGCAGATATTGCACATGAGGCAGATTGTGTGATGGCTAGGATACCGTGTTAAACAGTCTGATGGCTGCGGGGAGGAAGGCCCTGCAGTAGCGCACCTTCCTGCACTGAGGATGCCTAATGTTGAATAATTTATCTTGTTTATATATTTAAATAGTTGTTCCCTATTATTCCGAGTCAACATAATGACACCCCGCAGAGATATTAAAGATTTTCAGCATTCTTTTAAAATTATGGCATTGTACTTTTTGATCTCATATGTCTCTGAAAACTTGAATTATTAGCTTACAGAACTGACCAAAAAACATGGAGCATAAATAATTCCACGATATACTGTAAGAATATTTCAGCCATCAAATTCACAATGCAGTTACTTAGTGAAAAGATTGTTCCGAATTCTATTCTTCTTGACTGCACTGAAAGTGTTTTCTTTTTAGAGATTGACCTCGTGAAGGGTGACAGCTGCTACTTGGAAAAACTCATCACAACTATTAAAACTGCAGTTGTATCAGAGACTGTGCTCTCTTTTTTTTACACACACTCTAAACAAATGTGACAAATGATGCTTAAATAGAGCGGCTGAATGCAAAGATCGTCTGTAATTTGACAGACGCTTACCTCCAGCATGACGGAACAGATGTGCCTCACACACTGAGTGATGGCCTGTGGAGTGCCAGAGATTGTGACAGCTCTTTCTGTTGAGTCTGGCAACATGTCTCCAGCCACCTGAACTTGAGCGCCTGTGGTCTTAACATTGCCATACAGCGGGAAAAAAAAACAAAAAACAAAGGCTTTTTAGCGCCAAGAATCCAGTGCTAAAACCCACATTGAAATGCTGTTTCAAGCAGCCCCAAATTACCCCAAACACATTTTGACATGCAGAGAGCAGCTGCAAGCCAAATAGAAATCTGTGCTCCAATATTTTGAGAGGCGCGCACAAATATTGTCCGTTCAGAGTACGTATGCACTCTCTGCTGGTCTTTCTAGGCATAATCATTGGGATTTCTATGAGCAGCGGCAGAGAAAAGCCACACAAACAAGTTTTAAAGAAGAAAATAAACGAGAGACGTCTGACTGGAGTGTTTGATACTTGTAGCCTCAGAACACCAAAGAAAACATTCTCTCCCCGAGTGCTGAAAAAAACTATTTCCTAATTGAAAATTTGGAAAATAGTTCCTACCTCTCTGATTTCTTTGATTTTGGAGCCTCCTTTGCCAATCAGTGAGCCACACTGGCTCCCTGGGAACACCAGGCGTAGTGTCACGGGTGGCTTGCTTGTCACGTTGCTGTTTGACATTGCTGCACTGATATCCTACAAAAACGTCAGAATTATGTTTTCCATACAGGCAGTAATGAAGTCAATTGTGACACATGTTAGTTTTAGTGCAAAAAGTCCTTCATATTTCCAAAAAGGTTTTCCTAAACAGTGTGACAATGTGTATATTTGTTGTGGCATACCTCCTCAAACTTTTGTGCGATCATGGCAAAAGTTCTGAAGATTGCCTCTGTGGCCCCTGTGATGGTAACTATTCTCTCTGGGGATGATCCCTCTGATATGTTGATGCGAGCACCGCTCTGGAAATACAACAAATATGTAATTAAACCATTCTCAATCTGCAGTAAAATGCGCTATCACATCCTACAAATTGCATGCACTGTTTACCTCTTCCCTCATTTTCTTCACTGTTTCCCCTTTCTGCAGGAAATGATATAATAGCAAGTATTATAAAGATAAGAAAACAGCACAGTCGATCTGTTATGGTCATTAAGTGTCATGCCACATCACCTGATAAAACTGACCTACCTTCCCAATTATGCTGCCAACTTCCTGTAAATGAGAACACAAGTGCCTGAGCAAATGACAAATCATACTAGAAAATATCTTAACTGCTCATATGTAAAGTGGAATGTAATAATTGTAACATAGCATTAGCAGTCCATTTACTGGAAAAGAACTAAATGACTTGAATTTTAAGTACCTTTCCATGCATCAGCAGCCTCAGCGTCAGTGTGACATTCAGACTCCCATCTGAAGACATTTCTTCTTTGTCAGACATTGTCTTTTAATAATTTGTTAAACACTCTGCAGACAAACAAACAAATTAATGCCATTCTTGTTTTTACGGTTTTAGTAATTTAATGCTGACAAAAATACAACAATCTGCATTTTGTCATTTACAAAAGTCTGGGTGTGAACTGTTGGTGGTGAAAAAGAGGCACGACCGCATGATTAATTCTGAATACATCTGGCAGATAAATTAATAATAAGATAGTCGTTCGAGTCAGACGCGGGAAATAATCATATCTTCTCCCTCTCTCTTTCTTTCTTTATCAACAGCAACAGCAGCCAAATATAAAACATTTTCCTGAAAGAGTGTGACCTGCATCATCCTAATTCAGCAGAGACTAAACTCTCTATTTTAAAATGCTGTAGTATTAGTAATGCAAAGGCTTTCTTTGTTCTCTGCAGTGGACTGCAGTTGTGTGGCTCCCGTGGATAACATAGAAAGGAAGCTAGTTATGCTGTGGAGATCAAGTGGTGCATGACTTAATATCGCAGCTACACCAGTCAGTGTAGGCCGCCTATCAAATGGGCTGTGTGAGCAGCAGAGTGCATAGAGAATCAGTCTAATGGTAACTTACAAATGGCAGCCTTTAGCACCATGACAGACAGAGTGCAGACTCTATAAAGTATCAACTTGTTTGTACGATCCTTCAGGTTCTCCGTTTGAACAGTTAAAAATGAAACCCAGGACCTTATTGATGATAATCTAGATGGGAAGACAGGAACACACTCGTGATTGTGTGAGGTCTTCCCAGCTAATCTAAAGATTAATTCAATTTTACTCCAGGGTTTTAACATGATGCACAATGACATGACATATGACAATGTTAAAAATGTGTATTCCTCAGGCAAGCCTTTTATGAGAAGATTGATGCATCACTCATGTTTGGACAGTACAAATGTGCCTAAAATTAGCTGCACTACAGGTTCAATACTCCTCTGTACAAAAACAGTCTGTCCAAAAATGCCAGACTTCACCTGCATCCTCAAGGCTAATTCAGATTTTCTGTCTTGTTTGTTTACACTTAACAACTATCAAGGACTCTAATAATGTTTCTCCTTGCAGAAAAGTCTTGTTTTCATGATAATGTGCTAGCAAACATTAGAAGGGTTGCTAAGCTGATTAGGGCAGGGAAGAAGTTCATTAGATACTCACAAAGACCAATAAAAATGGTAGTCATTGACGCCATCCCACACCTACAAGAAAGAGCAGAAATAGAGCATGCCCATATTGATAACACATTTTTCATAATGTAGCTTGTAATATAAATATTACTGTGTTAAAATGTGGCTTCCTGGAGCTCAGGCAAATTCAGTAAGATATTGTTCTATTATTCAGTAAGATATTTCACTGTTGGTAATATAGGCCTGAGCTAAGACCATGGACACTAGAAACTATTCAAGGATGTTTTATTGCTATAGCAACCATTGCCTTTGTATGTTATTACAAAGTTACAATGAAGAACCCTACATCAGATAAATAGTGACATCTTTGTGTAATCCTATAGACTGGGATTTGTTTAGCTAATGCTAAAACCCTTTTGACCTATTTCTGTCACCTCCAGCACATCAGCAAACCCTCAACACTTCTGAACAAAACACTTGGCCATAACAGCGCCCAGAAAGTGTAGTTCATGACAAAAAAGATAATCTAAAGCAACCCAGCTCCCAGAGGGCACACACGGGCGCAAATGTACTCCAAACAATAGGAAATAGTGCATTATCCCCTGAGGGGAAATGGACAGTGTATAACTATATATACAAAGGGCTTCATTTATTTATATATATATATATATATATAAATAAAGATGGGACTGTAGTAGAAGTACAACTTTTATGACATTAATGTAGTCCCCTATATGTTTCAATAGAATTCTACTGAAAATGTTTTCTGCCTCTTCAATATACAATCTTATCAAAAAGATTTCCACTAATTGCTTATCAAAATGTTCTATTTATAAATGCCACATCTAAGACTGTGAGCATGTGGCCAGAACAATTGGCATTCCAAACAAATGTGATAATTCACTGCAGCCCAAACTAACTCTGGCGCTCGAACAGTATTTAAATTCACTTACAGAATGGTACAAAACAGACCGGCTTAAATGAACTCTAATGCAAGTCAGGAGCAGTGTGTCAGAGCAGAGGTAGTACAGCTCTCTTTAGATATACAAGTGCACAGAAACGCTACATAAAAGTTCAAATTGGTGTGCGGCTTGACCTCAGTAACACTGTTATCCACATCGTTATTATCAGGGAACAAAGACTTGTAAAGGGTCTGATTTTGGCTGCTGTCACTCAGCCACGGGCCTTTAATGCAGCAAGATTGATGAAAATGAAGTACTGACCTCAAAACACAAAATGCCTCTTCCTCTTCTTTTTCCTGCTGATTTCCTAAATGAAGCGTCTTTAAGTTTGTACTCCGTGGTCAGTATTTGCACCCTTTGTTGTCAGTTATGCACAGAGCAGACAGATGGTTCGCTGTGCCCTCAAAGCAACTGGAGCAGAGACTGGCTTTGCTATTAGTCCCTCAGCTTAGCCCAAGATAAGCTCCTACGCAGGGCAAGCGAACCCGCATCTCTTGCCTAATTCTCCCTGTCACAACCAACCAAGAAGGCATTCCTCTGCATGGAGATCCACAGTCAGCGCAGGCCTGAGGGCAGGGCAAAGAGCTTCTTTAACTGGATGATGGCCAGCACAAGCTAGTTACAGTCACCACAAGAACAACAAAAAAATTAGGAAGCTCTAACCTTCTGCAATGATGAGATACAGAGATAGAGAAGAGTGGCTTTGCTGAAGCGATGGTGCTGTAAAGCTAACGATGCAGCGTGGATGCTGAGTTTCCTGCAACTAAAAATAAACCTGCACTGTATGAAATCGTTGCTTTGTGTGGGGAAGCCAACTACTTGAGAGTGAGGTAAAAACAATGTGGTGTTTTAGGTATTTAGTGATGTTAAGCACAATGTCTTTGTGGGGTGCTTCTCCCCCTCACTGCCTCTTCCCTCCCCCACCGACAAGTCCTTCTGCCCTAGTAATGAGGCCATACTGGATAGAATACAGCCCTTCTGCACAGAGAAATGTATTCAGCTGTGCTTCAAAATTGTGACGGAAATGAATCACTGAACCGTAAGTGGCATATTTAATTACTATTCACTGTGTTGCACTGGGACAATAATGGCTGCTATGAGCCTCTAGTAGCAACTCACATTACATTCACAGTTCCACTGGGATTTCAATACAACTTCCTATTATATATATTATATATGAATAAAATTACTAAATATGAGAATGTTGATCATATGCATATGCATGATAGTATTTTAAGGTTAGGGCACTGTGCATTTTGAAGTGAAAAATAATACTCAGTGAATGGTCCATAGAGTTAAAGTTAATGATGTCATTCCAGGCTTTAAACTGTAAAATGCATCACAATAAAAATATAGATTCCTTCAAAGGTAAGTCCGTTGACCGAGTAAGCAGAGGCTATTTTCATCTATTTAAAAGACCCCAAGAAAATCTGGCATTTCACGCCAATCACTTGTGACTAATTTCTTCTTCCTGTGTCAATGAGATTAAATCGTCTAGGACCACATGTAATGGGATTACTGCCATAGTGATGACTGAGGCTTCTGGGTGTAACAAGTTCCAGTGTCTGAAAGTAGTGGGTTCACAGTGGTGTGCATTGTTCTGTGTTGATTTACATGGATCTCAAGCATGATATTAAGTACTCATGACACCAAAATAATAAATTAATCCGTATCTTTAAATCAGCACTTACCAATGCCTATATAGACCACTATTTTAATGCCATGTGGATGTTTTTTCTTTTCAGTTAAAGCGGGAAACATGGAATATTACAAACATAAATTCATTTTCCAAGCTTTCCAAGTCACTAATCATGCTGGTCATTAAATTAATAATTTTGGCGTGAATGATTAGTTACAATTTCTAAAACCTGAGAGGATGAACATCATACAGTTATTCATTATCACATATTGCTATTATGTCAAAGCCCACTTAAAGTGTAAGGTTAGCATATATGGGAATGATGGTTGTGTATATGTTTGTATATACTGTGATCAAGCGCAAACTATGTAATCATTCACCATGTAAAATACATTGTTTAATAACAATGTTGTTTTTTGTTAACAATGTTAAGCCTATAGATAACTTTTACTTCATTCCATATAAAAAGTCATATCTTCAGGGCCAGGAGTGAAACAGTCATTCCACATTTCAGTTGCCAGGGTTCAGTTCATTTTAAATAATAAAAAAATAAATAAAAAAAAAAGTATTTGCTGCATGGTACAGATATAGATTTTTCTTGTTAAACATAGAGTTACAGCGCATTAGAACTCCCCAAAAGTGTGACTAAGGAATCATTAGCATTTTGATGTTAGTAAATAAGCAACCTCCACTCTCATATTCCATAAACACTGATATTTAACTGAAAATTCTTCTCAAAGAATTTCCATTTTTCTGAGAGGGTCTTATTTGGTAGTTGTGATCACAATGATCAGAAACGGTGTTTTTAATGTGTTTTGTTCCAGTTTTAATAGTAATCTGAAATTACAATAAATGAGACTATATCATGGATCAATTAAGAGAACTTCATGACAGACGTTTGAGTTCAGGCGATCCGCTTCCTCATCATTTCTGCCATCTGGTTCAAAGTGCCCCCCCCAGAAGAGGTAAGTAAAATATTATTAATATATTTGAAATGAGCAGTAGCCCAAAAGTAAATGTTTTGTTTTTTGTGAGCAGAATTATCATTAGCATAGTTTCAACATTAATAACATATTGTTAAAAGTACAATTTCCATCTGTTTTTTTAGTGCATCATATATACACTAACAAACAGTATAACAATGCAGTATACTGTACATAAATGTACGTTGGATAAATAATTTAGTTAAGGTCAACAAATATTGCAGGAATAACTGATACAAAAAGCATTTCATATCGTGTAGATCTATGATGAAGTGAAAGAAAGTCAAAAAATGTTGATTCACAGTGGTCATTGTTGAGTAAATGCCATTTAGTGAGCTAGCATGCTAATGTTAATACAAATCAGAGTCAAACATGGTAAAGTAGGCGGAGAATTGAACATGTGACTACAAGACGCTGACATTTATTAACTCACCACCACTGCTGTCAACCAGACCAAAAAACGACTAAGAATTTAAAAAAAAAAAAGATAATTGAAAATAATAACATCATAATCATGACTGCAGCGTAATATCAAGATTAGTGGTTACGGTTTCAACTCGGACGTGGAAAAAGAACTCCGCAACTACTCATTGATCTTCCAGGTGTGCTCACTAATGTCTTAGACACTTCAGGGTCTGCTCACTGATCATTTTAGCTCTTGCAGGTTATGGTCAGTGTTAATAAACCTTCTTTGTGTTTGTCGCTATAACAGTTGCCGATGGCGTTCCAGAATTTGTGCAATTTTGAAACTTTCCAGCAGTTCTGGAGTCACTACGGTTATGAGGAGAAGCTGGAGGACACGATTGAGCAGGAGTTTAGTCGAATTAAAGGTACGATGTCCAAAGGTATTGTTTTACACAAGGACATACTGTATTTCATTAAGTTGTGAGACTACATGCGCGTTTCAACCAACATTTATGGTTATCAGAAAACGCGCTTTGGTATTTGCGTTTGTATTGAGCCTTCTGGGCCACTGTAGAAAACTGGTGGCTTTCTGCTTTAATTCTACTAAATACAAGCACGATAAAAAGCCCTTTTATCTTGTGGTATCAATCAATAATCTTAAATAAAATAACAATTTCTGTAGGATTGTTGTGGAATGGAAATACTTTCTCTCACGCTCTAAAACAAATATTTTGGAATCATTGTTTCTGAAACTGTAAAGCACAAAGTACACAGGCTGCGGCTGCGGCTCCGACAGGGCTGCGGACTCCGGGCTCCGGGCTCCGATCGCCCTCCGACACACTCGCATCACTTCGATTTTGGCCAGAGCACGCCGCAACACACTAGCACAATGCATCGCGTGCGGGACAGGAAGTCTGGTGCGATGAGAAAATAAAACATCCGGGAAATTGTCAAAATAAAAGAGCCCGTATATAGAGCGATCGTTTTCAACAGGTCCCAAGTCTTAATAAGGATCATCTCGCAATCATTTTAGACAAAGGCGATGAAAGACTCGTAATCGACGTACAAAGCCATACCATTATTTATGACAGGCCACATGCTTTTGAGAAGGATAATATAAAAAAAAAGACATGGCATTGAAAGCGATTTCAGAAGCAATAGGAGTGAAGGGTTAGTCACTGAAATTGCTCAAATTAATGCTTATATTGTTTGACGTACATAACTACAAAGTGGTAATATCGCGCGGTCGTACGTGATTTCGTTTTTAACGTCCTGTCGTATAACTGTTATACCTGTTTATACCATGCAGATCATAAGTCAAATGTCAGTCATGACGTTCCACCTCATTTTTGTGAGATTGGATAACTATTCACTCAGGTAAAATTAGCAACTTGTGAGAACTGCTAAGCCTACCAATAACCCCATCTGGGAAAATTTGCAACTCTTTGAGAAGAATTTTCAGTTAGATGTCAGTGTTTTTAGAATATGAGTGTGGAGGGGGCTCATTAATATACAGCAAAATGCTGATAAGTACGCTTTGGTCTTAGCTTTGGGAAGTTTCTAATGCTCTGTGTCTCTGTTAAATAGGAATGACCTATCTGGACCATGCAGCAGCTACTTTGTACCCTGAGTCTCTCCTCAGAGACTACTGCCAGGATGTTTCAAGAAATGTGTATGGTGAGAGGGCTTGTTTTTATGAGTTCATTCACTGTTGATTTGAAATACTTTAGATATTCTTATTGTGCCCATAGGAAACCCACACAGCCATAACCCCAGCAGCAGACTGACACATGACACCTTGGAGAGAGTCAGATACAGGTAAAGTCTCCTTATGCCTGTTACTTCTTACTTTGCCAGATCAAACGAGTTTAAATAGCATTTTCTTCCAGGATATTGCAGCATTTTAACACCACCCCTGAGGAGTACTCTGTGATTTTTACTTCTGGTTGCACTGCTGCTCTCAAAGTCATTGCTGAGAGCTTTCCATGGAGATCACCAAGTGACAACAAAGCAGGGAGCTGCTTCTGTTACCTCACAGACAACCATACTTCTGTAGTTGGCATAAGAGGAAAAACCTTTTCTCAAGGAGTTGTTATTCTGCCTGTCTCCCCACAGGCTGTGGAAGACAGAGCAAAAGATAAGGCACTAGATGATGCTGATATATGCCAGACTCCCCACCTCTTCTGCTACCCAGCCCAGAGCAATTTTTCTGGGTGGAAATATCCTCTTAACTATGTGAAAGGTATCCAGGGTAGATATCTGTACCCAGCATGTGACCACCCAGGCCGCTGGTTTGTACTGCTGGATGCAGCCTCTTACATCAGTAGCTCCCTACTGGACCTCCAGAATTGCCCCGCTGATTTTGTTCCAATCTCTTTCTACAAGTTGTTTGGATTTCCTACAGGCCTGGGGGCCCTTCTTGTGCGTAATAATGCAGCATCCATACTAAAAAAGGCTTATTTCGGAGGAGGCACTGCAGCTGCTTACCTGTCTGGGGAAGATTATTATCTACATGCGACAAACATTTCTGACAGGTAAAGTCCATTACAAGGCTGCAAAATTCCAGGTATTCTATGAATGCTCCCAGCTGTCACATCACTCACTGATCCGTGCCTTAAAATGCAACAATGTGCCTCAAAAGGTTTGAAGATGGAACTGTCGCTTTCCTGGATATCATCGCTATTAACCATGCGTTTGATGCTCTGTACAGAATCACAGGTGCTGTAACAGACGTGGTTATTCATATATAATACCAAAGTCATCCGTAACACAATGCACATGCACAGCATTTAAATGATGGCCTACTTTAAAGTAATGTCTCCTTTTTCTTCCATACATTAATTTGCCCCTCAGGAGGTATGCATTGTATTCAGCAGCACACTTTTGGCTTGGCACGATACACTTATATGCTGCTGTCAAGTCTTTGCCATGGCAACAGTCGACCAGTGGCTCAGATATATACTCAAGGCCAGTTTGAGAGTCCGAGCACACAGGGCCCTATTCTAAACTTTAACCTTGTGGATTCCCATGGACAGATATTTGGCTATTCTCAGGTGAATTGAACAAATAAGATCAATTATTGTGTTGTAATTATTTTAATTACCCCAAAGAATATGAGCACTCTTCCTTTGCCCTTAGGTAGACAGAATGGCCAGTTTGTACAACATCCATCTCCGCACAGGTTGTTTCTGCAACACTGGTGCCTGCCAGTACTTCCTTGGGATAACCAATCAGCAGATGAAGAGAAATGTGCAGGTAATAGAGTCTTGGTAGTCTTGGTAAAACAATTAAGAACGGTTCTACCCATCTTTTCCTTTGGTGTGCAATAAGTACCAAAAATACATTTGAAAATGTCAGTAGCAACCACAACAAGGTCATTAAAGAGAACTAACCTTGTTAGAATTTGTGAGAACATTAATATTAAAATGAAAAAGACATTCCTTAAGTAATTCTGACCAAATCTGTTGCTACAGGTAGCAAAGCAACAGTTAATGTAAAAAATTCTGATGAGCATCAGTGTGATTTTGTTATCTTCTTATTGCATATGGTTGAAAGACTCGCAAAACATGGGACAAGTCAAAAACCTTAAGTCTGGCATCACAGGTTTTATTGTCAGTAACCAGCAAAAATGGAAATAGTAACAAGGAATTAAAATAAGATGCAAAAAAATCTCTGTCTTGAGATACACAGTAATCGAACCACTAGATTTAGACAGGTGGTGTAGCTGTGTCTCATTTAACACACACAAAAAAAAAAACACGGGTAAAGTGAATTTATTTATCTATATTTACCTCTTTACTAAGCTGTACACAATACTGATCTTGTTGACCACTGGATCAAATTCTCAAGTATACAGTAGTACGGCAGACGTTAATAGTTCCTATTTCCTTAAATAATCGAAAGAAGACTTGTTCAGCTATTTGGTCTGCAAACATTATTGATATTCTGCAAATCATTTTCATTTTCATCTTGCCCCTCATGCATAAAAACAGAATTTTGGGTGAGAAGTTTTCTTTTTAAAATCATTGTCATCACTGAGGTGATTTTTTTTTTTAACAGGGATGTTAAATGACGGACACACTGATGTGCTAATTGTTTTCTTAGTTTGCGCAGTGTGTGCTAAACTGTGCTTTTAAGTGCATCTGCTACAGTTTAATATGTCTTTCTCACCAAGGCCGGTCATGTCTGCGGAGACAACATCGACCTGGTAGATGGCCAGCCGACTGGATCAGTTCGTGTGTCCTTTGGTTACATGTCAACGTTTGAAGATTGCCAGAAGTTCCTCAACTTTGTCGTGGAGTGCTTTGTGGAGAAACCAGTCACTGTGAACCACCTGAAACTTGAGAAGCTGAGAACAGCTACAGTGCCATGCTGCCGCATCACAGAAGCTCATCCAATCAAAATCACCGACAGAGAAGAAGAGGAAGTAGATGAAAAGGAGCAGCCTTCAGATGCATCACTGAGAGGATGTGGACATGGAAATGCTTACACTCTGACCAATATCTACATATATCCCATCAAGTCATGTGCAGCATTTGAGGTTTGATGATTCTCTCATTGTTTCTCTGTCACTGTTTTTCTACTTCACACCCAACAACAAA
Source organism: Pao palembangensis (assembly GCA_015343265.1). Lineage (NCBI taxonomy): Eukaryota > Metazoa > Chordata > Actinopteri > Tetraodontiformes > Tetraodontidae > Pao > Pao palembangensis. Next base: position 11,987,510 of record CM027083.1, on the reverse strand, counting down.
GTCTGAGGTTATGTTTTCTCCTTGCTTAGATTTGTATGCTTCATTATTAGTAGCCAAGACTATGGTGAGAGAGAGGATGAGAGAGAGAGCAGTTATCGCCCCAAGAAAATTGTCAGATGTGTTGTAAATGTCACCACTTTTTGAGTTTTTTTGATGCAGTGCTGCTCATGCAGGTCTATAACTGGCCTGTGGGACCTAAAGGTTTACTATATGACAGAGGCTGGATGGTGGTGAACAGAAACGGTGTTTGCCTCAGTCAAAAGAGAGAGTCACGTTTGTGTCTTATTCAACCTCAAGTCCAGCTGTCTTCTAACAAATTGCTGCTGCAGGCATCAGGTCAGATCATGTTTCAGCAGCTTATTGAAAAACACCCAGCGCTTGCCCTGTTCAAGAACGTGTTTTTTCTTCCTTCGTCTCCCCTGTTGTCCCACAGGAATGGATGCTATTTCAGTTCCCCTTAAAAACGCTGCCGACATGCACTCAGGCTATGAAGTGTGTCAGAGCAAAGTTTGTGGTGACAGGTGCGCTGACCTCTACACAAAACTTCTGTGGGAAATACTGACTCACGCCAGACGTCACATGGCCCACATCATCTTCTCCCTCCCTCCCTCCCTTCCTCCCTCACTCACTCACTCACTCGATCCCTCTCCCATGCCACCTTTCTGCAGCATTGTGTAATTGTGCATTCCTATTGTTTACAGTTTTTAAATGAAAAAAAGCAATGTCCAAGATCTGATAGAAATCACATCAGCTGCTTGACAGGTCACAACAGAAATTCACTATTTGGTTCTTGGATTACTACAAATAAGCAGGAGCGTCAAACTGCAGATTTCCCCCGGGGGTTCCTATCTTCTTCCTTCTCCTTCCCCTAGGGTGGAGACTGTCGACTGTGGGGATGAGGCAGCGTCGTGGTTTTCAGAATTCCTTGGACAGCCATGTCGTCTGATAAGACAAAACCCCAATTTTTCCCGAGATACGGAGAAGAGCTCTTTAGGAGGTACTATTAAAGCTCTTTTTCACCTGTTGCACCTGTATATTGTATGGCCTGGACATGTTTTTCGTAAACCGGACAAGGTCACATTTTCCATTTAATTCTTGATTTGATTTATATCTCGAGTTCAACATGTGCTCCCATTCATTCACCGTTACTGGTTAGTTATGATATGCTTTTCCCCCTAAAAACAGTGCTTACAGAGACATATCTACGTTGATTTGCTGAATTCTCCTTCTCTATTTTAGTAAAGGGCAGCTATTCATGGCATTATTGTATTTCCCACTACTTAGTCCACTCACTGATAAGCTGAGAATCTGTTTTTGGACACTAAGTCATGACGCTTTAAAAGGCGTCATAGAATAGCACAAATTACCGGTAATATGTACCTGATCGGCATCACGGTGATTTTTTTTTTTCTACTGAATAATAAATATAAAACAATCCCAGGTTTCTTTGTTGATGTACTACTGTCACGTCTAGCTTCTCCCATGGATTATTGGTTGTGCACTACTTTTCACAGTCTTTTATGGGATACAGTGAGTGCACTAAATAGGGTACAACAATTCTCTCTTATCATTCCGACAGTGCTAAAAAATGGCGTTCACCCCAGTTAGTTCACTATAAGGTTTGGGGGTGATTTTAAAGTCTCCAATTTGCCCAATTATTACAACTTTAACTATTTCAAATTTTAAAGCATTCCTAGAGTAATCATTAATCTTTTATTTGACTTGATTTCAACTAACTAATTTATATTGCATGTTTAGAAACAGTGGAGCAAGGCCAAAAGTGAAGTGATGCCCTATAACCGTGCTCGTCATCACAAGCTGTTTTACTGTATCTCCCCTCCTGTCATTCCCAGTTGACCAAATGCTTAGGATTCATTGAATTGCAGATGTTATAATTTACATCCTAGGAGCTTGGAGCAATCAATATCGCTGTCGTCTGTCTTTCATGTCACTACACTGATTTACAAACATGCCACATCTACACTCAGTATTGATAAGATTATTTCTAAAAAAAAAAAAAATACTAATTCTGAAATATATATTAAAAAAAAAATTTGTATTAATCTTTTTTTTTTTTTTTTTAGCAGCAACCACCACGTTCCTGTCCCTCGTGAATGAAGCTCAGTATCTCATGATCAACCGTGCCAGTGTACAACTGATTCAGGAGTTAATGAGCAGCAGGTTTGAACACCCAGAGTCTTTGCTCAAAGCATGCCCCGGAAATGACATAAAGATGCCTGTATATTTACCTTGTATTTTGTGATTTGTGGAAAAGTAGTAATTTCCACATCCCCTTTCTCAGGCAGGAAAATTCTGCGGGTGATCAACACCTCGACACAAAGAATATCACCAGCCGCTTCCGTGCCAATCTAGTCATTGCTGGCGTAGAAGCATTTGAAGAGGATAATTGGTCACAATTGACTATTGGCAACACTCGCTTTGTGGTGAGCTGATGCAAAGTCCTTACATGCACAGAGTTCAGATTTCTCTAAACTGAGCATTTCCATTGTGATTGAATCCAAAGGTCACGGGTCAATGTGGAAGGTGCCATATGGTTGGAGTAGACCAGGAAACTGGCGCCAAAACAAAGGAGCCTTTATTGTCTCTGTCTAGCCATCGCACCGGGAAGGTCAGTCCACAGCAACTGCTACAGGGTCTCTTGATGTGTGAAAAGATGAATTACCCTCCATGTTATCGTGCCTTTCTAGGTGACCTTTGGTGTATACCTAAAGCATGACTTACCAGCCACATCCACAGCAGTCCTGTCTACTCGCTCCCTTGTTCAGCCAGAGTAAAATGGCTCTTAATAATGCCACCTTATTTTTTATTTTTCAGAATCTTTTAGTAATTTAAGCAGTAATTGTTCTACGTCATGGTCTAAGAACAGTTCTCAAATCCCGAGGCTGCTTTTTTCTTTGTGTGTGCAGCCTTGGTGACTTGATGGACAAATGTCCTTGCATTCAGAAATGATTCTAGTCATTGCTGTCTTGGACATTTTTAGATAGTTGCATTCCTAAAAATGTAATAAATATACTTTTTTTTTTTTTTGTGGTAAAAATGTTAGAGACTAATAACAAATATGGATCACTAAATAAATCCTTGGGCACTAATTTCTCCCACTGCTCAAATTGTTGGAACTCTTTTCACACTTAATAAACCATTCATATTCCAGCTGTCTGATTTTGTTCTTTACTATGTCATCCATTGCCTTCTGTCATTTTACTGTTGCACAGTAATCACCATTATTTTATGAATTTCTTTACTTAAGAAACCTAAATGTCTCATGTAGGTTGTTACAGCCTGTGGACCTGTGTCTGTGGACCTGTGTTGGTGTGTCTGTGTGTCTGATTATTTCCACCAGGTGATCCCTCCGATCAGCAGCTGTCTCCACTCCGCTCATCAGCCAAAGGGTGTTTAAAGAGGGGAGGAGATGTGTGGCCTTTGGGTGCGTGAGACACAGTGGTTCTCAATGGTGGTTGATTTGGTTCTGGTTGTCTTGATTGTATCCTCTCAGTGGAGAGTGCATGGTTGTTTTTTTTCCTGGGTTAACTCCTGTTTTTGCCCTTTTTCTCCCAGGTGTTCTGTTGATTTTCGGTTCACTCCTGCCCGGCTGTTGAGAGTCCATGGCTCTTTCCCCCCCCCCGAGCGGTGGCTCCCTTAGTTATTTAGTTATTGTTTGGTCTAAGTACTTTTCTTCGCCCCTGTGGTTGTTTTGTGTTTAATTAAAAACTTACTTTCTGCTTGCACAACTCATTTCTGTGTTGCTCTCCTTGTTCCTGGAAATTATATACTTTTGTTTCAAAGTGTTTTGGGCAAGAAAGGGCTTACCCTTTGCCAGCTGCCTAAGATGAAAAAAGCTGAATTTAACTTGCACCAATTTGCCAATCCAATTTAAAATCACCTTTCATCTTAAAACTCACATTTGAGATGATGGACTTCATATAGTGTGCTACAGGGCACAAGGCAATTCAGTTGTATTGGTCAATACATTATACAGTATTAACATCATCCATCACCAAAATCTAATCATCAGTTACCCAACGTGATACCCAAAAATGTTATTAAATTTCGCTTATTTGATATTTTACAAACAGGCAGACAAACAAACAAACACCGTCTGAAACGTAACCTCTTCCCTTGGCTTAGGTAATAATGAGGTAAGTATTATAATACCAATAATATGACGTAAACATTTTTAAGGTAGCACCTTATTTTGAAGCGGGAAGCTTTATTCTAAAATTGACAGAATAGCGCCACCTTAACTCAACTCACTTTTCTCAGCACCTCCCTTTTTTGGTTGAACTTTGTACAAACTTTATATCAGACTGACTTCGTGAATATCACCGGGATGCTGACTCAAATTTCAATTAAAGTTTAGTTTGTTTGAATATCACTTAGTGTAGGCCACAAGATGAGGAAGAGGCTCCATGAACGCAGTGATTCAAACAACAGCGATAAGTTCGGACAGCGCAGGAAGGAAGAAAAACAGTGAGTGTTAAAGCGGATTTGATCAAGTATTACCTCAGCTGTGAACCTTCACTTCAATTTAAAACATTTAGGAAGTACTTCTAAAGTCTTATGATTCTGTGTAGAGTTTCTAGAGTATATTATTGTTATATATTATTATGCATTGCAGATTGCAGTGTTTCTTCTTGTGAATGAACGCACACAAAGTAATCTAAACATGAAACACTACTGCTACAAGCTACTAAAAGCTCCCATTGTTACATTCCTGTGTGACTTTTTGAAACAGTTGTCTCGTTTGTATTGGTCGTGATTGGGGAAAGTCTTTATAGAATAATGCAAGCATAATGCTAATAAAATTAGTTAAACTCTTGTAATATCGACAGGAAAAACAAGTAAATAAAAATATGACCATGTAGGCCACTGTTGTGTTTGGATGATTGGAGGTAAATAATAATGAAAAGATGCTAAATTGAAGCTGATGTTCACCAGATAGATGGTCTCAGACAGAATGACCTAGTTATTTCTGGTGCCATGAGTACAGTCTGCCCTGCCTGATTAAAGTGTTAATGAGGATAATATGATGATTATTTCATTAATTGGAGAATAGCATCCCCTTTCCTGTGGTGAGTCAAGAAAGTCTCTTGCGTGATCAGATTATTGACAGATTTTTTTTCTCTGAGATATTAATTTTCCGTTTTAATACTGCAGCCACATGCACTGCTGATCAGACATGTGCACAGCACGCGTGCGCCTGCTAATATGCTAGAGTGTACATTTCCATTTCCATTTGTGTGCTGCGCTGTCTTCTACAAGATCATCCAGCACACCCTTTGTGCTTTATATTTGTCCTTACCTCAAGGTTACCTTTTAGCGTGGACATGTACATTTTTAAATACACTATTCGAGGCACTGATTTTTTGCCCCCAGGTTTTGCCTTAAAAAACAAACTTTGCAAACAATGAACAGTGAATGCACCCTGATCTGTAAACAGGTTGCGATAAAAGCTAACTGTTAACTTTCTATTATTGCTCCACTGGTTACCTCCATAATCATCCAGTTTCTCACGTCTGGTTGTTAAACTATAACTAAACTCCTTCTGAAAAGAGCCACCTTTGAGCAGAAATCCCCATAAACAATAGACCATTAGCCAACCCTCCTTTACTTTTAAAGGCTCTTCTGCGCGACTACATGACCATGTCAAGTCAAATTTTAGTCGGGTTTCAGGTGTGCACACTCTACTGAGACAGCCCTTATGAAGGTCACTGACCTACAATTCTAAAATTTCATTTAGCAGACATTTTTGATGACATAAGAGCAGAACACCAGGCAAAGGTGTTAGCCCCCTACACCATCTCTTCACATTCTCCTTGAGCGCCAATATCTCCGACTTTTAATACCATCAGCCACAACATCCTCCTCAGTCACCTCGACCATACCATCAGGCTTCATAACACTGCTCTAAAGGTTTGGATCCTACCACTCTGCCAGGACTGTATGTGTCTCCACTGGAGAAGCGAAATCTAAGTCATGCTGTCACCTCTGGAGTTCCTCAAGGATCAGTCCTTGGCCCCAGTCTCTTCACCCTATATATGCTGCTCCTTGGCCAAGTCATCAGCCGCTGTGGAATTTCCCTACACTCATATGATGATGTACCCAACTTTAACAAAAACGGACCCCTACTTGTCTTCTGTTTCACTCACTCTCTGCCTGGATAAGAGCATGAATGAGGCAGAACTTTCTCCAACTCAACAGCTCAAAACTGATGCTATATTAATTGGCACTTCCCATCAGCTCCAATTATCTCCCATCACAGTCATATCCTCTTCGAATCAAGACATCCCAACCTCCCTGTTATTATTATTATTATTATTATTATTATTGTTAGTAGTAGTAGTAGTAGTAGTAGTAGTAGTAGTACTTTTATTGCTATGAACAGTCACCAGCTTCACCACAGAGAAATTGTTCTTGTTTTTAAAGAAAGTCAAAATTGTCCTAGGTAAAAACTTTTTTTTTTTTTTTTTTAATCACATTGAAACAAACCTTTATTTTCAAGTTATAGGCCTCCAACCTCAATCATCCAACCACTGAAACACCTTTGTCACTACTAGCTTGTAGTGGTGCATTACTTTGAACAATGATAATGCAATAACTGTCATAAATAATAAGCTGTTCTGCTATAACCTCATTTACTGTTCTTGGATGAACTAGTTATGTATTAAGTGAAGGTGACAGTTGAGACTCCACCAGCACCAACTTTACTCAACTGTAATTTCTCGTGACACGTTCACTCACTGAAAGCACTGAAGCAAAGGGATATGACCACTTAGCTTGAATTTAGAGTGACCAAACAACAGGTGTGTATGAAAATGAGCTGAAGTGATTTTGAAGCAGGAATGGCATTTCCTCATGGAGCTCCTCACGTCTGCTGAGTCGATTTAAAACAGCTGACTTACAGCTGAGGTCAGATGAGGAGAATAAAACTGGTCTATTGCCAACTATACAGTCAAGCAAATCAATGATAATTTTCATGTTATCTGCCTGTTATGGCGTTGCTGTTGTGCTTATACTCAGATCCTTCTTCAGCCCCAAGGTTTCATCTCTGTCTTTCTGTTCTCAGGTCCTCATCATGGTTGAAAAGAGGCTTATTTGGACTTTTGGTCCTATTTCTAGTGCCTGTCTCCATTAAGTTTCTCTTGGATTTAACCCAGCACTTTGTATACACTCACAGGGGTAAGTCATTTCCTTTTCCTCCTTGTTAGAAATGCTGTAAATATCTCAGTGGTCAGCCATCTTTCCTATCTGCAGTCAGGGTTCCGTTCTTTGTTGACCTCAGCCAACCTGCTGATTTCTCCCTTAATCACACCATCAACATTTACCTGACATCAGAAGAGGGAATCTCTCTTGGTGTTTGGTAAGACCAGGTTCAGCTTTTAGTTCTTTTCTTTCAGCAAAGTAAAAAAAAGGACACCTGCACTCTAGTCTCCCTAAATAGGCGTTTCCATCTGTTTCAGGCACACTGTCCCTGACAGACTGTGGAAAGAGGCACAGGGGAAGGACTTTGATTGGTACCAGAACAGTTTAAGTGATGGCAGCCCAGTCTTCATATATCTTCATGGAAACACAGGCAACAGGTATGGCAAATAAATGTGTTGTGTTATAGTCAACATGCAACACAGCAGAGCTGGTATGTTTTATTCATTTATTAATTATGGGCTGATATGCTTCTAAACAGGGCGGCACCACATCGGGTAGGAGTGGCAAAAGTGAGTCATCGCTGCTGCAAACACATTTATCATTTTTGAGGCTGAGTTAATGTACAAAAGCTTCATAAGCCATGCACTTGACAAATAAGCTGTGTATCTACAGGTTTTAAGTGCACTTGGTTACCATGTGGTGGTGCCTGACTACAGAGGTTAGTGAACAGTTCTTCTGAGCCTTTATGTTGTTACTAATACAATAGCATCTCTTGTTGACTATAATGTTGAACTGAATGAGTAAAGCTATCTTAGTATTGTGACGATCGTGGATTTGTATGTTGTTACACAGTCAAAAGTCAAAGCTTGAGCTTTGAACGTAGCGCTGCTTTCCTTCTAAATGACTACCACCTAGTGGCCAGTAGTTGTAACACTAAGAGTAGCTGACCTGAGAACCCTGACAGGGTTTGGAGATTCTACTGGGGAGCCAACCGAACCTGGTTTGACCACTGATGCTCTCTACGTATACCACTGGGTCAAAGCGCGGGTTGGAAACAGCCTGGTGGTCATCTGGGGACACTCTCTCGGTACCGGGTCAGTAAGAAAACACCCACCCTACAGTATACAGATACAACTTTAAACCCGTGCTGTAAAAGCCTGGTCTATTAATTATTCACTGTTTTAATATTATAACCAGCATTATTTTAAGCAAAACTGATTCTGTTCTCAGTAAAATACATGTGACATTTCCTGATTGAAATGAGCCAGTGCTATTAAATCTGCCTCAGTCAGGAGGCATTGAAGAGTTGAAGCTGTTAACCGCTTGCAAGTAACTAAAGCTGCCATCATTCATTTCTGTACAGAGTGTCCACTAACACAGCAGTAAAACTGGCTGAACAAGGTAGGTTTCACTTCTACAAGGAATAAGCTAAAATTGCTTTTAGCACCTCAGGGTGATCATAATTTATGCTTTTTTTAGGAGTGATTTTTGATGGCGTGATCCTGGAGGGTGCATTCAATAGTGCACGTCAGGGGATTCCAGTCAATCCGTTCATTTGGGTAAAGTTACTCCTTTTGATATATGGCTTTTCTTTATTGCCTACAGTATGAATACATCCTCAAGATTGTATTTGTTTTCTGTTTAAAGTATTACTGGAAATTTCCAGGCATAGGGATCTTTTTTCCTAAGCCATGGGATGAAAATATAGTGATATTTCCCACTGAAGAAAAGTAAGTCTTTGAAACATTTTGTTTGGATTCCAATTCCAATTTTATTTAATCAAACAGTTGGGTAATAATACAGTTATGTGATAGGTTAATAATGTTAATAATTTTAATACATTTTTTTTTTTTTGTTTTTGTCATCCTGCAGTTTGAAGAAAATGAGAAGCCCCATCCTTTTCCTTCATTCAGAGGACGATCATTTAGTTCCTATGCCCATTGCACAGCAGGTATTACTAAAGGATAAAAATCAATAATACAATATCATCTGAATTTTGAGTGATATCTGATATGCAGTATACATGAAATTTGCAATGTTATGACTGAGAAGCAAATGTAATTATTCACCTGTTTTCCCCATATTTGATAATACCGCATAGTTGTCAAATACTGCGCAAAGTTGTTGTGAAGTGGGGAAAGCAAAAACAGCACTACATTAGGGTTAGGGTTCAGATTGTTGCACCATATTTAAAGGAGATAACCTTTAATCCACAGAAGAGACAAAACTGATAGCATATTGCACTAGAATCTGTCCATGAACTATCTCTTAAACTACTCACCCGTTATTCTGCTTGGCTGTGACAATAAATCTCTGAATGAAATGCAGAGTCCAGGTTTAAAACAAATGTGTCATGCACCATTTCATTGAATGCTGTTTTAGATTTCCATGTATTGGCACCCATTTGCTTAATTGCTCGTTTTTTATTTTGCCTTCTTTTTAGCATAAAAAGAAGGCAAAATTGTCTAAAATGTATTAAGCTTCTGTTCAGATATGGACTTGACTCCCCTTGTTGTCTTCTCTCAGCTATATGAGGTAGCACTGAATGCCCAGAGTACAGAGCGAGTCAAACTGGTGACATTTGATGGCTCTCTCGGGTACCTGCACAATGGTCTGTACAGAGACCCCAAACTGCCTGGCATCTTAAAGTGAGCATACCTTTTTTAAAGTATACAAAACATTTTAGTTGCTGCAATTCAACGTGTGTTCTGATAAATTGTTTTTTTAAATTGTCATAACACGTCGATATCATTTGTCCTCTGCAGGAACTTTGTGCATTCCTTGCAGTTTTTGAAAAATGGATGAAGAAATAAGGAGAAAAGACTGACGTGCATACTACAGAAAAGTATAATTTACTTTAAATGTGTAATACGAGGACAAGATGATGAGTCATATGAGTGTTTCATTTAATTAAACAATTTTCCCCCCTACCTGTGGCTTATTAATCTGCAGTCATCATACCAGGAAATGTATCTTAGCTGCATCTTAGACATTCAACTGTAGCAGGAGATACCCTTTTCTGAGTATTGTTGTGTAGTAAAAATGCCTGTCTACAGTATAGTAATGGATAATGAATTGGAATCGTGGAGTTTTTTTATGTGTTAATTTCATTGGCAAAACAGGCATGTTGATGTCTGGTTTTAGAAATGGTATTTCATTTATTTATTTATTAGCTAAATAAGGTATTGTGCAGACAGTCTGTTAGCATTGAACTCTACATTAGCCAAATTCAAATTGCACAGGTACTTACAACAGCATCTGTGTAACTTTCCAAATGACACCTGACCTACTACATATCTAGCAACTTCCTTCCATTTTTAATTATTATTTTTCTTTAAATAAACATCTAAACTCTAACATTTCCAAGAAAAATAAACTAGTGGCTAATGTATTTGCTTTCCGTATTAAAGCCGCAACATTGTACAACTCTTGCAAATATTATGCTTAAATTACAGACAAGACTCACATTGAACAATAAGCATAATACACATTGAATCATCAAAAAAATAAACACTAATTTAAAAAAAAAATCATTCTGGGGGCCATATCATTGGAAAAAATACCTGTAGAAATATTGAAAGAATTTTTAGTTTTACCGCCACTGGAACAATTAGTAATTAAAAAGTTATGTGCATAACAAAAATAGTCTGGTTCTTTTCAGGTTTCTGCCTGTTAAAGGGAAGTGTTTCCTGGCCACTGTTGCCAGTACCAATTGGCTTACTCAGCTTTGCCCTGGGAGCTGTTTCTCTTGTTTTTTTTAAGTGTAAAGTGTCTTGAGATAACTTTGTTATGAATTGGCACTTTAAATAAAATTGAATTGAATTGAGTTGAATTGAATTGAGTTGCAATCAATGTGTTAAACTCATTTCGAACTAATAAAATATCAAATATTGTTACAGTAGATAAAGGATAATAACTTGGCAGCTCATAATAGTGAAAAGACCGGTTTGTTGTGTACAGAGACCATGTTTCGCGATAAAGCTTCGTCAGATGTGGAGTGAAGACTATAGCCCGGGCTATCGGATGACGTGGCTGAAGGTTGCGGACGGATATGCCGAATGGGTTTCTTTATTCAACACTTGATGCATCGCTTTCCACTGTGATTAGAGGCTCTTTACCACATGACTTGGGCAAGCCAATAGGGGGCGAGTGCGTTGGATTTTCTTGAAGCGCTTTACGCCATATGCGTACGAGAGCGTCCCTAAAATTCCCTCTGTCATACAACCAGGAAGAAGGTGGGATAGCCGTGTCAAGCTAACGTCCCCATTCTTTCTGCATACTTTTTTTCCGAAAATCATGGTATCTTCCAGGTGGAAAGTGGTAGCAACGACCTTTCTCCTTGTACTTGGCTTTTTCTTACCTGTCGACGCAGACGAACACGAGCACACGGTAAGATAGTGTGCGGAGAGGCCGATTGAAATGTTGAAGCCTTGATAATAATGGACGTTTGTGCTCTGTGTGTACCCTGCTAACTGTAGCTTTGACGGCTCGCTACATACGAGAAATGAGAATAAGAAGAAATGACACATTGACTGGTTCATGGACGTCTGATATGTATCGTCATTGCGAATTATAAAGTAGTTTGGCATTCAGGTCGCTTGTCATTATTTACCGGCCTAGATCCCCATGGCTAACGCTAGCTTGTTGAACGTATACCCCATTGGTCGTCATATGCCTTATCGAGCACCGGCTGAAATTGTGCTTAAGTAAGCCTAGCTAGTTGGATGTTATTTAAAAACAAACTGCATTTATTCATATTATTAATACAAATGTGTTAAGTAACAGAATAAATTTAGCGTCATATGTTTCAAGTAAGTAATTGCTGTAATTTCAAGTAAACCTCGGTTTGATGTGAGGGCCTCTGAGTTATTTCTGTTTCCATACCACTTAATTACAATTTTTTAACAGGCTAATAAGGCGTATTATAATTTAACATAGACAGGCTGCGTATATATAGGGTAATAAACACAGGTTACGTAAACGGAAGTAACAGTTTGCAATTTTACACCGCTTTAATACCCTTGTACATTGGCAGCTATATTTGCCATATTTCATGTTTCGTCCTTGATATAATTTGAATGCAGTGATACTTTTTCAATCCAGTGTGGAATTGACTATCTTGTTGTCCATATTTTCCAATAACCCTATTCAAATGCATTTACGTTTTGTGAGTTGGAGATTGTTAGAAACCTCTATAGCTAAAGTGTTGCAGCATTCCTGGAGTTTACAAAAATCGCACCTGTTTTTATTTTACAGTACATAGATAAAGAGGAGATAGTGCTATGGATGAACACAGTGGGGCCTTACCACAACCGACAGGAAACCTACAAGTATTTCTCTTTGCCCTTTTGTGTGGGGAAGAAGAAGACCATCAATCATTACCATGAAACTCTTGGGGAGGCTCTGCAGGGAGTGGAGCTTGAATTTAGCGGCCTAGAAATAAATTTCAAAGGTATTTTGCTGTCCCTTCACCTTCAGCTGATAAGCACACATGATGCTTAGTGATGAGAGCAATGAAATTTCTGTGTCTTTGACTCTGACTCTGTACTTGGACGTATATTTTTTTCCTTCTCCAATCAAACAATGTTTAATTTATGATCACTGCAGAAGAAGTAATGCAGAAAAACTACTGTGACATCGACCTGGACAAGGCAAAACGGGATGCCTTTGTCTATGCCATAAAGAATCACTACTGGTACCAAATGTATATTGATGACCTGCCTATCTGGGGTAAGTAGAACTTCATCTCTAAATAATTTATTTCATCTCTAAATATAGTACTTACTTAGTTCTGGGGTCTAACTTATATGTGTATTATATTGTGTTGCTTTTATTAGTTATTTATAGTTGTCTTAGCTTACCAGTCTGCAAAGGTTTGCAGCAATACTGGCTTTTTTGTGTCAGCGTGGCTGTCTTGATATCTGAACAGCAAAACCTTGTCTTTTGCATGGGTACCTCTCTGTGGGGATAAAGTACAAAAAAGAATTAAGTAAATGAAGTAATTCAGTCTTACTGTTTTTCAGATTATATGTTGAAAAGTACAGTGTTTGGTGTTGTAGTTGATGGTACAGAAATGAACTGGTATTTCATTTAAAAAAATCAGAACATCTCAAATGTACCAGAGGAAAATGCGACTGGAAGACATTGGCGCTGCTAAAGCTTAGTATTACGTAAGCTTAAAAAGACAGTGTTCTGCCGTAGTTTGAAAGATGGGTACTTGGAAAGCTTGTTTATATACACTGTTACATATATTTTGGGCTTTTGTTTTTAATGAATATTGATGTAGCGCTTCTACAGTGTGCATTATTGGGAAAATAGACTGTTGGACATGCTGGAATGAATGATCAGTCACTTGCATACGTGGTAGAAGTTTACACAATGATACCACTCCTACAGTTGTTCAAACATCCTATTGTCAGCTGTTGCAGGTTATGGGTGGAGTTCAGGCATTTATTCAGAGTATTGTCCACATGTGTTCCTTAATCATGATAAAAAGGTGTAGACATTGACCTTGGTTCTGTTTTGTGACCCTTCTTTTAATTACAACTTACACGATGACACATTTGGTAGGGGTTACTCAGAGAATATTTCCAGTTCAGCATTTGGTGATATTAGGTTTAATCCCTCTTTGACCACAAAACACAGTCAACACCTGCCTATGCTGTTCCTTTTTTATTAAAACCTGTTTATGCTGTATTATGTATATATGTATTATGTATATTATGTCTACTATGTTTGTATTTCTATGATTCTATTGTTTTTGTATTTCTGTGATTCTATGATTGTATTTGTTTCTGTCTTATTCTCTCTGTCCTGTCTCCCTCTTCTTTTCCTCCTTTACCCAGCCGACTTTCAGCAGGATGGCTCCTCCTTGTAAGCCTGGTCCTGCTCAAGGTTTCTTCCTGTTAAAAGGGAGTTTTTCCTTGCCACTGTGCTTACCTGGGGTTCAGGCTCTGGGTTTCTGTCTTTGTAAAGCACCTAGAGACAATTCTATTGTAAAAGGCGCTATATAAATAAAACTGAATTGAAAACACTTTCAACAATACATTGTAGCGTTATATCAGAAACTAACACCTCTTTGTGATTCTATTAAAAATAATCAGTCATTTTATTTTTTCTTAAGCGATGGGGAGACCAGAATTAAAATTTATACCTGGCATGATAATCTACTGCGTCAGATATGGTGCTGTCAGTTACCCTTCAAAGGGCAGCTTTGCAATTGTTATTTTATTATTAAATGCCTTTTTATGATTGTAAAGTTTCCAAAATTAGGTTAGTTTTTGTTAATCGTGACCATGAATCTATACCTTTATTGTATGGTTATTTCATCTATCCATCCATCTCCCACCGCTTATCCAGGGTCGGGTTGCAGGGGCAGCAGCCTAAGCAGGGAAGCCCAGACTTCCCTTTCTTTGCTTGCTTTGTCCAGCTCTTCGGGGGGATGCTGAGGAGTGCCCAGGCCAGCCGGGAGACATAGTATCTCCAGCGTGTCCTGGGTCTCCCCCAGGGTTTTCTACCGGAGAGATGTACCCTGAACACCTCACCAGGGAGGCGTCCGGGAGGCATCCTAGGTGCCTGAGACTCTGTTCTAAATGCGGAGGAGCAGTGGCTCTACTCCGAGCCCCTCTCGGATGACAAAGCTTCTCACCTTATCTCTAAGGGAGAGCCCAGCCACCCTACAGAGGAAGCTCGTTCCGGCCGTTTTTACCCGCTATCTTGTTCTTTCGGTCACTACCCAAAGCTCATGACCATAGGTGAGGGTAGGAAGGAAGATCGGTCGGTAAATCGAGAGTTTCGCCTTTTGGCTCAGCTCTCTCTTCACCACAATGGATCGGTGCAGAGTCCACATTACTGCAGACACAGCAACTGGTCCGCTTGTCGACCTCCTGCTCCATTCTTCTCTCACTGGTGAACAAGACCCCGAGGTAGTTAAACTCCTCCACTTGGGGCAGGATCTCCACTGGAAGGCACTCCACCTTTTTCCGGCTGAGAACCATGGCCTCAGTTTTGGAGTCCAACCCTCACTGGATGCAAGTCTGACTTACTGCCAGCAATGAGGACCAAACTGACACCAGTCGTACAGGGAGTGGACGGCCCGTATCAGGGGGCCCGACACCCCATACTCCCAGAGAGCCCCCCACAGGACTCCCCGAGGGACATGGTCGAATGCCTTCTCCAAGTCCACAAAACACGTGGACTGGTTGGGCAAACTCCCATGCACCCTCAAGGACCATATTGAGGGTGTCGAGCTGGTCCACAGTTCCATGTCCAGGACGAAAACCGCATTGCTTCTCCTGAATCCGAGGTGTGACTATTCGGCGGGCCCTCCTCTCCAGTAGCCCTGAATAGACCTTACCAGGGAAGATGAGGAGTGTGATCCCCCTGTAGTTGGAACACACCCTCTGGTCCCCCTTCTTAAAAAGAGGTACCACTATCACGGTCTGCCAATCCAGTGGCACTGCCCCTGATGTCCACGCAATGTTGCAGCGTTGTGTCAACAATGACAGCCCTACAACATCCAGAGCCCTAAGGAACTCTGGGCTGATCTCTTCCACCCCCAGGGCCCTGCCACCGAGGAGTTTTTAGACCATCTCGGCAACTTCAGCCCCTTAGATATGAGAGCCTGTCCCTGAGTCCCCAGGCCCTGCCTCCTCACCGGAAGGCGCGTTGGTGGGCTTGCGGAGGTCTTCAAAGTATGCCTTCCACTGATTCACAGTGTCCTGAGTCGAGGTCAGCAGCACACCATCCCCATTATACACAGTGTTGACATTGCACTGCTTCCCCTTCCTCAGACGCCGGATGGTGGTCCAGAACCTTTTCGAAGCCGTCCAGAAGTCGTTCTCCATGGCCTCATCGAACTCTTGCCACGCATGGGTCTTTGCCTCGGCGACTGCCATAGCTGCGCTCCGCTTGGCCTGCCGGTACCTGTCCACTGCCTCAGGAGTCCGAAACGGCCCGATACGACTCCTCCTTTAGCTTGATGGCATCCCTTACCGCCAGTGTCCACAAACGGGTTCAGACATTGCCACCATGACAGGCACCGACCGCCTTGCGGCCACAGCACCTGTGGGCCGTCTCAACAATGGAGGCATGGAACATGGTCCACTCGAACTCAATGTCCCCCACCCCCTTGGGGACATGTTCAAAGCTCTTTCTGACAGGAGACTCTCCCAGGCGTTCCCAGCAGACCCTCAATACGTTTGGGTCTGCTGGGCCTGACCGGCATCCTTCCCCACCATCGGAGCCAACTCACCACCAGGTGGTGATCGGGTGACAGCTCCACCCTTCTCGTCACCCGGGTGTCTAAGACATGCGGCCACAAATTCGATGACGCGACCACAAAGTCGATCATCGAACTGCGGCCTAAGGTGTCCTGGCGCCAAGTGCACATATGGACACCTTTATACCTGAACATGGTGTTATTTATAGTATACAATTATTTTATACTCTAAGATTGATTTATACTCTATTATTCTCCATTATTACCACCATTATTTAACCATTTCTGTAAGGACTAAGTTTTTTTTCAATTCAACAATTTCTAAATTATTTTTCAGGCATTGTTGGTGAGGCTGATGAGAATGGAGAAGATTATTATCTATGGACGTACAAGAAACTGGAGATCGGCTTCAATGGTAACAGAATTGTTGATGTCAATCTCACCAGTGAAGGAAAAGTCAAGCTCGTACCAAACACAAAAATCGCCATGTCTTATTCTGTGAGTATATGTACAACTATATAGATATGTAGTTTTTTTCCTTTTAAAGCTGGGAATAAAAGCAGTATCTGTAATTAAGTGGTGCTCACCATATATTTGTATAATTGACACATGCCTTTCGCAGGTAAAATGGAAAAAGTCGGACGTGAAGTTTGAGGACAGATTTGACAAATATCTGGATCCCTCTTTCTTCCAGCACAGGGTGAGTTAAATTGTCCAGGTCTGCATCCTCCTTTATGACACATGAAAATGAAGCCGTGCAAACTGTAGCAGGTTCAAGCTGCCTCGTCACCTCTGCTATCATGGCAGCACTAATGCACTGTAATTTAGCTGATTTGCCTTTACAGCTGAATGATGTAAGCCTTACTTGGCTTACGCAGTCAGCTGAGTGTGTGACTGAAGTACCCTGATATATTTGAAATATGTGATGTGTTCTGTTTTGACATAATGAGGTTTATAAGGTGATCACTGGTTTTCCTGCATTGGTTTTAGATTCACTGGTTCTCAATCTTCAACTCCTTCATGATGGTCATTTTCCTGGTGGGGCTGGTGTCCATGATCCTAATGAGAACATTAAGAAAGGATTATGCTAGATATAGTAAAGAGGAGGAAATGGATGACATGGTAAGATTTTTCTGACAAAGTTGGCTATTAAGGACTTTTGGTATTTGATAATGCACTATGAAGGGTTCCTGCACGAGTAAGGTCTAAAATATCATCTGATTTTTATCCTTTATGTGTGATTGAACAGGACAGAGACCTGGGAGATGAATATGGGTGGAAGCAGGTACACGGTGATGTGTTTCGGCCATCCAGCCACCCGTTGATGTTTTCCTCACTCATTGGCTCTGGCTGTCAGATCTTCTCTGTGTCTCTCATCGTCATCATTGTTGCAATGGTTGAAGATTTGTATACAGAGTAAGTGCTAGTTAGATAGCTGCCTAATAATGTTGTTTACGTTCCAAATTGAGCAAAGAAAAGGAAGGAAAGTATGGTTATTATAAAGAAAACACTCTGCTAAATTGAAGTTTTCTTTTAAATTGTACTTTACAATGTGAAAGTAGACCCTAAAACTGCTAAAGTATCATGAACTAAAAATGTTATGTGGAAGTCCAAGCTTTTTTTTTCCCTTTTGTTGCGGAAAGGCCAGTGTCCAGTCTTCAGAGCGTGTTGTTCAGGTTTCTAATCTAAAATTGCTGCGAGAATGCTCTTACACAGACTCCTCAGGGCTCCCCTCACCGCATTTTTCTTTACAGGAGAGGATCCATGCTGAGTACAGCTATTTTTGTGTATGCTGCCACCTCTCCTGTAAATGGCTACTTTGGGGGAAGCTTGTATGCAAAACAAGGAGGTAATTATAAATGATCCCTTTCTCATTTTCCTGCCTACAGTTGGTTAGCTTCATATTTCCTCTTAAAATCTAAAGTGTATCCTTAACTGTGTTTTCTGAATAACACAGGCAGAAGATGGATTAAACAAATGTTCATTGGGGCCTTTTTGATCCCAGCCATGGTCTGTGGGACTGCCTTCTTTATCAACTTCATTGCTATCTATTACCACGCCTCAAGAGCCATCCCATTTGGCACCATGGTAGGTTTGACACAAAATGTCAAATGAAATGGAAAGTTATGTAGATCACAAGCTCCACTGTTGTTTTTTTTTTTCCTGCAGGTTGCTGTCTGCTGCATCTGCTTGTTTGTCATTCTGCCACTGAATCTGGTGGGAACTATTCTGGGGAGGAATCTGTCTGGCCAGCCTAACTTTCCCTGCCGAGTGAATGCAGTGCCACGACCAATCCCAGAGAAGAAATGGTAGGTGTTTCTGCTAAAAAGAAAAAAAACCAAACAAACAAACCATTTAATAATATGCTAGTATTCAGCACGACTCCATTCACTTTTGGTCGAAAAGCAGCGGTTTTTGTAAAACGTCATTACTATAGAAGAAAGAGCTCCAGCCAGTGAGAGCAGACGTGGGCGTGGCTGCAAAAATAAGGAAGTGAAAAGGAGCAGTAGAGCGGCTGCAGCAGGGCAGAGAAACAAGAAAGGACAGGAGATAGAAAAATGGTTTGTGAGGTCAGTGGACACAGGACACTCTGACTCAGCCACTGTGCACACCAGCCCCACTCCACGCTGACTTAGTTTGCACCAATCTGCACGCCAGAATTAATTAGTGCAGTCTAGTGCAATTCATTTTAATTAATTGCACGAAAATATAAGTGGCATTTTGTGGGGGAAATGCATTATTACAAAATCCAGGACCAACAAATTTGTAAGGGCAAGTTACAACAATAACAGTAAAGAACAACAGGCTCGCGCGCTGCAGCCACGTACTTCCCATGTCAGTCCTTGTTTAGAAACAGGCAGCCTCCTGATGGAGAGAATCGCGCTGTGTGGACACTCCCGTCTCCGACGAGCATTGTAGCGCAAACACTCGACGCTCCCGCCGTCCACACTACGCACTCTCTAGTTGAACAGTGTGAACTGCCGGGCGACTCGCGGACTCAAAAAAACTCGTGTCGTCTGTAGTGGGCCATACAAAGACAGACAACCATTCACACTCAGTTCACGCCTATGGCCAGGTTAGTGCTGCCAATTTCTCCATCCCCAGTTGCATGTCTTTGGACCGTGGGAGCAAGCCAGGGAACCCTCCCATGAAATACATTTTGAGTGTTAAGTTGCGTACCTGTCCTTCAGGAAGTGTCAAAATTCCTTTTATTGCCGCCTTTCACAGTTTCTGGCAGTCCTTGCTCTATAAGGAGAATCTCAGATGAACTCTTGATGCCACCTTTTTATGTTGAGTGTTATGTTACTACAGGTTCATGGAGCCCGCAGTCATTGTTTGTCTTGGAGGAATCCTTCCATTTGGGTCTATTTTCATTGAAATGTAAGTCTTTGCTCTAGACACACCAACGATGAATTGCGCAACCAGTTTACATGCAGAGCCGAAGCAAAAGCACGAGAGGGTGAATTTGTGAATTCAAGCATGAGCTCCAGTTACCTGCTAAGCAACTGTAAAGTACCCAGGTTGTTTATCTTACTTGCCATTTTGTGTCAGTGGTCATAGATCGTAAAAAGTGTTTGGTTCTCTGGAACCAACTTTCATACTTGATAGAAAAAAAAAAGAGAGAGACGAAGAAATGGAGCGATGCCTGTTTCAATGGACAATGGTTCCTTATATTTATAATTTAATGAAGCAGAGATCTACGTCATCTATTTTTGTCTTCTCTTTCCTACAGAACAAATAGTGGGTTGAGATATTTTTTGCATTCCAGGGATATTTTCTACTTCATTGAACTTAAGTTCAGGTTGTGCAAAGCGCTGACTACACTATGCCATGAGCTCAAAATAGTTGGGTGAACAAACAAGGGCGAGCAGCGCGACGCTTTCTTGCAACACTTGCAAAAAATGTGCATCATTGGCATTTGTGGTGTCGTTTTATGATGAAGCATTTTTGCTTTGTTTATCTTGACAAATTGTGTTTCAGGTACTTCATCTTCACATCTTTTTGGGCCTACAAAATTTATTATGTATATGGTTTTATGATGCTGGTCCTGGTCATCCTCTGCATCGTGACAGTTTGCGTCACCATCGTTTGCACGTACTTCCTGCTCAATGCTGAGGACTACAGATGGTGAGTGTGGCTGTGGAACGTCACTCTTTCAGCATTTACTAATTATCTGTGAAAGGGGTTATTAACTTTAATCCGTTCACTTCTAGGCAATGGACAAGTTTTCTCTCCGCCGCATCCACTGCTGTTTATGTTTACATGTACTCGTTTTACTACTACTTCTTTAAAACTAAGTAAGTTCCTGCTTTACTTCAATGTACGTTATGCTGTAGGTATATCATACTGTAGGAGTCATATCATTCACACCTTAGGCTTGAAAATATTTCCAAATTAATGAAATGGGAAGTCAAATTGTTTTGGTGAAATCAAGTAAATGTCTTTCATGTTTTTGCTTCTAGGATGTACGGGCTGTTCCAGACATCCTTCTACTTTGGCTACATGGCTGTGTTCAGCACTGCTTTAGGAATTATGTGTGGTGAGTTTTAAATTGTGTTTTATTCATTGTTTTTTTGCTGCTCATGTGATTTCAATAACGCTGGGTAGTCTTGAATGGAATAAACCCCAAACAAATCCAGCTTTTTGTAATTATCAGAGCTCTTGTGTTTTTGGCTTCATTTCCAAATGAGTGAATTAATATTCCTCTTTTGTCTTCTATGTAGCATCTTCTGCTTTTGCTGGAAGTAAAGCTGGTTACTTTCAGGACTAATATAGTCTAGTTGTCCTGTGATGAGTTATGAATATTTAGTTTAGATCAGTGTTTCTCAAACTTTTTTCAGACCAAGGAGCACTGAACCCTTAAATAAACACTCACGGACCACCTGACTCGAGAGAGCCCCCAAAACAATATGCTAAGTAACGATCGCTGGCATGCTGGCATGACAGATGCATCAGGAAATATACAATAAAGTAAAAACACTGGTTTAGAGTAAAAAGTTAGTATATAGTTGTCTTATTCCAGTGTTAAGATTTTCCAAGAATTTTATAATATGATTATTGCTCTATGAACTACTGACGTTATGTACATTTTAAAAAGAACAAAATTGGTTTTATATTAGATAGTTGTCAGGTATAGTTTATAAAATGGGGACATGGGTTTCAATCAGGTTCTCCTATTAAACTGATTTAGTGATGACGAAGCAGCAAAGTGTCCACACTAACAAAATGAATGCTTGGATATTTTCTCCTTTTTGTCTGCGAAAAGCGACATGGATTCTTTTTGGTAATGGTTAATTTTATGGCCTAACTTACATTTGCCACTTTCAAATGAAGTTGTGTTGTGTAGCCTTGGTTTTCTGCGCTGGTGTGCAGTCAGCTCAGATGTGCTTGTTGCAGGTGCTGTTGGATACATGGGAACAAGTGCCTTTGTGAGGAAGATCTACACAAATGTGAAAATTGACTAAGAAGCAAAGCAACAACACAGATATATTAAAAGATTTTCCTACATGTAACCTGAAAGACGGCGGGCGCAAGTCGTACATTACTTTTCTTTCTTGAAAAGAAATCAAGAGAGTCTGCCTTTGTACAATGTAGGTTTGTTTTAGTTTCCATTTCCTGAATGAATTTCACCACCGCACCTCAAGAAAAGAAGATTACGTCTGCAAAAGTGATAGACAAGGTTCTGATTTTTATCAATCATATTCAAACATGGCTTCTCTTTTGTAACCCAGTCCCACCTGAGACCAGAGAACATAAATGTTTATTGAAGGAACTGTGTAGCTCTCTTCAGTGAAGAGGCCAAAGTGTTTTGAAAGCCTTTGTTCTATTGTGTCAGAATGTTGGAAGTCAGGTCTCTTGCTTGTGTTCTGACTTGAGTCCTATTTTGTATTCTTAAAGTTAGTCTACACATCATTATGGCAGTTTAGTATTTTGATTTACATCACTGCAGAAAAAAAAATCTAAAAATGCCACTCCAGAATCCTTTTATTGACAATGATTAATTCCCTGTTAAGGTAGCAGTCCATACAGTTGAGATTTTAGTCCTGAGGGTTGAGGTACAGTATAAACATGTTTGATGTTATCTCATTTCCCCCATTTCGCTGGGGCTTTCTTAATGTTTGGGTTTGAATGAAGACTACTTGTAAAGATAATATATGGATGGGAGTGTATATAACCTTAATGTACCTTTAGATGTAGATCCCAAAAATGTATTTTCATTGTACAGATTTACTACAGGGTGTTTCTTTTTTTATCAATTGAGTGGGGAGAAAAAAAAAAAAAAAAATTTGTCTTCGTTTGCTTGGGGTGGGGCTGGTGACACTTATAGCTTGGCCTGGAAATGCATGAGTTTTCAAACCATCTCAACCAGTCAGTGCAGTCGGGTTCGTTTCTTCCTTCAGGCATATTTCAGTGTGCATAAACCTGCTTGTAGACATTTGTCAGTTCAACTGTTTCAAGCTTTAAAAAGGTTTTACGTTTCCCGTTAAGCCATCTCCATCACGTTCTGACGTCCAATATGAAACACCTGTGAATGTCGGGAGGCGGTTGCTTTGTGTCTGCCAGCATACTGTATATGTCAGTGTCATGTACACCTCAAGATGTTTTCATCAGCACGCAGCGCTGCAGAGTATTTTTTTGAAGCTCTTTCCTCCATTGTGTAAATACAGTATGTACCCAACTTGTGTGAGAAGTGGCAATGCACCCCATTCCCAGTTCTCTACCACTGAATTTGGTTTTGACACCTCGTGCAAAAGTGTCTAATCAGATGTTTTGGATCTGCATATTAACTTGCTGTAAAAAAAAAAAAAAAAGAAGAAAAAAACAGTAAATAAACATGTTTATGTACAGGGGTTATGATGCATAGTCATGAATCAGATGGCATTTTTAAGCAAACCCATAAAGATGCTATAAAGGACATCAGGACAAAGAATATGACACGTGCCATGAATCAAGACTAAAGCAGTCAATTCTAAAGAACCTATTTATTTGGTTTTGGTTGATACAAGGGAGACACTGAATATCACATGAGTTTTAGATGAGTTCTTTTCCTCTTTCAAATACCATAATTGTGATAAGTTTTCAGTTGACCTTTTCAAAGTACTCTTTGGATCCATCTGGGGTCGGTTTAATCTGAAACCAAAACAGAAAAAAAAAACCAAACTTAAAAACTAGTTTCCACTGATGTGAAATAAAGAATATTACAGAGCACAAATCTAATACATGTCCAGGTTTTATTGATGACCACCCTGACAGTGTCTTAACCACTACTAGACGTGGGCACTAACCGTCGGGGACTCCGGAGTCCAGCTGGCCGGACACACCTCGCCGTGGGTCTCCACAAAC
The DNA here is from genome assembly GCA_015343265.1 of Pao palembangensis. Classification (NCBI taxonomy): domain Eukaryota; kingdom Metazoa; phylum Chordata; class Actinopteri; order Tetraodontiformes; family Tetraodontidae; genus Pao; species Pao palembangensis. Next base: position 11,963,785 of record CM027083.1, on the reverse strand, counting down.
TGGAATGCCTTCACCAAGCGAAGGGTCTCCTCCACGCACCGACCCACGGGCAGGTCGTTGATGCTCATGTGTTTGACCACACCACTGGGGTCAATAATGAACAGTCCCCTGATGGATAAATTACATTTTAAGCAACAGTGTTGAGGAAACAAAAAGATGCATGTCAAACTAAATAGCTTGAGGATGAATTGTGATCTCCCAGAGATTTCCACTGTGCAATCATTAACCTAAAAAAAAATATAGGTACCATGAAAGAAACTCCAAAAATTGTAAATACGAGCCCCATGTGAGGGGTGTAGTCATGAACACACCTGAGGGCGATGCCTGGACCCTCCAGCAGCACTCCGTAGTCTCTGGAAATCTGCTTGTTGAGGTCAGAAAGCAGGGGGATGTGAATGTGGCCCAAACCTCCAGTCTGACAGGACATAATGACACAGGTGCATGAATTAATTTTTGGTGACCTATCCAGGGTGTAGCCCGCCTCTCGCCCCTTGACAGCCGGCCGGGACTAGGCTTCAGCAGACCCCCGTGACCCAAGTGTAGATAAAGCAGGTACAGAAGATGGGTGAATGGAAGAGTTGCTGTCAACTCTAGACCCACAGTTCAAGAGTGGACCATCGGGGGGACTGTACCTTACGTGGAGTGTTGATCCATGCCAGGTGTGTGAAGTGAGAGTCCACAGACACACCCACTACCTCACAATTGACATCATGGAATTCATTCGCCTTGTCACTAAATGCGATTATCTCCGTTGGACAAACAAAGGTGCTGCAAAAAAAAAAAAAAAACAGCACCATGAGTCACACTTTCATCACATCTGCAGAGGAAATTGTGACAGGGACTTTCATGCTCAAAAAGGAAAATCTGTAATCCAGCAATTATGATTATGCCCAGTGTTCACAGGGGTTAGGGTTTTTGTAATTCCGGCACAAACTCTTAGACGCTCTCCAAAGCAGATGTACTGGCTCATCCTCATCGAAGATCACTTCATGTTCAGGTTAAACTAGAATGCTGTTTTGGAGAATTAAATCCTTGGAACAATTTCCGTATAGCAATAATTATACACCTCTTTTAAATCTCTTATGTGTCAATAAAACAGTAACAGACTCACAAATCCAGTGGGTAGAAGAACAGGACCAAATATTTGCCCTTGAAATCAGCAAGGCTCATCTCCTTGAACTCCCCATTGTGGACAGCTGTGCCCTTGAATGCAGGAGCTGGCTGGGTGACAGCAGGGGCCCATCTGGAAATGTCTGATACAGAAAATACAACATTCATTTATACTGACTCTTCTACTAAGTCAAGAAATGCAAAATGACAATAGTGTGTCTGTCAGTGTAATGTAACCAACATTAACATGCTCACTAACAGGACCTACTCCTGCATTCACACTGAAGATCTAGTTTTTGTTGTTTTTTTGTCAATGAATGTCCAAGCCTAAATTACAAAAAATGTCAATTTACCATCATTAATATTGCATATGTATGCTGACATACAATACCTTATAATAGGAATAATACTCTGTGATGTAACTGTACAGTTTCAACCATGAAAGCACACTAAAATGGTGATTTTGCACTCACTGGTGGAGAAACAGGCTCTCTGAACTGCATGACTAGTGAGGGCTCTTGCAGTTCCTGAAGCTACATGGTGACGCGCCGCTGTGACTTTCAGCCCTCCTGCTGCAACCTGAGCCTAAAACAACATGTTGTAACACACTTAGTCTACAGGCCAATTTAAATAATGCTCTATTCTGTTAGTGGCTTGATAACACTCGTGTCTCTAACCACAATCTGAGGATTAACATTCATTAATGCAGTTTTTAGTTTCAAAAGTGACAGTCTACAGAAATGTAAATATTGCAATCAGGTGAATTTGTTTACTGACGAAGTGATTTCATCCTTTCATTTATTCATTACAGTAGTTTTCAATTGCTTTATAGTTTCTGTGAGTTGCAAATGAATCAGTTGATGGTATAATAGGTACATGTGGCTTTTATTAATAAAGCAATGAAAATATGTAATTGCATCTTACAATGTCACTGTAACTTTTATCAGCTGCTTTATCATCTTAAAAATGAACTGACACAAATGTGCATCACCTGCGTCTTTCAACGTTTGTCAACTTAATGTTCCTACTTTTGTTGTTACTCTTTTGAATGATTTGTGAGAACAAAATAATCAGATATGGGCTGTAAAAATACTAGCAATCCTTTTAAATCCTGTCGCAACAGCTCCCATTAATCTGTTCAAGGAAAAATCCGGACACTGTAAGACTGTGCACATTCACAAGATGATGCGCGCCAGACACCTGTTTTAACACCCGCTGCTAACTCCCAACTCCCTGCAAACAACGATGGATGGATGACCGGACAGCCCCATAGCCAACGAAACTTGAGCGCCTCTTGGTTTTATCTGATTTTTTTTTTTTTTTTTTTTTTTTAGGACTTTATTCATACAAAATTGAATGAAAAACATTTCGTTTAATTCCCAAACGCAAAATTAGGAATTGGAATTGGAATTCAAATAATAAATGACAAATTTTTTTATTATGAAAGAAAAACCGTCGGCCGAAGTTTTATCACTGGGGTTCGCGTTCTGAAGTGCGACGCGTAGAACAGCGGTGGAAAGCTGCAATTGCAGCAACCTGCTGATGCAACACACAAATACGCAAAAAATAAAGCTGCGCTCCAACACTATTTTACTTGTATATATGGTTGCTAAATGACTGAGAGAAGCGTGAACTTACAGAGGTCCTGAGCAACCTGCCTATGGTGGCTGCCATTTTGGATTATGTCTAAAGTGCGCACTTTACGGCGGGCATTTACGTCTGTCCGAGGATGCGTTACATTTTCAGCAACAGCATCTGTGGTTTTATGTTTTAACCACAGAGAACTGAGCAAGAACATATTTTGTTAATTGTATAGTCTATATTTACGTATTAAAATTAATTAGAGTCTGCAACTTGAATTGAATAAAATGTATATAAATGAATTGCTAGAAGACCAGACATTTAACTCAATACATTAAAGGTGCTCGTTGACATTTCCGATTATCTTTGAATGCAGCATGTCAAACCCGCCCAAATATAAACACGTGGTTGAAAGCGGAAGTAGCTGTTCAACGATATTATGCTTTGACCTTTTAATCGGAGCAACATGATGATAGACCATGGACAGCAGTAAAGCTATTATAATTCATACATATCAGTAAAGACTAAACCTTCTAATGGATCAAAACCTGCTTTACTGGAAAAGTCATGGGCAGGTGAGTGTCATGTAGCATTAATTTTAAGACATCAGCTGATGTTTTTAGAATTAGCATGTTAACATTTGATTAACTAAAAAAAAATTTGGTCTGTCTTTTTTTTCCCTGTCAGTTTTTCCTCAGCCGACTTCAGGTCTGGATTAATCTTCTTGATCCAACATTCCTACTTGCATCTAATGTAAGAATCGCTTACATTTTCGGTGTTGCAAAGCGCAATTAACTAAAAAATCTGATAATGTAACTGTTCTCTTTAGGCTGAACTTCACAAAGCCCATAATCTACTTGGAAGTGGAGAACAATATAATGAAAAGGTGTCATTATAATACAGAATCTTAGTTTCATGAATCTTTTGATGTTTATTTTAATATTTGTTTCCCTGTTTTTAGGATGAACACGCAACTCTCTCACTTGTACGTCTTACAGTAAACACAGCAAATAACATCTGTTTAAATAAATAAGGGCTCAATTGTATTTAATGTCAATGAACATTCTTTTGACTACATCTTCTTTGTCATTTTTCTTTGTCATTTAACAGAAGCCCAGAGACGTTCTAATGTATTGCTTTGTTTCTTTCAGTCATCCATCCATGCTGATTCTGGTGCTGTCCTGCCACTAGTTTTCCGACCCCCTGGTAAGCTGAAAACCAGGCTTTCGTGATTACAAAAACTGGAATATCCTAAATGGATCAGAAAAAAATGTAGAGTAGGCAGCTGATTTTTCTGTTGGCCAACCAATCAATCTATTCACACTAACATTTTACTCAGATTGTTTTCAAATAATAATGGCAGTACTGGCACAACTTTTGTATGAGAAGAAAACACAGTCATTTGGGGAGATCTAGTTTAATTCCAGTAGTATTAGATAATCAGTTAGTTATTTCACTGAAAAAAGTGAATATCTTGTATTTCACAGATTATTAGCGTGCATTTTTGTGTTAGCCAAGGAGGTCATGTGACAGCCAGCATTTGTTTGTTTGTCTATTTGTTTGCAAAGTTACTCGAAAAGTTATGAACAGATTTTTATTAAACTTTCAGGAAATGTTGAGTGACAAGATGTGTGGAAATGACCTGCTTAGAGGAGGCCTGTGCTCTCCAAGTGCTTTTTGAGTTTGGAAATGAGATGCTGATGCTCCTGTTGTCTCATTTCCTCCCTAGCATTTCTGCCAGTAGCAACCCCCCTGGTACGTTTGTCCTTTACTGAATACAAATATTCTTAATTCTTGGGAGCAGAATCAAATAAACCATCTGAAATAAACAATCTTCAAATATATTTTCCAGGTAATTGCCGGCTTTTTCCCTCACAGAAGTGTCAAATCAGCTCTGTTTTGGCAGGTGACGAACTAACTTCATCGTGTTGTCTAATACAGCCGCACGATTAATGTGTAATAATTTCGAAATAATCCACTCTTGCAGTTACTGCTACAGAGTTATACTGCTGGGTTCAACCTTGCAAATAGAAATTCTTCAGTAGAACAGGTGTGCTTTATGTTAAAATAATGACATTTCACCACTTTATTTGAGTATTTCCTAAGTCTGCCATAAAACTATTTATTTCTCAACAACAGGGTAAGAACATGTCTTTAAAGCGCCTTCTTCTAGTCACTGGAGCAGTTTCCTACACAACGTGTGCAGGGGTGTGTATGGCATAACAATACGTGCAGGGTAAAAGCAACATTAAAACTGAGGACTGATATTTTGTTTTTTCCAGGCCCTTCCTCAAATTTGTATCAACCGTCTTGGTGTGAGCAGTGTTCCGGTCCAGACTTTTTTTAGGACCATTTTACCAATTCCTCTCTCAGGTAAAGTCTCTCAGGATGAATGCCGGAAATAAAAGGCAGGACTATTAAAACATGCTGTCTGCAGCTGCTCTGGCCTTCTTCAGCGTGCTGACTGTCAGGAGCGAGGAAGGAGAAACTGGGATCCGGGTGTTTGACTCCAAAGGGGATCCTGTTGGCCTCTCGAAAGCTGCAGGAGAAAAGGTAACTATTATTTATTTATTTATTTTTTAATCGAGCGAACCCTTGCACTGTGGAGTACTGTGCTTTCTTTCTTTTCCTCAGGCCGTGAGGGAGACTGCTGTGTCTCGAGCAACACTCTTTGGCACAACGGTTGCTGTTTATAATTTAATGGCCTTGCTGCTGCCAAGGTCCATCATTTTGAAACTTCTTTTTTTTCCAACTGCATTCCCAAAACAAACCAACTAAACCCACCAGCTAGACTAACACCTTTCCTCTTTACAGAGGAAAGATTTTCAAGAGGAACACTTTCCTGATCGCGCCCCTGCGTCACATAAGTGTTATATTTATCCTGGGTTTGATGATCCCCGTCTCATTCAGTCTCTATCCACAATTGGGAACGGTAAGAATTCATGAGTCTGTTTTCATTGCTGAAAAGAACATATATGTGTTTCCAATATGTACTGTATAAGTTGCATTAATTGCGTTAATAAGCTAGTTGTGTTTCTGCATGACTACACTCACACAGTGAAAACAAAGTAACGTGCCTCTAACTATCCTGAAGGAGCTGAAGGTTTGAATCGGTCTAATCGAATGGCGGAGACCGAAAGAAGGTTGTGGTCTGAGATCTTCGGTATTGAGACTGGGCACTAAGATCTCTTGACATTCACTGAGCCTTAAACAACAAACATATCTTACCAAAGAAAATGTGTACAGTACTACTCGGAAAATTCGAATATCCTGAAAAAGTGCACGCATTTCTGTAACTCAACTTTAAAGGTGAAATGTACATATTAGATAGACAAATAGTATGCGGATCATTATAGTTCAGGCTTTTTTTTTTTTTTTTGCTGATTAGGACTTGCAGCTTCAGAAAACCTCAAATTCATAAACTCGGAAAATTAGAATATTGCTTGAAATCAATAAAAAAATCATAATCAGCAAAATGACAACAAAAAATGCTTGAGATATCTCACTTTGCATGTAATGAGTCTATAAAATGCATTGGTTTCACCTTTTATGATTGATTGTCTGAATAAAACAGACAATATTCTAATTTTGGGAGTAGTTCTGTATGTAAGTGTAGGTCTGAGTTCGCAAGGTCTTGTAATTGAACAACTGTCACACAGACATGAGGAGAACATGCAAAATCCTCAGAGAAAGTCCAGGACATTTGTGCTCTGAGGCACAACAATCTGAAATATTGCTCTTCTTGTTTTACAGATAAAGAAGGAAAATGCAGAGAAGGAGCTGCAGGCTGCTGGGAATGATGAGCAGTTGTTCTACCACCGAGGACTCTGAGATGATTTCTGTTAAAATCTAAAATCAACCAAAACATATGTCATCAATGCAAGCATCAGATGTTCATGTAAAATAAATTCTTTGATATGATAAACAATCAGTCGGCATATTAGTGTGTATTTTTATTATTAAATATGGACATTAACTTGTAAAAATACAGTTTTTGAAGGTATATGGATATTTCTCTTATCTGAAGCAAAAAAAAAACAGCCATGTGAACTAAAAAAAAAGTACAATAAGACACATGATGGTATTTAAATACAAACAAAAGTACCGATCAATATCAGCTGCAAATTGTCGATAGATCTGTTCTACTCAGCATGTGAAATATAAACTGTTTGACAGAGCCTCAGCTTGTGTTTCAGTCGTCATTGCAACACCAGATTCATTAGTAAACTACGAACTGTAGAACATCAAGTAAAGTCACCCGTGATATGATTCTACCAAGTCATACTTGGCTTGTGCACGTATTAGAGTGGAAGCTAACATCTAGAGAGCATTGATGTACTAGCTGTGTCATCGTTAGCTTATGTGTTCCAACTTCACCAGGCTAAAACCAAATACCGCTGTTTTCTAGGTCCATCTGTTTAAATCTCTCACAATTTACCAAATTATTAAAAGGAGTTGCACTTTAGGCCAGCTGTGTAAGGCAGTTCCATATGTCTGATGCCATTTTTTTTGGTGCCATTTGTGTATTTGGGCCACTTTTGGCAGCAAATCAACATTTTATGATCAGCTGAGCAAATCTGGCATTAATGATTGTGCACATTGGGGTGACAGAACATTTTACCTTTTACTCTATCATGTTTTAGTCAAAATTAAGCTTAAAAGAACTGCGTCTCATCTGGTCAAAGTACGATGACTTTCTGCAGTGTTACGGTTTCACATTAGAATCAAAATTCTCTCCACTAAAACTGAGTTTACTGCTCAAAACAGTTACATTTGTAAAAAAAAAAAAAAAAAGAAAAAAAAAGAATGTTCTGTGTCACATTAAAGGAACAGTAGACGACTGACTGCTGAGGAAACGGTCGTGTGCACACGGATGGCAACAGCGTGGGACTGCGGGAGCCCTTCGGAAAGCGCTAATTACCCCCGCAGCTGTAGAAGAACACAACCACAGTCCATTCTGTCGACCTCAAAGCACACACTCTCAAAGCAGCATTATATACGCAGGAGCTGCTCTGCTGCTGCCAAATGAAAAAGGAAGTTCTCGGTTACCGGAGGGAAATGATGCTGCTTTAAACTCTCCAGCGTGATCTTAGAGTCTTCACACTCGTCAGCCAGAGCTAGCAAGTTAGCAAGGATCTCTTTTGTCTTGACGGAAATATCCTGTGAATCACAATGGTGCCGTCATGTTAGACTCAACTTTTTTAATATGTCAACGCAGGTACACTTGGGATGTCTCACCTTAACGACCTGACTCTCCGACTTCTCGGGATCTTCGGCACTCTGCATGATAAGGTGGCCGATGTCTTTGTGTAACTTGCCCATGGCCATTGACTCTATGATGGGACATGGAGCAATAGCATAAAAAGATGATGGAATGATTTAAGAACATGACTGACAGATGAAGACACTGTACCTTTGGCACTCTGGGATACCGTGATGACACTCTCTGGCAGGTTGACATAGACGTCAAACAAGTCAGTTCTGTTGCTCACTTCTGGATCAACAAACCCTGCTACATAACCTGGGAATAACACCGACACACTGGTGTGTAAAGCACTTCCCAACTATGGTGCAACTGATCACCTGAGAGGAAGTAAGAGATCAGGCAGCCTCACCAGGACACTTCTTCAGATCTTCTATTTCTGTATCAGTCAGGTGCACGTATGGGTGGACGATGGACCAGTCTTTCCGGTGCCATGTCAGGGCGGGTAGAGCTCTATGAGGTAATGGTTGAAGACTTATCCACAGCAGCAATCTGTGTTACAGTACCAATTCACTCCACAAAACAAGTCATCTTCATTTCTAACACACACACACACCTGGTGAATTCCAACAACGCTTCAACCCGAGGGTGGTGGACAACGATCCTCTTCTTCAGCATAAGGGCGGTATAAAGGATGACGTTCTCCATACCAAACTGTGACACTACATCTGTGGTAGTAAAAACAAAAACAAAAAAAACATGGACGTAAACCAGACGATCCACTCAGCTTCACTTCACTGGTGAACTGTTGCATAAAACTAAACTAAGACTCCAAAAAGGGCCTTTCAGCAAAAAAAAAAGCATAGCAAATGAGAGGTAATTTATGAATTTGGTAATATGTTAAAAGAAAAATAAATCCTATAAGAAAACATTACTTATAAATTGAGAGGAAATAACCATTATTTCACTCTAGCCCATTAAGTTACCAATTACCAGCCATTAACTTCTCTGACCATATTATTATTATCAAATCCTAATTGTTCATCATCATAGTCTTTTACACATATAAGTGCAGACAATGAAAAAAGGGAATAATTATGAAAATATTACTGTCAAGAAAAAGACATGTCAGCAAATATAATGATGAGTGACCTCATCAGCTGTAGCGTCTCACCTTTAATCGAACCAGCCAGGTAGGCTTTGCGGATATCGTAGTCCTTACTTAGAAATGAGCCATTTTCATCAGTCTGACAAAGTCCTTTGGTTAGGACGGTGACATAAGCCTCCATCATTTTCACTGGACTACCGTGTTTAACGTACGTCCTGGAGAAGCAGCAGGATTTATGCTGATACTGTTTACATGAAGAAATCATCTAGAACTGTATAAAACTGTGCAAATGGTGTGGACACAGACCTGCCAAGTATTCTGTTAAGAGCAGCATACTTCTCAGGGTTGAAATCTTTTGCTGTGATAACTACTGAAAAATGAGTAACCTTGACATAAAGAAAATCAGAAAAAAGTCAGCGCAAATAACAACACAATGAATTGCTGCGCTGCTGCTGTGGAATATTTGGCATTCTTTACCTTAGTTAGAGCAGTGGGTTCCTGGACTTGTACAGTGGAAATGTAGTACCATGTTCGACAGAACTGACCAAACACAAATACGTGGAAATCCCGGCTGTCCTGTGTTAAACAGCACTTGCTGAGAAGAACCTGTCTGAAGTCTGGGCCCACAGAAGGATAGCACCATACCCAGAGTGTGTCTCCATTCACATCTTTCTCTGCATATAAGGCACACTTGGAATAATGAGCAATACCATTCAATCGATACTGTAAATATATACTTTTACATCGTAAGATGTAAGTTATGTTGACAACAACAACAATGTGCAATGTCATGAATCTGTGGACACGAAACTGCTGCACACAGACTCTTGTGAGTCATACTATTATCACGTGACCGTGTTTATGGGTCGCAATTTGCAAATTAAACATTTTTTTTTTCTTAAAGGAAACACCAGAATCTACACTTACCGATTAATGCAACACTTGACATTAGCTGCGTTTCAGTTGCTGCCATATTCCATACCTGGAAGAGTTGAGAAGAACAAGTTAATAGAGAAGCCAACGACCACCTTCCCCTGCGGATATTAGTGTGCCTGTGACGCACCCTGAGGGCTCCTGCTGGACCCGTACACCAGAGAGAGGCTAGACCTGTTTTTAATGAGACAATGAATTTATTAAAACTCGTCAATTGCCTCTATATTATTTCTGCCGTCAACAAAATCTTCCCCGTGTTTCTCTTCCTTCTTCCGGAACGGGAGCTTGTTTCTGGGAGGAGACGCATTTCTGACAGCCAATCAGAACCAGCGAAAGCTCAGCCGGAAATGAAATAAATTGGGAAAGCGCCCGAGTCGGTCTAAGTAGCGCACATACAGTCTTTTGTTCCCTGCATGAAATAGGTTGTCTTCATTTGCCCCAGAATATTGCAGATGAAAGAAGACTAACAATTTGATCAATAGTCCAAGAGTACCTGGCTTCCTGCACTCAAGATGGCCGACAAGGGCACCGCAGTTATTTTTTTTTATTCCATACCAAAAGTATTTCCTCTCCATACCGGAATTCTGCAAAAGTACCTTGATGCAGACAAGATGGCCAACATGGGGCCGCCATACATCCAATCTATGCCGGAAGTCTATGCTGAAAATTAGTATATTTATTTTTTACATACATAATGGTATTTTTTTTAGGTGTGCACTATAAAAAAATCATTGTAGAGAGCACATAGATTCAGGGTTTTGATAGCTTTTATGTTATTACATTTTTTAATAGTTTTAATATACTGTTTTTTGATTACTGGGGAGGAAGGAAAATTGTTGTAGATTCCTGGTGTAGTAATCTGCCTCTGCAACAAATATCATTCAAACACTGCACAGACACAGCTACCCACACATTGTTATTTTTTTAAAGGCACAGAAAAGCAGCTTAGCAAAATGACTTTAATCCTGCAAGTTGTATTTTCATCCAACAGGGATCTTCAGGAACGAGTATCATGGGCAACACAATGGCCCCAGACAGATATTTTCCTATTGTTAGTCTTCTGTAAATTCTATTTTATTTTTAGAATCCAATAAAATATTATACTATCATACTGGCAATAATAATTTGACTTGGAGTTCTCCTTTTAGTAAACATCTTTACTGTAGAGTTCAATTCAAAATCAAAACCTCTCAAAAACAAGGGAAAAGCATAAAGAAGAGAACAGACAAACAAACACACATGGTTTTTTTCCCTAATGAAGTAAAATCTACTGTGGCATTTGAAAGTATCTAAAGTGGTATAACTGGCAAAGGTACTGTGGGACTGATTAAATTGTGCTATTCCAAATTCTACTGCGTTGTGTGTCATTGTCCAACCAAAGCTTTTACTGCCCCTCTTCTCCTTTTCCCAACAAGGTATTAAAGTGAGTTGTGTCGGCTGACCTTGACTACAGCGCTGTAAATTGACCCAATAATTGAAACCTCCCCATGTCTAAAGACATTTACCCCATGTCCACCTGTTAAGCTGCTGTTGAAGTCCTTTTGAGCGCACCAGTACAAATTCTCAATGCCTGAAATTGAATATTGTCCAACTTTTTAGGAGATGTACTTACTGCTGATCCATACAGCACACATCCATTATCCAATCTTGAGCCCACAATGGCTTTTAGAACACTTCTCTGTCCCATCTCAGTTTATACTCCCGTAAACACCTTATTAGAATGAACAATAAAGGACTTATGCTACCTTGAGGTGTGCCATTTTTTAATAAAAAAAATCCTTAATCCATTTCAAAATTTGATTTTTAATACCTAATTTGCCAAGTTTTATTAGTAATTCCTGTCGCAACATCATAAGCTTTCTCCATATACAAATTAACCACAACACTTTCTTGATTTTGAGCTTTTCTAAAATTATTTTCTAGACACACAGCTGCTTATAGTATTTTCTCTCTTCTAAATGAATTCTGATATTTAGATGTATCCTTTACTTTCAGTGTAATATATAAACCTGTCATTTATCATTTTCTCCATTATTTTACAAACTGTGACAAACGACGCAATGATCCAGCAACCGGGACCAGCTGGCAGCCTCCCCTTATCCGTTGCTGACGAGGTGATCAGCCACAGGTGCCCAGTCCCCGCTGGATCCTGGGGACCCGCGCCCTCTGCAGGGGAAAGCAGGGCAACTCACGTAACTCTTAAAGGGCCGGCAAGCCGGTCCCCAACAGTACCCCTCCCTCAATGGGCGCCTCCTGGCGCCCTACCTGGTCCTTTTGGACCACCCCATGTCCATCATCCAGGGTGAGAGGAGGGGTGTCGGACGGAGAGACCGAGTGGGGCCTACGGACCTGCGGAACCCCTTTTACCGGCGGCTGGGACGCCAGCGTCTGAGGCAGAGCCGGCGGGGACCTCGGCCCTGAAGAAGGAGGCGGAGCCGACGGAGGAACCGGCGGCGCCGCCCTCAGAGCCGGCGAGGACCTCGGCCCTGAAGAAGGAGGCGGAGCCGGCGGAGGAACCGGCGGCGCCGCCCTCAGAGCCGGCGGGGTCCTCGGCCCTGAAGGAGGAGGCGGAGCCGGCGGAGGAACCGGCGGCGCCGCCCGCAGAGCCGGCGGGGTCCTCGGCCCGGAAGAAGGAGACGGAGCCGGCGGAGGAACCGGCGGCGCCTCCCTCAGAGCCGGCGGGGTCCTCGGCGCTGAATAAGGAGGCGGAGCCGGCGGAGGAACCGGCGGCGCGGCCCTCAGAGCCGACGGGGACATCGATCCCTGAAGAAGGAGGCGGAGCCGGCGGAGGAACCGGCGGCGCCGCCCTCAGAGCCGGCGGGGTCCTCGGCCCGGAAGAAGGAGACGGAGCCGGCGGAGGAACCGGCGGCGCCTCCCTCAGAGCCGGCGGGGTCCTCGGCCCTGATGAAGGAGGCGGAGCCGGCGGAGGAACCGGCGGCGCCGCCCTCAAAGCCGGCGGGGGACCTCGGCCCTGGAGAAGGAGGCGGAACCGGTGGAACCCCTTTTACCGGCGGCTAGGACGCCAGCGTCTGAGGCAGAGCCGGCGGGGTCCTCGGCCCTGAAGAAGGAGGCGGAGCCGGCGGAGGAACCGGCGGCGCCGCCCTCAGAGCCGGCGGGGGACCTCGGCCCTGGAGATGGGTGCGGATCCGGCGGAGGCGGAGCCGGCGGAGGAACTGGCGGCGCCGCCCTCAGAGCCGGCGGGGTCCTCGGCCCTGGAGGAGGCGGAACCGGCGGAGACGTTGGCGCTGGGGACGGTGCGGAGCCGGCGGCGGCGCTGCCCTCGGAGACAGGGCCGGCGGAGAGACAGCCGGCGGCGGCGCTGGAGACGGAGACCAAGCTGCCCGAGGAACAGGCGGCGGCACCGCCTCGGAGCTGGCGGGGACGTCGGCGGCGGTGCTGGCCGGGGCTGGGGCCGGCGTCGGAGACGGAGCCAGCGTCGGGGGCGGAGTGGCCGGAAACGAGTCAGGGAGAATCCTCGGGCCAACGGGCGAGACGAAGGAGCTCCAGACACACGCGGAGACTGCAGCGTGCTTGTCGGAGCCCGGAGAGATGCCCGCAGCAACTGGGGCTGGACCACTTATGCCCAGACACTGTGCCGGAAAGACCAGAAGGCGCAGTCGGTCTGGGACTCATGGGAAGTGGGGGGATTCTGGCAGGATTCCATGGGCGAAGGGGGGAGAGTTTCCGGCCGGCTCAGGTGAGTGGCAGCAACTTGGGTCTGGATGCCCTCACCACGACTCCACGGCACCGCCATCGGGTCACCCGCGTAGGCGGGACTCGGTCCGGCGTCGACCTCCACGGCAGCAGGCGCAGCAGAAACGACGGGCGGGGACGAGAGATTCACCAGCGGGGAGATCATCCTTGCCAACGCCGCATCCGGGCTTGGTGCCGTCGCTCATACGCCTCGAGCAGGTAGTCCGGGACTTTGGAGCCCTGGCGCAGCAGCGAGAAGATTGCGTCTGCTGGGTCCATGGCAGGCTGGATCATTCTGTTACGGTTTTGGTGCATTGAGGACCCAAACACAGACACGAGGCAGGTTCAGGAACCAAAATAACCCTTTATTGGGTGTACACGAGAGACCCGCGCCCTCTGCAGGGGAAAGCAGGGCAACTCACGTAACTCTTAAAGGGCCGGCAAGCCGGTCCCCAACAAATAAAGCTAAACTACAACTGATAACTGATGTTAGAAAGGTTATCTCACTTCTTAATTCAAATTCTCAATTTCTCGTTGTTAAACATTTACTGAATTTCTGAGTTTAATAGCTTAGATACAGGAAGTAATGCTAAAACAGAATGTTGAGTATGAGCAAAGATATTTATGGAATCTGTTTAAGGAAGAGAAATACAGTATATGAATATACTCTAATGTGCAAAGTTGGTCCCTTTCGAACTTGTTGAATAAAACATCCTCTTTTCCTCAAATGTTAGAAAATGAGGTTGCTTAATATAACATGGAAATTTTAATATAAATTTCAGATGTCTTGACTACATGTTACAATTGAGGGCTTATAATACTGCATATTAAATTTGATGAGATACATTTAAATAGACATAACAATAGAATACCACAATGAAGAGGAAACAGGTAGACCTACAAGTTCCCCCGAGCAAAGCTGCAGTCAAAGTATACATAAGGACAGCACAGCAGGAAGGCAAGAGCGCTGGGACAAAGAAAGAAGAAAGAAGAAACCACCATCCTTTGTTTGAGAATGGGTCATACAGGTCTAAATCATACATTATATGATTATGGGTCATACAGGTCTAAATCATACATTATATAAAACTGATTGACAGGAAAGCAGATATAGTAGTCTTTGAGATCAAAGCCCCTTGACCTTGATCCTTGGAAGAGCAAAGGTTAAATAGCATTTGCTTTGATCTTTTTGAAGATCAAGGCTTGAAGCCAGATCCTTTGATAATCATGTTGCTATTTGATCCCATCAGGAGCCAGTCATGACTTAGATCAAGCTGTGTGAACATATATTACAGTATTACTCAGAAAATCATGTAAAAGTTGTTCTAACATAATATATATATATATATATATATATATATATATATATATATATATATTATGTCTCGTATGTTTGTATTTCTATGATTTTATTTTGTTTGTATTTCTATGGTTCTATGATTGTATCTGTTCTTATGATTGTATATATATATATATATAATATATATATATATATATATATATATATATATATATATTATATATATATATATATATATATATATATATATATTATATATATATATATATATATATATATATATATATATTATATATATATATATATATATATATATAATATATATATATATATATTATAGACTCATTAGTGAGATATCAAGCTTTTTTGTTGTCATTTTTGTAGTTATTTTTTTTTAATTGATTTCAAGCATTGAACTATAATGATTCACATACTATTTGTCTATATAATATGTACATTTCACCTTTAAAGTTCAGTTACAGAAATGCATGCATTTTTTCGGGATATTCTTATTTTTCGAGTAGTACTGTATTCATTGTAATAAATATAATCTTAAGAATAAGCACCATTTTCAGTCGCTAAAGAAGGCAAAACAAGATTTTTTCATTCGGTAGGTGGCAGTATTACACGTTTAAGTTGGTTGCCAGCCGCCTATCACATCAAAAGTAGGTGAAGAAGAAGAAGAAGAACGTGCCGAGGGGCTCCGAATTTAGCCGAAGTTCTATCTCGTTCCTTTTAGCCAGTGCTGTTGCAACGCGTGAGCGTGGTGTGAATGGACTGGTAAAATTTGCCGATATTTAAAAAGTCAGTCTTTGCAGGTTGGTATTTAAACTCCGCAAGATGCCGGCGTACTTTCAGAGGCCAGAGAATGCTCTGAAACGAGCGAACGGTGAGAAGTATACCTTATCAATTTCACAGATGTAAAGACCTTCATGCTCGATAGCTTCCCAGCCATAGCTACCACCATTCTTTCGCATGCCGCGTCATTGCTAAAGCGGCGCACCATTAGCTAAGGGTAATGCTGGCTGTGATAGTGGGGAAGCTGTATTGCCTTTTAAAATGTACTTTATATTCTGTAAATTGTCACTTTTAACCTTTGTCAATTGTCACTTTTAACCAGTACAAGAACCTCGGATGATTATCACTCGTGATAGATGTGTTTCGACATGTACGATACAAGTTAGTTAACGCTAATGTGAAGCTGTACTCATAGTAGCACAGGCCTAACAATATCTGGGAGCCATTACTTTAAAATTAACACCTTGTTTTAAGGTGTGATAATGATGTTTTGTATTTATGTGGTTACAGCCATTGAAATACCATATATTGATTTGATTATCTACCTTTACAAAACAGAATTTCTCGAGGTTGGCAAGAAGCAGCCTGCCTTGGATGTTTTGTACGATGTCATTAAAAGCAAAAAACACCGAACATGGCAGAAGATACACGAGCCCATCATGCTCAAATACTTGGAACTCTGCGTGGATCTTCGGAAGAGTCACCTGGCCAAAGAGGGTCTCTACCAGTACAAGAACATCTGTCAGCAGGTGCGTGGGAAGATCAGATCCCTTAATACTATATACTGATGCAGTATCTGTGTGAGTGAATTGTTTATACAGAAACATCCTGATTTAGATAGTGAAACATACAGTTGATCTATACTCAGTGCACGACACCATAACAACAAATGTAGAATAAAGGATCAATTACAAAACAGTCATGAATAGAAATTAATTCCTAGGATGTACAAAAGATAATATTTTGACTTGCTACTGAGTTCTTTAATTTGCTAATTATACAGAAACTCATATTAAGCAATCAGAGCTGTCTTTGTACATATCTTTCTTAAATTTAAGATGTGTGTTTTAATTGGCCTGAATTCATGTAGGTTCTCAAATATCCTGCTAGCCAAGTGCTTAAATCCAGAGCAATTGGATTTCTTCAGAAAAAAGCTTTTGGATCACAAGTGAAACATTTTTGAGCCAGAGAATAGAAATCCAATTTCTGAGAGAAGTGAGAGACATGGGCAGCAGACTAATGCAAAATAATGTAAGATGGAATAAAGAGGGATTATTAAATGGGAATGTAAGTGCAAGCCATCTGATTGGTTTTTAGTCATTGTATAATGAGCGTATACACCCCAGTTACTCCTCGTCGGAGAAAGGACAAGAAACTCCTACTTTAGCTTAAAGGACATTAGATTAGCCTAACATAATCCTAGCCTGGATGGAACAGCTGAACACTCCATACATATTTCCCATATAACTTTTTGTGTAAATTACATGATTTCGCTCTCTTCTGCAAACACAAACCACTGATCATACCTATAAACACATAAATTAGGCTTAAGGTCTGTTGATTAGAGTAAATTGTTGGAAAAAAAATTGAAATTGTTTTTGCCAATTTCAGGTGAATATCAAATCCCTGGAAGATGTAGTCAGAGCTTACCTTAAACTAGCAGAGGAGAAGACGGAGACAGCCAAGGAAGAGTCTCAGCAGATGGTTCTAGACATTGAGGATCTGGACAACATTCAGACACCTGAAAGGTTAGATGCTTTAAGTGATATTGCTAGATTTTCAATAGAATGGGTCTTGGGACCCAAGGGTGGTCTCTTAGCTGGGTCCCAGAATTTTTTTACGAGTCCCAGGAAAATTCATTGCGTCTGGAAAAAAGTATCATTTTTAACAAAGTGTAGCATTTAACTCTTGTTTGATCTCAGTTGGTTAGAATAGGTTTATATTCATGTAGAAAATGTGTCTGAAAGAAATAAACACAATTCAAAATCTGACAACTTTAAAAGAACAAGTAAATAGCACCAAAATGTATGTCAAAGTGTATGGTGCATTATTCCCAGCTTAAAGTGTTTGTAGCATAGAACACTAGTAGCAGTCAGAAACGGCACCAAAATAAATAGTTAAATCGACACCTTGTGCATTATGAGGAAAAATAAGAGTTTGTCATGCATTAGCAGTTCACATTAGAGCATGAGTTGGGACTCCTTTGTTCAATCTGGTGTGGACTAAAAACTGAATAACAAAGCAAAATAAGGCTCTATAGCCCTTCTAATTTTTGTACTTAATGGTGTACAGTTTTCTGACCCTGGCCTGTTTGCAGTGGCTAATAAAAATTAACACTTAGTTAACTCAAAAAAGATAACTCGCTAAAATTACGTTAACAAGACAAAATATTTAGGCTAGCCAAATTTTATATGTAAAATCTATATTCAGTTATGTTTAGCTGAGCTAGTTTTAACTGTTAAAAAATTACATTGTTTTTACACAGTACACACAAGTAAAAATGAAAGAAACAAATCTAGCCCATAGTAACCTTGACAAGAAAATAGGCTTGCTATTTTCTGTTGTTTTCTGCTGTTTCTTTCGTAGCATTTTAAATCAGATCTGCTCCCAGCAAACATTTGCCCGTGCCGAAAGCCAGGTGGAAAACGCCGGTCACGTTTGGCCTGTAGAAACGAGTCTGAGTCTGCGCAAATTGCGGCGCGCGTTATTTAATTGTTTTTGTTTTCATCATCTTATCGTCTTTTCTAAGATGATTTCTATGGGGATTATATTGTTTATAACGTAAGATAAAGTAGGATGTGGCCATAAAAAATGGGGATGTCCGAAAACTTTTTATATTTTATTGTATTGTTTTACCGAGATATTTTTAAGCATGGAGTTTGTGGACACAATGTGGACCCCGGGGCCGTAATGCATCCTTTCCAAATATTATGCGTCAGAGACTTTCAACATCTATGGCTTTTGGCAATGTGCTTAACCCAGCATTGTTGGGTATAGGTGACTCAGTTTTGATATAATTTATCCAATCAAACGGTTCTTGTATTTACACACAGACACACACACACCTCTAAAGCTTAAGATTATGAGTAGATTCTTGTGCTGAATTCATTGTCATTGAATTTTTGTGATTTTCAGTGTACTTTTAAGTGCTGTAAGTGGAGAGGACACTCAGGATCGTACTGACCGCCTGCTTCTGACTCCCTGGGTGAAGTTCTTATGGGAGTCCTACCGCCAGTGCCTGGACTTGCTACGAAACAACTCCAAAGTGGAGCGCCTGTACCATGACATTGCCCAGCAAGGTAGTTAGGGATACTCCTTTAATTACGTTCTGTTTTTACTGTGAAAGATGTGTCCAAATGGTTACTTTTTTTATTACCTTCTAGTGGTGGATATATAATAAGCACAAAATTTTACATTAAAACTATCTTTAAATGTTTGCATGGTTCAGTTAGTTGTAATTGCAAATTTGAAAATAGGCGGAAACAAAAAAACTGGTTATTGTTTACTTATAGTTGAATAAACATGCTAGATGCTACATCTGATCATCTTTTCCCACAGCATTCAAGTTTTGCCTTCAGTACACCCGCAAAGCAGAGTTTCGCAAGCTTTGTGATAACTTGCGTATGCACTTGGGTCAGATCCAGCGACACCACAACCAGAGCACTGCCATAAATCTCAACAACCCTGAAAGCCAGTCCATGCACCTGGAGACACGTTTGGTTCAACTGGACAGTGCAATAAGCATGGAACTGTGGCAGGTATTAATGCTTTTTAAGTAGCAAGTCATTTACAACTCAGTTTGTGACTATATAAAAAAGTTTAATTGACTATTGCGTATAATCAGTGATGTGATTTTACCAATGTGTTTTTCTTTCAGGAAGCATTTAAGGCTGTTGAGGATATCCATGGCCTCTTCTCTCTTTCCAAGAAGCCTCCCAAACCACAGCTGATGGCCAACTACTACAACAAGGTGTCTACAGTTTTCTGGAAGTCTGGAAATGCTCTCTTCCATGCCTGCACCCTCCATCGGCTCTATCACCTTTCAAGAGAAATGCGCAAAAATCTGACTCAGGAGGAAATGCAGAGGTATCTTTACAAAAAAACAGTATAAACAATATGTACAGTAGGTGACTAAAATGGTACTTACACTATTTTTAATTTTCAGAATGTCCACCAAGGTCCTCCTGGCCACACTCTCTATTCCCATCACCCCTGAGCGCACTGACATTGCTCGGCTGCTCGACATGGATGGCATCATTGTGGAGAAGCACCGTAGACTGGCCACACTCCTGGGACTGCAGTCTCCACCAACTCGGCAAAGTCTAATTAATGACATGGTACATGATCTGAATAACAGATAAGTTTGGGGGTTTGATACCCTGCCCTTGTATAGGTTTTTATTATTGATGCTCTTTAGGCAGAATTCAAGGAAATGTTATCTTTTAATTTTAAATTCTTGATATACATTTGCTAAGACCTAAAATACTTTATACCTTTTTATTTATAGGTGAGGTTTAATTTGCTGCAGTATGTTGTTCCTGAAGTTAAAGAGCTCTACAACTGGCTTGAAGTAGACTTTCACCCTTTGAAGTTGAGTGGAAGAGTGACCAAGGTAAACAAATTATTGGCAGCCAGCTATGGTTTTTACGTGCATTATGTCCATTTAAGTAATTTGTTGTGTGTAAGGTTTAGTAACAAGTGTTTTAATTACGGTAGGTGTTGAACTGGGTAAGAGACCAGGCTGAGAAGGAGGCTGATATGCAGCAATATGTCCCTCACCTGCAGAGTAACACCATCTTGAGGCTCCTTCAACAGGTAATTCCAGTCTTTTTCCTCTCCCGATGGAATTCTCATGTACTCCCTCTGGAGTCCCATGTACTTTGATGCACTATAATTTCAATTATTCTTCCATGCAGGTTGCACAGATCTATCAAAGCATCGAGTTCACCCGTCTGGCATCTCTGGTTCCATTTGTCGATGCCTTCCAGCTGGAGCGCTCCATTGTGGATGCTGCTCGGCACTGTGATTTGCAGGTATACTCAACAAGAGGCCTTGTTACAATTGATAATTCAACCAATAGTAGTAAATGTTTGAAAATTTTTCCTTATTTAGGTCCGCATAGATCACACCTCTCGAACTCTGAGCTTTGGATCTGATCTGAACTACTCCACCAAAGAGGATTCCCCCGTTGGCCCTTTTCTACAGAAAATGCCCTCAGAGCAGATCAGGAACCAGCTCACTGCCATGTCCGCATCACTGGCCAAAGCTATCCAGGTCATCAAGCCTGCCTCCATCCTGGTGAGTGGCCTGTCTCTGTACTTTCTTTGTTTCTTACACATGGTACAATCATATTTGTACAAGTTTCTCATGAGTTGCTAACAAGTTGTGATGTTTTTTCTTCTTCAGCAAGAGCGTGAGGACCAGAACCAACAAGCCATTGCTGCCTATCTGAAAAATGCTCGTAAAGATCATCAACGCATTTTGGCTCGTAGACAGACCATTGAAGAAAGAAAGGAGCGCCTGGAGAGCCTTAACATTCAGCGTGAGAAGGAGGAGCTGGAGCAGCGTGAGGCGGAGATGCAAAAGGTCCGCAAGGCCGAGGAAGAGCGCCTGCTCCAGGAAGCCAAAGAGAGAGAGAAAGAGCGCATCATGCAGGAACATGAGCAGATCAAGAAGAAAACAGTCCGTGAACGTTTGGAGCAAATTAAGAAGACTGAACTTGGAGCTAAAGCTTTTAAGGACATTAATATTGAGGTACATTATAAGTAATTACTGTTTTCATTAGGCTGAATTTCATTTAAACAATTAAACATGGGTAATGTAAGCCCATGTTTAATTGTTCTCCCGGGGCCTGTGTGGGTTTTTCCAAGGTACTTCAGTTGCCTCCTAATAACAATAAACATGAACATTATGTTGATTGGAGACTTTAAATTGCCCCTTGTTGTGAGAGTATGGTGTGGCAGGTCAACCAGCCCCACTAGGAATGTTCTGAGTTCTGACCTGATTCTTACACTTGTATTTACAGAACATTGAGGAGCTGGATCCTGACTTCATTATGGCGAAACAGGTTGAACAACTAGAGAAAGAGAAGAAGGAGCTTCAAGAGCGTCTTAAAAACCAGGAGAAGAAGGTCATATATCTGGGTGATGTAGGAGTCAAAATGTCAAGGATCTCGTTTTGACATTGGTTTGTCTTCATAGATTGATTACTTTGAGAGAGCGAAACGTCTTGAAGAGATTCCTCTGATCAAGAAGGCCTACGAAGAGCAGCGTGTGAAGGATATGGAACTGTGGGAGTTGCAGGAAGAAGAGAGGGTACGTAATGAAAATAGGCCACTGTGCAGAATATGAAAGTAAATGTAAACTTAAATGTGTTATCGATCAATACACTTGAGTACAACGATGCCATGTATTAATGCAAAACATAGTGGTGACTTTGATCATCCAATTACTGATCAACAATGTAAGAAAATTGGTATTTTCTTTTGGATTGTAGATCAGCAATATGAAAGTTGAAAGAGAGAAAGCACTTGAGCACAAGAAACGCATGTCTAGGATGATGGAAGACAAAGAAAACTTCTTGTCCAAAATAACTGCCGCCCGTAGCTTCATCTACAAGGTAAGTTCAGCTCCTTTTACTTATTTGTGAGGAGTAGTACACTACTTACAGCCCTGCGATAGGCTGGTGACCTATCTAGGGTGTACCCCGCCTCTCGCCCCTTGACAGCTGGGATAGGCTCCAGCAGACCCCTGTGACCCAAAGTTGGATAAAGCAGGCACAGAAAATGGATGGATGGATGGAAGTACACTAGTTACTTTCAGCGACCATTAGTATCTGACTCGGTGTTGCATCCGTGGAATATTTTGACTCTTGGAATTCTGGCTTGTGTATATGCTTTCTTTGTACCAGCAGTTTAAGAGATGCTGTTTTCTCTCTAAAGGAAAAACTGAAAGCTTTTGAGGAACGCTTGGTGGAGGAGAGAAAGAAGCGCTTGGAGGATAGGAGGAAGCAGCGCAAAGAGGAAAGACGCAACGCTTACTACCGTCAGAAGGAGGAAGAGGCACAGCGTATCCGTGAGGAGCAGCTCAAGAAAGGTAATCTGCACATTTGTGGTGGGACACATACAAGCCAAGTAACCATCTAAGTGGACGACATGGATTTTTTTTTTTGAGCAGGTTTCACGTATCACTAAAAGGCTTTTTAGTTTGTTTTTTTTTTCCCCAGTTCAAAGCCTTCAGTGATTGAAGGTGATTCTCATGATTGAATAAATGAGAGTATAAATACATTAATTTGTAGTAGTAATGCAAGCAGGAATCAGTCTTGGCTTAGTGGCTGCTTTACATATGCCACATTGTTTGTTTTCAGGAAAGAAAGTTACCTATAAAGATGCATAATTTCAGTGTTGTGCAACTGCAAACCTCCTCTAAACCTTATTTTGTTACAGAGCGTGAGGAGCGTGAACGTCTCGAACAGGAGCAGCGAGAAGAAGAGGAGCGGGAATATCAGGAGCGGCTGCGTAAATTGGAGGAGCAGGAGCGAAAACAGCGTGCCCGGCAGCAAGAAATTGAGGAGCGAGAACGCCGCCGTGAGGAAGAGAGGCGAGGCCAAACTGAAGAAAAACCCAAGGTACAAAAGAGCTTTTTTTTTTTTTTTTTAAACATTTTTTTGGAGCATCTAAAACCAGTTCCTTGTTAATATACAGGCATTGATCTCAAGATCAATTATACTAAGTTCTGTCATATTACCTACTGACAATACATGATTTTTAACCCCAGGAAAAGAATAAAGCAGAGAGGTTTTGTGAAAGGATCTTTGTAGATTGGATTTTCCCCCTAGAAATGTCCAGTCTTTCTAAGAACTCAACTTTATTTATAAAGCACTTTACATCCAACCACAGCTGACACAAAGTGCTGTACATAAAACAAACAGTAAAACAAATAGTAAAAGAATAAAAGCAATAAAACAAATGCGGTCTCATGCTGGGTGAAGCAGCTCAGAGAGGTAAGGTGGGGCCAAACCCTTTAAGGATTTAAAAACAAATAAAAGAATCTTAAAAAGAACTCTAAAATGCACAGACAGCCAAAGGAGGGAGGCCAGAATGGGAGTGATGTGCTGCCTCTTACGCGTTCCACAGGGCCCTAGGATTGAGCCCTGTGGAACCCCATAAGACAGAGGAGTGGGGCGGGACTCAGAACCAGCAAGGCTTACACACAGTTTTGTCAGCCAAACAGGATCTAACCCACTCCAAAGCACTACCACAAATGCCCACAAGGTGCTGCAACCGAGCTACCAAAGTATTCTGGTCCACTGTGTCAAATGCAGCAGTTAAGTCCAGTAGGACAAGAATCACATAATCCCCAGAATCATTTGCCAGGAGGATGTCATTAAAAACCCTTATTAAAGCTAAATACAAAATGTCCACACACGTTTGATCAGTGAGATGTTTGCATGTTTGACTTTTGCAGGACTGGGGTGAAAAGGAAGAAGGAGGATGGCGAAAGCGTACAGAGGGTGACTCAGAGTGGCGACGTCCTGGCACTGACAAGTTTGTTTGTTTTTTAAACTCCGTTCAGTTGTAGTTTCTAAACTCTTATTAGTATTAACCTAACAAGATCTGTTTTCTTCAGGGAATGGAGACAAGAAGGACGTGATGATGATCGAGAGGAAAGAGAGGGATCCTTCAGGCGAGGAGAGGGATCTCGCAGGGGTGGAGACGATAGAGCTCCCCGTCGTGGCTTTGATGACGAACGAGGCCCACGGCGTGGAGGGGATGACGACCAAGGACCACGCCGTGGAGGGGATGATGACCGAGGACCTCGTCGAGGCTTTGATGATGATCGTGGTCCTAGGAGGGGAGGAGAAGATGACCGTGGCCCCAGACGGGGCTTTGACGAGGACCGTGGCCCCAGACGGGGCTTTGACGAGGACCGTGGTCCCAGACGGGGCTTTGACGAGGACCGTGGTCCCAGACGGGGCTTTGACGAAGACCGTGGTCCCAGACGGGGCTTTGACGACGACCGTGGTCCCAGGAGGGGTGGAGATGACGACCGTGCTGGCAGACGTGGCTTTGATGATGATCGCGGGCCTAGACGTGGCTTCGATGATGACCGAGGTCCTCGTAGGGGTATGGATGACGTAAGAGGTCCTAGGCGTGGGGCTGATGATGATTGGGGTTCCAAAAGAGATGACGACCGAGGTGGAAGGAGAGGCATGGATGATGGGTCACGCCGTGGCGAGGACTCCAAACCATGGAAGCCCCTCGGTAGACCTGGTAAGGCTCCACCACCAAAATCAACTCATCTGCATTTAACAGCAGGGTTGGAAAAAAAGACTTTCTTCTGCACTGATATGCACTCATATTAGTGCATAACACTGCTTTTACTTAGACTAGAAATTATACAAATACAGTGACTGACATTGCGCATTTAAACCTTTCAGAGTGAGTTTTCATGTTTTGTTATGTTGTAGTTGTTGGACACGTGTCTAATCTTAAGCCAGGCGCTGCAACGTTCACCAAATCTGTGTTTACTGGTGTCCCACAGCAGAGTTGATATTCTCAGACACATAGTTGTGAATTTTAGATGAGTAAAATCCCTTTGTGCAGCTTGCTTTTATGTCTAGTATTTGCATAGATTGATACTCTAATGATCAGGTCTTTACCTCCGCCAAGGAGATGTTTTGTGACAGCTTACGATTGTTTTGGTTATAAATGGTTTTTAATGACATTTTCAGGAAATGTTGATAATGGGTCAAGGAACAGATGATTACATTTTGGTGATGTCCGGAAAGAGCTGCATGGCAGAGGTCTGCGCTCTTTATGTGCTTTCCTGTTTTATTATGTGACTTCCTGCTCCAGTTGACTTGTGTGTGACTTTTTAAGATGTGCTTTAATATCAGCTCAACACTAAGTGTCACTGAATTGAATAGTGATTTTAGGCTGTAAAGACAATCACCTATATAGGAGATGCATTTAATCTAGACACAAATCTACTGGCAATCTACGCGTTAGTAGCTGCTCAGCCACATTACTCAGCAATTCTTTGTATGTGTTTAATAAAAACTCCTCTCTAACAGGTGGTTGGCGTGAGCGAGAGAAGGCTCGTGAGGAGAGCTGGGGTCCTCCTCGTGGTGACAATCATGACGACGGCAATGATGCTGATGGATCTAGCGATCGCTTCAGAGACCGACGTCCTCAAAGGTCTCATTGTTACAACACTGGCTGTGTTTTTTTTCTTTTTTAAACTTGTGATGACGGTTTATGTTAACGTGTGTTCAGGGACGACGCCTGGAGGAGAGCAGCCCCAGATGATGCATCTTCATGGCGAGAAAGTAGAAGAGAGGATGCTGAGCGTGATGACCGCCGTGAGCATGACAAGCGCCGTGAGCGTGGTGACCGCCGTGATGACCGCCGTGACAGAGACCGTAGGGATGACCGTGAACCCAGAGCTCCAACCAGGAGTCAGGAGGAAGGTGAGCAGAACCTGCCAGAAAAACATTAATGTTGTTACACTTTCACCTTACAAATCACAACTTTATCTACAACACTATTGGTATCAAAAGTTATGTGAAACTCCTCTTAAACTTGAGTCAGCAGGTGGCGCTATGTGCTCATACCACAGGGTCTTGGATAGATACCAAACAAGTGAAACCTAACACAGTCCATATAGCACTTCTTTAACATACGCCTGTCTGATTTGTTCCTGCTTAGGAAGTTCCTGGCGACGTGGGGGTGAAGATAAGCGGGAGGAACGGGACAGAGAGCGGCCCAAGGACAGAGAGCGAGATGCAGATGGAGAGAAGGGTTGGCGTGTCGATAAAGAAAACCCTCGTCGCATCAAGAACGAGCCAGATGACGATGGTTGGACTACAGTCCGCCGCTGAGCAACCTCCATTCTTTTGTCAGTGAAATAGCATCCATTCTCTCTTCCAAATTCCAGTTAGCTGCAGCTTCTCATAGTCCTGTTTGATATTTTCAAGTGAATGTGTTCCTGGAAAATTATTATTGGAACACCTCGATCTGTCTTTTATTATTCCTAAGTTTCGAACCAGAGCCTCTTCACCTCCGCCATCAGCCAGTGACCTGTTTACTTTCTCTGGCATTCAGGAGGATTATTACCTTTCATAATTAACACCATTAAACAAATGTTAAATACCCGCTGCCTGTTTGACAGCATTAGCCTTTTGACTCTGCTGGTAATGGAAATTGTGAAGAATTCAGCTGTCTGCTTTTCAACTAACATCTCTTCACTTGTTGATGTTGAGGAACTTATATTTTGACGTGCATGCTTGAAGCTTCCTTTCTTTATTCTTGCGTGGTTTTATCTGGCTGCGCTTAAGTTCATGCCAGGTTGCAAATGTAGAGATCAGACCTTTAATAATACATGTTTCTTTAATAAATGTTTGCTCACCACGTGTTTGATTTCTGTCATAATTTATTACCAATTGAAGTTAGTGGACATTCTGTGCAGGGGAGGTCAACGCCATTTCAATTTGGAGTAAACTAAACTTAAACTGTCATAGCAGGAACTGGGGAAGAGGTTATTTCACGTTGAAAACATGCATTTGTGCAGCATTCTAGATGTATTGCTGTAAAGGGAAATGTATGTAAGTTGGGTGACCCAAAGTATGACAAGGATGTTTGACAATTTAAAGTAGAGTTGTCGGCACTGATTTGAATATTGGTGTGTCTTCACGGTAATTAAACATCAATTAACCTTTGGATTCTAGGTCATTTTACACGTGGTATTACCAACATAGACACTTGTAAACTTACTCCGTCATGATTGAAGTATGCTGACCTACAGTAAGGGACTTCCAGTAAAGAGCCGCTAATTGGGTTTTCTATGGAAGAACCCATGGTTACATATGTCATCTCGATAATTGATGCACTTGTTTGCTCCATATTGAACATCTGATGGGCTTGCGTGCAATTTGTATAAACGTAGAAGCAACTTGATGAAATTTTAAAAACAAAATTATTTTAACATGAAGAACTTAAGTAGTAGATGGATAGTCTCTTGGATATAAAGATCATTTAAAATTCAATCATCTCCGCTGTGAAGTCTACCGTGGACAAAGTACGCGCAGTTTAATCCAGTTTTTGATTTACCGGTAATAGTGGAACATCTGAAGGCTCCTCAACAGCAACCAGGAGCAGTCTGTCTCAGGGTGAGTGGAGTGGCCACCAGAGGTAGCTAAAGTACCAGGAAACATCACGTTTAAATGGGAGCGTTCAGTCACAAACGCTGCAGATGGTGGTGAGATTGATCACGGTCAGTACATTAATAAATAGAAAAGCACTCGAAGAGCGCAGACCCTCCGCCAAGCATCTCATTCCCCCGCCCATTGTGACTTACACCTGTGGTATAGAATAGAATATACATATATAAGTTTAAACAACATAGTAAGTTGCTATATGATAAAAGCACTTCGATTTTGGCCTATGATCTTGGAAGATCAAAGGTCAAAGTCCCTCCAAAATCTGGTACATCACCAAAATTTAATCATGTTCCTTGACCCATTGTCAACATTTCTGAAAATGTCATTGTTTATAACGTTATTTTGGAATCAGACAATAAACGCTGTTACGTAACCTCCATGGCGGATGTAACAAACCGGCTCAATCTAAAAAACAAAGCAAACCAAAAACAAAAGTTAAAAGAAAAAAGAAAATGATTTTAAAAAAAATGTTTTCTCAAAAATAGCCGGTCTGGAAAGACACATTTACCAGTAGTAAACTACCTAGGGAACTTGTACTAGGTAGTTTAGGACTGTAAGGTAGACAGTTATTTGCACTGGATCTATTACATCGTGGCTTGATTGTCTCTTACTGTATGTCGCTTTGGACAAAAGCGTCTGCTAAATAACAAATGTAAGTGTAAAATTTACTACCACTATTTACTATCACTACAATAATAATAATAATAATAATAATAATAATAATAATAATAATAATAATTTTAATCTATTATAGGAAGCAACATTAGACATTCATGAGATATTTGTTCCATAATATAAAATACAATACAAATAAATTAAATACACATTGTTTTAATTATAACTTATCCAGCGTTTCCGTCACAGATTAAAAGTAATTAACAGAAATCTTTCGGCAGATTTTAACAAAATGTGACGGCATCCTGTTTGCGCGTCCTCTGTTCCATCGTTCCTTGGTGAAGGCCCTCGGTGCGCGTTCACTCAGATCCATTCTCCCTTCTCCTGCAACAAACACCTGAGCTTTCTGCACCAAATAACACGCAGACAATCGTCACTGGCTTGTTGTTACTTTTATTGACGCAGCGCCCCGCGCAGAACACCTTTGTCAGTACAAAGCTTTTTTTTTCTGTGGCCCTTCTGAAGCAGAGATATACCAGGGATCGAATATGGAACACTTTGTGCACATAGATCAGTGAGCAAAACCGGAAGGCAATTGACAAATAAATGAAACCCAACTGACCAATTAAGGTCGTAAATGAGATCGGCGCGTCTCTTGCAACATTGTTGTGCGCAATTAAAAAAAAAACCACACATACACACACTTTCTAGAAACCACACACGCGCACAGACACGGAGAGACCTTAGAAAATCAGTTTGAACCTGTAAATGCAAATAAGCAAGGCTGAGCTTTCCTGCTGTTCCAGATGTGTGCCTTAACTGTCCTGGAGATATACTGGGGGAGGGGGAAGGGGGGGTTGCGCGTGCGAAATGCCCTTCTCTGGTCGAAACGCGTTCCGTGTGGCGCGCCCGAGTCCGCCTCTCCGCGCCCCTGCTTCCCATTGACGTACTTTTAAAGCGTCTACCTCTTCTCCACCTTAAGCGAGCAGCAGCGGCAGCGACCAATCACCATGCTATTACAGCCTTCAGAGGAAGCTGTTTATGGGCGAGCGGCGCTAATTAGGCTCATGAACTAACAAATCTGCCTGCACCAACACGGCGAGGAAAACGATCACATCCATGGATTAGTCTGGGAGCGGACGAGCACTTTTATTTGGGCTTTCTTAACGCCGTCGCTTCTTCCTATAAACTCACTGCGCAGAAAGTTTCCCTCTTTCGTGGGTGTGGAGTATTTTTTAAGCGAGAACCTCTTAGACAACTTCATCTTAAACTGGGGATTCTGGACTATCAGACCATGTTTCAACCTACACCCAAGAGGTGTTTTACTATAGAGTCTTTAGTGGCGAAGGATAATCCTGTACCGGCGTCCCGGTCCGAGGAGCCCATCAGGCCAGCAGCTCTCAGCTATGCAAACTCAGGCCAGATGAACCCTTTTCTCAACGGCTTCCACTCCAGCGGTCGGGGGGTCTATTCTAACCCAGACTTGGTGTTCGCCGAGGCGGTCTCGCATCCGCCGAACTCCGCCGTCCCAGTGCACCCGGTGGCCCCGCCGCACGCTCTTTCCGCGCACCCGCTTACGTCGTCACACAGCCCGCACCCGCTTTTTGGCAGCCAGCAAAGGGACCCGTCCACGTTCTACCCCTGGTTATTACACAGATATAGGTACTTGGGCCACAGATTTCAAGGTAAGTTGTCAAAGTGCTTCCACTTGGCTCACTTTTACGCAAGAAAGCCGCAAAGCGTCTGGAAGGTGTTTCCTGAAAGTTACCAGGACGTAGATGGAATTTAACAAAAAAAAAAAAAAAAATGTGAACTTACAGCAGAGATTTACATTTTCACAACAAAATCCTTGCTTGAATAATCCTTTCAGTCGAATTATAAAAGAGTTTCTTCATTTTTAGGAACGAAATCTAAAAATACACATTTGAGTGTTGTCCTGTCTGAAGGAGCTACCGGCTGCTAAGTCCGTCTGTTCACGCTAAAAGAAAATACGGCACAGATAATTTGACATTTTAGTTGTCCATTCTACTCATGAGTAAATTCGTTTTTGTACGCAAAGACAGGCATCTTTATAAATAACAGTGCTTTGGGAAAACAAAATATAAGGGTGGAATTTGGAATTATTCGAATTTTATAAGAATACAAAATGTACGGATGTCAAAGATTAGGTTTTGTGAGCCTATTTAAAATCAGATTGTAGTATTGTACCTGTATTTATCCTGCTTCTATTTTAGCGGTGTTTATGTGCATGATTGTTTTTAAAGCAGGGGTTGTAGCCCCATATTCATTTGTTTTTTGTGTCCTTTCATGCGGTGACCTCACAAATGTTAAAGCAATTCAGCAATCTTTTTTTTTTTTTTTTTCTTTTTTGGACAATGTCTTAAACTGATCTCAGACATAAATGGATCCGACGGGTCCTCGTCTGCCCTCGCTGTTGCCCGCTGTGGCGCGCAGGCCCTGCTTCTTCTAGAAATAATCACAAAGTGGGTTTATAAATTGTGCTGACGGACCTTTCCTTTTCTCCACCTTTGCAGGTAACGAGACGAGTCCAGAGAGTTTTCTTTTACACAACGCGCTGGCCAGAAAGCCCAAAAGAATCCGGACAGCATTTTCACCTTCGCAGCTCCTGCGGCTCGAACACGCGTTTGAGAAAAACCATTATGTGGTGGGAGCAGAGAGGAAACAGCTCGCACACAGCCTTAGCCTCACAGAAACTCAGGTAAGGGCCCTTTCTTTTTCAATTACACTCTATCTGGAAGACGCAGTTGTTTTATTTAGACATTTCATGCGCGTTTTCATGCGGTTTGTGTGCGTTTGTTTGGAGCTCTGGATTAAAACCTCCCACCGTCATAAATGTTTTTAATAAACTGGTGTTTTTTTAATGATAGAATGTGACAGGTCTGTGACATTCTGTCTGATGGTTTTTGACATGGCGTTTTAAAAGCGTGTCGCTCTAAAATGAAAATATCAACATGACAATTGTTAAGAAAAAAAACCCCCCAAAAAACCGCGGCTATCAAAACATTTAAAATAATCAGAAAGTAAATGGTTTCTCCGTAGCAGAATCCATAAATGCATGCTCTCAATCGAAGACAGAGGCTTACTGTTGGATCAGATCCACCGTCATTGTATAGGCCTAACCTCATTTTAGGAGGGGTTGAATTACTTTGTTTTGGGGGGAGAATGTTGCCTTTCAAACGGACGATAAATTGAGGAGCTAACCATTTTATGGGGAAGGCGACACAAGAGTGAGACGGTTTCAGTGAATTCCCTCTGCCATATTTAAGATGCTGCTTGAGCCCATCGGCCGCTGCCTTTTGTCCGGTGTGTCTGCTGTGGACGGCGGGGCCTTTGGAGGAGAGTTAAGGGGAAAAGTGAACCATCACCCTTCAATTAGCCGACTGAAGGCTTATTAAAGGCACCTCAGTCGCCTTTTAAGCGGTTTAAAGGGCTGCAGCGGGACAATGCAGTTTATCGATCTGGATGTTAATTCACTGCGCCATTTAACACGTCGATGTAAAGCTGCGTGCGTGTGTCAGTGTCTGTATTTATATTCGCACGATGTCTGGAAAATATTTAGAAGATATTCTCTGACCTACTTCTAGGCGAAGCGTCAAAAGTTTTGTTCTTGTTTTTTTTTTTTTTTTTTTTTTTTTTTTTGCAGATATAAAATGTTTGATGGAATACATAAAACGATTTTATTTTAGCCTTTATTACCTTCAGTCACTTTCTGTAGGCGTGCTGAAAATGTGAAATAATTATTGGAGTTTTATTTTTAGTTGCCTGACCTTTGAGAGCACTTTGTGTCGTTAGCGTGATCAAATACAACACGAAGAAACAATTTTCATGCGGCGCTTTGGGCATATTGCTGTGACTTGGATCCGCGCTTTCCTCAGTGATCCTCGTTTATTGATGGTGCAGTTGTGCTTACCATCACCAGGCCACAATTTTTCGTTTTTGTTTTTTTTCTGTCTCCACTGCACCACTGCTGGCTCTTATCTAGCCGTGTCACACCAACAATGCCTCCTTTTTTACGCGCGGGTTTACGCACCGCACCGAACGTATTTGATCTGGTAATACTGATCCGGGCTTTTGTTTACCTCACCGACCTCCCTTCTCTCTCTCTCTCCCCAGGTAAAAGTGTGGTTTCAGAACCGGAGAACGAAGTTCAAACGACAGAAGTTGGAAGAGGAGGGTTCTGAGTCTCAACAGAAGAAAAAAGGATCGCATCATGTAAACCGGTGGAGACTGGCGACGAAACAGTCGAGTCCGGAGGAAATTGATGTCACTTCGGACGATTAAAAAAAAAAAAAAACTATATAAACGTCTGATTGATTGAAGGAGGACATGGATAAAGGATGCCGTACAGATACTGTGAGAGAGTACAAAGCCAATGTCACATCTCAGATTTTTTTCGGAGATCGGCAGCTGAGGGTGAGAGAGGCCCGGCCGGTGGCACAGCTGTCGCCGCGGTGGGGTCTGCCAGGCCACGTCACCCAGGAAAATATGACGGACGGTGTCTCAGTCCGCCTACCTGAACCCTTCTACACACACACACACACACACACACACACACACACACAGACCACCACTACAATCTCACAACACCTCTTTACCCCTCCAATTCATATTGGACGTTTGCACTTCAGATTTTTTTTAAAGAAACAAACTAAAAAAATAAATAAATGAATAAAAAAAATAAAAAATAGTAAAAAAAAAAAAAATCAAACGTTTCCAACTCAAGATACCAAAACTCCAAACCGCTTTTGTAAAACTTGAATTGCATGGCATAGTTTTTATTTCCCTTGTAGTCCGTTTTAATTTGACAAACCAAGAAGATAAAAATCGATATTCTTTTTAACTTTATTTTCAAACTGAGATGTCGTACTTCTTCCTTTATACAAAGTGTGCAGTCTTTAATTCATGATTCTCGTGTAAAAGTTATTGTGAACACATGAAGTAGCAGTGCTGCGTTATAGTGTTTTTTTTTTTTTTTTTTTTAAAGAAAGACAACAAAAAAAAAAATCGATCCAAAACCTTTTTTTTTTTTTAAATAAGGAATTAAACCACAGATGAAGGCAAAGGGAAGGCATCAGGACATTCCTTTAACCTAAAGCTTTACCAATGTGTCACGGTGGCTCCATGCAGCAGGACTTGACCCTCCAGTGAAAGTTGCCACGAAGGATTAAATGCCAGAATTGAGGGGAAGAAAAAAAAAAAAAAAAAAAAGAATCTTCAAGCACTGAGCGTATTCCATGTACAGAAATGCTTAAAAAAAGTTAATGTCTCTGTTAAACTCTCTTTTACAGAATGTAAATAATTTATAATTTTTGTGTTTGTGTTAAGTTTGCTACAATTTTAACACAAAGTATACTTCCAAGAAGTATGTAATTGTCAATATTTTGTCAATAAAGTTTTATCAATATGTTGCGCGCAGTACATATAGAGAGCTTTGATTAAAAGAGCAGCTGGAGGCTTCTGGTGACATGAGTTTGGCCGTTTGATGAGGGGGACTGAGTAGGTGGACTGCCGGAGATGCGTTCGGCTGGAGAACAGCACCAGCGGTTAGGGTTAGTAGTCAACTCTGGTATTTAACCGGCGCTGGTTGTGTATTTTTGAAGCGGTGTATAGTGTCTGGCTCGCTCCAGCCACAAAGAGTGCCTGCAAGCCTTTGTGGAAGTGCAAATCAGTTTAGGCAATTATCATTCGAGTAATATGAGGGGGGGAAAGGGGATGCATTACCCAGTGGTCCACTTTAATCTTTTAATCCACAAATCCAAGGGGGTTTGGTTGGACATAATTTAGTACAATCTGACTACCCCTCACGACGCGATAAGGGAAGGTTGCGATGTGCCGCAAAATGGGATCTTTGTTTAAAATCTTGTGTGCGCCGTCACTCTGCGAGCTGCAGGAACATGACAGGGTTCCCGGGGACGAAACCCGAAATAGGTTATTTACATCAGGCACCAGCAAACAGGAAAACGACGAGCGCGTCATTTAAAAAGCATTTTAAATAGATGATAATTTTGAATATACAACAAAACCAACTTTATTCTTTTCTGGTGAGAGGTGTTTGTTAACTATTTCACAAAGCTGTTTTTGGGGTTGGTTAGGGGGAGGTGGTGTGTAGGGAATTCTTAATCGGTCCAGATTATAACAGCAATAAAAATCTTTAGAGAATACCATTAGCTTTGGGAAAAAAAAAAAAAAAAAACCCTAAAAGCTTTATTACAAACCCAGCTTTGAAATAGGGGGGATTAGAGGCCTGAAAGGGTCCCACAATAGTTAGAAGAAAAGGTTTCATGCTAATGAGGTTAATGCCCTTTGTATCTCCGGACTCCACAACTTCATTACTCCTATCTCGGGCAACACCGAGCGGCTCAGAGCCTCACAATCCACTCGAGCTTTTCCCTACCCTGCCTCTAAAGAAGGATTTGATAGCAGTCCTGTTCAAACTAGATAATTATATCTTTTCAAGTTGGAATTAAGATAAAGAAAGTGCAGTGGAGTCGGTGAGCCTTGATCTACGCAAACAAATTTGGCGCACCCCTCCACTGACCCACCTCCCTCATGTGTGCGGCTGCGTGGACACGCACAACAAAAAGGACAGGCTTCTCATTAGTGGCTCCATTTGATCAATTTTACTTATTTTAACCTGGAACCGTTCGGTCTTTTTTTTTTTTTTTTTTTGCAGTCTTTTTTTTTTTGCAGTTTTTTTGTGCGCTATTGGAAATGTAATATCGTTTTGTGGATAAGTAAAATGGTCTAATTTTGTGTAACTGTCTAGTCTATATTTTAACAGTTTTGCAGCAACATTTAAAATAGCTTGGAAAAAAAGGCAGACATGGGGAGGTATTTTAAACAAGAAAAAAAAGCTCATCATCAGATCTTCAACCCTTAATAGAGACCTTAAATAAATATGTGACAGAACAGACCCAGTGCTTGTGTCCCGATGTGCAAAGGGGCCCTGACAATTCTCTGTGCGTAAAAGGCTAGGGGAGCTTCGCTGACCGCTTCTCTAAAGCAAGATGCCCTGTTCCAGGGGTGGTGTCAGCTGCTCCATAAACCAGCTCCTTAAACTCTTTGATTATCCCTCAAATATTCACGGCCGTGCTGCGTTTGGATGCTCCGGAGTCCGCGTGCAACATTCACCCTGGACCATAAAATGATTATCAGCTGCTGGAAAAGAAGAGCCAGTGCTATCGAGTGACCTCACTGACCCAAAACGTCTAATCTGCAATTAGTAGGTATAATTACGCCCGCTGACAACGCTAATGTGAACGGTGGCTCAGGAAGCGAACGCGCTAAAGACCGGCTCCATATTCGCACCGAAGGTCAATAATTGATTGAGCTGGAGGGACTCTTGGAAGAAAGGATCTGGGTGTAGTGGCACCTGCAGGACGACCCTTCCATAAAACGACGCGAGGACTAACTTGATCTGTACTGTTTCACAAATTGCGTCTGAAATTGATCCTTGAAAATGAGCCCTCCACTCTTCCTTTGGCCCTGACATAAGGTGGATTGATAAACACACAAGCCTAACCAGCAAATTACTAAACAATCACCACTCAAATAGCTTATATTATGTTAAATGAAACATCCGAGCCTCAGATTGAATTTCTTTATTTATCATCTAATGACGAGGGTGGGGCGTTTATGTTGCGCTCTCAAGATCAGTAAATTCCCATTTACTCTCGGGCCCGGTCAGCACTTTTTGACTCCCATAATTCACAGATTTTTGCCTTGAATATACCGGCGCGGAAGCTATTTTAATTGCCGTTTTAATTTAATTCCTTAATCGAACTCTTGTTTTTGTTATATATTAACTTATTTCAAATGAGCTTTCTGTCCTGATTATACAGACGCTTTTAAATGCAACATAAAAGGGGCCTGCTGCGTTCACGTAACATTAAAAAATTCAAAACATGAAACAGCTCATAACATGTAGCTATTATTCTCTTAAGTAAACAGTAAACAGCAAAAGTATTTAACTAATCATGTCGTATGTGCATGGCCTCTAATAACAAATCTATAAGCAAAATCATTTGAATGACCTCAGATTAAGGACTCTGTGATTTTGTGGAATTTGACAGTTTTTGGTATTCATGTTTACAGTATAAGACCAAGATATGGTGCAGTGATAAATGTCTGGTTTACCGTGTAATATTGATTGAGAGCTGCAATTCAGAACACCCCCCCCCCCCGCCCCCCGCCGCTCCTCCACACAGAGCCTCTTTCTCCTTCTTTCAGTCCTCCATCACATAATTCCCTTTAAATGTCTACAGTCATCTCCAGCCTCAGCCTGAACTCAGCCCATGGCAGCCGTGCACAGTCACTGCTCAGTGCGGGGACGCCACAGACAGTTAAAGGCCTTTAATAGCCCCGACTATTTTTATTGGCTGTAACTGTAAACATTTATTTTCGGTGCATTAATATTCTTATGAATTGCTGCTTGGCCATAGGTTTGTTGCCTTTAATGATAGGGGGAATTTGGCTGTAAGGTGATGCGGATTGATTTGCATATAAGTGTTTCCCGAATATCCACCAGCTGAAGAGAGCAATTGTCCAACCGCCTGTCTGCTGAGGTTCCAAACTCCAAACAATTTATAGGTCGTATCTGCAACCAGCATTCCCCTCAGCACACTAATGTGTACCATATGTTGGACTGTACACCTGATAAAATACCTCAGGGGCCCAGCAGTTTGTTAAATCTTCAATTCGCTCCCTAAATAAAACAAACAATGGCCTCACTAAACATATCACATGTGCCTGATGAACTATTTTGTGTCTTTTGACCTGTCTGTCCCGCCCCATCACTGACACGATCCCAGGCGGCAGCGTGCTGCAACAAGCAAGAATTTTTGAGAACGAGCAGCCGTATTTTTGGAGTCCTTGTTGAAGTTGTCCGGTGTTCCAAATGACAAAGGTCAAGAGTCCCCCGCCTGTGTTTTGTGACATCCCATGTCAGGATGAGCTCACATCCAAAAGAAATGAGCTCTCATCTACAGCGGAAGTGTTGCTCCACTTCTCTACAGCTGTTTCATCTCTGTGGAAGTGTTGGAAATATGGTTTCAATTACAGCTGAAACGTAATGTAGCTGCAGCAGAAAAGACAGGTGAAATTGTGGGCACCTGTTCCTCTGTCCCGATTCCACTCAGCTCAGCTTTGCTGTGTCTCCCCCTCTTGGTAGCTGGGAGGGAGAAAAAAAATCCGACACCCCAAAAACATGAAAGATCATGTTTCTGCTGGCTGAGTCTGAGGCAGTTGAGTGCTCAGTGTCTGGAAAGAGAAGCCGGATGAAATACCAGCGGTGGACTTCTTGGACAGGGGCCTGTGCAATAGGATGGTGCATCTTTTCTCTCAGTACATGTTGAAAATAAAATAGTAAAAAAGAAAAAAAAAAAAAAACTTTCTCTTGAAGAGTTGAAAAAAGAACAAGGACAGAAACAGCTCATATTTTAATAATTCTACAGTCACAAATTCTTATTTTATTGTCATCCTTGTGTGTAATGAAACACTCTACAAAGTCAGTTACAGTAGTTCTGTCTAAAAGGTCTGCCATGTCATAATGATGCCATAACATAGAGAAAATGACTTTTTTAAATAAGTCTTCAGTAACTTCCACAGTGCATTAATATTGATATTGAATATCATCACTGTAAAATGTGCTGATATCTGTTCTTGTAAGTGAAAAACAGACTTGGAGAGGAATCAAATAAGATCATGTTGGAAAATGTTTCACTCCATTGGTTCAAACAGAGGTGCAACTTGGAAGCATTTCTAACAACTGATTATTATTACTTTTGCGCTGCACAAACCTAGTTTTGCCGGGTGACAATCACAGTTTTAAGACATAATGTATGGTGACATTTGTAAAGCAGCCCATTTATGGATTTGATTTTAAATGATTTTAAATTCTTGATAGACCAAAAACTGTCCAACAAAAAAAAAAAAGGTGTGTTAAAATTGTCCTGTTTAGCTGAAACAAAATTCAGGTTGAGAAATTTTATAAGTAAAAAGTCGGTTTCTGCAAACTGTTGTCCGAAACGATGTCCAACTTGTGAAAGCATACTAGCAGACCCGAGGTGAGCCACAATACAGTTTCAGCATCTCCTCAGCTTCAATGTGGCATTCTCATAAAAGCGTCTCACCGTGGGCTGACTAGCCTCTGGGTTGGTTTCTGTTACGTGCATTTAAATCGCAGGTTGAGCGCAATCGTTTCATCTCAGCAGCCTGGACACTGACGCTGAAGCCAGACATGAAGCACACAATATACTCGAGATCTGGTAAAAAACAAATCAAAACAAAACAAAACAAAAAAAAAAGGCGGACTGAGGGAATGTATTTGATTCTCTTTTTATAGCAGCAGATGTTCTCAAATTCTGTTTCACAAAAAAAGTGCAGCCATGTGTTTAGAATGTGTAGCTGCTGCCAGACATCTAAGCACTGACTTTTAAACAGTGTAGAAAGAAAAGAAGAGGCGTTTGCATATTTGTTCTGAGGATAAATGTGTAGTCTGAGTATGACTGCTTGACAGGAGGTATGAATCATTGGTAGCAGTAATTCAGGTTGTGACATCTATTATGGCGCAGCGGACACCTCAGCACCTCGGCTGAGGAGCTAACCTAAATGATACCTGCTAATCATTCACTCCTAATGTTCCTTGGCTCTACTGCAGAGCTTAGCAACTGTAGGAGGTGGATGCTTACATGTGATCTCAAGTGTCCAACAGCTGCATTTTAATTAATATCAAGCAGAATTTGAAATAATTAGGCTTCCATCAGCGGCTGTGGCCGCGGCATTATGCAAGGAGGGACTTTGAAGTTCTGAAAGTAGCCTGAAAAGTCTTCAGTGCTGATGGTTGCGCTGCACTCGATTATGCTTCAGCAGCAGCTCAGGAATCTTCCACTTCCCCCGACTCCTGCTGATTATGTCTACCGTGTACTTACATCCGTTGCGAACAGGTAAAATTCGAATGCATTAAACCTGCAAAAATGACGGTGGTGACCGGTCAGTTCACCACCGTTTTGGACATGTGATAGTGGACTACAGGTGGTACAACCATGCTTGGAGACCCTATAAACAATGACATGGTAATATTTGTCTTCTAACGTCCAATGACTGCAACAGTAAAAGTTGCTGCAAATGTCCGTGACACCCTCCTCCACCCACATGGGACAGAGCTGTGTATTTCCAAGTGAACTATAATGGTATGAGGGTGTACAAGTGCTGCAGTTTATTTTGTATTTGGTGGTGAGTGTGTGCCAAATCGGACCACTTCACACATGAAAGGCAGCAGTAGGTCCATTTCACTTCAATTATAATGGATCTGGTTGCCCTTCTACAGGGGACTCCAGAGACTAGTTAAAAGGTGTCTGATTCACACTATGAATCTAATTAGATCTCTGACTGAGGTCTTAACATCTCTAAATAAAAAAAAAAAAATGCATGAAGGAATAGGGTGCTGAAGCCCCTAACCCACACCTCCACAAGTGCACCTTGCCCTCAGTCGCCCGCCCACCCCTGTTCCCTCTTTTGTGGAGGAAAAACAATGTCCTGCAGGCTAATGAAGTTTGTAATTAGGGAGATTCTGTCAGACTGAATGAGTAATTAGGATGTGGTTTCTCATGGGTGTTAACAGTGGTCAGGCTGCATATACGGCCACAGCAAACACTCTTTCATACCCCAGCAGGAAGTGAAAGATGGAAAAGAGAACTCTGTTTTCATTTTACACACTTAAAGTCTTACAAAATAAGTTTAAGATACGAGAAAAATGCTAGCAGAGACAACAGCGCGAGCGCTATCTTCCTTATAGCTTGCAGATAATTCTATTTACACACTGGAAATAACATTACATCTGCCACAAATTTCCTCTAGTTTTCTGATGTGTTGTGAAATTGTACAGTATATAATTTAAGAGAAATGGCTGCAGGAAAGACACGTGCTCCGTTCTCAGTGAAGACATCTCCGTCCTAATTATCACATTTACTTCAGATTGGTTGACTGTGCCGCAGATAAAGAAAGTTCACCTGGCCTCAATTAACTAAATTTATCTCAGATTATCCCTTCATGAGATTTCTGCTCCAGCAGAAAGATTAGCATTATTAAGAGTCACTTTTGCTGGATGAATACGTTTTTCAGACAAAGTGACATCTCCTTAGGATGAGAAATTAAATCAATGCCAGTGCAATCAAAAGAAAGTAGATGAATGTTCCTGGCGTACGTTTGTTTCTCCCGTTTAACCTGCCTCGTCTGCGATGTTTACGAATTTGACAATGGTGTTGCTCCCGTCACAAGCTCCTCCTGACTTCGCCGTTTAGCGTTGCA
Organism: Pao palembangensis; assembly: GCA_015343265.1. Lineage (NCBI taxonomy): Eukaryota > Metazoa > Chordata > Actinopteri > Tetraodontiformes > Tetraodontidae > Pao > Pao palembangensis. Next base: position 11,922,898 of record CM027083.1, on the reverse strand, counting down.
GTGATCTGACGCTTGAAAATACGACCCCACCGTGAAAAAGCACGAACACCCACACGACAGATAAGAGCAGAGAGCTGACAAATTGGCGGATTTTGACAGGTACATTAGATGGACTGTGGGGTTAACGTTGACATTCCCTGAAATCATTTACACTGTTTAGACTGGGAAGTGTTCCGCTGCAAGGCACAACACCTGGGCCTTGAACTCCTGACCTGCCTCCTGGTAAGCTGGAGGATCAGCATGGACAGACAGGCCCAAACTTCTTCATTTCCTGTTTGGCCCACAACGAAGCCTCACCAGGCTCCAAAAAAAAAAAAAAAAAAAGACACCTGTGTTTTAGGTACTAAATCCAACACAAGAAACACCGAACCAGAAATAAAATCCGAAACATGGAAACGTTCAGAATTTTGTCACACTTAACTGATGACTTATTAAGGGTAAAGCTTTCAGTGAGTGATGTTGTTGTTGTTGTTATTTGGTTTTTTCCATTCCGTAAGATTAACTTAACGAGTAGAGAAGACGATCCTGAGGTGCGGATTCATTACAGGTTAAACAGAGCAGGTGTTCTGTCAGCTCTGGGCAGATACGGCCTTTTAATGTCAGTCGCTTCCTCCCTCATTAGTCTTCAGCCAAATAGCTCTGAGTGGAGGCTTTGACCAGCCCCAGCCTGACCTCTCCCCCCCCCCGCTCTACTCTGCAGGCGGCCTGGAGATAACAAAAAAAAAAAAGCTCAAGAACAACTCCAGGAATCCTAAATATTAGTGGCTGTAAATCAGCCCTATGTGGCCTTTGAAAAGCGATTGTCTTTTTTTTCACACTAATAAATCCGCATGGTCAAAGATAAGATGGTTTAAAAAAACAGTACCGAGCGAGCAGTAAAAGGAGAGTGTGCAGCACGTGAAGTTGTGGATCAGAGAGAAATATGTATCCTGTGTGCTGTATATCGTGTTTGCAGTAAAATGGCAGATGGAACGCGATCACAGTGACATTGGAAATTCAGGCGATACCGAGAGGCAAACTCTTATCAGCCTGATCAATACCTGTTAAACACGATTCACTTCAGTGTGCACTGACTTAAGGGTGGCAGCAGTGTGCACAATTCCTGAAAATGTCACAGGAGCAAAGGCCAGGAAGGTGAGCTAGCAGATGATAGCGAGGTTTATTTCATCTGATAGCAGCATTCTGCGATTCCTATCTCCAGTGGGCTCACACGGACACTTTGCTTCTGCTCCTAAACAACCATCCAACTGGAACCAGACTCATTCCTGGTCTCTGTGCGATGTTGCTGCTGAGAATATCACTCCTTTTTACTCCACGGGGATTTGCACGACTTAATGGTCATCTTCTGTATAGAAGCAAATCACAGCAATCAGCAGCTGTGGGCTGTTTTTCCCTCCATTAGGTGACTGAACTCTTATTCCACGTACAAACTTAAATTAACCTCATTAAGCGTGTTCTCACACTAGATACATAATTATCCCTGAGAGGAAAGCCAGAGCTAATACAAATTAGAAAGATAATTAAGCTACTGAGACTGGCCATTGCATCTCCCAGAGCATTGGACCAATAGAACCATTATGGTGAATTAGAGCATTTGTTTACAATCAAAATAAGAGCCTTTTGACCAGTGGCCACGTTTGTTCACTCCTTCATAGTCAACACCATTACTTCTGACACTTCCAATGTTTTAACTGGCATCACCGACATGACAAAAACCCATTTTAATTCAATTTCTTTATCCATTCATGTAAAATAAAAATAGGCTCTTCATTTGTACATTTTTCATTTATATTACTATTATTATTCACCTTTTTGTATTTTAATGAACAAGACGGGTGAATAAAATATGTATATACATACATATGTTTTTTTGGCAAAATGTACAGTAGCGGAGATTTGAAGTAGCAATGAATTTAATAAAAACGGTCTTTAGAATTGCACTTAAGTGCACGGATAATCAAAATTCCCTTTATATGACAAATGACCTAGTTCTAATGACAGAAGAGACTTGAGATAGTGTGCATTCCTCTCAGCACGGTGTGAAGATGATTCGTTAATGGTTTGTTGTTAGAAGTCAGAAAACTTTGAGTCATTCTGAAAGAGGAACCTTTGGGGCGCTCATAAAAAAAAAAAAAGTCAATCTAGATGACAGTTCCCCTCTGTAGTGTGCGAGGCATCTGTTCTCTCCTGTAGAAAAGTGTTTTAGTGCTTCGAAAAGTCCTACAGCCGCTTGAAAAATGCCTTAAATGCTCACCTCGCCTTTGCGGCGCACTCATACAAGAACAATAAATCCTACATTCCTCTTTAGATCGTGAGATATGTGAATGGCAGAGTAGAAATCTACTCCCCTGTGCACACACATAACAAACATACATGTGGCCGTGCAGGCCGCGCTGCGTGATTAAAATGGGGTTTTCACTTTCTGGTCAAAATACGTCAAAAGAAAACGATAACCTCCCACAGCTGGAGGCATTTAAGACCGCAGTTGTCTGTGTCCCTAAGGTCTACCTTAGGTCCCAATGAAAAACCCTGATGCATTTGAGTGCAGCACACCAGCTACGACAGAATTTGGTGAACAGACTTAAGCTGCAGAGTACAGCAGCCTCTGAGGGTTCTGGCCGGGCACAGAGGCCAGTTTTCTTTATTGTTCGTGGTGAGGGGAGTGAGGAGGAGAGACGGGGCTGCTAGGCATGTGCCATCGCTGCCTCCTGTGGTTTCACGCATAACAATATTGCCTGCACAGGGAACTGAGTAAGCATTGATTTAAAAGGGTACTTCTTCTTTCCACCGATTTAGCAAAACAAGCCCCCGTGTTTGGATAGACCTGGTAAGCAGCTCACTGACCTGAGCAATGGGTCAGATTAAGTCAGACCCCGCCCCCCACCACACACACACACACACACACACACACACACACACACACTCCTCTTCCCTCTCCCTCTTTTCTTCCCTGCCAGGTCCTGTGCAGAATGAGGAAAGGGAAAGTGCTCTTCAGGGCCTGTCAGAGGAGTTACTCAGGAAAACAGGAAACTGACAAGAGAGACAAATTATAGGTGTCAACCAACTATGGTCATCAAAACACTTTACCACAAAGGTCAGTCATCTAGAGTTATATTTATAAGGTCTCTGAGCGCTGTTAGGACCTTTGTTTTTCTTAATGCTGTGCTACTAGTTCTTCATTTGTACTTTTCTCTTACGAAGTGAAAGAGCTCTTCAAGGCAAAGCTCTGGAAAGAACCCGGGATAACAGCCCATGAGGGTGTTCTTACAGCAAACCAACCATGTTAATCCACAATTAAAAGAAACATTAACTCCGTGTGTTTGGTTGTGAAACCACAAAGAAAAACACTTGAAATTGCAGCAGTCCAGCAGATATTACCTATCAGTGACTGTTTACTGCTGAGTGACTATTCACAAGTTAGTTAAGCATTTTTCAGGTTGCTACATATTGAGTATAAAAATCCACATTCTACTAGTACAGTGAGGACAATTTTAGGAAGTTGTTTAGGGTTAAGACATGGTTTTAAAGTTGGGGTTAGAAATGGATTTAGGGTAGCTAGAAGTACAGTCTGTGTGTGTGTGTGTGTGTGTGTGTGTGTGTGTGTGTATGCATTTGAGTGTGTGTGTTTTATTGCATGCAGCGACTGAATAAGACTGCAATATATTTATTTCTATGATATATATACACTGTATATGTGTGTATATACTGTGTGTGCATTAACCAGAATTTTACCAGTTAGAAAAAAGAATTTAGGTATATGTATTTTTATTTACAATACATACATGTATGATAAAAAATTAAACACTGTTTTTTAAACATTATTTAAATATATCTCTACTGTGATTTGATTTCTAAGCCACTAAAGGGTGCAGAATAGAGAAGCATGCTTTTGGCCAAAGGCAAAGATAAGGGGTAGTAGTGGTGGTGGTGTGTGTGTGTGTGTGTGTGTGTGTGTGTGTGTGTGTGTGTGTGTGTGTGTGTGTCGGGGGGTGACAATGGGTCAAGCCAGGCAATCAGTGAGCGATCTGGGGCGGTGTTTTGTAGTGCTGTAAGATCTACTAAACTAGCCCTAATTTCCCCTGTTGTAGGAGATGTGTGAGTTGAGGTGGAAAGGTGCAGGAGGAGGGGAGGCCTTTGGTCTGTCAGAGTGGAGTTAATCTGAACCTGGGGCAGCATGTTCACTTTTGATGGAGGCCAGAGATAGGACGCTGAGGCAGAGGAGGAGGAGGGCTGGGAGGATGAAAGATCACCCACACCTGCGAGGGGCTGCCGAAAGTTACAACTCACTCAAAGAGGCCTTTTTACTGCTGCTCCATTTGTCAAGGATGATGGGGCAATTGCATTTCTGTTTCCACTGGTGGCTCATCATGCACACCCACCGACACAGGATATAGATTATATTGATTTGTCTTCTCACCAGTAAATCTGTTCCAAATGTAAACAAATTGCATATTTCCAGGGTGAGAAAATGCACGTCTGTCTGTAAAACAGGCCATTTTTCTGTGAAAATGAGTGGTTATATTTCCGGTCTTTTATATTATATTCTCAATATCCTTTTTTGTATCAAGAGGTGTCTGGGTACAAAATCCCCCATAATCCTCTTGGAGAGAAATATGAAGTAGCACCCCTTGAGGTTTGCCCTCTTTGGCTCTGTGTCATCCGTTCAACTGTTCTGAGATTCTTAGCTGCAGTTTTGTTGGTTAAAGGTCTTTTTTTTCCCCTTGCAACATAAAACACACACTAGAGGCCTAGAACAGGCTGGCGCAGCCATCATCTCCTGGACAATAATCATCCAGAGTATTTACGCTTGCATGTACTGACTCACTTTGCAGGATTACAGACGTTTACAGACGGTAGTTGGTACATTTATTACAGTGAATGTGTTCAGTGTTGCAAGCGCAGTTTTCCCAGTCAAAATGTAAGGGGAGATTAAATCCCCCTCCTTGTCTGCTTCATCTGGCCACCGTGCTCTTTGCCAGGGCAATGCCCCCGTCCCTCCTCAATTGCCAGCTTTGACTGCACCAGCATCATATCTGGAGGCTGTGTGTGTGTGTGTGTGTGTGTGTGTGTGTGTGTGTGTGTGTGTGTGTGTGTGTGTGTGAGTTTGCATGGCAGGTGGTCAGAATTCCATGTGTGGGCACAGAAACTATGAAAAACAAATGTCTTCTGTGTCCCAAAATGACAGGATGAATTCTCAGGCAGAAGTAGCTGCTCATGAACAAAAACATATGGCGGTGCGAGGAATCGTAAAGATTCTGTTTCTGGTGCCTCAGAGTCCCACTGAGACTAAAGTATCAACTTAAGTTAAAGAAAGAGTGTCTTCTGTGAGGCAGCCAATCTGTAAATTATTATTCAGACAAGAGTGACCGCCACAGAGCCCAGGGAGCTCACGGCCGAGAGCAACCCCAACATGAACGTTTTTCGTTCACAGGCACGTACTCTTAATGTGCCACGTTAATTATGCACCAGTGTGCTGAGATATTTTACTTGCTGCCGCGTGCATCCTAACTGCATGCTTTCACACAACGTTCAAGGTCTGTGAAAGCGCTCCCCTGCCCCAGGAGTGCTGGACTCATGAGAACTTTGTATAGAGAGTGGTTTGGATCTTCACGAATTTCACTTGCAAATAAACATCAACATGTTTGTCTGCATTTTGTCCACAAGGATTAAGACTTTGGATTTGTGTGTGTCTGTGTGTGTGTGTGTCAATGAAATTGACTATCTCTACTTATTTTCACAAAATGTCATAATAACAATTAAGGCCTAAATGAGCGCAATGACAAACATTAAAACTGAATTTCTGGTCATTTTGACATCCAGTGATCAGATTGCACATGCTGGGACAGTTAAGACGGGATTCAAGAATATCAAGAGCTGAACATGACCCAGGGTTGGTGATGGATCTGTCTTAACCCTTAACACCACAGCCGTGAGCCTCCTGCCCTTTAACAGCATGTGGCCACCAGCGGGGAGACAAGAGGGACTAGCAGGGGAAACATAATGGCCATATCTTTACTTCGCTGTATACCTGCAAGCCAACTCCTCAGCTGTAAACTGGATGTAGAGTCGGTCCCGGCAAAGAAAAACGACAACATTCAAACTGCTTGAATCACCTGGAAGAGTCGGCTCATTCTTTCTTCTGCCAAATTCTTTTCTTTTTTTTTTTTTTTTCATAATGATTGTGAACAGCTGACCGGTGGGTGTTAGAACGTGTTGCTGGGATAGTTCGCCACATGGAGGCAGAACAATTGTGTGTACAGCTCCATCTCTGCAGGGATTAGCAGTGCCATTAAGTGATGATGAGTTTCAGTGGGGGGCCACAGCCACTGCTCCCTCATTAAATCGCCAGCAGCTTGCCTTTATCTCAGTGTTGCTCTGCCATCATACCTCACCAACGGCAGTCACAGTTCCCCTGTAGGCCCCTTGACCTTTTACAAATTTATATGTGTGTGCGTGTGCGTGTGTGTGTGCGTGTGCGTGTGTGTGGGTGTGTGAACGCTGTACCAGTGGCAACCAGTGGCAACTCGTTTCTTTTGCTGTCTGAAAGGGGTGGTACCAGACATTATGATGTCATGGAAAAGCTTTATAGAAGTTCTTTTGGAGATTCATCCTGATGCGGCGATTCCTGTACTTTACATGCAAAAGCACACAATAACTCACAATTTCAGCACCATTATGACTTAAAATGAGCAAGCACAGCAGACTGAGGCTGTTCAAAAACCTGGGACAGGAATAAGAGTCAAATGCAATGACAGCAAGTCACCGTGACAAGAGAGAGGAGGCTGTTATGGTAACGGCTAGTTAGATTGATGGAAAACCCAAAGGACAATGAAATAAGTGAAGATGAAATGATGGTAAAAGGATCAATGTTGTAGGTGCCCCATCAATAAGGACAAAAAACAAAGTATGGAGTAAAATACTTAAATGTTGGAAAAGTTGAGTCTTTGAACAGAGGTGGTGGAATGAGACATTTTCTTACAATGCACTAGTACACTTCTTCCGTCAACAATCCCAACATTCACATCGTTTCACCAGACCTGGTGACATCATCATAATGCGACCCTGGAGACAAAGTGGAAGAAGCCACAAGTGAAACTACGCTAATGACCCTGCTAAAAACATCCAAATCATTAGCATGCTAATGTTCAACATTTCCAAGCCCTGGCTCCTGCTATTGCAGAACTGAAGAAGCCTTTTGGAACAGATTTGAAACATCTTCAAGAACCTAACCTAAATCCAGTTACTTACAGAGATCAAGCTTTGGATATTTGAGGTGATGATTTGTTTATTTACTTCTTGAGTCACTCCTTATCTTTGACAATTACTATATCTGGTCCAGGGAGGATGATTAGGATGGTGATAAAGGTTATTTAGTTTCACGTTTTGTGACAACTAAGAAAATGATTGAAAACCATCTGCCACCTTTCTGAAAGGGATTATTCTCCTTAAAATGCTGCTATGTTAATATAATAAATAATATTATAATAGTTAATATTTCTTATTACCAAGCAAAAAAATGTCAACAGCTGACAAGGAGCTTGAGGCTCATTCCTTTCAGCGAAACGGCCCCCCCATGTATCAGGGCCTCCCGCACATCAACATTACGTTGAACACCAATGACTGTCTGCTGTGTCAGCTCTCCTAGCGTGTTCTGGCCACATCTAATTCAACGCGGTACTGACTGCCAACACAGGAAACTGACAGCCAAGTAGCTCACATGTTCAGTGGCTGCGTAAAGGACAATAACTCTGCTTTTACAAGGGAAATCCAGCACATAACAGTGTTTCTATAGTGTGACACAGAGCCGAGCTGTCCTGAATCAGAGGGATCAGGTGATCTTCCATAAGTTCACCACAGACAACTATGATTTTGGGACAGATAATATGAAAATAAAAGATGAGTTGCTGCTTGCCGATCCTGCCAATCATTAGATTTGATCAATTAATAATCATTTAGAACGATTTATTAGCACAGAGTTAAGTTGCGATGGCGTAAAACACATTGATGTGTTTTGGACAGTCAATTCCAATGAACAGAGGAGGTGTGTTTAAAACACTACCCAGAATGCTCTGCTGGAGGCCTTGGCTGCAGGGCACTGACAGGTTTCTCTGAAGACAGTGCAGGGAAGGTGGGTCAGACAGTAGTGATAAGCTTTTGTGCATCTTCTCCCCCCCAAAAAAAAAAAACACCATCTTTTGTGAACCTTGTTTTTCCTAAAGGCATAATTAATTTCTAGAAACATTAGACCATCACGCACTGTTAAGCCAGTTTAACTGTATTTTTCAGACTCATCTTGGAAACACAGATAGGACCACTGGCTGTCTTGATCTTTGTCCGCGGAGCAGACAGTTTAGTGGAGTGCAGCAGGCCCACACCAGGCACAGATCCCGAGGCAACACAGCTGAGGTGAGGTCTCACAAGTACAGTCATACATGCACAAACGGATTTGGAAAATTAGAAGTATCACTTAAATGTAACCATTTACAGGTGGCAAATATCCAGCTGGATTTCACGAATGTAAGCGATTAAGCATTACACCCGAAGGCTACTGCGCAGAAAAGATATGCACACATGCCAACATGACACATGCTCAGGTGTTACACCGCTTTGTTTTTAATAACTAAATCAGCTGAATATTTTTTTCAACACCTTTTGTGAGAAAATCTACAGCACCTTAAAACATTGTCACTGATACGCTGCATGGAAATAAAAACTTTAATATGCAATCTGCGCTAATCTTAAACTCAGCTGAGCGGATAAATAACTCAAATCCCTAACCTGTGTCAATATAAGATATCCGCACCATGGAATATGAGTCTAATTTCAAGGTAATTAAAACGGTTCCTTTCCCATTGATTTTTTTTAATTTACAGGCCTTTCATTTGTATTACTCCATACATCACCCCTGGAAATACCTAAATCAGATTTGAATTCCTTGAATGGAGCGTACGAAGAAACATGATTGCATCTGCAATTTTTCTTTCTAAAATTTGTGTAATTTCATGGCCACAAACAGCAGCGATGCAGAGACAATGGAATCGATCATTATTGGCCACAATTATCCCCCCACCCACAGTTTTCATAATTCAACTTTTTCACTGTAAAAAAAACCAAAACAAAACAAAAAAAAAAAACGTAAATACAATTGTTGCCACTCCCAATGGGACTTTAAAGATTAAAGAAGTGGGCAAACATTTAGAATCCTTTATGGGATGTGGTTTGATGCTGCGGATTGCCTTTTTTCTAAGGTGTTGTCTTCAAAACATCAAGACGCCAACATTGGCAAGATCAAGCCACTCACTCAAATGCATATTACCCATGAGCCACACTTATTTTATGCAACAGTGTTTGTTTATTATGGGCTGCATAGCTAACGCTGGCATTTACAGAATGTGAGATCCCACAAATTTGATAAAAAACACTCCTCGTTACACACAGACACGTAAATGACCAAAATAAAATAAGAATAAAAATTGAACAGCCTTTAACTGTATCACATAGATTGCTGTACACACTGAAACATTGCCAATCAGTTCCTTGGGAAAAAAAAAAAAAATTGTAAAGGATTATTTCTGAAATGCAGAAAAAAAAACATGGCGCTTATTAAATGGTGGTCAAAAGTAATCAGTTTCCCGTCTGGTTCTTTCAGGGTGTTAAGAAATCCACTTTTGAATTACACAAATAGTATGATAGTTTCCAGCACACATTTCAATAAATCCCCCTCAAAGTTTTTTGTGCTGGCCATTAAGAAGAAAAGCAAACCAGCCACTTCTAATCTGAAACCTACAGTCTTTTTTCTTTTATTTTTGAAGGGGTGGGGGGGAGGATTTACTGATAATTGTCGTTGCCTGCATCCCTTCCCCCAACTTGAAGAAAACACGTCTGCCCCCTTTTTGCAAGAATGCATGCACACGCGCACGCACATACAGGCCCACACGTGCACATAAACCTTTGTACTTCGTTCTTTGTGAGGACTTTAATAGATGTAATGTATTAACCAGCCCTTTACCCTAAACCTAATAATCACAACTAACTCCTTGACCCTAACCCTTACCCGAACCCTGACCTATCCCAATTCTAACCCCAACCTTGAAACCACATCTTAACCCTCAAACAGTCCTTTGAAATTGTGAGGACCAGCCAAAATGTCCTCACATCCCCAAAATGTACTCACAGTGCTAGTAGAATGCAAATTTTGTACTCAGTAGGTAACTAGTACAAGGAGACACACACAGGCACGCAGGCATGTGCGCACACAGCACGCACACACTGTATAATTTATAAAGCCTAAGCTCTCTCAATACTCCAAAATGCCAGATAAACTTTTCTCATTTGCTCCTAATTTGGTCACGCAAGATAATGCCAACATCTGAAGGCTTTTTAAACTGCGTTTTCTAATGCATTCCTGAAAGGAGCTGGCACTGGCACCTCTGCACCTTGTCAGCTCCAATAATTATTTCCAATCCGAGCTAGCCCTTAATGTGCTGATTAATCCATCCCTCTCCTTGCTGTGAGATGCATTCAGCTCCATTAATTTTTCAAAAAGGCCTCACTCTCTTTCTGCTGGAAGCTCTGCAGATGTCAGGGCTATGGCAGAGAAAGCCATTAGAAGTTAACACCTCCCACTCCCCAGAGACTGGCACGGACTTTCCCCTCCCTTATTATAATGGCAAACATCCATATTAAAGATGTCAGCTGCCAAATCTTGGCATTCCCTGATCTTGGACATCAGCGTCTGTGCACCCCACCCCCCCAAAACCAGACAAGCCGTATGAGGATGGTTTAAAAAATATAATTCAACAGCTTTCATTCCTTTCAGAAATGCTTGGAGCTGGTCATGTTGCGTGTCACTGTTCTTTTCTAGACCCTTTTTTTCTAGTCCGGAGATCCCCAGTTTCAGATCAGTCCCTGTAAAAAAACATCCTTTAGAACAACTCGCTCAGCAAGCGCGCTCTAATTCAAAGCCATTTGAAATGTGTGCTCCAACCCTCTCTCACTCCAGAGCTTTGTGCAAGTCCTCCGCTTATGCAGACAGGTTACAAGCTGTCTCAATTGAGGAAATCCCCCCTTCAACCAGCTTTTATCTGCCAATAGGTAGGTGAATGGTGGAAATTAGGATTCCTGGAGAGACTTGGGATGGAGAGAATAGAAACAAAGACTTCCCCATGTCGGGAACCAATGTCTCTTTTTCTACTGCTTTTCCCTTTCATCCCGAGGGCTCCTGTCAGACAGAGGGAAGGAGAACGAGAGCACATATAATACCTTTTAAGAGGCTGCCAGTTCTCTCCCATGCGATACGCTCTGTTCAAATCTCAATGGTGTTTCAGGACCTTGCAGCCACCACTGACGGCCTGAAAACATACTCCAGCATACACATCGACACCAATATGCAAACTACACTGAATAATTGTGTACTATAGCTAATTAGGTTCTCAAAGACAAGACTAAAATCATTATTTTATATCATATATTTAGTTCCAGTTCATTTTTGAGTCTGACTGAATGCCTATATCAAGAGAAACAAATACCCAAGAATAAAGGATTTCGGTAACACTTTAGATTAGGGAACACATATTCACCATTATTTACCATGCAGAATAAGGTCACAACAAGTGATGTGTAATGAATAATAAAGCATCAATATATAAGTAAATACTGGTGGATGTGTGTCCCCTAATCTAAAATATTACCAAAACTTTTTGTCCTATCGTCAGTGTCTAAATGAATCAATAAAAAGTTGCAGAACAATTCGAATTTAAATGTACAGTAGGTTACTGTATGTGTCCGAGAGAGGAATTGTTCAAGGAGGTAATATAACCCAGTAAATATACAGTGGGCCTGTCATGATTTTAAGTAGAATTCACACGTTTAAACAGTAATGAATGATAAGTTATAGGTACAGGTATATACCGATGCTTTATTATTCATTACAAATCGCTTGTTGTGACCTTATTCTGCATGGTAAATAATGGTGAATATGTGTTCCCCAATCTAAAGTGTTACCAGGATTTCATTTAGAAGAATGCATTCTTATTTGATTTAAAGTAATAAAATAGCAAATTACTGTTATGTGTAGCTGGATCAGCCCAGTAAACTCTGAATTAAGTCAGACTAACACTCTTAGTTAGATTAATTGTGAATCGATTTCTGTGAGCATGTAGACGGCAAACTAGACCATAAGATTTGCACATGCGCTACATTTCACTTACATCTTAAACAGATGTTCCATAATGCCAAGAAAAATGATTTAATTTTAATTTAAGTGTCCAAAGTCCTGTAACGTGTCACGTTTCACTTCCCCAATCTTTGGCCACCGACCATCTTCGCAAAGCGAGCAAAAGTAGTGGAGTTGCTCTCGTGGTCTGGCTAGCTTAAGCTAACTTTGTAAATAAGACAAATGTCTTCTTTCTTCACAATCACAAACCTTCTGGGGTGTTGCTCATAACATCAGTGCCAATTAAGCATCATATATCGTTTTTCCTTTGACATAATCCCCGGTTGCTCGACTCCAGCCATGGTTCGACTACTGTTAACTGCCTTGTCGATGGGGGAATCACTCACGCCAATCAAGCTACAAGTGTAGTCTGATTTAGACATGCATGGAAACACACTTATTGTTTTCTCACAGCCATAATCTCTTGACTGGAGTTTGGGGTTAATTATATCAAACTGATCTGATCAGCTGGACATCAACATGTCATTATCAATATAAAACAACATCACTCACAGTCCACAGTGAGTATTTTAGCATTTATTCACATCATATCAGGAGGTGCTTGATACACAGTATGTAATTTAGGGTGCTTTAGATCAGAGTTAATGGTGTTTATTTACGACATTATTCAATGTATATTCAATTTATTTTGTACTTTTAATGATATAATTTGTTATGACTCAAAATATTAAAAAAAAAAAAAAAATATATATATATATATATATATACATATATACATATATATATATCAAAATATATTATATATATATTAGATAAGCAACTAAAACTACACACATCTGTTATTTGCCCTCAATCATTAGTGAGGCAATCACAAAAATACATGCACAACAGCTGCCAACATGGAAATGTATAACTCCACTCAACAGTGAAGGTACTATGTATACACTATTTTGTATACAATCCCTCCTGCAAAGTATTCCAAAACCTGTATAAACAGAGGCAGTGTCAAAATCCCCGGCTTTTTTCAATGTTAATGAAATGGAGGTGTTAGGATGTCAGAAATCTGTCCAATAATGATAACGGAACAACTCCTGTTTACTCTATACACGCTTCAGCTCCCAAAACCCAAAGTGCAGCCTCATTTACGTGCTAATGTGGGGAGGCAGATAAAGGACGGAGGAGCGATCACATGCCATGTCAGAGAGTCACCCTTTGAACCATCCCTCGCGCCGATGAAAAGGGGGGCAAATTAAAGAGCCTCAGCAGGTTTAGCACCTTTCAAACACAACTCACACTCGACTCAAGTTCTAACATTTGTGACAGACAGAAAAATAACTGCAGTGATGCACACAGGCACATAGGAGATTTGCTCTGACAATTATTCCAAATAATTGTTTAGCTGGCACAGAATTAGGCTGATGCTGAGGCAGACAGTCAAATATTGCATAAAGCATGAAGTTTAAGACAGCATATTAAACACTTTCTATTGTCATCTCTTTTTACTTCATAATCTTATAAAATTGAGATACAACTCCTTGGCACAGAAGGGCACATCGTCTACATTTTCCTAAACCTTCCTTAATGATGTTTGTTTAAATGAATTAATGAAAGTTGGATGCAAATCTAAAGTATTTAGTGAACAGTTAGCTGTGGGGCTAAGACTTAATAACGCCTAGCACAAAGGAACACATGATCGCCAGGATTATTCCCAGAGACATCTATCTGAAAGAATTAAGCCCTAAGACTGATTGTTCTGTCCTAGTAGAATATTAATTTAAATTAATAATTTACATTGGCATTGCTACAGCATAAATATCTTTGTATATATGTGTTGTGTATGACACACATATAAACGTGTTTGCCATCAACTTGACGGGTGACACCAGTGTTTTGCTTTTCTTTAACAAAGAACCCCAAATAGCCCAAAATGAATACATTATGTTTTCCCGTTTCCACGTGTTACATCACTGAAAAAGAGGCAGTGTGATAAAATGTTTCTAAAAAATAATAGAATTAATGAAGAAAAGGTAAACAACCTTTAGTCTCCTAAGACTTTTGTAGTTGTGGTTGTTTCTGTGTTACCACGTGTCAATGTTTGACGGGCGGGGGATGAAACATTGACGATATATTGCCATAATGTTTTGACTGTTGCCTTCACGTCACCGTCTTATGACGACTCCTATTGAGTCGACCCTCCATCTGGTGTTCAAAGATGCCTAAAACAAATGAAGCCTTTGCTGACACTTTATGACCTCACTTTGTTTGGGGTGAAAATGAGGTAACGGAGGACTGATGGGGCATGTGCGTGATCCCAGCTGCAGCGCATTTTGGAAGAGTCGCTGTCTCAGAACAGGAAGTGAATTCACAAAATCCTCATGTAGCATTTAGGTGTGCTGAAGTCTTAAACAAATAGGCCTGGATGTTCTCCATCACCCTGCGGCTCAGTCCTCATGCCTCAGCCGTCCTGCTAATGAGAGCAGCCAGTTAGGCCACATTTGTGGTGCTACATTAACTGTTCCCACATGCTGCTGAAATCTAAACTAATGCACCTGTAATTTTTCCTCTGTTTGTTAATATTTTACATGCTGGTTTAAGGCCGCGTTACTGAGTCGAAAAGGTTTGTGTGGGACAGCGGTCAGAGTTTGTTTGTCCTCGGTTCAGTTTTCATTTGTGCCTTTTGACAGTTTTACAGACACTGACAGTTCTAACTTATGTGTGGTTGTGTAATATGTTCGCATAACTCACAATAACACTCACAGAAAAAGCACGTCTAAGTCAGAGGTCATTTTATGGTGCAATCACATTACATTTATTTTATTTTGTTTCTGCAGAAAGTAAAACACATGAGCGACAGAGCATGTATGGCTGAGACATTTTATTTTCACCTAACTGTGCATATTTTCTCACACGGCTACAGCCAACTTAGTATGATAAAGCTCAGATTTGTAAGATATCAGCTAATTTTTGAGTAATTCCTGGAAAAGGATCCCTCTGTAAGAGGCATTAATGTTGAATAACGCTTCAGTAAAATTATTCTGTAGAGATTTAGGACAGTAGAACATTTAGGCCTTTATGCATTATGCAGAGAATTAGCAGCTAGAGCGCTATCTGAATTTGGCAAGAGGGGCTAAGCAAACACCTGAATGGATGAACTGGACAGACTAGGATTACAAAAAATGCAATGATTGAACTTTCTTGCATTTTCAGTAACATGTGGAGGCTTTGCTACTGGTCAGGTTCACAGGCAGTGAGAGTGGTGTTCTCACTGCCCGTTGGAATAGAAACACACCACTGCATGTTCTTATTGGGTTAGAGTTTGAGTAGAAAATAAAAGCAACAAATCCTTATGTCACACCTTAACCCTTTATTTTGAAGAAGTTTGGCTACATTCACAAGACTAAAATGGAACCCCCCCCCCCCCCCGTGGTTGGAGTTCAGAGAGGGGGCATGTTGCGAAAGAATTGCTTTGAGTGGTAGATCGGCATTGCAGGAATTTTTTAATTTCCTGTTACTCAATAATTCCTCAATAGTTAGGTCCTTGGACAACATCCTGGTCTGTACCTTGTCTGATCAGCCCAATCCACCGGACAGATGCAGAGAAAACATGCTCTAATCCTTTATCATTGGCGCACGCTGCGGTGGCCCTATGTGACAGGTATGGAAGATGGCTGTATTGGGTCCGACTATGTAGCTCACTCAGTGATGTCACACACTCAGGACATACCTCAACAACACCCATCCCCCCAACCCCCACTGTGCAAGTGATTATTTTATCCTCCAGGCTTTTTATGAGCTCATGGTGATAAAGGGGACCAATTCGGCTGTCTTTTACTGGGGAAATAAAGAAAACAGTGAGATGAGGAGCAGAACGAAGTGAGCCGTAAGTGCTTTACAGTCAGGGCGCGGACTTCCAGGCCTCCAGGGCCTCAGAGATGGGTTTTTCTGCTGAGGATCTTTGCCTCCTTAACCTCCACCCTGCAACCCTCCCCGCTGAATGTTAGTCACGGCTGTTCCAGGTCAGATAAATCACCTGCCATCACAGGTGCTGACCTGTTGTTTATTACTAAACGTCTGAAAGGACAGCCTTTGAGAGGGGGAGGATGCTGAAAGAGGTAGTCAAGGGGTTAAAGCACTCGTCTTAGGTCTTAAGCTTGATTTAGCAGCCCCTCTGGGAGGCTGCCGTACTACCCTAAAAAATGAATGTCAATAAAGCCTGCGATGACAAATGTTTGATTGTTGTGGTAAAAAAGAGAAAAGTGGTATGAGGGTATTAAAAAAAACAAAAAAAAAACTGCTGTGAGTTTCCCCAGAAAATGCAAACTGCACTTTAAGGTGGGAAGAGGTGCATCAAAGTGCGAAAAACAAAAAATAAAAGTAACCATAAAGCAAGTTTGACAACAAAGCCATAAAAACAAAAAAAGGTAATGTTGGAAAAAGTTCACTGTCATATTTTAGCTTTAAATGAAGACTGAGAGGGTTTATGATTGCTCATAAATCTTAGAGCAGATGGACTCAAACCTGTGCAGATACCTGCTTTTTCACCAGTGGCAATAATTTGTGTGAGAAAGTATCACACGGCTTTTATTCACATAACGTATGCATAAAAGGTGGAGGATTATAGAGGATTATTAGGTGAGAACGCTGAATGTCAGAAATGACACACAGGTGAGAATGTGCAACACTCTTCTTTGCTGCTTCATAAGTGGAAGACAATAATTTATAACCTTTGAGACAAACCAGATTTGACAGCTGAGCCTGAGCCTCAGCTATCTAATAAATTACACTTTTGTCTGTTCACTCTTGACTTAGCCTCCTGAAAAATGCGAGACCGAAAGCACAGGATGCCTCGGAATGACACCGTCCAACAACGGCTGGCACCTGCCACCAAAGGTAAGTCAACCTTAAACTTTTTAAATTAAAATAATGATTGTCTAAACATTTGTACACTTGATTTCTGTGTACATACACCTTTGTCTAGATGCAGCATTGCCGTAAACCTGGCAAAACAACATTAGGCTGCGAGTGCAGCGCAAAATATCAGTATCAAATGATGTCATCTGCCCATGTAATGTAAAGCTAAGATTGAGCTCGATCAATTAGGATTTGCAGTGGAGCAGAAAATAGCCTATGACAGAGCTAGGGCGGAAGAATATATGGGAAAAATAAACTTGTCCTCACGCACGCTCTACCATATTCACAATTTAGCCACACTGAGTGCATTTGTCAGAAGGGTATTTTTCTATCTTTTGTGAAAGTGAGATCATATTTGAAACAACATTTTAGTCAGTGAATCTGTGCACAGGAATCAGGATGCATGCTTTTAACATCATCCATCAAGATTATAAAAATCTGTTGTATTTTCTCAAAATGACGTTGTTGTTGTCTCCTTTATATTCATCAGCTATCATCTGCCTCAGTTTTGCACACTTTGGGCATCTCAGGAAGACTTATTATTATGACGATAATGATGATGTTGTTGATGATGATGATGATGATTATTATTATTTTTATTAACCCTTCTTACCCAGACATTTTATGATATCATCTGACCAAAACATAAATATCTTACAATAAAAGATAATATATTTCTATGAATGTAATTGCAAAAGATGTACAAAACCAAAGCTAGAGTTTCATATACACACATAAAACATGCTTCCCTTGTACATATTTGTTGCTATATGTAATGTAAAGCATTTTTTTTCTTTTTTTTTTTACTCCTTAAGTCTTCCTTGTTCCACATAATATGTGAGCGTCACATAGTTCTTTAGTCATGTTTAAATTTACAGTGATGTTTTTGGGAGTACAGCTTGCTACTTGTAGTGACGAAACATCGACTGAATAAAGATGTAAATAATGACCTTCAGCAAGCTGAGGTTGACACAAATGTGGCTGAAGACATAATTCCCTGTTTAAAACCTTCAGCTGTCACATCAGTGAACCTGTAAAGTTGATCTGTCATTAGTTAGCAGATTATTATCAGCAGAGATCAGTCAGTTATTATAAGATAAACGATAAATCAGTTAAATTGACGTATTACCTGCTCATCTAGCTTATCACCTCCATCTGATTTCAAAAACTCAATCTCAAACAGCGAACTTCCCCCGGGTAGGCGAGTCTGTGCCGCAGGTCACTCCCGCTACTGATGGCTCAAACTTGCGTTACTCATTGTGCAAGAAGCTGAGAACCTGCTCTTGACAGGCAGGTGTAATAACCCAGGGAGTTGAGATGTCACCCGTAGGTTCAGCCTCGAGCAAATAAGCCCCAACAAATGTCTTAAGGATTCCTGGCATATAATGTAACTCTTTGTTCCAGTTAAACTGCAGAAATGGCGAATATGTTCACGCTTGATGTCTTCTTGTAATACTGGGGTAATGAGTGTCAGAAAGCAATGGCCATTCCAAATACCTGTTGGCTTCTTTCATGACTTTGATGTTAAAAGCACAGTCCAAAAGCAGGTGTAGCTGTAATTGTTTTGCTTAGGAATATAGGATTTATGAGAGTTTTGAGCTCTTGAGCACAGGAAGCATAAATACCTGCAGTCATATCCATGTCTTACTTTTGATCAAGAAACGCTACATACAGCTGTCTGTCAGGAAAAAAGTAGAATGTCCTACACCCACGGAGAGGAACAGGATTGGGACACTGGGAAGTCCCCCCACCCCTACCCCAATACCCCAATCTATAGTCACAGTTTAAGAAAAAGATATCAAATCATTCCGTTTTATTTTATATGTTGGAGAGAACAGAATTCCACAAGTACACAGTCTCACAGTACAAATACAACGTAAAAATAAGTACTTCAAACCAAAAAAAAAAAAAGAAATCAAAAATTTTCTTTTAAAAATAACTATTGTACCTGGTATTTTTTAGAAAAAAGGGTTTGTGGTTTAGTGCAGAATGTAATAGCATCCAGCTTCACTATGAAAAATGAATGAAAAATGACTCATTCTGATAAATTACATAAACACGTCATGTGAATATCACCATGACGCAAACTCATTTTTCTGTTTTTTTCTCCTTTTATCTACCCTATTTGTAAGGGGCGGGGTACACTCCACAATGCTAAATGCTGTTAATCCTGGCCTGAGGCCTCAGACAGCAGGAACACAAATATGCTGCTTTAATTACCAGATTTCAGAAACAAACAATAAATCTGCCTTAGATAGAGATACTAGTGGAAAACAAACACGCTGGGGGCTTACAGGAGGTTATCGTCGCATTCCGAATTTGAAAGCTCGTTGGAAAAGTCCGCATGTATTTTATACGCAGTCCTTTTGACAGTATAGGATACTGTTATATCTCTGCGTTAATGGAAGAGAAGTCAGGAATTTCAAGTGGCTGTTTTGGGATTGAGAGGTTTATTTTACTGTTGCCTTTGGAACAAGGTGTGCCTGTTTAATGCACGACTTAATCCCTCCAGCAAAACAAAGATATGCTCTGTTCTTCGCTGGCCATCCGAGTGTTTCAGCCCAGCTTTTGAGGTTCTGATTATATTTTATGAGTCCTAATTGTGACTGACCCGGCCTACCGGTGGCTTCATTTCACCCTGGAGAAGAAGGGGTCCGCTCCTTCTTGATTAGCGGAGCATTTCTGGTGATCAGTATGACTGTCTATTTACCTCCACCTTCACGGGACGGTGAGGGACACGTCTCAAGTTCATCCTCCCCTTGGGTGGTATGGCTCTCAGGTTACCTCCACCTGTCCACCGGGCCTGGCTCCTCCCTTCACCCCTCGCCCTCTAGCTTCTCTGTGAGAGTACTTAACATACCCCGCTCGGCTCCTTTTACAGCTTTTAAACAAAACCGCTTCATTGTTTACCAACACTAGTCAGGGGAAATGCCACTTTCAAATGGTGCGAGGTAAAATCTCAAATAGTTGAGTTTACGCTAGAATTGGTTGGAAGCTAGGATTTACCGTAAATCTGTATGGGTACTAAAGTATTAGCCCAAAAAGAAGCTACAATGAGGACTTTTTTCAGTCATGACTTGCAGTGGCAAGTGCTCTCTTTAGGCAGTAACATAAGAATGTGAGTCCAAGCCTTTATTAACCTGCAGATTCATCATTGTTTGCATAACCCCAAAGTGACTCTGGGGTCACATTTGTTCTCTAGGCCTCTGTACAGCAAAAACGGGCCGGTGCATGAGCAGATCTCCTTTGATGCATTAATGAAAACAAATGAGTGTAACATGATAATATATTGAGGAGTGCTGCAGTTTCAAAGCTGACATGGAGGAGAATTGAGGCGCAACCTGGGAAACACTAAGCTGTGTTTGTCATCACTCTCGACATTGTCTCTCGCACAAATTATTTCCTCCAGTTCACTCGAGAGTATTAGTCTTCTTAAGGGGGTTGTATTAATCAAAGGCTCCATATGTCTTTAACTGACCCTGGTATCATTGCATGCTTACAGTCATACTTCATTATTCTATTTCTGGATGTTTTTAATGATGCACTTCTCTGCTTTATTACCAACAATAAATACTAGTAATATCTGCAAATCGTGTTGGAAAAATAAGACATTTTAGCAGCACAAACTAATTGCTTGGAAGGATTCCCGTTGATTTTATGACTCTTTTGCTGCTCTAAACATGGTATGAGGACATGACCCGATTTTTCATGTGTGAACTGAGTTACTGAGCTTTTTCCTTTTTTTTTTTTTATTTACACAAGAATAATTTTATCTGTTGGTATTACCTGTTATTTAGCTAGAGTATGAGTTATTTTCTAGAGGCTCACCTGTTGTTCTCATAAGGAAATCAATGCCTTTCCCTGGCAGTATAATAACATTCCCGTTGGAGAGCAACAGCTTAATTCACTCTTATCACTTTAGCTTGTCTGGCTTCCAGTCAAGCTGGGGTCTGAGAGGTGAAATGAGTTTGGCAACCTCGACTCCAGGCGCGACAAAAGAACACACATCATGGTACAGTTAGTGGAAAAAGAGAGGGAAAATTGCCTGCATAAGCAGGGAAGATAGAGTTTCATCGTCATCCCACTAAAAACGCACACTCGTCTTTGGCAGACTTCAAACACTTAATCGGCAATCATTTTTCAATGAGCCCCAGAGGAGCACATTTTAGTGCTTCACCAAACAGTCTGCAGCTTTGTGCTCTCTAATCCCTCACAGTTATGCATCATGGGGAGCTAGTGGTCGTTCTGTAGGCGGAGGTTAACCCCCCCACCTCCAGAAATACAGACAAGCAGACAAACAGACAAACCAACTCCAGTCCTCTTCTCCATTGCCTCTGCTCGACCATACCCACAACATCTGTATCCATCAGGAAACACTCACTTTTCTATTGGTGCAGCCCTCAAATCAGAATTGTCTTTTGATCTGGAGGCTGGACAAAATGCAAATGAAATGTGATCCCCTAAATAGCCTTCTCATCTGCCTTGTTAGACCCTATGAAGAGGTTTCAGCAGCCCCTCAGACTGAACGCTGCCCCTTCTGGACTCATATCACACATGTGACTGCTTCACTTCACAAGCCCCCCGCCCCCCCCCAAAAAAAAAGAAACACACACACCAGTCTTTCTTTAACCCCTGCTTCACTCCCAGCACTTATTTTTCTTGCATTCACAATCTGTGACATACAAAGTGCTTCAGGAAAAAAAAAAAACAAAAGAAAATCTTACACTAGGAAGCCAATAATGTAAACAGCACTAAATGTGTTCACGTGATGAGAAAATCTCTAGGCTCTGGCTCCATCTTATTAATGAGAAAAGATGAGCGTTCCCCACTGCAATTAAGAGTCAATCTCCTGCATTAACTCACGGCCCCGCGGCCACACACAGAGCTCAAAGACAACGGGCCATCCCCTGTCACTCATCTTTCCTGGGTGAGCACTCCAAAAATAGATGAAATTAGCTGCTCCGTACTTCTGGGCCTACCTGATTAAACTTAACCTTAAGATTCCAAACTTTATCTGTTATCTCCCCCCCCCCACCCAACTGTTTAGATTTATAAATCTTTCTCATGAAATATTGATATTCATATTAACCTTTATAATAAGTGCTGAGCAGTTTGAGAAATAGCTTGAAATCAACAAGTGAATGGATCTGGCAGCATGCTTCCTGTCTAAAACTACTTTTAACGGGAAAAATATATTTTCCATGTTGCAATGATGAAGATTTACTAGTTCTGATAAATTTCCATCCGTACAACCTAACAGAATATCCAACATATAAATAAACAAACAAACAAATAAATAAATATATTTTTCGTGTGTTCTTTTTTCCACACCAGTTTATTTATGGTCTCACAATTTCTATTAATTAAAATAAATGAATTAATAATAAAAAATAAATACATAACTTCACTAAATAAATATTTGTGTCCGTAAGGTAATTTGCAGTGCTTTACTGCTATACAACTGGATAAATATGACCATTAATTTATTAGGACATCTTGTATTCACTACCTAAAAATAATAGAAAGTATCCATCCATCCATCCATCCATCCATCCATCCATCAAATGCAACTTCTCTGGGGTGAATTTAAGTGTTCTAAATATCTTTAAAGAAAATAGAATGGGATAAAAATATTTTCCCATGTCACAAGTCACATGAATAGATCTCTACAATGTATCTCTATATGAGAAAGAATTTGCGTTCTGACAACAATTCATTTGCGGCTCTATGAGTTGTACTAAGCAGGCAGGCTGAGGCACATGACACTATTTTAGACTGTGTAATACTCTATGGATCTGATGACTTAGCATCCCAATTTGAACATCAAACATCATTAAGCACTCCAAGAGAAATATTCATCAAACAAGATTAGCGCAGTGCTCAAAGGAGCCCAGTGATGGGCAACAAAACACAGACAAAACCTTCAAAGAAGGCCATATGTGGGGGACGACGGAAGAATCTCAACAGAAATATGGAGGACAAACACGCCACGTGAAAACCATAATTCTGTTTATTACGTTGCATCTTTTCTTAGTGGGAGCAGAAGACTAAACAGGGATTATGGTTGCCTTGTGTGGCTGTCTGTGGATTTGTGTGTGATTGTGGTCATGGATGCATTCAAGAGCCATAAAGAAAATATTAGACAAGTGAAGGATAGGAGATTGCGTTGGGGTTGGATGGAATGGTATAATGAGTGACATATTGTGAAAATCTTTACCTACGAAGCACAGTCTTCTTCCATGCAAATGAGAGTGGCTTGATAAGGATCTGTTTAATAGGACACATGCAGAATTTGAAGCAGTTAATTCCCTCATTAGTATTCCACAGGGCTGATTGGCAAAGACCAGAGCGAGCCAGCCGGAGAGCGTGCCTGCAAACCCAATATTGATTTGTTAAATGGTGTCAGGGAGTCAGAAATCACAAATCTCCTGTCAATTGTTTATGAGGCTGTTTAGCGGGCCAATAGATGCCCTTTGCTTAATTAATACCTCATTACGGAGATGTGATTATATGCTTGAACTGTTAATGGGGTCCAGATTTTCAAAGAGCAGCATAAAGGGTGTTTCGAAAAACAGCTGAAAAAAAAAATGGTATCAAAAGAGTTTCACTGCCTTTGTTTACATGCCTGTGTGTGTTGGTCTTTTTTAATATTTATATTATACACGGTGTATTTATACTCTAAGCTAATTTGTTCCCATGGCATGTGTGTATTGATTAAGTTAAAATAAACACAAAAAGTATCAGAAAAGGAAACTATTAATGTTACATTGATTACTTACTGGTAATAATGTGTTATATCAATAATACTATTATTGATGAATCCAAAAATCCAGTTGTGTTAAAATTATGTCAGAGTTGACCAAATACAAATATTAATCTGTAAAATATTGTAAAATATTTTGATATTTAAATTCCCCCCCCCCCCCCCCACAAACTATAGCAGTATAAAATAATATATACAGAACTTTTAAAGAGGAAACATCATTTTTGAGACAACATCATTATGTTTCCCTAAAAACGTTGATTATTATAGAGGAAAGATTTGTTTAAGAATACCTATACTCAATCAAATGCATTTTTTAAATGGATGCTTCCACGAAAGTAAACAAACCAAACTTCTCACCTTAAATAAGTCATTTACCATAACAATGAGTATTTAAATGAGAAATAACCATTGCTGGGGTGTCATAAAAGTGTGGTGGTTGATGTTCACCCGGGTAAGTGCACATGGGCTCTCCTGTTAAGGTCTGTAAAAAAGTGATAATGCACAGGTTTATGAGGACGATGGGCTCTTTCGACTGTTGTTGTTGTTATTCCTGGTATTCCTCGATGGCCACTAAAGCGGAAAAATTTATCCCTACTTTGGTTTGAAATATGAAGCCGGGCTTAGGCTCCCTCTCTTTCTCTTTTTGTGTGAAAGGCGCCCAGGCATTTGCTTGCATGGTTATGGAGTTAAATGCTCAGCTCCATGGCTGGGCATCTGCATGGTTTCCCCCCTCCATTTTATTCCCCCTGACAGGATTAACAGGTCTTGAGTGTTAGAAATACATTAGGTGGACTTTTGCAGTCACTTATTATGCCTGATTATGCAGCTGGAATGGGGAAGGTAGGCTCTGTTTGTAGTTAAATAACTTCTCAGATGCTGTTTCTTTTCTTCTGCTTTTTTTTTTTTTTTTTTTTTTTTTTTTACAGCCGCAATCTTCAAAGCATGAACGGGTCAGTGGCTCAGGCATAAAGCTGAGATTGATTTCCACCCTCCTACTCTTTGTTCCCGCGGTAAAGAGGACAGGTTTTACTAAATTAGTTTTTGTGTGTTATTAATGGAAAAGCCAATTAAACTCCCATACACTGGTGTCATGGCTAAACAATGCAGTCACAACGCCTTTCCACAGCGCTGGCTGGTACAGCAGAGTTAATTAAATGGTTAACTTATGCTGATGTATAGATAGGATTAGGCGCCATCTGGGGAGTGGGCCACAGAGTTGCAACAGCTGTCCACCCACAAACCGATGTATTCAAGGACCTTCTTGCATCCAGGCGATATGCGGAACGTAAAAGGCTGAGACTGCAAATGTGTTGACTCCCTTGATTTGACAGGTGGATGAAACAATGTTTAGCGCTCAAACACAGTCTGAAAGTGGTTCCAAGAAATCAACTGAAAAAATGAGATTGACATGGGAAAAAAAAAAAAAAAAAAAACACCAGGAAAATGGCTGCAGAATTTACGTTACATGTTGTGTGTGTGGTGTGTGTGTGTGTGTGTGTGTGGGAAACTGTAGGATGGGTGTTTAGTTGTGTCATTATGTTGATTGTTCAGAATTAGAGAATGTCTCTCCAACAATACAGCCCAATTCCTTCTTCTGTCTATAGAGTTAGTTTCTGTAAAACAGCAGCATTAACTGTTTTGTTATTCCTTCATTATTTTTGACAATGTAAATGACTCATTACATTAAAAATGTCTCTCTGCGGAGAAAAGAACCCAGGAATAATGGGGGTGAAATCACTGGCATTCAGGTTACAGCCCTGCTCTTGTGGCCTGAAAAGTCCCAGTTAGAGAACAAGTCAGACCTGAGGGAAAATTACTCATCCTTATTTAATTTGACCATTTACTGACCCACTGTGAATAAACTCCAATTTACAGTAATTATCTAATAATTATCTATCTAGTAATTATCTTTACTATCATAATCCTCTTCAACTGGAATGCCTCGTATGTTTACTGCTAATTAAAGCAATTGTATGTATTATCTAAAGCTAAATTAATAATAATACCATGCATGCAACCTGCATAAACAGTGTATTTGTGGCAACACCAGTGAAGAGAAAGCGCCCCCCCCCCCTCCCCCAACAGCTGACACAAGTGATCCTTATTTCTTGCAGGGGAGGTCAGGCACATGGGGCCTCCACACATCACACACCTCAGGCCATGACCACTCAGTAACGCCCTCCCCATCCCAGGCCCGGCCCTGTCACGTCTGGCTTCCAAGACCGAGGACACTTTCTTTCCCCCCTTTTCAAAATGCACCAGTGGTTCCCATTTAACACCTGTTCGCCCTAATTTCCATTTTCAGGGACGCTGTGGATTTCAAATCATTTATCACTTCCCAAAGTGCTTCCACATGTGTGCTGGCTTTCCCAGTGTGCAGAGTTCCTGCCTCCGGCCAACCTTTTCCAAATGTATTAAAATTCAGTTTGCTCCAAAGAAGTTCAGACACTGATGTTTCATTGTGGTGATGTCTGGTAATTATTAGCCTAAATTACAGCTCTGGCATGTGACGTGACAGGGTGGACTCCATGTCCAAGGAGAGAGGGGCGAGGAGCTAGGACCAAGGTGGTCGGTTACGCTTTGTGCGCTTTTGTAACGGTGTTCCTTGACACTAGGATGTCAGTCAGACTAAAACAGCTTCGCCACCATGGAAACACTTGTGTGGTTAGGGACCTGAGAAGGTCCACCGGGGCCCAGTGTGGGGCGAATGGGTGAAGGCTGTGTCAAAAGCACTCCACTGTGAGGAGATGACTCCCACATCAACTCTGATGAACATTAAATACCAACTGCAATCCAATTGATATTCAAGGTCAGAGTTCGTATTGTGAAACCAGGATTAGATCGCAAAGTGGAAAATTATTTAAATGAAAGTGAAATCAGATTATATTTTTGGGCTTTTTTTGGTCAGCAGTCCCTGGACCTTAGCAGCACACCATCCTGGTTTAAATGGCCTTGAAAAAGCAGGACTGGAGAAATGCAACCAAATCAGAAACTGCAGTTCAGTCACGTAGTGTGTAACACTAAAAATACCTTACGCTACAAAAAAAAGGGGAAAAAAATGGTGCCATTTAAAAAAGTGGAAAAGGAAAATATTAAAACCTCAATTACATAAAAAAAAAAAAAAAAAAAATCCAATAAACTGGATGCTAGCATTTTAAATTCAAAATAAGTATTTAAGCCTTTGCCGTCACCACTTGACTCCCCGTTGAAGGACATGTGCTACAGTAATGGACCAAACACTTTTCAACAAACACTTTCAAAATGAAACGGAATAAAATGCATTTTAATTAAAAGGAAGAAGGCGCGGCATTTGTGTTTGCAATGTACCGTTTTTTAAGGCGCTTAAACTCCATTGTCAAGTGGCGAATGTTTGAAACTGTAGAGAAAGTGTGCTTAATTAAAGTGAGCTGTGAAAATGTGCACTAATCAGATACGGCTGGTAACAAAGTCCATGAAATTACTAATTAGAATTTCATTAAAAGGTACTGCTTTATCATCCGTGGAAATCGTAACCTTTAAAATGCTTACAGGAAGGCAGTGTGCGTCTTTATGCGGGCTAAAAGAGAAAAAGTTCGCCTTTTGATGTAATATCTCATTTAGGATTTCAGTTAAATTGGGCCATTTAAACAAGTCATTGTTTTGGATGTAATTTATCAGACTAATTAATGACAGTTATTGCCCGACAGAACACGGCGCTCCTACAGGAAGAGATCACAAACGCAGACATTTAGCGTGGATGAAAACATGCTATTAGGGAGTATTTGGCATAAATTAGAGTCATCCCTTTCTAATTTCTTATTTTTGATGATCACTTCATTACAAAGAGCTAAAACACAAAACACAGTGGGTGGGTGCTTCTTTCTCAGCCATGAATGATTTTTTTCAGCCATGATTTTTCCTTAAGATTTTCAAGTTCATTTCACTGACCCTTGAGAGGTTTACACACTACATACATTATGGTGTGTCGTCGATGTGAACGTCTGATTACTATTTTTCCCATCAGTGGGGCAGAATGAGCTGAGTTAGCTGAAGGGATTGTATGTCAGTACTCAGGCCTGTTTATCTGAGGTAAAACGGCAGTGGAAGAAAGACAATCTGTTCTACTAATGACAGCCTGATTTAACCTCACAGAGTTCACTCTTGTCTACGCTCAACCCGGAATATCAGGGAATAACAGGCTCTGGGCATTTAGCAGATATGTGCGGAAAGCTGATTAGCTGATAGTTCATCCTGGTAACACCCATGAGTCAGAGGTGAATACGGGGGAAAAGTGAAAAACGATACTGTAGGTTCCCCCTGGTGTCATGCCCTCTGCAGAGGTGCACATCGGCTGCAGATGTTCGAAAAGGAAAGCTTCCTGCTGCAGAGAACTGCATTACAGGCCAGAGCTTTGCCTCTGCCTGGACCGAGTTCACTGGCTGAGGAGCTCAGATGAAATCAGGACACTTACTGAGCTGAATGTTGCTTTCAGTGAGAGAACTGCAGCGTGCTGCTAGGCAAAGCACATTGGGAATGCAGCTATTTAATTTACCCTACGGGCTTCATAAACCTTCGCCTTTGAAATACCAAGCACGGAGGTAGCATTCTGTCCTACCGACTACATGTGTACACATGTACAGCTTTTCACACAACAGGAATTCTTCAGCTGTGCAATGCAGTGAACCTGTAAAGGTTCTAGCAGAGGGAGAGTGGACAGACACACGTTAACTGTTGTATTTATAGTACTATTGATCTGTAAATACACATAAATACTATGTAAAACACTTAAACATCTCTAGAAGACTTGTTGGTTTTATTTTTACTGATGACTGAAGCCATCTGATGTCATATAGTTTGTGGCACACCCTGACTGCTTAGGTGGAAGATAATTTGCACCTTTGCATGGGTAAGACTCAGGCATTAACACGTGAGTCTGTCAGAACATCTAATTAAAGCAGATGGGCAAATGACCCCGTCAGGAGTGCCAACAAAGTGCTCAATACTGTCCTAATTGCCTGCCAATTTGCAGAGCTTTGTCAATTCCCTCTGCACGTTGTTACTGAAGTGTTGTTGTTTTTCAGTCCATTTGGGCCTTATTAAATCTGTGCCTACAACTAAGGCATACGGTAAATAGACAAAGGCGAGGACAGCAGAAAGGACGTTTACACAGCAGTTCCTGCGACGCACCTGATATATTCTTAAATTACTTGAAATGAAGCCTGATGACGCCAAACTGCCTGATTGTTGCAGTGCACGTCGAAGGAAACCTCAGAAAGAAAAGGTTATTTTCTCTAGAGGATTTTTTTTTTAATTAAAGATATAAACAATAATAAATAAATAAAAAAGATAAAGAAGTAAACTGTGGGAGGTCACAAAATTAAAGCAACTGAACACTGGTGTACAGTTGCGCTTCTATTTGAAAACCTCATCAAATTTTAAAGACGTGTTTAAAAGCACCAAACTGAAATATATGTGCTGAATTACTCACTGAGCAAAAAAAAAAAAAAAAAAAAAATTCCCCACTTCTGTCATTAAAATGATCATAGAGTATAATCATCGTTTTACAATTGGAGCACATGCTGTAATAATACACTCAGCAGTCCTGCGCTGCACTTCTAACATGATAGTACAGCTCATAATGCAGCCTGTAATTATCTGTTTCCTGAAGGTGGAGGACTGTGTAAAAAAATTGCCACGAGCACATCAGTCTTTCATAAAAACGCTCTTGTTCTCCTCTTGAGCAACGACTCCTCCAGATTAGCTGGCTGGGCTTCGGTGGGGAATCACAGCAGTTGCAGCAGCCACCTGGTTAAAGAAACAAAGAGCAGTAAAGCACAGATCAGACCTGTAATCCACTCACTGCACAAACCTGTATTCTTTCTCATGCCACCGTTTCCTCCGACTGCCATTATGTGGTCATCAAACAGGCAGAATATAGTTCACCCACAGCTTCTTTATAGGACCTTAATTCCCACAATCCACTGTGAAAAGCCGGCAGTGTGTTACACCCATATCTTCATGCAGTGTGAGATTAAAGAGGCAATGCAATGCTGTCGGCCATTAGGCCGTGCCATCGCCTGTTACAGAGTTGTTGCCTTAATAGTGCATCAAACTGTAGTACTGTGTGTGTGTGTGTGTGTGCATGTGTGTGTGTGTGTGTGTGTGTACTCTTCTCCTGGTGGTGGAGGTAAAGCAGGGCCAGAGAAAGAAAGGGTTAAAAGAAAAAAAAAAACATTAATTATTAGCCCCAGTGGGATCTCTTATACTCTGTCTAGCCTGGACAACACCAATTAATACAGCAATTATTATCCTGGCCTGTAGCGCAGCGTTGACTAAGCTGGCTTGTCTTCTGACGATTACAGCGTGAGGGGAAAGCAGCGAACGAGAGGCATGCTGAAGCGAGATTATTCATCTCATGCTAAAACCCTGCTTTTATGATGCATGGGTGATGAGGGAGATAGCCAAAAGTGCTAAAGAGTAATTTAGTCTGCACATTTTAACTGAGTGTTACTGCAACACAATCTCCCTATAGATTAATTTCTGTTGCGTGTCATCTTCAGGGGTGTATGGGAGCGCCACTTTGATAAAGAATGAACCACGCAGACATTTTTCTTCATATTTCTCCCTCCTCTGGAATAACAAGCAGGCCTAAAGCTGTACTTTAATTCAGAAACCCTCTAGATCCTGTCTGACAGGTGCAGGGTTCACCCGTCCTCTTCTTATGCTCTTGGGGTCTTCGGTGACCTGGCCTTGCTCTACATTCATCTCCTCAATGTTGTCTTCTCCCCTCCCCTATTTGGCGTGATTCCTAAGCGCGAGCAAAAGCGCAAGCAAAAGCTACTCCTAGTTTCTGTAGCACGGCCCTTGCTCGCACATTCCTTTTCAGATGGCTAAGAGGTGGCGAGGATGAGAAATCTGCTGTCTCAAATAACACACAGCTCCCATATTATCCCCCCTACTCCAGTCAAATTATCCACTCTGCTCTATTCTTCCTCATCATATTTTTTGGACAGGGGCACTCTCCGTGTCTCTTGTTCTATTTTTGTGATTCCCCCGTCCTCTTCCTTGCTCTCCTCCAGTGACAGGCCTCATGGGAGCATCTTAAGCACATATGTCCCCTTTTCCCCGCCGCCACTGTAAAATCTGTGCTGACAGCCTGTGAAAACAACAGGGATGCTTGCATGTTATCTTGACATGGCCATGTTAAGCCTCACACCCATGATGCTAAATGGTCTTCATAAACCTTTTAAGATCCACACAGCCTAATATGGACTATATATATATATATATATATATATATATATATATATATATATATATATAGGGGGACCATAATGCTATTATGCTGTGTAATATGTTTAGATTCGTCGAAGACTCACAGAAGGCTGCCACCGCTCACAGTTTCATCAAGACAATGTGAACTGTGAAGAGAATGTGCAAAGTGTTGACACAGACGCAGTTTCTATTGTTTGAATGTAATTTTCTTTTTTTTTTCCAGGTTAAAACACTATTTAATTTGGTAGAAACCTGAAATCACACTGCAGATGTGGGCTATTTATGTTTGAGAATGATGTTCGAGCGTATCCTGCCTCATAATCTACCTCTGCTTTTCTGTGGAATCAATTGACAAAACAATTATGGACTGTAGGATCTAGTCAAACATAGTACTAAGAATGATTAGATGGCGGGTATTACATGAAGAACCCATCTTTGGATTAGTGACAAACACAATAAATTCTGAAATAAGTGGAGAAATATGTACATCCCTTTCATCGTAGACGCTTAGGTGATTGCTGCCACGAGAGGATTTGTCAGCATAACACAGGATCTCAAACAATAATGTGTGTGTGATAGGACACCATGGAACACATTCACAGTCAATCCACTGCCTGTTGTGTAAATGGATTTTGACTCCATGAAGCTGAGCGTAGGGGCCAGAAAGAATTCTGCTCGGTTTCATCATCGCCCAATGGAATGGAATGCGGCAAATCATCCTCAAAACTGCCACTGAAAAAAAAAAAAAGGAGATGGGCATTTATTTCCTCAAATGAGAGTCAAATCCAGGCAAGTAGTGTCCCTTGGAGATCAAACATTTTGCTTTACATCACTCCTGCATGGCCGCATTTATCTCCTGGAGTGTTCTGTTGCATGGAAAACTGGTCCGGCCGGTAAAAAGAGGTGGCGTGAGCGTGAGGTGTTGGATAACAGCTCCTGAGCAGGTTGTAATTAGAGTGGCTGAGCTGTAATGGAGGTGCAAAATTCCTGTACTTAAGACTGGTGCCAAACTGGACAGGATTGCTGATGGCCCAGTAGAGCCAGAAGACGATGTTGTCGCCTCACTGCCTTTACCTGTGTGACAGGATGCTTTAGGTCACCTGAAGACTGTCTGTCCCCAATAACAACAATAATTCTGATTATAATGACGACGTGAGTGACACAGACGGATACGATACGTTTCAAATGGGCAGAAGTTTGGCTCCAAAGTGTAAGACGGGAAGTAATTTGCACTTATGTGATTGATTTATAGAGTGTCCTCTTCCTGATTGCCGATTAAAACCTTTTTCTGGCGAGCCACTTTTTTCTTATAGTCGCATTCCTTTAAACATGTTCACATGACATGAGCACACACACACACACACACACACACACACACGCTCAGAAACACATTTTTGTACTCATGGCAAAATGAAAACTTCTGTTGCAGTCAGATTGAAATTTGCATCAGTTTTTCAGGTGCGGGCCAAAAAAATGATCTTACTGCGCATTATTTTGATAAGTTTGGTGCTAGAGATAGAGGGAAAAAAATGGAGGAAAGAGGGAGAAAAGCACCCCACGCGCCGAACGACAAATAACTGCAGAATCTGAGATTTCATTCACTGCTCCATCATTAAATGCTCAACCTGACCGTAAAAAAAAAATAAAAAATATAAATAAAAAACAACTTTTATTGGAACTGGCTCTTTACATGATATTCCAGTCTGAATGCAAAACAGCGTCAATCAATAAAAATGAGTCACAAACAATTTCAACTGTGTGTATGTGTTTATACACAAACTTCCGCCACATGAATGAACTTTGAAATGAGTCTGCGGCGCTCCTCTATCTGACACAACAGCGATTATAATGAGAGAAGCTGCAGCGTTGTTGTCAGCCGCTAACATGGTGACATATCGTTTTCCTAACCTGTTTATTTATTTTCCTAATGAAGAGAAAGTCTTTATCTGTAAACCATGAACCATGAAATTTTTTGTTGGTTATGACACAACACACACACACACACACACACACACACACACACACACACACACACACACATCCTTGTATTTCTATCTTTGTAGGACTTTCATAGACATAATGCATTATCCAGCTCTTTACACTAACCTTAACAATCCCAACTAACTCTAACATTTACCCTAACCCTAATTTAAACCCAACTCTAACCCCAACCATGTCTTAAGCCTCAAACAGTCCTTTAAGGATATGAACAATGAACAGTATGTCCTCACTTTGCTAGAAGAATGCAGACTGGCACTCACTATGTAGCAAGTACGAGAACACACACACACACACACACACACACACACACACACACACACACACGCACGCACACACACATATTACAACTGTAGCAGAGAGCAGTAGTAACATTACTGAGCCACAATTAAACCACGACCTTCCACGACCTTCCAAACATTTCAAAGTGAGTCGCTGATAATGTTGGACCCTGTAGCAGCAGTCTGAAGGATGGAATTGGAATGAGCAGTGTTGACTGCCTGTGTGTGCAGGTCTGAGAAAAAAGAAACAATAAATAAACACTTCAATAAACTCTTTAAATAAAATAAAAGCAAATCAGTATCATAAAGATAAAATTACAATTGGAATGATAGCTTTACACATCACCAGAGAAAAAAATCTGTGAACAAATCCATGAAAGAATTACTGACACTGTCTTGGATTCACACAAAAAAACAAAAAAAGACCACTTTTGGGCATTGAAACCCTGCCAAATAAACATTAAGAATTATTTAGAGACCTCTATCTTAATCACCACTGTTAAATCAATTACACCCATTTGCTCCAGTATGTCAGATGAGTGTGCGGGACGCTGAGCAGAGCCGGACCTCACACTCACCAGGCAACCACTGAGTCTGTTGGACAGCATCTGCCTGCCTTCCCAAACTGGATTTTTTTTTTTTGTTTTTTTTTTTTTGTATGTGATTCCAAAGCAAGGTGCAGCAAACTGCTGTCACATGCTCACCACTCCATTATTTGCACCTGCT
This sequence comes from Pao palembangensis, assembly GCA_015343265.1. Lineage (NCBI taxonomy): Eukaryota > Metazoa > Chordata > Actinopteri > Tetraodontiformes > Tetraodontidae > Pao > Pao palembangensis. Next base: position 11,888,787 of record CM027083.1, on the reverse strand, counting down.
AAAACATTTGAGGTATTTGAGCAGCAGGGCAACACATTTGCTTTTTATTTAACCTGCCTTTGGAGACCTTTGAAGTGCATAATAGAAGAGCAGCACAGGTCCTCCTCCCACCCCCCACACCCCCCTTAATCATTTACCTAGTAAAGGCACATTCTCTGTAGCTAACGCATCAAGCGGAAAACGAGTTTGGCCCTCTATTTCTTTCTCCCTCCCTACTTTACCCTTCCACCTTATACCCCCCCAGAAACTGGCTCCGTGTGTGTCACTCCCTCCCATCTCTATTTTGAAAGCTCCATGCAGTTGCTCAGCCACTCCACTGTATGTGCACGGAGGAGTCAAGAGTTGTTGGCCATGGCTGGTGTAGCCTAATGCTACAACAGCGCTAATTATTGTAAAGACACTTACTGGCTAATCATGGAAATGCAACCGTGCTAATTCAAGTAGGACTGCTGTGCTTCCGCACAAGAGATGTGTACTTTTGAGTTTGGAATGGAGCCAGACTTGGCTTAATCTTTGATCACACTCAGTTATAAGAGCGTACGCCTGAATTTTCATTTCTGAATGCCCTTATTGTACAGATGGAATTAGATGTATTCTCTCACAGCTGTAATAGAGTTATACTGTAAATCCACTGACTTTTTATTTCTTATGTCTGAGATAGATATGAGAAATATCCCCGGAGATAACACATTCATGTTTTATTGTATCCTTCAGCCAAGATTTGCAGATGTAAATGTCAGATTTAGATACAGGCAATCTATGTAGTATCTGCTGAATATATTGCACATATTTTAAATCAAGTTTTATTTAAATGAAGCACCTGAACAGAACCTTTACCTGTAAATGGCCAAAAAGAACTTTTCTTGGGTTCAAGAAAATGGTTTCAAGAGTTTTTGATTTGTATTGAAATGTGATTCAGGCTGCAACATGGCAGTTGTATACAGTTATATAAAAATATACAGTTCTGAAGATGCAGGCATCTCATTTTCACCAATGTAGAATCTTTCAAATATTTCCATTGCAATAGGAAAAAGCTTTTTATGACAAAGCTGTAAATCAGTCGAAAAAAAAAGGTTTTTTTAAGCAGGGCCAAGCCTCCATAGTTATTTTACAATCTGTAGCATTTTTAATAAGTGCAAAACCTACACATAAAAAATTCATCAATCTCATCAATCTTAAAGGGCAACTTTTTTTTGTAGTGTATTTTGAGTCATTAATTTGGACCTTCTTGGTGACTGATGAATCAAAGTTGTAGGGCAAAATCAGTCCCACATATAGTAAATGAAAGCTAACAACCATTATGTGAAAAACAAATTACAAAACACGCCACAAAATGCCACTAAGGACACAGATGCTAACGCAACATGCTATTGTTGTTGCTATTTTTTCCCCCCCAAGAGAGCTTTAAACACCTTTTTTAGTGAAGTCAACCAGAACTAACAGTCTCGTAAGAAAAGGGTCAGTCTTTGTGTTATCTATAAATCCCAAATAACAGGTCTGCAGTATTTAAAAAAGATGAAAAAGAGAGATGGGCTTAAAAATATAATAAATCACACCTGGATACTTGGTCAGTCCTGGCAGAGTGCTCCTTATATTGCACCCAAATTACTCCATTTGTTCCTTGAAATATTTTAATCCCAGCTGACCTCAAACTTCCCATGAACCAGAGCCTGAACTAAAGGCCGCCCACTGTCCTTGCAGTAAATCTGTTGTCTCCCTTCTAGGCCCTCAACAGGGGATCATAGATCAGCACTGCTCTGCAGCTTGCTTCAATTTACTCAATTAACTCTGCTAAAGCACTTGTAAGTTCTGCAGATGTTGGTTTATTATCAAGGCCTAAAATGTACAAGTGAGTTCAGGAGCCTGGGGTGGTGGAAAGGTTCAGGAAAAAGGAGGGGGGCACAACAAATGTCAACATTCTTTCACATTAAAGTACATATCAAATATGCATCTGCAAATGTGTATGGCTGTTATCAGCTGCATTATCTGCTGGAAATATTGTTCCAACGTTCTCAGAGGTTTCCCATTCAGATCTGCTCAGGTGACGATGACCATTGGAAGGGTAGAGTAGTCCACTAAGAAAAGTACCATTTCTGCTAAAGCAGATGTTAGCCAGCCCGACTGAACGAAGTTCTCTGAAGATCTTAGCCGCATGAAATGGCTAAGTCCTTTGGACCGAATCATTTGCAGATGACAGGCCTCAAGTGGCTGGATATAAATCACCATCGCAATATTGTTGCGTTGCTTACGGTTAACTCTGAAATGACCTCGCCCCTCAATAATCTGTTAAAATATTTTACATATCTATTTTCTTTCACTTATCAGAACATCTCTGATTTCCTTAACCACACAACTTTATTTTCTCTCTACTGCTAACCTCGGCTAAATAAATCATGCTACAACTGACGTAAGGAATGCATACAGTAAGGAAGACACTAATCTTAACCAGGTGCTGTTACCATTACCATAAAACATCCTGCCTACACCATTGATGCGTGCCCATATATTTCCTTGCTTTCTTGGCCAACTACAATTCAATTAACAGCAGCAACACAGGATGACATTCATAGTGTTTTAAAATAAGGTTCTGACAAATTATTTTCATGTGTAGAGCTAATATGTTAACTGCAGTCTTGGCTCCACCGCACGAGTGTTTATCTGTGTGCAGCGTTACGAGTCACAGCAAGCCAAAGTTGGAAGGCTACGCACCACTTTAATGGCGTGCCAGTCGATTTTAATGTGAAAAGAGACGCTCGAACCCACGAGTCATCAGCAAGGTTTTTCCATGACCTATCAGCTAGCTAAAATTGACTATACTAAAAGTTAATATATATCAGCAACTAATCAAAATGGGTTAAATCATAACTGTTCACTGGAAAAATGCATTTTTAAATACAAAAAGGCAATTTAGCTCCTGTGTGAAATTCAGGAGAAAATGACAAAAATAATAGAAAAGTGAAAAGCATTTTAATATTTTTTTCCCTATTTACAAATTGTAAAATAAGATATTAGGGTCAGGATGTCTTATTTTTAGTTCAGTTTTTTCCCCAGGGAAATACAGAAGTGCAAGTTGTGTGTGTTTAAAAGCGAATGCAGTGTTAATCATTTTTCTATCACACTGCTCCTGCAACCTGCACACAAAAAGGCCTAACGATACCTGAGACAAAGCATCAAGGTTGCACCCTGTGTGCAGGGTAGAGTAACACTAAATGTTTGAAATGAGGCAGTGACCCCAGAGAGGGTGAGGTCAGAGGGGTCTGGGGTAACAATTGTAAATGACACATTCACCCTCGGGCTTCTCCTAATAACTTTTGGAGCAGGGATGGGGCCATGTCTTTCACTGTCTCCACTGACGGCTCTTTGGGGAGTGATATGCAAGTATGGAAGTGTAATGAACTTGTTTTCCTTCCCTAAACCCCCATGCTGTCTCCTAAATCACTTGTGCAGGACATGAGCCACCATCGTCTCTCCCACAGCTGCACTTGCTCTGGAGCTCAGAGTTGCAGAAAGTGGTCTTGATTCAAAGCAGATAGAAACCTTCCGCACGGTCAGCCTTGAATTACTGACCACGTCTAGTTTTTGCCTTTAATTGTGAGCGTTGTATTTTTTAAACTATCAACATCTAATTTGTCTTTTATATATTGCTCAATACGTAACAGCGGTAGGTTGTTGTGAACTATTTAATGTGATGTAAAAAATATTGATGTTTGACAGTTCCTTCTGACGGAACAGTCATCTGTCTAATCGCACGTATGTTCAATTAAATAACCTGCACATTTACAGGATGTGACCCTAATTGAATTGAACGTTGAATTCTTCCCGTCATTTGTTCTCCAACGTTCCTGATTTGCAAACCAAAGTTTCAGAGGTTGACAGTTACATTGAATATTATGCTCATTTTGACTTTGTTAGGTAGGCAAAAATTTGCCTTTTTAATGATGCGTGCGTTCCGATCTGATCACAACCTTCAAAACAACACTGACCTTCCAGCACGAGATCCATGTTACGCTATAATGCTAACATCGGTTACAGTGATGCTCTGGTACATATCATGATTTGCTAACATTACATATGGTGTTTATTAGGCTACATTTACTTTTTTGGTATCAGGGTATACGCTTCAAACACTCCAAAGTTAACTTTAAACCTTAAACTTCTCTAACTTATCTTATAACAGATGGGAAGATGCATGTGTGCCATACCTTGTGTTTGGTCAGATTCGGGTCTGCTCCTGGTTAACTCCGCAGATCTTAATCTTCTACGCGAGCTGAGGGCTGCATCTGTGGTATTCAGAGAGGATTTATTGGCAGCATTCCTTAATTTCTAACCCTGGCCTTCTCTGTGCCCCTCCTGTGATGTAATGACATTATCAATTAGCCCCCATTAATTTAGCAAAACAAATAAGCACCATGATTCGCCTCCCTTTCAAGCATGTGGTTTTGATTTCCCGAATATTGGTCAGTGGCCGATGTTTAGTTAATCTTTTGGCCATGCTGTGTCCAGGAGAGGTCATGCCTTTGTCCTCCCTTCAGCACGTTTCCTCCCTCTGCTCTGAAAGATTCTCCACATCTGCGGAACACGGGTAAGATTCAATGAAATTTAAAGCATATTGAGAGCATTGTTTCATGCAGTAAAGATTTGTCATCGTAAAAGAATAATTACTGAGTCTGATGCCGATCCGGTTCCTGATGATGTCATAGCGAGCCAATAACGTTCAAGAATTGATCCTTTGCGAGCTTTCACCTACGAGCCAACCTGCTTACACTGGATTTGTGTTGAAGCATTATTTACTGCAGAACCAACATCCTCTGTCCGAGGATACATCAAGGACCTCAAATCGTTGTTTTGTGTCTTCAGCCAAGGAAGCAGCGAAAGCTCCGAGCAGCAAACAATTCAACAATCACTGCAACTGTGCATAATATAGCATAATAAATATCAACCACTTAATCAGTGTAATCTGAGTCCAAACAGGCACCACTGCCAATACAGACGCACACACATCCTCGTATACAAGGCTATGTACACAGTCTCAGGCTGCCAACGTTTGACTACAGACTGGACTCGGATTTGTTTTGGAGTAGAAAGAAAAAACACAGACACTCCATTGTCTCTTGCCAAAAGTTGTTGGTTTGATATGACCAGAGGGGTTTTAAGCACCGGTGATCTTTCCTGGTAAATCAGTCAATGATCAATTTTTTGACTATTCATATAGATTCCCAGCCTTCTAGTAATCACAGCCCATTATTTAATAATGCTGGGAATAATTATATATATATATATCTATAAGCGACCGGCGAGTCAGCAAAATCAACCCTGTGTGAAAACGGGACAGGTCAAAGTTTGTGACAAAGATCAGCGTTAAAGAGAAAAATAATCAAGATTTTTGGCACTTGCAACAATAATAACACAACTAATAAAAAAACCATCAGCCATAACTCGTGCTCAGTTGAGCTTTCATCGAGATCATTAGTGAGATTTCATAGTGAATAAGCGTGAACCTATATACAATTACTTATTAAAATTACTTACTTATTAAACATAAATAAAACTTCAATTTAATTTGACACCTTGGACTATGAGAAAGCATCTAAGAGGAGTTTATATCTCTGAAAATATTAGATTATGGAAAGTTTCCTCATTTATTCATGGCTGAGTTCAAGCCTGACGCCCAGCGATGAGACAGCAGTGACTGATGCTATAGGTAATTAGGCTGTCTGACCAGGGTTAGGAAAGGCTCTATAACACCAACGTATACACTAATGTTTTCTGCTTGTGACTCATTTTCCAAGAGGGCTGGATTTTTGTTATTGTTTCAATAAATTTACTGTGATGCAACATGATCTTATCATGACAAAAGCATCGGCAGATGAAAAATGTTAAAGAGTTTATCTGCTTGCAGATTAAATGAAACAGTAATAAATCTGGTCAAGACAACATCTTAATCTGAACTCCTGTGTTTTTTGATAGCAGAGCCACATGTTGGTTATGCGATTGCCTCTACCTGCCCGATTTATTTGAGACTGAAGAGAACAAAATCTCCAGCTTCTCCTCCTGGTTGCAACACAGTAAATCCTAAAGAGAAATCAAGGACCTTGAAGCGTGTTAATGCTCACATATTGAAGTGTTACAGCATGGTTAAGATACAGCGCTTACGAGGGAGTGCAGATAAGAGCTGCGGACGGTGATGGGAAGTTTCCGTGCGGCATGTTTGGAGAATATTCCATCTAAACACTTAAAGTTGCTGTGAGTCATCTCTGGACTTTGCACCTGACTTGTGCTCAGCCAATCAGTGATGCACATCTTTATCCCTAAATCAAATCTGGATTAGGATGCTCTGCTCAGAGCACGTTACCAGACATTTCTGCATGTAGTTTCTCTGCTTAACAGCCCAAATGAAGAATATTTAAGAGTTGATAATCTTCTGTGGTTATTTGAGCTCTGTGCATCTTTTCTTTAGTTGTGAAAGTGAATGTAAATTAAAGACGTATAGGACTTTTTTTTCCAGGTTTTCCAAATGATGTGGCATTTATTTCATTTGTAACATCTTATGTTGTTGTGTGGAGATGCTTTGGCAATTTTAGATCAATGATTGTTGTGTTTTTGCACCAATTTGAAATAATATAAGAAACAACCTATATCTGTGGAGTAAAATATAATATGATTTAACATGTATGCAGGTACAGTCTGATCTAGCTTTTGCTCTGAAACATGAGCAGAGCAATATCTTAGCAATATTACAATGTGAAATAAAAAACCTTTAGTTGAGTGTTATTGTACTTAATTATGATGGTGGAATTACTGTGAATGTCATCCATAAGTTGCTTCTGTATACCAATGGTGACTAAAATGTGATGCATCATATTTACTTTAAACAAAATATTATTTGAATTTTTAGGGTGTTTTTTTTTGTAGATCTTTGTATTACTGTGGTTTACATAAATGCACATATTTATAGTTTCAAATATGACAAATTACTGGAAAATATATGCATTTACGTGTACTTGTAATCCAGTACTTTGACTTTGAAGGAATTCTTGTGATATTAGATGGACTTTGACCTAATCTATTATATTTTGATGATTTCTTTAGCAGTTAGACCTCGAACAATCTAAAGACATGCGCATCAGGTTGACTTGAGATCCTAACCTGCTCTTAACGTGTGAAAGCGTCTTGTGATGGATTGGTGCCTGTCTTGTGTGCTCCAGCATCTCATCCCATGACTACGGCGATGGACTCCACCCCCCACCTCCCAAAAAGAGCCAGATTAGTTCAATGTGGTCTTTAAGTGAGTGAATAAACAGAGCATAAATGGAAATGCTACAAAAGCTAAAGCACATGGTAATATTGAGCTATTGTTGCTGGAGATGGGTGCACTGTGAATATCATCATTTGACTTGAATCACAGTGAGGATTAATCACATTATTGCTGTAATAAAAAATGGCTTCCCTTTTTCCTCCTCTCGCAGATCCACAGCTGCATCTACGTGCTGGCTGGGGGATAACAGAGAAAGGAATTCCTCTTTGATTTATATGATGGACCTGCTTTTGACCCGGCCCAGCTGCTGGAAGCTTACCATCACCTCATTCAGTTATCAGTAAGCACTTGAAAGTGACTAGACAACATTTTTACACCACATTTGGGTTATTCTGTGCTGCTTGATGCTCTTATTAATGCGTCAGAGTGACCACAGTGCTGACTTTATAAGACATCGGCAGCAAAGTTGTGTTTAGAATGTTTCAAAGTTTACAAGGTGTAAAACTTAGAAGTCAGAGCAGAGGTGTTCAGATGGTAAGATGAGCGGATGAGGATTCGCAGAAAGTGAAAAGTACAGTAGCTCCTTCATTTATGACTGGAGCTACGATAAGACGCTCCAATGAACACTTGTAAAATATTTTTGGAGAAGCAGAAAGGAAATCTAGAAATAAATAAAGTGGATTACAGCCGCTGAACGCGCCATCTCTGCCCTGCAGCTGACCGGGTACTTCTCCTGTCTGCATGATAATGCTTTTGTTGAGGTTTGTGACCCAGTTGGCAAAAAGCGGGAAATCATGCCATTTGCAAATATGCTTTTATTACTCGATAGTGTATAATTGTGCAAATGAAATGAGATTATCTCTCGAGTTGTCCACAAACAGCCATGCAGCTTTATGGGGGGATTGGAAAAGACTGATAATTTGCCAAAAGGGAAAAAAAAAATGTGGCGTGGAGGCATGGAGCCAACCCTGCGCCCAGGTTATTTTTAAGGAAAGTCAATCTTTGATCAGTCAAGCTGAAATGACTAAGATAAGTGCCAGGTACATCTCACGGCAGGACCGCGCGCCAGTCTGATATTGCCATTTCCTCCTCGGTTTCTCAAGAGCAGTAAATAGCTCCTGTCCCTCCCCCCCCAACCCCCAACCCCCCCAACCACCCAGACACACACTTTCTCCTGAGATCTCTGTCACTTTAATCCACAGAGTCTGCCGCTGGTTAACAAGGAAATCCTGTGTCAATTATCACCAACCACTTCCTGCTGGGCGAGCAGCAGGGAATCAAAGGGGCCAGAGAGTCTTTCACACCAGAGAGGAGCAGTAGGTCTAATTAAATGGCCCTTGAGTCCCGCTGGCTGCCGGTGGCCGGGCGACAGATAGCCCCACCAAACGATAACCTCCCTTCGGCTGATGATTGTTTTGATAAGCTAGTGGACACTTTAGGCGCCCTAAGGTTTGTAGATTACGATCCAGGACCCCAAATTAAGTCGCGGCCAGGACGTGCAGGTTGATGGAGAAGAATGATGATTAAATTCTCTGAAATGTGCGCAATCATAATGTAGTAATGTGCTTATAAGAGACGTATGAGTCATGCTGGAAGCAGATCTAACCCCGATTCTGCAACATGCCATAAGAGACGGTCATTAAAATTCTGCTTCCATAAATCTGGGACTGTGGGTCCATAGATGCATCATTTGCACACTAGTCGGGGAAGCGTGCTATTAGGATTTGACATGCTACACTTTATCTGGCTTCTGAAAACCCTGTGTTTGGGGAAAAGGAACGAGGCCATTTAAAGAGCAAATCTGCTGCGGTCAATGACAATTCCCAGGTCACTTTCAGGAGGAAGTCTGTAAAAAGTACAACTCAAGATTTAAACTGAATCCAATCAACATCATGCCTCATATGGGGATTGGCAAACGTATAGCCTTCTGCTTCGGAGTTGTCTTTTTTACTCTTAACTGTCACTTGCAGGTTTTTTAGCATCATCTGCATACTGTCAAATTAGGTTGTCACCCTCAGTCGCTGCCTGGAGTGAATCTGTTCATTAAAAAAGTCTGCTTCTAAAATTATCATTTCAAATAGCACCTGTTTGAATTTTTATTTCATGGGTCTGGTTATGGGCTGTGCATTACGATTATAGAATAGCTAATTTGAGGTTTCGAATTAAGTCAATTTGAATACATTTAAAGAGCCAATAAACTTTGCAGAATATTTACAAGTCTAAAATTATGCTGGAATTTCATTTTGTAAACATTACGAAAAAAAACAAAAAAAAAAACGGCTAAAGCGTTTCATCACATTGTCCTCTCTACTGTTCTTGGAGGTATCTTTTAAGCCCAGGGTCTTGTTCACCTTTAAATTTTCATACTGAGGAAAAGGGCTGCAGAAAAACCAATTTACTAACAGAGCGACACCATCTGTTTGGTCGTTTATCTCTGACACACCACCCCTCAGTCCAGTGTTGACAGTACATGATATTCCATTAATCTGCCTAATGAAAATTTAACCAGTGTTATAAACAAATAATTGGCCATTATCCTCTCAAAGATCCAGAATAAATTACTTGAGCATTTTTCATGGCTTCTGAAAGAAGAAGAAGCCGGCCCCTCCTGATTGATGTTGGAATAAATGCAAGGCCGGCACCGACGCTGCGAGTGGGTCTCAGCTAAGCCTGTGATTGACTTAATGAGAGTCTTTGGGGTGAGTAAATGTTCCAAATTGCTCAGTCATTAGCTTTTGCTCGGCTGTCTGAAGATACCCCCGGATCTGCGGCACGGGTCTCTCCTCTTGTACCATTCCGCCTGCAATTACATTTTCATTTAAAGCAAACCTCTGAAGTCCGATAGGCAGGCCCCTTTTCATTACGCTGGCCTCCTTTTTCTTTTTTATCTAAATGGTGTGAAATGTCTCTTCATTTAGACCAATTAAAGTTGAAAAAGACGGCGCTGTAATGAATTATCATCCAAATTATTTACTTAATGCCACAATCGCTCTCCCTCTCTTCCTCACCTCCTCCATCAGGCAGCAGGGATGCCTGAGTGAGGCGGGTAGGGAATACGGCATAAGATGGGAGTCCGCACTGGATCCACTTTGAAATTGAAACTTCTTCCAAATGATACACATTTTACTGTGGATGCGTCTCTCTAGTATTTAGCAATGTCTCATCTGAGCTTTGCTCTGCATTCTGACAATCTTGACTAATGGAGGTGGATGGGGAGACCATCATCTGCACATAAGGGAACAGTATGTCGTCAATATAGTTCATTTCAGATATTTCATTTAAAAAAAAAAAAAAAAATGTCTAAGCTCTTCCTAATTAAGGGCGAGCTTATGGTTTCAAATTAACTCGTTTAATTGAGGGGACCAGTTCGAGAGAATGTATTCCATCTCTTTCTGGAGGCTGTTGGCTGACACAATAAACACTGGGAGAGTTCACAACTATCACACCAGCCCCATCCATACCTCTGGGACTGCCTCGCTCTCCCTCCTCAATGAGACGCATGCTGCCAAAGACTCCCTCCATTAGCTTCTCACCAGCTATTCAACATATTCTCCAGCCATTGTTTGTGTCTGCAGCCACTGTGCCATATTACGCCTATTTTAGCCAATGTAATGGGGAGAGAAGTGAAATGGCACATTTTGTTGTGTGTGTGTGTGTGTGTGTGTGTTTTTTTTTTTTTTTTGTGTTAAAGGCTAGGAAATTCATAGCCGAGTCTCACTGGGTAAAGCCGCTGGAGCCAAGGTGACTTGTCACCATGGAGACGGCAGCTTGTATTTCATGCCAGAGCAGTTCTGCTAAAGCCCAAAGATGAGGGGGCAGCAAAGTGAGCTTGGTTTGTCCCCTGCCCAGGCACCCCTACCCTTAATATAAATGAAGGGGGGACCAGCCTGACCATAGATGGAAGCCAGATTTGTCACCAGAGGCCAGAAATGAAAATCCTCAAGCTGTTGAAATGTGAAAGTTCCAGCCTGGATAAATTACTTTAACATCCCATGAGGCACAAACCCAAAATCTAAGCGGTTAAAATAAACTCAAGAGGGGTCACTTTCAGATGAGGTGTCAAAGTGTTGTTAAACTCACGAGGCAATAATCGTAAGTACTCCCTGATCTGCGCTAATTGGTATGAAATCGTCCACAGTGCTCAAGTGCAGCTACTGCTGCACTCGCCGGTTTACTGCATCTGTTCTGTGTCAGCGCTGATTTCTCTTGACAGCCTGGAAATACAAACACAAAATTGCCGTATGAATCGCCCACCTTTGAGCTTAAGTCACAGGTACAAAGAGAGAATGGATTTTCACCAGAAAATCTTCTCTATTGCTTTCTCCCTCCTTATCAGCAACAAAAAATACAAGTGCTATTTGCTTTCATTATCAGCATACACATAAAAGCTATAGATACTCTCTTGTGCAAAGGCAGCTTTTCTAAATGTTATGACATGAAATGATTTGAACACAATGACAGGGTTGATTTTGGCAACTGATTCAAGCACTGGAAAGTGGAAGGGGGACAGAATGTCACAATATTTTCAGATAATGTAAAGAAATATGATAAATTTCTGCAGCACACGAGTGACAGACAGCAATTAATGTTGTGTTTGTTTCCCAGCAAAGCCGCCTCACTTAGAACTGTCATGGGATACACAGTCCCCAAACCACATGTGTTAAGATGAGACTGTGTTCTTTCCAACACTGAGCTTTCGCAGTAATCAAATCCAAGTGCTCATTATGGGTTGCAAGCACCTCAACACATGCTAATTTCTGCTTAATGTCTCCAAGGAGAGAATCTGGTGTATATAACCTATAGCTTTTTGATCAAGCTGCAAATAGAAAATAAAACTAAAGGTTGTTTACTGTGAATCTGGGCAAGAAAGTCTGCTAGATGCAGATTTTAAAACAGCATGCATTGATGGCTGATTTCATATTCCGTTTAGAATAGCATGTGACTCTAATTTACATGAGTTAGAACAGGTTAATCCCTGATGTTTATGGGAGCAGCTCTACCTTCAGTTCTTGGTGCGTGTGATGACTTCAAGTAAGCAAAATAGCCACCCATAATGAAATCTCCCGGGATAGTCGTAAGTTGTGTTAAGCGGTTTGGTGACACGAGTGAATGTTCCTTATATACGTGACCGCCTCCCCGACACTGAAGCAGCTGTTTCTTCAGTACCGCTAAGCAGGCATCACCTCAAAAATTAATTTGAAACTATCCATACACTCCTGAATAGGAGAGGGTAAAGCCATTAATTAAAAGTGGAACAGGTTCTTATTTTAGTGGAAAGTGGAAAAATTAAGAGCCTTTGTTAAGAAAGGCCCAGGAGCAAAGCTTTCATTAGCCTACATGCATGGCAAAAGCAATTCATCAACTGTAATTTTGCCTCAATGGGCAAAAAAGACGGATCAACCTCAGCATGCTATTTATGGAGATTTACAGAAGTCTGGGAAATGCTAATGTGATTAACATTTATCTACAACATGTTTCGAAATGGCCCTTATGTCCACGTTCTCCCTTTAAGATTAAGTTTCCGCACTCATTCCACTGGAAAAAAAAAGTGATACAGAATCTGCTTTGCAGTGCAAGAACACACAAAGATGATTTTTTTTTTTTTTTTTTTTTTTTTTTGGCGTGGGGGGGTTCTGTCACATTAGTGGAGGATTTCTTCTACCCCACCATCCCCTCCCCTCTCTCTAAATATCTCTCTTTATGTTTGTCTGTCCCTAGATGAAGGAGCGGCGAGCACAGCGCCGCTTTTGTCCAACCGGAGTGTCTCTCTCGAAAATGTGAACTGTTCCACGGATTAGCTGAGCAGAGATTTATTTAATGCATCCTCATAGAGTATTGTTGAAATCTATTTTGGGATATGGAGCTTGCCAAGCTCTAAGCCTGGTAATATATGCCTGCTACAGTTTAAGAGAGAGGGTTCACAGACCCTCTTTATGCTGGGATCATAAGGATCATACACCGCCACTGAATATGAAAATATTTAGGACTGGTAGCACATTGATTGTTTTCAGACAGGGTCCACAAAGTCTTGTTCCCGTGCCCTCCTTTCTGTCTCTTGTTTGTGTGGCCTGTTTAAATATTTGATGTCCTAGAGAATGATTGTGATATTCTACAGATAAGATACTGCACATGCATATGCCATGAGAGGCCCCTATTTAAGATACCGGCTTAAGGTTTCTGAGAGGCCAACAAAGCCACGGATGGAAAAGACTGCAGTGCATTTGCATTTAAGCTGTGGATTTAGAAAAAAAAAAAAGCTTGATCTGAATGAATACTAATAATGTATCTAATTTAAAATGCTAAGTATTTACCTTAAAAATTCATTCAACCTTAAAGCCCTAAAATGAAATCGAATTACAGCTTTATATTTTATACCTATTTAAATATTCATGAAGTATTTACCAGAATTTTACCTGGTCTTTTACAGTTATCATACTTTGAAAGACTTTACAGCAGCAGCAATGAGTTGAATGTCCAAAGAAACAGAACCAGCCATCGCTGGGCTCTGACTACACGTCCCAGCATGCCTTGCAGGGATACGGTTTGGACCACTTCTCCTCACACTGAACGGGCAGAAATTTGACAGAGAGTGACACAAAAGAGAAAAGCCAGGGGGTGTGCAGGAGTGGGGGAGAGGGAGCCGGACAAAAGAGAAGACATGGGCTTTTGCACGGAGGACATGATAAAGCCAGGAGCATTATCGTCAGTGTGAAAGACGGGGGCCATACTTCAAACGGGATTTTCTCTCCATGACAGGATACTCCGCTGACGCAGAGTAAATAGCTCTCTGTAGCAGTATATGGCTTCAGGGCTCCTAGGCTTCTTTGTAAATTCAACAAACTACAATGCAGCGATAGGATCTCATAGAGAAAGCTCAGCGCGCAGTGAATTCAGCCGACAGACAAGACCATACGGTTGTGAGCGGTTTGTCCAGAATTATAAAAATCTAAAATAAATAAATAAATAAATAAATAAATAAAAAAGGTGAATACTGAATAAATAAATCAGTCTCACTTGAAAGCAGCAATGGCAAGTGATGCATTATTTTAGCTGCAGCAATGGAGGCATTAAGCTTTGCAAATATGACTCTTGCAAGGAAGCCACGGGGTTCAATCAATTAGTCTGTGATTATTATTACTTCTGTTGTTATTACTAGTCCCAGCAGCCAGGCTGTTATGGTAACCCTAGACGCGGTCCACACTGCTAATCCTTGCCCCCTCCCTGACCTTAACCTTTACTCTCTTAATCAACATCATATTCCAAGGGGATGGCCAAAATATTTACATGTTATCTCTCGCAACGCTGAGTGAGAATTCACTTCCACTCTGGGAGTTTTTCTCATCTGAAGTGTGTGTGTGTGTGTGTGTGTGTGTGTGTACAGTACCTCCATATGTGAGTTTGTGTTACATGTGTTATTGTGTCCAGGCTCCACAGAATCCATCTTTTGTCTGAATTAAACATCACAAGGACATCAGGGTCCTTGTAAATTAGAAGAATAAAGGCCCTCACACTGGCTATTGTGGGTGGTGTGTTTCTGTTTTTACGTAGATCTGTTGTCCACATTGCAGCTTTACCGACAAATCAGAATGCGGGCATGGCCTTAGAAGTTGGGGTAAATGCATCGTTTTACTAAGTCAGTAAAGGCAAACATAGACAGTAGTACAACAACCACAGCAAGACAAATTTATAGGCCAGACTGGTGGAAACCCGCTTCATTATTTTATTCAACAGTCCACCCATCTGTCCTCAACTGAGAAAATGACTATTGAGATGTTTGATCCAACAGCAAATATGAACTGGACGACAAGATAAAAGAAAAGCACGAAAACAGTGAAGCAAGCAAACATCTCGGAGAGACAAAGATATTTCCTATGCAAAGCTCACACACAATGTTCTGTGCGATAGCGGCGGATCCCGTCCAAGTCACACGAAGGGGGAGAACGAGAGACAGAAACGAGGTCGGCTGCCTGCATCTTTCAACCCAGCCCCCCTTCCTTTTAGCTTTGATTCTGCTGATCCAGTATCTCACCATATAGTGAGGGACACAAAGCCTATTTCAGCTTTGGGCTAATCTCATTAAGAAACTCTAACCACCCCTATGAGTGGTGGTGCTGGTTGAGGGGTATGGGTGTGGGGGGTGGGGGGATCTACCCATTTTGCACAATGCCCAAACTAATGCTCATGGAGGCAGGTATAATGTTACATAATTAGCTCTTTAAATGGTAAAAAGGAGATTATCGAAATGGCCTGCTAGCCAGCACATGCAGTGGACCTGCTCTCCGGAGACCTGCAGGTGTAGTGAAGCTGAAAACAATCCCACCGGAAGTAATGTGTGAAAAAGTGAAAAACAGCTTATTTACTTTAAATGTGTGAAGAGTTACAGAGCAGTCCAGACCTTCACAGTTGAATCCAGAAGAAATAACCTTGAGTTTGATAAAAATGTAAGTATGTAGGTTTGATAAAACAATGGTGTAAGCGATCATGCAGGTGGGTATGGCTCCATTAACGTTCTCTTAGGGTGTTTATCTTAAATACATGAAAAACAACTTGGGGGGTATTTAGGGAGGCCTGATTCTGTGTTACCGCTGAGACGTCCTGTCAGGAACCAGCAGGGGCTCTGCAGCTCACGCCTTCACGGAACTCAGAAGAATTGATGGAATCCATCTGATCCACAAAGCCCACACCTAGTCATTCATAACCTCAAGACTGGATTACCATATCAGATTGTTGCCATATGCGGCACGACTCACCACTCCGATAGTGACAGTGATCAACTACCACCATTCACCATATCCATCCAACACGCATTAGCGTCAGAGTTCAAAAGCCGAAACCGTCTCATAAAAAGGACGCCCGCGCCGCGATGACACACAAATCTCGGGGCAGTTCAGCACGTTATGGAAAAAGAAGGACGTCGGCAGGCGGGACAATGACAAGATGGTTGTCCACTGAGGCCTATAAAAAAAGATCTAAATATCAGATTGTCGTTACATGAGGTTGTATAACAAATGAGCCCAGAGTCTTTGAACTGGCTGACCACACAGGGCTGGAAGAGTCACTAGAAGCCCAACATGTGGCAGCAATAAGTTGGCCCCACCCTCTGAAAGACATGTGGGAGACATCGCATTCCAGCGGAGCTCATTAAACTTAAAAAACAAATCCAACAAACACTGCTGGGCTCTTGGAGGAGGAACCGGGAAACAGGCCTGACGTCGTCTCCATATATTTATCTACTTTTAAAATCACTGGCTTGTTTTGACTGCCCCCCCCCACCCACACACACACACACACACACACAACCCAGAGAAATTGGAGGACCATATTTTAATAATCCCCAATTCTGTCTGCTCATCACCTCCAAAACTTCAGTAAGTCAGTGTGACTAACAGCAGAATTTTAAAGACACTGACATTTACCATGGCTCTTATAAAGTGTACAGATGTGGTTTAGCATTTAAACCTGTCATTGAACTTGGGCTTATTTATAATGCTGTTTGTTCCACCAGTCTGCCCACTTAAGCTATGTGTTGTCTGTTTCACTTGACTATAAACAAGCTGCTGGCTGTCTGAACTCCCCTTCATACGTTCATGTTAGCAAAAGAGCGTTTTGTTCACTGTTATTCTCAAAATGCGACACGATATTCAGCTTGCGTACATGGCTTCATGACATTTTGGAGGATCTGGTTTCAGTGTATTCACTTAAGATCGATAAGAACTCAATAAAATCAAATGCCCACTGGGGAGGCGGGTTTTTCTCACTGCAGCAGACATCTGGCGTGATTATTTTCAGCTCTTTAGTTAATCCTCTCGAAATGTAAACTGGAGAAAAATTGTGCCAAATGGCTTCAGAGCAAGACTGAATTTTGGACTTGTGGAAGATTTAAATGAGTTTTATAGAAATGTTCGAGGCATTATTGGAAAACACAGTGAGACAATTGTAATTACTTTTCAGCCTGTCACATTTATAATCATTATCCCACTTTTTAGACATGCCAATTTTTGACTCCTGTTAACCGCAGCGGCTGTGGAGAAACCACGTAACATCCAGCAGGTTTTTCCCTTTTTTTTTTTTTTTTCCATTTTCCGTTCATGTTTTTGATGTTTTCATCTGCGCTGCTGGGCGTCAGTTGTTTGATATGTAGTGTTTTGACTGGAAACGCTTGAGTCGCGAGCACGCCATTCAGAGGTGGCCCAGTAAGAGCTTAATCTACTTGTCAGGGTTGACTGCCAAGCATATCGGCCCACACACTTCACTATATGACTTTATTCATACTGTGGATCTGGGACATTAACTGTCTCTGCCCACCAGAACACAACACTTACGCCCACCGCTGCCAGTGAAAGGAAGGTACATTAAATTATGAGCCCATGCAAGGGATTCACATCCCATAAATCTCACGTCTGCAGCCCCCACCACCTTAAGAATACAACCTGAGACCTGTTCAGACCCACGCCTCTCTCGAAACACACACTTTAGTGCAAGCACGCTGGATTTCACATGAAGAGCTAAAGCTTATTTTCATATTTCTTTTCGATGTCAGTCAGGAAAACTGCCAGCAGGGTTGAATGATGAACCTGAATAGAAAAAAAAAGGCTGAACGGGATGTGATGTTTACAGCTGCCGCATCATTACAGGCTTCTCATACGACTGCCGAGCAGAGAAGACTGCTGAAGAAATAACAGTCAGACAGAGCATAAAGGTCACGATGCCACTGTTCTGCCACGTGGCGAGAGCATCCATTCTGATAGAATCACAGAGCAAAACTGCTTATTTCCTGCCTGACTTTGAACTGGGAGATGCATTTGAACAGGCTCAGCACACGTTATGCCCTCATAAAAGGATTTTGTGATTTATTAAGCTTAAATAATGGTGCCTTGTGAGTATTTCATAAATCTCTAATAAGGCACTGACCTCAGTCACAAACACTCAATAAATCTATATCAACAAAATTGGAAGTTCAAAAACGCTCATAGTATAGCAAATATAGCTATTATTTTTGCTGCTATTAGAGAAAGTGAGTGCAGGTCAAACAGGCAGAGTTCACATATGCATTAGGAGTGAAATGCAGAACAATTATTTGGAAAGTAATAACTCCTCAAAAAAGAAGAAAGGACACGTCAGACATCTGCAGCCGATTAAAGGCTCACAAATTTACAATGAGGCGGAAGAAGGCTGTCAAGTTTTCACATTAATTTAATACACAGCCTTCCTGACCCAGCTGTTACGAGAAGGATTCTTTTGCATATCATGTCGTAATGAATTTTTTTTAACTCTTAAATTCGAATGCAGAGGAACCGACTTTCTTAAATGGTTTTGCAGCCAGACAGAATGAAAATGCAGGTCATAACCAGGGTTTGCATACGAAAAACTATTTAAATCAAACAATAAATAAATGACAACGCAAACGCGTACGCCTCGGGGCAGAGAAATAATCTTCCCCGCAAGTTCTAATCTCTGTTTTCAGGAAGCTACAAGGGGCAGTGTGCAGCATCTGACTGGCTGGCTGCTGCAGAGATTTCACACATCTGTCTGACGGCAGGGGCGGGGCTTGTACCAGTCACGTCAGGTCAACACACATCATCCACACGTGAAAAACGCAGAAAAACGAGTATGGTGAGTATGACAGTCCAGTGAGACGGGCTTTGTTGCAGGAAATTGCTGACGATTGGTCAGCACGGTTAACATGACAATACGAGACCCATGTCAACACGAAACCTCATCACTTCGTGCCAATAAAATTGTCTGAGAGCAATGCTGAATATTTTATAGGGCAATTAAAAACTAATACCTTTAATAATTAATGGTGGGAGATGGAGTTTGAGATCTGGCTTTAAGGTAGGGGTTCAAATTGTGCTTAGGTCTGGGTTAGAGTTAGTTAGGGCTGGTTAGGGCGAGGGGCTGGGCAATACATTATGCTTATGCAAGTCCTCACAAAGGTAGAAGTACAAGGAGGTGTGTGTGTGTCTGTGCGTGTCTGTGTGTGTGTGTGTGTGTTTAGGGGTTCAGTTGTGGAATATGAGAGCACAACCTAAATCACTTTCAATCTATGTACTGAAATGAAGGTGATGAAAATAAGAGTTGCAGACAGAGAAAATGCTTGTCTGCAGATTAACAGTGAACGGTGGGCTCTGATTGGCTGTCTGTCTCTAGCCTCACATTGTGCTGCAGCTCTCAGCTGCAGCTAATGCCTGAGGAGCACACTGGGCTCTTGCAGCATAAACTGCAAAGCTAATACTGAAAAGAAAACAAGTTTATTTGATGTAGAACCCTTCAACAAGCTGAGGATATTTTATTTTAATAAACAAGTCAGCTAAGTCATCGGGGAGATGGTCGCTGCTGTCGCGCAGTTTTTCCACAATGTCACTTTTATGCGCTAATATTCTCTGGGATAATAAATATATTTGTTGACTAACAGCACGGATAAAACTCTTAAATATTCAGAATTTTTAATCTGGTTTAACATTTCCACCCGTTTTATGCAAATTACAGGCCATTAGCATAATCTCATTTGAGAATACATCCTTTTAAAGTAAAAGATTATAACCTATTTTACACATATAAATCAAACGCGATATTGAAATGGTAATGTCTGAATGTTGGTGCAGAAAAGAAGTGTGTATACATGCACACTTTTCTTTTCCATTACTGACTCAACACTACTTGAAAAGACAAAGACAAAGCCAAAGCCTCCATGAAGGAAAACATCCAAAAGCTTAAAAGTCTTGGCAAACACAAAGCAGTCATTAAAAGAGCTTCAGTAAACACCTGCTAATATTTGAATTTTGATATTTTTCGCAACGTGTAGGAACTTCTTTCCAAACATCTCCTATTTATCACCAATGACCTGACATCACATTTCTCCCACCAAAGGTGAGGAGACTGTTTCTGTGGGACACTGAGGTGGATGGAAGGGAAATCACGCCACACACTGTCTCTACATTCCCTCCTTCCTTCTTTACATCTGCCCTGAGCACGAGTTCAGCAGGTCCGAGCCGATGGTCCAGACAGGCCTCTGGAATGTGAGCGTGGCCACTCGAGCTTGTCCGACCTGCCACCAGGACGGGCTCCATTTCAGCAGGCTACCTTACCTATTCATTTACAACAGGACGTCAACTTTATCTTCCCTTGTAACACAACATTTACTGCCAAAGAGCTGGAAATGTATTATCAGCCAGCCCCAAAGCTTGGATTGCTTCCCTCATAAATAAGATCATTATACAAGTGGTAATCCCATTAAATAGATCATTTTGCAAATATCTAAATCCAATTAATAAAGCGTTTTCAGAGGGGGTGCACGCAAACAGGGCCTTTTAAAGCTCTGACATGCTGTGACTCTGTGTCTTTGTTCATAACTCCCTCAGCATCAAGGGTGATATTAATAAATACAACCTCCAGCCTGTATCGCTTTTTCAAGAGAAAACTGGGTTTGGGAGGGGAAAACACACACACGCACCGGAAAGCT
Source organism: Pao palembangensis (assembly GCA_015343265.1). Lineage (NCBI taxonomy): Eukaryota > Metazoa > Chordata > Actinopteri > Tetraodontiformes > Tetraodontidae > Pao > Pao palembangensis. The sequence continues at coordinate 11,868,070 of CM027083.1, read as the reverse complement.
TATGGCTATCAAAAGAAAGATTTAATTATTTAAAGATATACGTCTATGTTGGATCCCCAGAAATAACTTCTTTCCATAGATGTGAGCCTGGTGTGTGTTGCACCTGATTGCATGATGTACGTTTAGGATGTCTGCATGCTGTAATCCCATAAATACCTTGAGTTGGACTTGGCTGCAAGAGCTAAACGTTTTTAAATGACTGCCAGATGCTTTAACAAATTAATCCCAACTAGTTTCCTAAATCATAACCAGAAGTTTCCAGTGAAGTGTTAAGCCTCTCTGCGCTCTTCCACTGATCATTTGCTTTAATGCAAAGACAGAAAGAATACTGACCTCTGTGTAAACTAAAAAAAAAACCATCCCGACCCTAAAGGGGGTGGCCCTCCAGTGCTTGTGTTTGTTCCACTAAACTAATAAAATACATAATCCAATAAAGGATCGTATCGTAAACTTTGATTGTGCCTGAAGTGGTTGTTTTACCTTTGTGGAAAGTGCGTCTGCTTGGAAAGAATGTTTATCTATCTTTTCATGGTCGTTAATTGCCGGCAGAAGCTGTTGGGAAAACACAGCTGTAGTTAAATGAATTATAAAACGTTGCCCCTGGGTGACGTTAACACGCTGCACATTCGAAGCAGCTGCCAGTGGCTGATCTGTCATTCAAATAGCTGTTTATGTTACAAACCACAGTTTTAATTAGCATGTCGCACCATGGAGATGATTCCGAAACTACAAAAAAAATAAGAGAAAGAAAAGATTGTTTCGATGTTCAAAAATGTTAATGTCATTAACATAATTTTAAAGAATGTGCGCCCAGATTTGAAATAAATGTTGTGTGTGGCTTTGGTCCAACCCAAAGAGGATTTGATTATCGTAGCCTCACACGGATATCGATACAGGTACGGGCTAAAGGTGGATCCAGTTAGTCTGATTTAAGAAGACTCTGGGCCTTAATCAAAGGGGCCATGTTCGTCATTTCTGTCTGCTCAGAGAAGGGATGGAGCAGCTTTTATCACGGCAGCAGACTGCAACTCAGCATCCTAATGGTCTGAGTCTGAGGAGAAGTATCATAGCGGTAATTATTCCCCTCATCTTAGGGCAAAGAAAAAGCTCAGGTTAAGACCGGCCTCCCCTCCGCTGCTTCCCCTCTTACTTTCGCCCATCTAATCTGTCTCTTTCTAATGAAGAGAGGGAAAGCGAGAAGAGCGGGAAAAAAAAAAGACGATGTCAAGATTGAGGACGTTCGCCCCCACCGCGGGGTCAAACACGAAGGGTTAATACCCGGTGTCCAACACCGCACATAAACTCCGCTGAGCTCATCACACTAATTAAACAGACACACATCCTCTCTGAGCTCCGATGGCCAATCGCTGCCAGCTAAAAAAGCAGTCCATTCATGGAGACGGGCTGGGTGTGCGTGTGGGGTAGGCCAGGGAAATGCTACCTGCCCTTCCTCAGTTTGATTAATGTGACCAACAATAGAGCTCTTGTGGCCCGCCAGCCTCACTCCACTTCGTTCTGGTTCACGGCTCGTGGAAAGGAGATTGCATGTTCCAAAGTCGCACCACCTATTTTAACAACTTTCCAGTGACGGTCGTCTCCTTGACGAGTCTAAACATTAGTCGAACGGAATGTAATGTGTTCATCATAAAACACAATAAAAATGTTTACAACTCAACTACATTTATGAATTAAATGTTATAAAATAACATTTGGCTGGGAGACACAAAAATGTCAAAGTCAAAAAGCAATGCTCTAATAAAAAGTTTTAGATTAGTGCAGCTGTTGTTTAATTACCGAAGCAAATTATTTGTAATGTGAAAATGTCTTGGCAATGAAGCTTTTCCTTATCCATGCTGATTTAATGGGGTAACTCGGTGTTAAAGAAATTGTACTACTAACAAAACGTAGTCTTTTTTAAGCCTACACTCCACTGCACACTGAGAAAAATGGATATTTGTGTGTTCTGTGAACAGTTAATATCTGCTTCACGGCTGGCCACATAAAGGCATCACCTCCAATTCTCATTCCAAAATGAATTGCAGCACACCCTCTACTCATAAAATATGCCGGGTTTTGCCAGTACTTTACCAGTACTCTGTTTCAGTTTCATCAAAACAGAGAGACAAATGATCCCACCTGCACGTCTCAGAAACTTGACAACTCATTTCACTTGCAAATTACAGATATTTTACTCCTCTGCAGAGCTGTTCATAGAAGCTGGCCTAGCTTCCTCGACAGCCGCAGCCTTGGTGGGTCTTCAAGCAGCTACGTGACACTTTGAAAACAGTGGAGAGGTCTTGTAATACTGCAGGCTGCAAAGAGAACATATAGAGCCCTAATGATGATCACCCAGATGGCCAAGAGCACAGCGCTGGTCGCACACACGGAGATGTTTGCAGAAAGGCTTCACAGTTATTTGCACTGAACTGACTGAATCCCAGACTGTTGTTTTTCTGCAATCAAAGCTTTAAACGGGATTTCTTCCAGCTCAGTCCGAATGGGAAATTGGAGAAATTTACCAACACAAACATTTTTCGGCCGTCCTTTTAAGAGCAGCTTTCCAAACGTGAGTTTTACTCGTGTAATAATTTAAGTTATGTAACATTTTGTGTTCGGAACACAAAATAAAAACGTCTTGTGCAAATCTCAGCAAATTATATAAATACATGCACAGTAATGCACAATAAACATAACCATTACTCACAGCTCTATTAAATAAACAAGTTACAGCGTTCTTATTGATACATGTAAAATACCAGTGTGAAAATAATGGGTGCAGTATTTGTGTTTGCCCTGAACTCAATGCAAGAGTCATTTTTTAACATTTTTCAGAGTTAGGGTTCCTTGGAGCAGAGTCTTGTTAGCTGTTCTGTTGCTTCATCATTTCTATGAACGCGGTATCTGTTTCCTCCACCCAGGAATGTCGTCCGTGGAAGCAAAACTATGTAATCCTGCACATATCTTTGCACCTGTGATGACTCCTGTTGTTGAATGTAATTTAAAAAAAGTTACGGGACATCACAGCGATGTTCACACGTGCCAAACTTTGGGAAGCGTTTGACAAAGTGGGCCTTAACCACTAGCTTCAATTTCTGCTCCATGAAGACAAGCGTGGGCAGAAAAATGACCTGAGCAGCCTGTAAATCAGGAGAGAAAACTGAAACACGGTTTCACCTCTGAGAAGCGGCAAAATTCAGAGAAATCTTCCCAAACTGTTTTTGTAAAATCTATTTTAAATGTCTAATTTTATTTTTCTACTTTTACTTAGGTCTAATAATTTTAATAGTAGATAGGCCAGCGGATGGACAGATGGATGAATTGTGTGGATGACCAAACACAGGAATATACATATAAATACATACATTTTAGGCTATAGAAAATCAATTTGGCCAATTTATGCATATGTACATTTATTTATTTACTTATTCATTTAATTTTACATTCATTTCATGTTTTATTTATACATTTCGTCATGCATCAATCTCAATATTTCCAGATTTTTCAATTTATTTCTGTATTTAACCATTTTATCATTTGCCGATGACTACATTTCGGTATATGCAAATTAGGCGGACGGTGCTTAATTGGGTTCAGTTGCACTAGATTGGGTTCAATACCGCCTACTAAATTAGCATAGAGCATCACAGAAATACAGGAAAAAAAATAAGAAAAATATAAATGAATAAATAGATGAATAAATGTGAATAGCCCAAATAAAACTTCTATTGTATGTATTTATGTATATACGTATGTACACATATATATTAATGCCGCTTCATCATTTTTGGTTCTCCATGGAGTGTCAAATGTCAAACACAGTTCAGCCGCAGTATATCGACTGGCGCCCTGCCTCCTCCTGTAAACGAGCTCTGCACAAGAGAGCACGAAGCCAGACACTCAAAGACTTTGGCAGACTTTGCTGTGCCCAACAACACGGCCACCCCCCCACCCCCCCAAACCTGGTCTTGTTTGGCTGCTGGCACTGTCGGCATGATTCTGATGGATGCCAGCTGAGCTGAAACGTGCCCGCAGAGTACACACTGCAGCATGGCCACCACATCCATGCCCTCACCTTGTCTACCTTGGCACTTTTTGAATTTGATGGAGAAAAAAATAACCAATTACAAATCAAGTGAAGTGCCAGACAGCATATTTATACGTCTTAATGAGTAATAATGACCAGGTAGCAGCCAACCAGCCCATGTCAGTTGTTCTGGATGTCTGCTGTTTGCTTTCTACTTACACGAGGACCGCACAAATAAAAGCGATGAAAGGATCACAAGGCCATTTGATCCGATGACAAACACAGAACAAGGGGCCTTCACGTCGCCCAGTCATGAAAACACGAACGATCGGCTCAGTGTATCTACAGAGGAAGGTAAAGCCCGCAGACCGCAGCACGCTGCAGATTATCAGAGGTGTATGAATGAGCAGGGGATGATCGTAAGGTGCTCGGTAATGTCACAGATCATTCACCTTACAGGCCTGTAGGGACACGCCAAACAAATTCTGCAGCTTCTCCCGATGATGGGTTTAAAGTCACCAGGATGTGAGGCTGTTTGGCTGCCGACATCTTTAGATCTGAGTCGGCCCTGCACAGCCACACGCTCTTCACAAAAAGAACAAGTTGCAATTTTTTTTTTTTTTTTCTTTTACCGTGAAATAGGCTGCAACCACCACCACCCTGATGTCTGGATTTATGGCCTGGTAATTCCCCTCTGGAGTAATTTGGCTGGTACATCTGCAGCTTAGCAGCATTCCAGCAGAGCTCTCCTGTGCTGTGAAGTCAAGAGATGACTGATTGATTGACTCTATTACTCTAGTTTTAGCATGGCTTTACTGAGCTAGCACAGGGAAGTTCTAATGTGATCTATCTCCTGAAAAATACTGCCGCTGCCGCCTGCTGCTGAGTTCTCCAGCTGTGATGATCACAAATCACATTAGCCATGTGAGTATAGTCACAATATAGTCACACGCTGATCAGTGCTTACACATCTAAATCTATGACTATTAAGTAACTATTAAACACACTGTGACTGCAAAAACTAGATGTTTTGTTTATCACACTAATTCTCCAGCTTTAACTTTCCTTTGGTGCCAGTTACAGGATAATAAAGGCCAAAAAAACAGCCTGTGGTCTGCTGACAGCTCGTTTCTATCCTGATAAGGTGATAAGTCTCTGACGCACACTCCTCTGACAGCGATAACGAGACCAGTTGCTCACCGGTAACAGCAGAAAAACACTTTTCTGGAACGCGGGCTAAAAAGTTACTCTGAACTTTTTAGCCCGCGTTATAATTATCTAACGTACGCGCGCTTGACGCAAGACGTGTGGAACATTTGAAAACAGGAAGGAGAAAATCGAATCAGAAAAATGAGTTTTAAAATATGCTGTCCCAACTTCTGGAATAAGGGGGATTGTGATGATGGAAAAAAAAGAAATGATCCCACGTCACGTGGAACAGGCTGGTTGGTGTTTACTGGTGATCCTGCCGCTGCTGACAGAACCAATTCTGATCGATCCGGATCTATACCGTCCGCTCAGGTTTAGACAAATATGACAATGATGGCGGAGCGGAGACACTATAAGAAATAGTGTTCTACTGTAACCAAGTCAGTCACCTGATCTGGACAGTCGTCCAATGATCAGGCATCGGCGGCTCCATCTCTGTCCCCGGTACAGAGATGTACCACAGAGAGGCTTCCAGCCAGATCATCTTCAGTATATCTGTTTTCCTCTTTCACTTTTTTTCTCTACTCTTCATCTGGCATTGTTTACCTGACACCAGACGCATGGCAGCTATCAGAAGAAGACAATACCCTCAATACAATGCAATGACGCCGGGATCGACAGCGCACGTGACACTTGATTTATCTCAAGCACCTATTGAGCGGGGTTAACGATTCAACAAAGGACCAGCATCAGAGGGGTGGGGGGTGGGGTCCAACACTCTGGGGACACTGAGAGGTTGACCTTGACATCTGGCCCCCGATCATGCAACAAGTTCGGGGCCAGCTGCCCAAATAGATCTGCGTTTTTTTGGGGTTTTTTTTCCGCTAAAAACACCTCATCCATCTGCTGAATTCCTGCTAATGCAGGCTTCTCCATGATTGCCTGAGGCTTTTCTATTCATGGACGTGTGCAGCATGACACCGATCCCTCCTATGACGCCCATCCATATTTAAAGGGGAGTGTAGGTGACCTGTGGGGAACCAATTTTCAGCACGTGCAGCCAGACGTTTGTCCAATATTTCCTCAAATTACAGTCATGTGATATATATATATATATACTGTATATATAATGCCTAATGAACTGATGGGCTTGAAGGTAGATGACACGGATGACACGTGCCGCCGCCGCACCAAAGACGGAATCTGTGAAACGCGATCTAATGACAAGCACGCGAGGATAACAAGGCGGACAGCAATTAGCTTATGGACACAACAGGCGACACCTGCATAAAGGCCCAATTACACTCATGATTTGAGGTAGGTGTCAATCAAGTTAAAACAGGAAGATAATTTAATCATGATGCAAAGAAATCGAAACTGAATGCAGAGTAGGTCCTTTCTGTTTGGCGTAACTTGCTCATTCAGCTCATGATGCTGGGGCAGCTGTGGTGGTGGGCCTCTTCAGGAGTCTGGAGGCGAGGTCTTCTTTTAACCTGCCGTGTGGCAAGGCGACGGCTAAGAAAACCCAGCCCAACAAAAGCTTCGGCCAGTAAACAACACAAGTGTGTCTTTTCCCAAAAGGCTTTCCCAGTGCGGCGGCTCACATAGGCAAATGAGAGTGGACTTTTAACAAGCAACCCTGCTACTCAGCTGTCTAACAACGCCACTTCTTCCTCCCAGGAAGCCATGGGAATTTGTCTAGGACAAAAGGAAGAGCCGCTTGGAGCAGAAGCGAAAGGTTGACACAAATCAGCACGTTTGAAACCGCTAATTGCGCCGCGATGAGTTCATTCAGGGCGCTTTTACTGCATCCGTGGGAATGATAAGACAGGTGTTGAACAGCTAAACAGGAAAAAAAAACACTATGGAAGATTTGCATCAGATTTGGATAAAGAAGATCTGCTGAAAGCTGCAATGGTATTTGTTAATTTATTCAGGGCGTTTTTACTTAATAATAAACAACAAAACAAACATGCCTTCTTTAGAGTGACTTTATTGAAAATTCAGCCTTGCTTGTGTGTTTTTAAACTACAACTAATAGAATTTCAACATTTTAACAGTGGTGGAGGGTACCATAAAGAATGGGCGAATACAAAAAAACTTCAATTATCAGATACTTTTTAAAGACTCCAGTGCTTCCAGAACTTGGATTATGGTCCATAAAATAAACAGTGGCCCTTGACCTTTAATGTCTTGCATAGAAGCTAAAATCTGATCACATAAGACTGGAATCGAATTCAGTAAAAAGGCCTCAGGAAATACTGTTTAAATAATAAAACAAGTGTTACAAAAAGTTCGAATGCACCAACTCATACAGATTTGCACTGCAAGGTGACAGAAACTACTATCAACATGTCATTTCAGGTCCAACCTAACTCAACTTGTGTTGATGTTAAACGTGTATGACTTAGTGTGTTGTGGTGTGTAGCTGTAACTGGGAGATCTCTCCTTAACACATCATTTCCTTCAAACGTGTGTGCCACATGAGAAGCACTATCAGGGGTATATATGGCAACCACACTGTGTTACAGTTAAAACAGCAGCCAGAGGAAGGTTGTTGGGTTCTGACTCCAGCTTAGTGTCATAGAATGCAACATTTGTCAACACTGGTAATACGCTTTGTAAAAAAAAATTGTATCCCCGCCACGAATTACAGATTCATGTGGAGGGCAACCCACAGGGTCCACTCAGGGTGGATGTTTTAGGTATTTTTGCTACTTCTGTGCACAAAAAAAACCCCAAAAAAATCAAACCGTGGCATTAAGAGGGAGGGAGGGAGGAAGACATCATCATGATGCAGGGTTGAAGGAGTCATCTCTTTAACCCGAGCTGGAAAACAATTACAAAATGGTTTAATGTTCAGCCTTTGAATTTGTGACATTTGCCAGAGCAGGAAATTAAACAGAAGCAGAAAACCAAGTCAACACCAATTACACTAACTCAAACTGCTGTCCAGTTGTGTTTTTTTTTTTTTTCATTTCAACTGAACAGGGTCCACAAATTAATTCAACCTATTTTTTGATTTAGACCTTATCGTCCTGTTATTCCATCATCTATCCAAAGCAACAGCACATATGCAGCCAATTTAGCAATAAAAAAGAAAATATATTAATTCTGAAACATTTACAATCAAGAGAAAATAATAGTGTGAACTCTTTTTTATAATAAAACAAACAAAAAAAAAACTGCACTGTATGGAGGACTGAAGTTGCAGAAAAGTCACCAAAAAGTGTTGGTAAATTCTCTAACATGACCGGATGAACGAGGCAATCAGTTCAAACACTCATCATTTAATGAATCATCATCACCACACACTCGTGAGTTTCTTCCACATGTGGACGACGTCTGCGGATGCACCCAATACTCAAAAGGCAGCAAGGTTCAATGGCCTTGTTCACGCAGTTTTACACATTTTTAGAGTTCCGTGTATCAAAGCTGATCATAATACATTCAATAGCACGAGATTTTGGCTTCAAGTCGACCTTGACATGAAATAAGTACCTTCCCAGCAGCAAGAAATCATACGCACATAAACAAAAGTGTTTGTGTGTGCTGGAACATTCACGTAGAAAAGGAAGAATCATGGTGTCTGGCTTCCATATGTACAGTGTAGCACTTTCAGTTGTGGTCAGGATCATACAGTGTGAAGGCCAAATCACATGGACATACAGAATATATGACATAAAACCTACAGGCAATCATAACGCCCACGAATGAATGACTGACAGCATGTTCAACAAAAATATTCTAATTAAAATATTGAGATAACTGTTCCAAAAAAAAAAAAAAAAAAAAAAAAAAAAAGTATTACACTTAACATATTATATATGAGGGTATATGATTTTAGTAGCAGCAGTGCGGTCACTCTACGTTTGTTCTGAACAAAGGAATGAAAGTGCTGATGAATGTGGACAATGACCTCCGTCTGTGATGACTGTGTGAGCCACAGACGGAGGAAACACAAGAGATAAAAGGCTGAAATGAAAACAGTGGCTGAGCTGAATGACAAGCACTTCCTGGTTGCGGAAAATAAAAAACCCACGTTGTGTAAAGTTCCTCAGTACATAATTGTTATGCGAGCGGCAGTTCATTAAAATTAAAAGATTGTGATGTTAACGTGATTCAACAGTCGAAACATGATCAGCAATGCTTGTAATTCCAAAAACTCCTTTGGTACCAGTTATTGTGTAGTGTAATACAGTCAAATGTGATGAGAGGACTTATTTTACCACAAAGCTAATTAAAATACATTTAAATAATATTCATGTCATAAGTAAAGATTGTTCATGTATCCACATTTCTAGCTGTGCCTGTACTTTGTACCTGTACAAGACTTTAGAAACAAATCTTTTTAAAGAGATGCAGACTGAAGATCAGCATTAAGACAAGTTTAACATGTGATTACCATTAAAACCACAGATCAACCACAGATTATAAATCAAGGGTACCCTAAAGTTATTGCACTGTAAAATTATGAAAATGACGATGAGGATAGTCACAGGAAAATGACCAAAGGAATGTAGCTTTGTTCAATTTAAGGAAACTAAAAAAATAAATAAATAAAATGAAGGGTCAGCAAAGCTAGACAAAAAGCAGAAACGGAGCCCACGCTGCCTCCGCTGCCTCCGCTGCCCGTGTGTCCTAGTTTAGGTGGCAGTGAGTGTAAACACAGCAGCTTCCGTCTTCGCTGTCCTGCAGCAAACAGGCCGAGAGGGCAGCATTTGGTAAACAGCACTTTGGCTGCGTCCGAACCTTAAGAGCTCTTGGGCAAAAAGCAGATGTGTGTGTGTGTGTGTGTGTGTGCGACAGATCACTGCCCTCTCTCACGTCTTTACAATACCCCCGAAACCTGATCTTTCTACAGATTATGGTTTTGATCACGCTTAAATCGATCGATGGATTTTTCTTATCCCCCTTTAAGCGCGTGAAGAATACACCGCACCAAGTATTCATCAAGTGATTTTGCACCAGAGGAAATAATAGAATTATTAAAAAAAATCCTCCCTAAACTAACAAAAAAAACCCTAAACCGCAGGAAAAAAGTATATAAAAATCACAAATGCTTACAAATGTTCTCAAACATCAATCAGAAATCCAGGTTTCCATCCATCCCATTTGTTCCCACCAAACCATCTCTAGTGTCTGTGCGGTTCTACTTTTTTCCGAGTTTACCCGCCTTCTTTTTTGGCTCGTAAGGTGTCCTCAGAATACTGGGCGTCTCTTCCATCACGCGTACGAGCAGGTTATCGATGTAGTCCTCCAGCTCTCTGATGTGGGCATCTTTCTTTTTCACAATCTCCTTCTGCTTCACGAGTTCCTGCACCACCTCCCCAAAGGACAAGTTGCTGTAGGCGTTGACGCTTTCCTGTGGGACGTCCGGAGAAATCAGAGACGAGAAACACAAACGCTTTAGGATTCAGGACTTCTTCATTAAAGACTCTTCTACTGCTCAGATGTCTCAGACTTTTGATACCTCAGTAAAAGCAGATAACAAATATTTGACCAGGAATAACTGAGAAACAACAACTTTACTTCTACTTACTCGGATTCTTCTCCGAATTGCATTTAAAATATTTTCTATAATTAAAACTACAGGGTTAACTACAACAGAGGTCAAAGTTCAATAACAACGAGGCAACCCACCTCCAAAAAAAAAAAAAAAAAGGAAATTAAATATATGTTGGATTTATTCGAATTCAATCGTCGTTTGTTTAAGTCCCCAGATCTGGTGCTAATAAGATGAAATAAAGTGAATGATGCGTGACTGCAAAGAAGTCCGGGGCAAAAATACTGACAATCTTGCCAGAATTTAATAACGCACATTTCCCACAGAGGGAAGCTTTGCTTCTAGAGGGAAACGCCTGGCTGCATATTTATGCAATTAGTCTGGATAATAAAAAAAAAACTAAATAAGGATGCAACTGCAGCCCGGCTCTGCTCTTTGAGGATAGTCTGGTACGCTACGTGCAGATCGTACGGCGTGGGTACGAATGGAGCTGTAATCGTTTTTAATGAGGGGACCACCTTATCGCTTCAGCACTGGGCATCCTCCCCCGTACGGATAGAGCAGCTTGCCTTCACCTGTTTGAAATACCATACTTATCAGCTTCCACTCCCATGCAGCCTTCAAACCTCCACTGTTGGGGAAAGACAATGGAGAAAGAGCCGGAGCGGGACTGCTTACCCCGGATCTTATCGCCTGGAACAGTACAGAGGCTACTGTGGGGTGACACTAACCAAAATGAAATATTTGCCGCTGAGATTAAATGTCCAATGTAGGGAGGGCTTTAAGAACAAGAGCAAGGTAACCTACTCCCACGCGCACACACACACACACACACACCTGACTGAGTGCACTTCTGTGGGGAGAGAAGAGAAAGAAGTGAAAGAGGGCAAAGTGTTTCACAAACAAGCATAATTATGTACCGGCTACTTTGCTCACACACACGCTCGCACGCGCACGGCTGGTGACAAAGGCCTGGAAATGACCATGAATTGGCGAAGCGATGATGACCGTTTTTGTGCGATCAGTAGTGAGGAGAAGATAAGGCATTATCCAGTCGTGTCATTAGAGATTCTAATGAGCTCGGCTTTGAGAATCTTAAAGCTCGGTCCTTTGAAATCCCTCTGTGCCCTCCCTCCTCCTCCCCTCGTGTGTGGTTAATTAGGCCCTTGAAGCAGAGGAAACAGGAGCTGCCATTTCTGCAAAGGCAGCGCAGCACGAGTGGGGGGGGCACATGTGTGGATACTGACAGCCCTCAACACCCACAAAGAAAGGTGAGGAAAGCCATTATCAGCATTCTCCTCCTCATTTAGACATCACTTTGGCATTTAGGCTCCACTAAAGCTCCCGCGGCTGCCTCATAAACACCACCGTGGCTGTGCCATACATGACGAGTTGAGTCACTTTAAATTGCCAATGCCGGACGATTTAACAATGTTCGAAACATCACGTACAAATGACACTGTTGTGCTGTTTCTTAACAACAAAAAAAAAAAAAAAACAACCCTCCAATTACAGACTCTGTGTGACGCACCAGTAGGACTGGCTCTACCCTACGAACGTGAAATTTCACACCACTTCAAATGGTGTCCTGCTCAGACATGATGACCGACGTGTGCAGCTGCTAATTAGCTGAATGGCACCATCTGAATTTTCCCTGGCCTCAGATCAGTGTCACCAGCTGCTATGTGGAATTATTAAAATAAAAAAAAAAAAAAAACACAACAACACTTGAGTTCTGTCATTAACAAGCTGTACAGCAGGAACTAAGGACACCTCTGCAACTGCACGGGTCGGTTCTCCTTTTTCCTTTTCAGTCAAGATCAAGAATAACATCGTCGTCGTCTGACAAATCATTAAAGGCAAACTTCTTTCTCTTACATCTTTCTTGCCATCAGTGTCCTTCTTCTTCAGGCCAAAGCTGAGATCTTCATTTCTCGCTGACTTTTTTTCACTGCAGAACAATTAAACAGGAAAATCAGTAATCACGGCCGAACGATCTGGGGTTCATTATCGCCGTCCTGCTGTGTCTACCCCGAGAGTTTGATACAGCACATCAGCAGATGGCATCAGCGCTAAATATTGTCCTTGAAACCACCTTTTTGTACTCCTTCGCCACATTCTAACAAATGACCAGTGAGTCTTTGTCTGACAAAAGCAGCGGTAAAGATGATGGCGCCTACAGAGATAAGTGCTTAATTGGCTGGTCTATCTGTGCAGAGGATCTCATTACTATAGCTGAGAGGGCTCTGTTATCAAGCTCAGGCTCTCTAAAGAGCCACTAATGACACCTTCTTCTCTGATAGACCAGAACTTCGCCACACAGCTCGGCAACTCGTTATGAAATGCAGGAAACGGATGCAACCAGCGGACTGGACACAAAGGAACAACAATGGTGGAGGTAGAAGTTGTCTTGTCCAGGGACAGGTCTTGGGACATCAGATGAGTGACTTAGCCACATGGAGGAAGGGACACGCTTCTTGCACCGCACCTTAAAGAAGTTGGACTGCTGAGTCACAAGCGCGTAGCAAAACTACCGGTAAGTTGAAAGTTAGCAGTAGACAGCTCTGGAAAAAGACTGTCCACATTAAACAGGAAGTGCAGATGGTCATTTATAGACTGGAGGAGGTTCGAATGAAGCCATCTAAAATGACAACTAACCTGACTTTTTTTTTTTTTGGTCAATTATTGATGCTGCTTTGAATTTTGTTGTCATTTGTGTCTCTCCTGTATCCACAGTCCGGTTTTGTATTATTTGATCTGCACTGCAGGAAGAAAGGATTTATAAAATGTGCAACACCATCGTTGTTGTGCTGTATCATATCTTTCATTTCTAAACTGTTCCTCTTTAAAGCATTTCAGGATACAAAGATCTAGACTTCAATTTTGAGCAACAAAAGCAGCTTCATCTACAATAATTCTAAAATTGTGACGGCACTGCTGTCTACTTCTGTCTGAACATCTCAAGTACATCAATCATATCAATAAATCATGTGACCTTATGCTAAAACTTGAGTTTTCTTCTGTTGTTGAAATCTTTTTTTTTTTTAAGAGTATGTTTCACTGCCTGTTTCTCTTACCTTTTCCCACACATATTTCCAATGTTTTTATTGAAAAGAGTGAGCTTTTTTCCAGAGAATTGAAGTGTGTCCTGGTAAGGCTCAGAAAGTTGAAATAAAACATGCAGACATATTAAGGTTTTTTTTTTTTTTTGATGAACATTAAAATAAAGTGTGGGTGACCTGGGTTTGTAGTTGGAGCTGAACGGGTTTGTGTCTGCTGGCAACTCTCCGCTGAAAGGGTTGGGGGCGCGAAGGTCGCCTGCGCTACCCAAGCGGCCCCCGTTGCTGGTCTTGCGCCCTTCTTTTTTCCCCGTCACACGTTCCAGCAGCCTGACCTTCTCCTTTTTCTCCTTCCGCTCGGCCTGGTCCCACAGCTGCCCGTGCTCCCCCTCAAATGGGTTGCGGTTGCGTGGGAGCGTGGCATACTTCTGTGGCAGGGTGTCACTGATATCAGTGAAAGGGTCACAGTGGGCCTCGTCGCCCTGGTAGCCTGGCACCTCACTCTGGGAGCGCCTGTGAGGACCACCTGAACACGCTGAAAGAGCAACCAAATGCGACACATCAACTTACATGACGCAACTGAAATGACACACTTTAAAATGATCATTTTATATCCTAAAAAAATCTAGAACTAGTGTGATTGATGACAAGAGATTTTTTTATCATAATTATAATAATAATAATGATAATCACTGACATAGAATCAGAGTTTATCAGAGTGGAAACACTGTACTGTACGCACACGGGGCAGTCTGCAAACCTGCAGTGGCTCCAAAGAATTACACATATACACAGACGGCACACGCACATAACAGCCACACAGACGGTGGGTTCGCAGAGCAGACGTGAGGATGGCGATCACGTTGGCAGCGTGCCAAGCAACAAACTGATATTGGAATTTATGCGCCTGGATTTCTGAATCTCGGGAATATTGAACTGAATCTGTCTGGTTTAACAAGATCATCAATCAGCACCCGATTTGAAAATGACATCAGTGTTTTTTTTTTTTTTTCACATTCTTACCAGTTCTTCTGCCTTTCCGCTGCTACATCACATCGGATATCCAATTGCATTTCAGCTTGGAAAAACAAAAGCTTTCAATTTTACAGGGGCTTATTTATTTATAAATGTTCTGGAAACCCCTGGGAGCACAGCAACCAGCATGGCAGGCGGCAACAGAAACATTTACATGATCACACGCTGAAATAAAAGTTTAATTTAGGCAAGCCAGAGGTGAATTTCAGTGGTTATGTTATTGAACGTGTTTTACAATTAGCTCATTTATATTCTCACGCATGTGTTTAAAACACAAAAAAGCAAACCTTGCTGCTTTATACATAATTAAAATATGGAATCTGCACTGATCCTTAGAAGTTCTGTGGAGCCACTGGAAGAAGATTAACCACTACATTAGAAAATGATGAAAACATGACAAGTGATCCTGATTCTTATAAACACTCAAATGGTGAAAAAGTGCTTTGCTGGAGTTGACCTCAACGATCCATTCTTTGGACTTTAAACTGCACTGCATATTAATTAAAAACTATGACTACAGATGGCAAATTGAACTCACCACTCTCTTCTATGGAGTTCATGGAATCCAGTTTGGGCCTGAAGTGAGTTCCAATAAGGTCAGACATGGAATGGGCTGCAGAAAGTTTGTGCGTCCCTGCAAGAAGAGGTCTCCTGACCTTTACTTCAGCCTGAGCTTGTGGTTTCGGGACAGAGTTGGACTCTGAGTCGCACATGGCAGAGTGAGGCAGAATGGCTGAAGATGTGTCCCCAAATCCGCCATCATGCTTTCGACCCTTCATTTTGTCCTTGAGCTTAGAAAAAGGTGAGCGGGGCTTCTCCTTCATGGAGAGGTCAAACATGCTCGCTGTCATATTGTTCCTCATAAACTGGATGCTGACCTCGATACGGCCCCGTTCTTTCTTCTTCTTTCCTGGTTTGGACTCCAAAAAATACCAACTGCAAAAAGATGTGGTCTTTTTAGATAAGCCAAGTGAATTAGAAATTCCTCTGAGCTCAATTTCTAAAATTCTGTCATAACATCTATAATTATTCAGTATAATCTATAAAGTCACAAGGTGACAAGACCTTTTGATCACAAGTAAAGTGACAAATACAAAAACCCCACTAACCTTTTAATGCGCCCTAACTAGTTCTTTCACTAAGAAGGTTAATTTGAGAATAATCCAAAAGCTGACCACAAACAGAGGGGGCGTTTGAAGTTCTTTGGTCAGAAGTGAAAATGCAATTTATCACTGAGAGGATAAACATTCTTTTTGGAAAGCTGAACATAAAAAAATGGTCCGCTGCTGAATAATACAGACCATTCCAGGCTGCGTTTCGGCTAATATTTGTT